>CM042171.1:24764951-24892451 GCA_023376005.1 Doryteuthis pealeii | reverse complement strand
ATAGAAAGGATCATCATGAATAATAATTATTAGATCCTAGAAAAACCCAGTAAGAAAATATGGTGACTCCAGTGAGAGTCTATCTTTCTAACTCTTACACAATGTGAAATGTTCCTTTTAAAACATAAACATAACTTAAATTTGGCACAAAGCCACAAGGCACCTAGTGAGGATCAAATTCACTCGTAATTGACCAGACTTTGCTTACTATGGCAAAGTGACCTAAACTCAGTGACCTAAACTCAGTGACCTGTTGGGTGACCTATTATGCAAATATTTTCAAATAAACAAGTCAGAAAAGAAGGACTACACTAGTTATCTTTCTTAAGTGTTACAGACAAAATAAATATACAAACTTTGGGTATGTCTTACAATCTATTTCCCTTGATTGTTACAAATAAAAAAGTAAATATACAAATACATGTGCAATTTCTTCTTGTAGCAGATTCATTATTCATTAACCATCACACACATCATTTTTGTCTCTGTTGATAATTGACTTTCTATTTTGAATTTTCTGTTTGAATTCTTGGAAATATTTGGATTTTTGTTTGTTTTTCATCATCTTTTTTTCTTTTCTTTTTCTTTTTTAAAAAAGTCCTTCCTCACTATAAGAATTACTTTTACTTTAAAAAAACAAAAATATGACAGATTATGTTGTTAGGAAAGAAAACTTAAAAAAAAAAAGAAGTGAATAAGGAATAAATAGATTATTATTGATGATGATAATAATGATGAACCACCAGCCTAAACTGGTGGTTCATTGGATGCTGAGTGACAGCAAGTCTCCTCAGGTCTCCAGGATTCTTCTGAGTATTCTAGCTGATCTTCACATTATAATACTACTACCTCCCCCCATCACCACCATCTGTCCTTAAAAAAAAGAAATACATAAGATTCTCCGGGACTTTCAGGTACAACAGATCATCAGCCAGAAAACCGGACCAAGTGTTAATTAACAAGAAGAAAAAAACTTTTTATCTGGTGAATGTTGTCATTTCATTTGACCATAGAATGAAAATAAAAGAAATTGAAATTGAAAATATAGACAAATACCTGGATCTTGCCAGAGAGCTAAAAAAGCTGTGGAACATGAAATTGTAGTTGGAGTCTTTGGAATGGTCACCAAAGGCCGAGAAGAACTAGAAATTAGAGGAATAATCAAGACCACCCTGACTATAGCCCTTAAAATCAGCTGGAATACTTAGTAGATCCCTGGAGATCTAAGTAGACTTGCTGTCACTTAGACTTTAGTTTAAAAAAACAAGAATTAAAACTGGTGTTAAAAAACTTGCATAAGTGAAAATAATAGGGTAGTTTTGTGTTATTTTAATTTTAGTAAAGTTTTGTATTGTGTGTGTGTGTGTGTGTGTGTGTGTGTGTGTGTGTGTGTGTGCATTCCCATTGCATGTGTACGCGTGCCCATTGCGTGTATTCCCATACACGTATTTGGCTATGTGCCAAGTCATTGTTTTAGTTCTACAAGAGAAGATGAAATGATGTTAAAATGACTCAGTCTTCACACCTAACCTCTACCCACTCTCCTATAGAGACTCTGCCAATTTTTTTCTTCTTTCTTTGTCATTTGTCATCATTACAAACCTCTGTCTTGCTCTGTCCATGTCTGCTATATATGCACTGCTGCTGATTCTGCCTCCATTACTGCCACTGCAACTGCTGCTTGTAGCTTCAATTTGTGCAAAAGACTCCATCGTGAAATCATTCCTACATTCAGATACCCAATACTTTTCCTAATGAATGAAAAAAATAATAATATTACCAAATGTAATATCAACAACAATTCCTTTGTGATTAGAACTCAACTAACTCTGCAGGCTGTATTAATATTCACTCACTTGACCTCAGATTCAATCTTGGTTCATTAAAATTTTCTTTCAATTTTTTTTTTTTATTCCCTCCTCTGATAAATTATTAGATGTGCTTGTTCAAATTTTATAGGGAGGATATTTTCTCTGAAAAATCTTTCCTTTAATGGAATGACTACTCTCTAAAATGATTATACAAGGGAAAAAGAAAAATTGAAGCAACATTTTTAAGCTTCTTTGTTGAAGATCTTATCCAAATCCATAATCTGGGACTTTTTTTCTATTATTCCTTCCAATGTTAAAATCCATGGAGATTTGTAATATTTAATAAATTGCTTAAAATTTTTGGATGCTTCAAATAAAAGAAACAAAGACAAATTTTCAAAAATGATGTTAGTTATTATTTCATAGAGAAACATAACTGAATTTCTCTATGAACAAAATGATATCTAAAGTTTAAAATCACAGGAAAAATCGGATACAGAATTTTAAAAAAAAGAAATTCTTATCTAATTTCAGTAAGATTTTTTAAAGTATAAAACTATAATTATTTCCACCACTGATCAAAAATTTATAAAAATGATAAATCATTTAAACAGTTAAAATTTTACTCTTCTATTATAGATTTACAATGCATTTTAGTATTAAGTGTAGACATTTTATATAAAGGAAAACTAAGTGTATTTATTTTAGATTTTTAAAGAATGTGACTATGTGTATACAGATATCTATCTATCTATTACTAACATTCTTAATATGTTTGTGTGTGTGTGTGTGTGTATGTATCTCTCAATTTCTCTCTCTCTCTCTCTCTCTCTCTCTCTATATATATATATATATATATATATATATATATATATATAGATAGATAGATAGATAGATTAGATTAAAAAAAGGGATAAGACAAATAGGAATATTTATTTTATGTTATTTACTTATATATATGTGTGTATGTGGATGGTATCAAGTGTTTCCTTGATAGGATACAATCAAAAGTGAAAACTCAAGTGTACATATAAAGATTTGCGTATATATATTTTTACATGTGCAAAGTATTATAAATAAAAGAATAAATGAATACTTTAGTTCAGATATGAATTTATTTCAGCAGTTTTTGCCTCTTTCAGTCGGACTTTTAATAATTTGAAGATTTCATATCTGGTTTTATTGGTACGATTTTCCCGTCTGACTGATTTTTGTTTTTACAAATTTCTTTTTTCATGTTTGTTAAAAACTAATGGGAAACTACCAAAAACACAAAAACAACATTAATAAAAAAAAAAAAAAAAGATGAACCTGATTGCAACTGTAAAACTAAAAGCGATTGTCCACTCGGTGGTTTATGTAAATCCAAGAACGTTATATGGGTATGCATTGTGGATATATGGAGAATAAAGAAGGTCCCAAATGGAATCATTCCTAACTCATCTGATCTATTGGAGTGATATATATATCTATGCACACATACATGAACATATTGAGAATGTTAATGACAGATATCTGTATACGCACATGAATATATACTCTATATATATATGTATATATGTATATAATATATATGTGTGGGTGTGTGTGTGTGTCTATGTATGTATGTGTGTGTGTCTCTGTATATATATATATATATATATATATATATATATATATATATATATATATATATGTGTGTGTGTGTGTGTGTGAGTCTATGTCTGTTTCTGTGCGTCCTTGGCTATGGACCTGATTGATCTAATGGGATCATTTTCAATCATAGTGTCGCAAGGTCGATAAGAATGTCAACCCCACAAAGATTTTAAAAAAAAGGGGTAATGAGGTGACACAAACTCAAGCAATGAGAACAAACATGAAGTTGTTAGGTTTAACAAAAGACAGTTTTATTAATATGCAAAACTGTCATGTGGGTTACAATGAAAACAAAACAATAACAAGTTGGGTCATTGATGTCTTCCTACAGCTAGGTTGTCAGCATCAAGGGCCAGGGATATGAGGATGGTACAGGAACTGCAGAAAGTTGATCAGCAGAAAGCAGGATCATCTATGGACTGAAAGCAGGATCAGTGTCAGACTTGAACAAGGTCAGCATACCTGCAGTGAAGGGGCAAGAGCATGGAATAGATTACGGCTTGAACTGCTGGGAAAAAGATGTTCTATGGGCCACGGACTGAAGGAATGTTTAACTCCAACACTGTGGACTTAGATGTTTTTGGCGATAAAAACTGCAGGAGCATGCAAGCTAGGAAGTAGCTGACACTCAACTGCTGGGAAAACAATGTTTACTGAGGCCATGGCCTAAAATAGTGGTTAGCTTCAATGTTGTGGATTTAATGCTGCTTCACTAGCCACCTGGGTGCTGCCAACTCTTGCCAATACTCCTGTTTTCTGGTGAGCATCTACTCCTGTCCGACTTTTGATATTACTGAAGGAAGTGCATTCCACCTTAAACAGGTTATATGACCTATTTATTAGTGTCTGTTGGTATTTCATATAACTTGTATTTTTTATATTATTACTAAACTGAATGTTTATGCATCTTCTGGTCACTACTAGTCTTGATTTTGGTGGTGGAATCGTTGTTAATATTGAGCGGGTTGTGTGTTGATGATTTGTGGTAATGGGAAGAACAGTGGAATGTGAAGGTTACATAGATTTTTGAGTTGCTGGTAGTGCTGCAATAATAGACTGGATCTGACCAATAAATTCAGGAGTTCTTTTCTTATTAGAACAATCAGAGTGGAGCTTTTGAGCTGCCATACTTTTGTAATCACCATTGGACTCATCTAACTCTTTTCTAATCTTCTACACTGTTCTGAGATTGACATCCAAACACTTTAAAATCTTCATATTGGAACTTCTGGTGTGAATGCTAATGCAATTCTCATCTGATTCTAGTTTCCAGCAGAAAGAAACAAAGCACATGCTCAAAATTAATAATTGAAAATAGCGACAATTTAACCAACACACCCTATATGTGTATGTATGTATATGAATGGAGCACTTGGTTTTAAAAAATCACATAGGCGAGAAACTGTCAGTTACCAAGTGCTGTTGACATCACTACCCTAACTTAGATATACATGCTCTATCTTTACTTATAGATATAGCAAACTATATTATCAATATCAATATATATATATATATATATATATATATATTATCATATATCAATATATATATATATATATATATAATATATATATATATATATATATAAAGCTAAACCGAAAAAGTTAATTTTCTTTGAAACCAAAAACTCCAGGATTTTATTATTTCTTGTGGAACATTGTACAATCAAAATGGATATTGTTAGATATTAATTATTACCAAAATCTACAGCACTGAAAATTTATAACAAGAAATAAAATTCTAACACCTTTGCAACCAAAAATAAAATTGCAAAAATATTTAAGGAATGCTAAATATTCAGATTTTTGGTTACTGTTTCAATGTGATAGATTTTTGGAATAAGTTTTTACTACAAGTTTAAAACTATTGAATTACTTTAAAAAGTATTAAACATTATATCAGATTTCAACTTTAAATGGCTGAAATATGATATGGAGCTTGAACAAGACTAGTACTAAAATCATCTAAAATTTTAGTAACATTGGTGCATAAAGATATTGATGCTTCTATTCCGGAAGGAATAAAGGATTCTAATTATCATTTTATATTATATCTCTGTTATATTCTAGAATGTGGATGATGTTTATCATAAATGCAAACTTCACAAAATTATCATTCAGTTGCAAATTAGACTGGAAATTGCTTTATTCTCTAAATCCTTTTTAAGTGTATTGCTCTAATCAAATTCACAGTGATATAATGTATTTGATGTGTTACACACACACACACACACACACACACACATATGCAAACATAATGAGTAATAAATATATAGATAGATATGTGAGTTTTTTCTCTTTTTGAAAGAACCAAGCTTCTTTGAAATCCACTGGTAGGGGTATGACAATCTTTATAGAGGGCAGCCTTTCTTTTAGTTTCTGATAAAAGATATTATAAGTTCACAACAGCAAGTAAGTCACTCTTTTGGATGGAAATAGTCAGGTAATTTGCTTCCCTGAGACATATCCAATTTCATTAGAAGCACACACACACACACACACACACACACACACGCACAAGAAAGGGAGGGGGGTCTACTGCAAAATGCATCTCCTAGCCTTTCTTCCCAATACTATTTCTCTATAATACTTACTCCCTAGCTGAGATATCATCTTACCAAAAGCTCCTCAATCACACACACACACACACACACAGATGTAAATGGGGGTGGGTTACTAGAGCCCATCTGGTAAAGATGTTTAGTTTGGGTGTGAGTCTAGGAGTGAGTGTCTAGACCTTCAGTTATTCTATTGCAACCCCCTCCAACCATAGCATTTAGTTGTGAACATAGAGGGCCTATGATTTGCAATTGTATATCCATGTCTATACATACAAAATCCATTTAGTTCAGACAATTTGAGAACAAAGTCGATGAAAAGTTATTTCAAGCAACTTTAATTTAACGGGACAAATAAAAGAAATGTGGATAAAGTATCAGCAAATACAAAGTTTGATAAAAAATGATTGAAATTGAATATTTAATTTTTTTTCATTTTAGAATTTTAAAAAAGGTGTATGCACATCTGAACAACTTACATAATAAAGCAATGATGTCTAGATGTCTAGACAATGTCCAGATGAGTCAGTGCCAATTAAAAAAATAATTATCATGTCAGTTTCAATACTTTTTGAATGATAGTTTTTGGTAAAACACAGAATTGTGCAATTGAGACACTCTCTATAATCACCAGACCTTCTAGCTTCATAAGATTTCTTTTCTCTTTTCCTAAATTGGAGGGTCATCTGAAAGGTAAGAGGATGTGGAGGATATTAGAAGAAATCTGATGGTGTACTTTTGAATAATATCAAAAGAAGAATTTTAAAGATGCTTTGACCAATAGAAAACTTACTGGAATAAGGGTGTTGAATGACAAACTATCTTAAAGAAAATACTTTCATTTCATTCAGTGTTAATTTTTGTCTTGGAAAATAGATCTTCAGCTGAGTACTTTTTGGACATACCTTGTATATCTGGCGGATATAATGTATTAGACTAATAGTCTTAACTATTAATTCTGTTACACCTTCAATAACACCAGATATTTTATCCTATACAGGTAAGATGTGAGCAATAAAATGGCAGAGAGAAAAATCACCTGCCCAGAACATCTGCATTTATTAGATAATACTTCAGAGGACAGAGAAAAAGTGTGTTATGTGCTAAGGAGAGAATTTTGAAGAAAATGTTTTATTCAATGTTGATTTCTGTCTTGATAAATACAGTTTTTATTTTGATACTTTTTGAACACATCTTGTATGCTGATGTATTTATTTCATATCTTGCTCAGATTAATTGAAAGCAAATTAATTAACTAAAGAAATTTACTTAAAATACAAAAATCCTATTAATCTAAATTAGGAGAAAAAATAGCAAAGAAAGGGAAAATATCTTCTTATAAAATGCATATAAAAATGTCTGATATATATGTATATATATATATAAAGTAAACTACAGACACGTGTTTTGAGGTATCACCTCTCAAATGTGCAGTTATACCATTTTTAGCAGCTGTATATTGTATGGCTATTAGTAATTTTTACAAGTTATCTATTCATATAATGAACAGTAAGACATTAAAACCAATTTTATTAAGGGTTTATATATTTATTGACATTTCACTGTATGAACTTCATAAAATTTGGGGGAGAAAAAAAAAATAGATAAGTAATACAATATTGAAAAATTAAACTTTAACTATATTTTTAAAAAATTCCAAATCATTTAGGTTTCACTAGAAGATTCTTGTTTCCTTTATATTGTTCAGTTATTACTCATTTTTCCAAGTTATCTAGTTTTTCAGATTTATATAATGAACAGTGATATTTAAAGAAATTCTTTGTTCTTCCATCCCTAACTTCTGCCAGATTGAAAGTGTAATGTCTATGTGGCCTGACTAGGATCAAAGTGAAGTATCTGTACATATAGACATTTAATTTAAAAAAAAAATTTATATTAGTAAAAAATAAAAATACAAAGTTGTGCTGAAAAGTTAATATGATGATATCATACCTGCTTTTGATGACCAATGGGATTCAAGTACTGCAACACTGATGAAAGAAGTATGCAGGCTGCAAGGAGAACTGTGTTGAAAAATAAACCTCATTTAGTCACATTCCATGTGAATATCTTGGTTAGCCTATGAACTTTCCAGCTGACCCTTGTATAATTAAAATAATCATTTGTTATTGTTGTTAATTTTGATAGATATTAACCTTCATTTTTAAAAATTCTAGTTGCTTTTTTTATTACAACTCACCTATGTTATCATTTCTATAACAGAATTGGGAAGAAGAAGAATAAGGAATAAATTTGGTCTCACTTCAAAATTATTATTTATTCTTGTTTTTGATGTTTGCTTTTCTTTGATTTTATAAAAATAAACAACCTGAATGAGTTGCAATCTCTAGCTACAAGACGAAGATGAAGAATAATACGAGTCAAAATTAATAATAATAATTATTGACAGAGCTTCATCTAAAAATAAAGAAATAATCATCTATGTGTATTTTGTATTTATTTTGTATTTATTTTTGATGAAGTATTAAGTATTGCTCTTCAAAATAATAACTGAATAACCATGGGGTTTCAACATATACAAATACTACACTCTTTATTACATGTAAACTAAATAAAACAGTTTTTTCTCTTTTGAAAGTAATAAGAATTGATGACTAAGCAATCATTATCAATTTCTTATGTATACAGTCAGATATACATTCTCAGCTGTAAAAAATGCTATAATTTTTATGGGAACTACGCTAGTTCTGAATGTTTGGTTAGCATAAACGAATGGAAAATGAACAAGTTCAAATTACAGATGAAACAGTTTGTTGCAATACCTTTGGGATAGGTATGAATCTATTTCTCCCAACTATAGATAAATAGTAAGGCAGACTGGGCTCTCTAGCCTTAGTAGGACAATTAATCTAGAAGGAAAACTGTGAATTCAAACTTCCTATCCCTATCAATACATCTACATAGTAAGGCAGACTGGGCTCTCTAGCCTTAGTAGGACAATCAATCTAGAAGGAAAACTGTGAATTCAAACTTCCTATCCCTATCAATACATCTACATAGTAAGGCAAACTGGGCTCTCTAGCCTTAGTAGGACAATCAATCTAGAAGGAAAACTGTGAATTCAAACTTCCTATCCCTATCAATACATCTACATAGTAAGGCAGACTGGGCTCTCTAGCCTTAGTAGGACAATCAATCTAGAAGGAAAACTGTGAATTCAAACTTCCTATCCCTATCAATACATCTACATAGTAAGGCAAACTGGGCTCTCTAGCCTTAGTAGGACAATTAATCTAGAAGGAAAACTGTGAATTCAAACTTCCTATCCCTATCAATACATCTACATAGTAAGGCAGACTGGGCTCTCTAGCCTTAGTAGGACAATTAATCTAGAAGGAAAACTGTGAATTCAAACTTCCTATCCCTATCAATACATCTACATAGTAAGGCAGACTGGGCTCTCTAGCCTTAGTAGGACAATCAATCTAGAAGGAAAACTGTGAATTCAAACTTCCTATCCCTATCAATACATCTACATAGTAAAAAATACTTGATCAGACTAATCTAGAAGAAAACAAAATCAGGAGCTGAAGTTTCTTAGGCTGTTTTATGTTGTCTTATTCTGGTGACTCTTCTGATGAGACTGATACCAAGTTTTATTGACCGTTTCCTTTGACAAGATAAGTGCCATAAAGAGGGGAAATTTGCTAAATGGACAATTGCTAATCTGTGCTGGGGTGCAGATCCATAGTATTGCAAGACAGATGCCAATACAAAATAGGTTTGTTCTAGAGTAACTTTTATTGAGAATAATAAAAATCAAAAATCAAATTTCGTTCTTGAATATTATTTTGTTTTCTTTTGTTCAACCCTTTATTTATATATACATTTTTTTTTATTTTTTAGGTAAGTAAATTCTCTTCCTGTTGCAGTTTGTAAGTATGTATGCAAAAATATTTTTATTCCATTGTTTACTAAATTTTGCTTAGTCTGTCACTGAGGTGTCATGTTTGGGTTATTTCCTATAACTCCAACCTAAAAAGGGGAACCACTCTGAATAAATTTTATCTGCTAATTAATCTACCCATTATTTTCCCATTAAACTAACCCTCAACCCTGAACCCTACGTCTTCTCTTTTCCTAGTAGATCAATAAATAAATAAATAATTATAAAATTCATTCAGCTTTTTTTTAGTTTGGAGTTATAGGAAATAACCCATGTTTGCTTACAGCCATCCATCTACATAGTGAAAAGGATCATTGCTGTTTAACTTCAGTGATTTATCAAGAACCAGAGTTTTCAGTGTGACTTTTTTTATTCCTTTATTGTTTGACTCAACTTTAGAAAAAAAAATTCAGTTGAGGAATAAAGAAATTTGTTGTTTTTTTTTTAATGATTGAAATAAAACGAAATCATTGTTTGAATTTATTTATTATTCTGAATTTTTTTTGAATTTTTTTTTACCCAATGATTTAACAAGAATTTTAGTATAATAATTTCTGTAGAAGTAAATTTTTGTAAGATCTACAAGAGAAAGAACTTAATAGTTATCTTTTTTGAAAAATTAGAATGACACTTGGTTTGCATTATTATATGTGCATTGGTGAAGAAATGTACAATAAAAGTTAGTGGTGGAAATCAAAACTTTACCATATATTTAGGTCTTTAATATTCAATGTATACATTAGTATGTATAGGTTGAATATTAAAAACCTTATTTTTAGGCAAAAAATGTGCATCAATGTATGCATAATAATTTTGTAAGGTTGAAATTCAAACATAATGAGATGAACCCTTGACTTCAAAAATCAATGAATTTGTGACAATAAAACAAATGATGATCTATACATACACTATAATTTTGTAAGTTTGAAATACAAGCATAATTAAATAGACTAAGAGCAACCATTGGCTTTGAAAATTAATTATATGAATTAATGATTTTGTGACCATAAACTCCATGAGGAGTTTTTTTTTTACCAGAGTTAATGGTTTCATAACATCTTTTTTATATTGTATTTGTATTGATATTACATTCAATTAGGCAAAATATATTCAAAGAATATTTCTCTATATGGAATAAATCTGTGAAAATTGTCACTCAGATTCTTTAGCTAAAAATAGTCATTAAGCTTGATACTAAGTCAAATCTTATTTATAGAAATTATAATTAAGGGCAAATAAATAAGAGGAAATACTCTTTAATTAGAATTCAAGAGTGATCTAGGTTTTCATTACTAATACAGGCAAATCATTTTGATGATGGTTATTCTTTAAAAAATGCTTTTTGAAAAACAATGAAAAATCATTGTTGAAAATGAATTCATCCTAAGAGATTATTTGAGTTGTTGTATAATAGTTGAATCTTGATTATATTTAAGCATTGTTTTTATTATTACAAAAGTTAAAAAGTAATTCCTATTATTATAATTGTCATCAGCAAAAGAAAAGTTCTTTTGTGATGATATGAAAAAACTTAATATATAATCATATGCTGATGCAACACCTTCTGTTAAGAAATCCCTGAGATTTTATTACAAACTTTGTCATATGAGCCCATGCTTATATAAGCATAAAAAACACATTTAAAAATTGCTTATCATACACAAAATGGTGCATTCTCTATATATTCTTTTGTCTTTATTCTTGCTAATATTAGGTTACAGTTTTATGCTTGTCCTTTATTTAATAAAAAGAATTTTGAATAGAAAAATTTTCTTTTTTTTCATAAAATGTTGTCTAAAAATGTAATACAATAAATTTACTTACTGTATATATTTTCATGTCTTTCATGTCTCTATATCTAATGTCTTCAATCCAACCAGTTTCAGCTGAAGAACTTAATTGACTGGTAAATAGATATTTACCATTCAATTAAGAAGCATGTCACTACCTCAACCCAAAAAGTAAACTCTTTCGAGATAAGAGACATCACTATCAACAATAGTCCTAAATAAACTCCACAATATTTGACTAAGAAAATACAAAATACAAGTGAAGATAAGGTTGAAATTATACAAAGCACTTATAAAATCAGATGTACTTTTTATAATCTGAGGAGTGACAAAAGATGAATTGAATAAGCTTGATGCATTCCATAGAGAACAACTGAGATGTGTCCTAGGCATTTGATACCCAGTGAAGATATCAGACGAGTCACCATATGAGGAATTGATATCTGCTGTCTAGACATATAAATGAGTCAGTGTTAAAAGAGTTAAAATCATGAAGCCAGTTTTGATATTTTTTTTTTTTTAAGTTTTTTTTTTTTTTGGCAAAACACTGGATTATGCAAATGATGCAAATTCTACACTAAACTTAGTACAATTTTTTCTTTTTTCCTAATCTGAAAATTCACCTAAAAGTTTAGAGATTTGGGGACATGGAATACAATTTTTTTTTTAAACTGAGGTAGTTTATTACAGAGACCCCTTCTCCTCCTCCTCATGTAGGTGTATGAATGTGTTAAAGAATCATTGGTTGTATAAAAGATTTAGTCAATGAGTTTTTAAACAATGTCTATTTTACAATTTTTCATATCAATTAAACATGTATACCTATTACAAACAGTAATTGTTATTATAAAAGATAAATCCATCCATCTTTTCTATTATCTCATGTAGTTGATATGGTTCTGGGAAAAATTCATGTTTTTTTGTAGAGAAATATGTTTTATTTAAATGACATTTAAGAATGGGGCTTAGAATAAACTGACTGGATCTTCTGTATGACAAAAAAAAATTGGCATTGAATAATCCATAAGGGGTTGATATGCTGTTAAACAAATAAACCAAACCACTTAAGAGATGTATTGATTTAAACACTTTTGCTTTTTGTCAGAATTATTAATCCTTATTAATCAATATTATTAGTCATTATTTTACACCTGAAACTTGGAGAAATTCCTATGCACCTAATTAGAATTGTTTAATTAAATATGAATAATTATTTTAAGAAGATAAATAATTATATTTCTTTTGAAGTTTGGAAATTTAAATTCTGTATGATTACTTACATCTTACAGTAACATGGGTTCATGCTGGTTTTCTTTTTTCATTGTTAGAGACATCCTCTTAATCAGATTTCATTTCCACCTTATGGATATATATTTTTTTTCATTCCCTTGGGTCTAATCCGTATAAATGTAAATTTGTTAGTTCTACATCAAACTATTTAGCTGTTAAAAAAGGACCAACAATCAAAATGGGGTAATGGTTAAAGAGCTTATTAAACATTATTACTAAGTGGCTAAGTGTGATAAACTAAATTAAGCTAAAATGAAAATAAACAAGCTCTTACCAATCATTAACAGAAATCCTTTTGATTGTTCATTGCATTAAATGAAATAGGGAAAAAAAAACATTATTATGTATTCAATGGTCATAAAAGCCATATCAATTACAAATCCATATTCACTAAGATATTTTTATGTTGTCATATATGTTATCAAAAAATATCAAGAAAAATATTTCTGAATAGTATTAATAAAAAGAACCAATCACCTATTCCTGTTATTTAGAGTATATACTCTTGTAATAGAAAATGACGATCCTAAAATACTTTTAAAAAAGAAAGAAAGAAGAGAAAGCATTTTCAGGTAAAGTTGGTAGAAAAGAAAGATGCCTGGCTATTAACATTAAGCACACTCCTGTATTCTCAAAAAAACATCAAAGAAAATCCAAAAAGCTTTTACAAGGATATAACATTAGGGATATTTTTGTGGCTAGGGGAGGAGGAGGAGGAGGAGGAGTGCAATTTGATGCCACTATGATCTTTCTTCAAGGTGAAGCCTACTACAGAACAACAGCAATAACAATCTAATGGATTTAGTAAGTATATATATATATATATATATATATATAAAAGGGAGTGCTGAAAAGTTCTTGGCACAACCGGAAAGGGAATAACTTTTTTTATTGATTTTTTTGGGGGGAAGGGTTAAAAAAAATTGATAACTAATTTTCCAAATGCATTGAAAGTATTGAATAGCACTTATATTTTATACCTCTAGGGCATTTGCCTTTTTGGTTGGGTGAAAAATTTCTACCACCCCCTCCCTCTACCTCTCACACACACACAATATCTTTATTGTATACTTCCAGTCTCACAAATTTATCAAACATTAAATTTGTCTTTCATATGATTGTAAAATTTATATACAAACTATAATGAAAAATAGCATAGCTGACACAACACAAAGGAATGGATGCTCAGATGAAGCTAGCATCATATGCAATCATTTCAACTGTAGCATAAATTGTAGCATAAATGTTATGTGTTCATGAATTCTACTCTTTTTTGTGATCATTAGAAAAAACTGTGTGTGTGTGTGTGTGTGTGTGTATTCACCCCTCTGCTACAGGCAGCTACAACATAAGGTTAATTTTAAAGCAGAGTATAGTTGGTTTTAATTAAGAGTTTTCTTTCTCCTAGATTGGTGGCCTTACTAAAGCTAAAGGATCAAATTTGCCTTATTATTTACTCATAGCTAGAGGGAAGAACAAATGAAATGTTTTCCCAAGGGCATTAGCATAAAAAGAAATGCAGTCTTGTCTAGGATTTGAACTCCAGTCACTGATTCCATTTCCTACAATCATAGCTATTACATATGTATATATATGTTGTGTGTCTGTGTCTGTTTATAAATATATATATCCCATCCTGTACCATCAGCCTTGTTCCTATGCAGGACTCATGCCTTACTAATATGCTGGCAGGGCATTTGAGATGAGTTATCCTTCTTTTAGACTGGTTACCCTACCAAAACCAAATAATCCACCCTTCCCTACTGTTTTACTAACTGATAGGTAAAGAAATTAATTCATGTCTTTTCCAAATGTGTGTTGCCAATTGTTTTGAATTTGAATTTGTTTCACTGATTTCATTCATTTTAAAATGACCCCCCCCCCTTCAATACTCTGAGTTCCATGTATCACCCTGATTATCAGATATTTTCTGATCATTCTGTTTGACATGTGAAACTCAAAAGTAACAAGAGAAGTAGAATGACATTTTTCTTTTAAAGTTTTAAGTTTGAAACCAACTCTAAAAGCATTTAGCACTTTTTAAATCACTTTTTTAATAATATATTTAATTTTTTTTCATATTATTATGAGTTTTTCATATCAGTTTGCTGGTAGTCTTTCACTGGAGTTTGAGTAACAGCAAGTCTCCTCAGGTCTCCAGGACTCTTCTGAGTATTCTAGCTCATCTTGACAATGCTGTTTGTCTGGATATTTTTTATTCTTCCTCTAATTTCCAGCACCTCCAGTCTTTTGTCCAAAAACTTGGGGACCATTCCAAGGCAACTAACTACTATTGGTATCACCTTCACCCTCATATTCCATAGTTTTTTTCAGTTCTTTGCAAGATTCAAGTATTATTACTTGAGATTTTTTGCAACACACCTACCGTCAGCTCCCCAATTTACTGCACAGATCACATTAGCCAATCTGTGCTACTCGTATGCTGAGTTGGTAGGGTATTGAACCAGGAACCTTTGGATTCCTAGGTGAGTGCTCTACCAACTGAGCTAAACCAAATAATCACACACACACACACACACACACACACACACACAATGCCTACTTTTTACAAAGTATTGAGCACTTTTGGATAAATTACTGACATTGTACTCAAACAAAAACGTTGAAGTGGTAATTGGACACACACACACACACACACACATATATATATATATTTATAATGAGAGAATGAAAGAGTGATTCTTTATGTACAAATATTTTTTTATTCAATAACTATAACTAAGATCTGATTTTCTCTGAAAATCTCTACAGTAATTATTATGATATATTTTGTGGAAAATGATGGAATGCTCTAACTTAAAGAATAAAGCAGTTCCCAGTCAAATTTGCACATCTATATTAATCTCATCATTTTTAATTTTCATTGGAAATATCTATTAAATCCTAAGCATAAAATATTTCCCCTTTATTTATTTGAAATCAATATAAATTCTATAAATAGAATATGACTCAACATGCCAAAGTTAGCAAGTTTATCTAAAAACATAGTTGTTGTGAAAATTCAGTTAATGAAAGTTGGTTATATTACTCTTGTCATAAATTCTATTTCAGTGTCAAAATCAATTATATAAAAAAAGAAATACTACTGAAAAAATGTTCTTCTAAGAAAAAACATTTACCAGAAAAAAAAAAAAAAAATTTTTTCTATCTTTTTGACTGGAATTGACTCATATTACCAAACAGACATTGAGTACTTCCTATTGTGAAGGTGACTTAACGTCACTTAAGAAAGTTGACACCTCACATTTCACCTCAGATGTCTATGACTGATTAATTTGTCATCAAACATTAACTCACCATTTTCTATATTTTTTTTCATTTTGTTTTTCTCTGCAAGAATACTTATGATTGACTGATTTTGCCTCTAAGATTCTGCAGTGGTTGATATTTTCACTGCATTATAGTTATTTATTAAACCCAGAAGTATGTACTACTCACTGAGATTTGAATTTACTAACAATCATCTGCTAGCCTAGATTACTAACAATTATACCATGTGAGATGTCATAAAACTAAATATAGCTTGGATTTGGTACAATTATGAGATCCTTGGTAAGGATTAAATTCACTCTACAGTAATAATTGGCCAGTGAGACTAACTTGTTATCTATTACACTACAATGAGATTCCCTTGGATACAGTATGAATTTATGGAATTAAAAAAACAAATAGTCTAAGATCCATGTATCAATTTACTTCAAAATCATTTCAAACAGATCTATTTAACTCATGGATGGGATCCTAACAAGTACTATTACTCTGGGTCTTAGTTAGATCTGATACTAATGCCAATGAAAGGCTGACATCACATTCTACAGAGCTCTAGAATTGGAGCTTCACCACCGGATGTAGTTTAATGTCATACACAGTACAGTTTTTTCTTTGGACACACACACACACACACACACACACACACGAAGAAGAAAAAGAGTGTTATATGGTATATTAGTATGGGGTCTGAGTACTGTTGATACACTTCTTACTTTGGAACCTATACATGGGCAGAATGCAGTTGATGGTCAATTTTTCAGTAGAGTGGTGCTGGTTTAAATTCTGAGTTTCCTTCTCCTAGACCGGTTGCCTTAACAAGGCTAAAAAACAGTCTTCCCTACAATTTACCCATAGCTGGAGGGAGAACTATTGAATTCATTAGCCCAAAATATAAGTCCCATTCAGGATTTGAACTCATTTTGCTGATTTCATTTCCCATGTCACTAACCATTATACCAATGTATTTCATATATTGATTGATATATTTGGTCATTTAATGCAATCCACCAATATTGTCTCTCAACACTTTTCATATCAGATAAATTGAATTGTTGAATTAATTCAAACATATTTACAATATTGCAATTTTATTCACCCTCACTAAATTTTCCTGTTACAATTTTGGTAACATAAATGTTGATATGGCAATCAATTTCATATTTTTCAAATTCCCTCAAGAGAATTCATTAGTTGAATGAATTCTTCAGTGATTCACTTCAAATAATCCTTATTCAAATCTTTCTATGGCAAGTTACTTTCTCATCAGAAGAATCAAAATTAATTGAGTTTTATTTGACAGTTTAAGAAGGGAATTAATGTTAAATCTGGATTAATAGGTGGATTAGTATTAATTAATAGCTTTTAATTTTAATTATGATTTCACCAATCCTCTGATAGTTTTTCATTTCAAGTGGTTTTTAAAGCAGTGACCCATGAATTTTGCTGCTAAGTGACCCTTATTGGTAATTCCATTCACCATTATTTGTTATGGTTGGTAGCATAAATGATATGAGAGGAAAAGCAACATTTCATTAAATTGAAAATAAAAGATAATTAGGATTATTTTTTTAATCTAAAAAAATAAAATAAATGTAATCTTGAATGTTATTTTCTTCCTGAATATTTGTATTTTATGATTTGATTTTTGATTTGAACATTCTAATCTTTTTATTATTTATAGGAATGTAATATACAATTATTTAACTACTTGTACTAGCTTTTATTAAATAAATATTTTAAATCTTTTTTTATTATTATAAGTTTTTAAAGATACAAATCTTTGAATATATTCTGTAGAATGGATAGAAACAGAACAACACTAGAAAGTTCATAAAGTGAAAGAAGCTACTGTAATGTAACAACAACGAATAGTAGTAGTAGAAGTATTAACTGTTACTTTTTAATATTAAGCGTGAATACAAGTTCCTCAATCTCTAAAATGCCAGTCTCTTATATACACCATTGAAGGAGATAACTTGTATAGTTTAGTGCTTACTGTAGAAGCCCCCATTATTTATCAATTGGGTATTGGGACATTTGTATATTACAGAACAAAATTCCCTGAAATTAAAAAGACATGGGTTTTTATATATTCTTCAGAGCCCTATCCAAGAAAATTTTAGTTAGTTGATTGTCCACAATCAATAATAGATTAGGGCATCACACTACAAACATAATTCCAATCCATAGACTAGGGTTTGGGTCTCACCTTTGACAAGTGAATAGCAGGACATTGTGTCATTGGTAAAGTAAGATCCAGCCAAATAATTTACCAATGACCTTTCCTACAATTTGGGTTCATTTCACAAGAGCAATTGCAATACTTTTGAAACAGAAAATAACCAACTACTGTTTTGTTAATAGATATGTCGGTTTATTAATCTTGAATATCTTGACCCCATCCTCAATTTTCCATACGATTACTCACTTAGATTTCTCAAAAAGTTGGTCTAGCATTTTGTCCCAATAAAACTTCCTTATTTTTGAGCACAGCAATTCCCAGAAGTTAATGAGCCACTATCAGTCTTGCACCTTGTTGATCTGTTGGTGGTTTTGATTCCAACTTTAGTAGATTTCTGACATACCTTTTTTTTAGGTGGCCCCTAATTCTGCAATTGTGACATACCAGTTTTGCTGGTGGGCAATATCTTTGATTAATTGACCCACCAGGGTGAGATGACCTCCCACAACCTGCACAAGGATATTTATTCAGTGAAAAAGCAGGTATTTTAGTTTTATAAGGTTACTGAGCCACCAAGGCAATCATGACCAGATTATCAGTAGGTAGGACAAGGTTGATAGGTTGACTTTATTTTGTAACCGTGCCGTTGATTTTTCAAGTTGACTAGTCAGTCAAACTTTTGAATGTAGTGAGATTGGCAGCTTCAGTCAAAACTCGACTCTGGTGCTCCTTATTAATGAGTCCCCCAATAATCTGCCTGACTATAATGTCACCTGAGTAGTTGACTTGCTGTCTACAACTTTTTGTGTTGGGACAATCATTTGTCAATAAACAAAATTTGGCTTGGGCTCATAACCTTGCTAAAACCTAGGTAATTGACTCACCTTCCACTTAGTGTGCAGAATGAAAGATTTGCTGGTGAACTTCCTTATGTAAACCTTTTACCACAACAAATTAGATGTGTGACAAAAGTCTACCCTTAGTAGCTGAATTTATGGGTTCAGCCCTTATAAGGTTGAAAAGGAGGAGCCTGTTGACTTCAGGTGAGCATGTCATCCTCAGTTTGTTTCATTTTCCAACTGAGTCAGTAAGCTAATACATCTCTTTATACAGGATCCATGCATCAAGGAATAATGCCCAGTCATCAGTTGTGTTAGGTTTGATAACGGAACTGTCTGATTTCTTTGTGTTGGATGTCTGCATTGTGTTAGGGGTTCCCTCTCTTTGAAGGGTGATAGTTTCCCTCTGTAACTCTATTGTTTATTGCATGAATTGAGCAATTAAATCGAAAGCCCCGTCTGTTAAAGATACCATATTTATTTCAACTTATAAACTAAATCCTGTCTGCAGTGCCATGCAAAGTGAGAACAACAAATAATAATAGTAGTAGTAGTAGTAGTAGTAGTATTAACACTTTTCAGTATTAAATGTGAATACGAATTCCTCAGCCTCACAAAAGTCAGGCTCTTATATACCATGGGAGGAGGTAACTTGTATAGTTTAGTGCTTATTATTTAATGGGACAGTCCATTTCTACTTTAGAGCTACAAATCTAAATCGTTCTCTGTTGGTAGGGCTTATATTATATTGACTGCATCCCTTTCAGAGGGGTAAGCACCTCTCGCCAAAAATGGAATGTCTTAGGAATGAAACTAAATTGCATCCAGTGGTGAGATTCAAATTCTGGAGTTGTGAGGAGTGTAGTCACCCCTTCATTGCCATTACTTCCAGTTCTTCTCTGACCTTGAATGAAAGTACCTGTTTTGAATCTTATCTATGGATCAAATAGATCTGTTTGAAAATTATTAGTATTAGGTGAGAATACTTGAAAACTTTCTGAACATTAATACATTAGCTTTTAAAACATTGCAATTAAGTATAAAGTCTTTACCTATTAAAATGATTTTTTTTACTGTAATTGTTAAACTGGCTTTATGACATGTCAAAAACGGTTGATATGCCATGTAATTTTATCATAATTTCATATTATATCAATGATTACTTTATTTATTTATTTTTTTCAAATTGATTTTTCTTTTAGTAATTACTAATATCAATTATTTGAAACTATCAAAATTTTAAATATTCTACTTCTACTCACAGTGGTATATTTTTTGACAATATTTAAGTCTTTAAAGATGTAAATGTATAGATATGATTGATAGTTTAGATTAGTTTAGATTGGCTTTCTAACATGTTATGTAATCAAAAAGACTTTTAACATGTAAACGAGTACATTTATGCTGTCAAAAATTAGGAAATATATTTGATATTTTGTCATATCTTTACTATTATTTTGTCTTAATATATTTTAAGTGTAATTTAGTATTGTCAATGTCAGCCGGACAGTGAGGAAATCTATCCCCTTTTAACTAGCACTAGACCAGAGAGATTGTTTTGTATCTGAGATGGAGTGTTACAGCTACCATCAGTTCCCTGCTTTACCACACAGATCCAAACTGTGCTACTCATGTGCTGAATTAGCGAGGACCAGTATTCAACCCAGAACCTTGTGGTTCTGAAGCAGATGCTCTACTGACTAAGCTAAACTGGTTAATGTTATCTAATTATGAAAGTTAATTAGGATATGTTTAGGGCACCTAATGAAAAAGAGTAGGGCAAAAGGATATATTCAGAATATATCTTACTGGCAACCCTGTTATACAACAAACATTCCTCTTATGAAGAAAGTACTGTTTTTGTAGCAATTTGGTGAGGGTAAGTGAGTATGACTTACTGGATGACCCCTTACCTTCAATAAGACTTACCTCATCCAGAGATGTGTAAATGATTTATGTATTGAAGGAGGGTAGGTGACCTAAGTTTTGATAATCTCACCCAACCGGGGGATGCCTGTTAACTGTTTAAGACTAACTTCCTATACTAGTTGATAATGGATGAATCAAAACTAACTCTTCATGTTCCCCCCCCACACACACCTCCAAATCATGTGTATATTATGGAACATATGTTTTTTGACCTCATGTCAACTCATCCGTTATGGATTGATAGTTGTCTTTAACATTGAGGCCCCTCCCCCAACTTTCTTTTTTATCCACCTTCCATAGTGCACAGACTTGTAAACACATGGTTTTGGTTGGTGGAATTATTATTGTTCTAAACCAGTAAAGCATAATAATTATTTCACAGTATACATGGCACCTAATTTGCAGTACATATGTTTCCATCTCGTTTCATTATAAATAAGTGACATAGTTTGTTTTTCATCCTGATTACTTAGTGAACTCAATGCACATCATGACCTGTCGGTGAATTAGGATAAGATAAAACCTGATTGACACCAAAGTGTGACTAGACTTCTAATGATAGTGACTGGAAAGATTTTCTTTTCAATCAATTTGACAACAAGAAACACCTGAACATAACTGACCTCTTTAATTTCTCATTTCATTTATTCTGTTTTTCTATTTGTGCTATTTACAATGTTTTGCAACAAGAAAATTAAATAATTCATTTGTTAATACAGATCACTTGACATTGTAGTTTTGTTTTATAAATGATAGTTTCACTTATCATTACAAACAAATTATTTCTTTAAAAACATTTGAAGAAGACATGAGATTAATAACAAAACAATAATGATAAGTTTTGATGAAGATTGTCTACAAAAGAAATAAACAGTTTTGAAATTCTATTAAAAAAAATTGAAACTCATGATACACAGTTTTGTAGAGTAAAAACTTGAAGATTTATTATTAAATATTTTTGTAGTGCCAAATATTCCATTGACATTCTGTTAAGAAGGCATTTGGTGCGCTTCAATTAAGTAAAACTAATTTTGTTATTTTCTTGTAATGACATTTTAGAATAATTCTTTTGTTTCAATTTCAACCAAACTTTTAAGAATTGTTAAGGTCTTCACTGAAAAGGTTTTAAACTATATCCAGAGATCTGGTTCCAACTGGTTTTCGAGACAGGATCTTTTTCTCACCCTATTTCTATGTTTTACTGCCCCCCCCCTCGCCTCAAAGTAAAAAGATGTCTCTTCCATGTATTTATCTTGATGGAGATAGTTACTAGTTTGAATCTTTTTTGGAATGACTGCAAACAAATTACAGGATCAAAATCTGTCCTAGATTAGTGTCTCCCTAAAAAAATAACTTTTCACAGGATAATCTCTATCTTTCTAGGGGTGAGGCTTGGAAATCCTGATGTTTCAAATCCTCACTCAATGGTTAAACAAAAAAAAACAACACATCATAAGTAATGTTGTCTATTCAGATTTTCTTTCAAAAAAAATATTTGTGATATCAGATTTTAATAGTGATATGCATGTTAAGCTTAAATGAAAGATTTTATACAAATTTATTTTATGAACATCAATGAACATCTGTATTGCTAGTAATATTAACATAGTGAGTATGTATTCATCTTATTAACTGGTTGATAAACTAATTATCATAAACTAATGGAGATTTCCATTTTCAAAAGATAATTCAGAGATTAAAAATATAAAGAAAATATCTGCAGTATGAATGAAAAGGAAAACAAAATATTAATAATTAAAAAAAGATGTCAAATGTTTGTTTCCATCCTTTATAATGATCTGAAAACAAGAAATATTGATCAATGTTTTTTTGTCTTTTTACAATGATATTAACATATTATGCAGTAAGCATTTTTCTTACTGGTTATATTATATGGATCTTTATAAAACTTTTGTTGCCTAGTGGCTCAGTGTATTTTTGTCTGTGTATAAATAGTATGAAAATAAAGCATAAATTTATAAGTCTTGTCAAACCAGTCATCTTTCCTTGTTTCTCTCAATTGAACTGACAGTAAATTTATATTCTATCATTGAATCTGAGAAGCTGTATGTGCTAATGCAACTAGTCTGTGGGAAATGAGTTTATATACACCTACATAAAGTTATTAAATTTGTATCTTTATTCTTTTTCATAGTATTTGACTTGTATGTCTTTTAAAATATATTGATGGATAATAAAATTTCAACACCATGATCTTATGCCATGATCCTATACCCACAGACAAGCAGAAATGCAATATCCATTTTGAAATATCATTAGAACAAGATTCATATGTTTATGATTGCAAATTTTTGTTTAATCTTCATTCATTATTCCCTTTTAACTTTTGTTATTTTCTTTTACATTTTCTTTCATGTAGAACCAAGTCATATTGAAAGTACCAGTTCCCATCAGAACTAAGTAGTTAAATGGGTGACCACTAAGGAAGAACATGTACTAAAAGCTTATGTGCTCACTAGATAACAACTGTTTTTAATGGTATTTCTTAAGCTGTGTTATTTTAAATAAATAACTTCACCTGCCTCTCCTACTTTTTTTTTTGTCAGAAAATTACTTGCTGTTGTTGTCTATCTGGTTTCATTCTCATAGTATGCATAAAACTAGGTCAGTGTTATGACCTGTGGTCTTTACTTTATTCACCAGCTATTATAGACTGAAACAAAATAAAATTCCAATACCTTCAATATGTGTTTTAAGATTAAACATACATCTAACATAGATTACAGTAAATAATTACATATACAGATCATTATATACACTGGTTCCAAAATTAGGAGTGTATCAACAATACTCAGATCCCAGGCATATGCTGTCAGGGTGCTGCAACTTTATTTTTCTATCAGCGTGTGTGTGTGTGTGTGTGTGTGTGCATGCATGCATGTGTGGGATCTTAAAGTGTGTGTGTGTGTGTGTGTGTGTGTGTGTGTGTCTGGCTTATAACAATTTTTTTATGTTTGTGATTTTCAAAATTTGAATACAATTTAAAACAAAATACTTTACAGCAGGCTGTTATAAGTCTGACTGGTGAATATAATATAATAACATATTTTATTATACAATAAAATGTATAATAACAGCTCTATCCCAAAATATACATAGGAAAATAAAAAATGTAAGATCATTTTTTTAAGTGTGTGTGTGTGTGTGTGTGTGTGTGTGTGTGTGTGTGTGTGTGTGTGTAATGAAAAAAAGTGATAAAACAAACAGGAATATTTCTTTGTAATTACTTACTATTTGATTTTTAATTATTTCTAACTGACTTTTGACTTTTGAATCACTTTAAGGACTACATGTAATGAACAAGCTTACTTACCTCCGGCAAAACGCATCTGCTTAGTTTGTCAGGTTCTGCCTGAATTTAGCTGAAGAAGCATGGTCGCCGTTGACGAGCGAATTTGTAAGGTGTGGTCTCATTATGTCTCGTTCGTGGCATGAGCATGGCCTATGCAAATTACGCCTACGATATAAAAGGAGCTCATTTATTTGCCAAGGCGGCAGCAAACTAGTCACGTAGAACGAGGTGTGAGAGTGAAGTTACTGCTACGAGAAGACACAAGCTATTTCGGCACACACATCCGCGTTTGCGGTGAAGGCGTCCACATATCCGTTCACCTCTCTATAATCCATCACTGGCCGTACCTTAGCCTTGGTGGGTTGCGTGACGGCCATCAATGGGATCAATCCCCTAGGGGGGGCCCAATCGTTTTTGGGGATATGGTATCAGCCAGCCATTCGCGATCCATGTCCCCAATTCAGTCTCATATGCAGCTCTACTTTTATTGGACACTGTATACTCTGCGATGGTGTTATGCAGTCGATCTGGTGCCTCGTTCCCTGTCCACTGCCGTCCAAGCCTTCTTCTTGTGGTCAAAATCAACAAAGAAATCCTGTTCATCGATCGTGATAGCTGCACACGATTCGCGTTTACCCCCGAGCCGCACTTCTCCAGTAGGCCGATCTCCATACCGCCTAGTGCACGTATAGCGTCGATTCCGAGTAGCAGATCGTATCCAAGAGGCTTGTCGTGCACTACCAGAGCGTCAACCTCAGCACAGTCACCCTTTTCCGTAAGAATCGCAACAATTCCAACTCCACAGCACGCCTGGGACGTCCCGTCGATTGTCCTAATTACCATATGTCGCCTAGTCTTTGCACTAATATAGTGCGGGAACACCGTATGCCATCCACACGTATGCTGACCACTGGCAAAGCCACATTCACTGACTGGAAGGGAACAAGGGTGGCGACAGTACCTTGTCCCCAGACCCGTTTCCCGGACAATTGCGTGCAATGTGCCCCAGTTTGTTGGCGGTAGCAACGCGGTTTGTTCCGACTTGTACCCCCTGCATTACTCTGACTCCGGCACTCCCGGGAGAAGTGATTAGGACCCCCACACTTGTATCACTTTAGACCACGGAAATCATCAGCAGCACTTCCAATTTAGATGGCGTTTGCTCTACCCTTGCAGCTGCTACAGCGTGTTCATCCTCCTTTACAATGGCACGGGCCCTGGCAAGTGCTGGTCAATACCCATCTCTCCCGGTTTTGATGATGCTCGCATGAGCCGGCTGACGTCCTCAGGCAGTCCTTCCATGAATGCACATCCAAGTACTCGGTCGCTTACGCCTCCAAATGCTACCGACAGCCTCCGTAAATCAGCCAGGTACACGTCAACAGTTTCACCTGGGCTGAGTCGTCGTCCAATGAATTGCTTCCAAGCAAAAGATTCATCATGCCGAATGCTGTGTACAGAGCATGTTTTATCTCGTCTAAGTCCGCATCATCCTTGAGTTGTTGGTATACTGTGTAAGCACTCCCCGTCAATCTCAACGGGATAACTTCTGCTGGCACCTTTATCTTGGACAGCCTGCAAACGTGCTCCACTTTTTCAAACCATTCAACAATAGACGGACCAGTGGGGGATCCATCAAACTCGGTATCAATTTCACATCGAAACCGTTCATCATGGAGTAGTAGCCGAAAATAGCTTGTGTCTTCTCGTAGCAGTAACTTCACTCTCACACCTCGTTCTACGTAACTAGTTTGCTGCCGCCTTGGCAAATAAATGAGCTCCTTTTATATCGTAGGCGTAATTTGCATAGGCCATGCTCATGCCACGAACGAGACATAACGAGACCACACCTTACAAATTCGCTCGTCAACGGCGACCATGCTTCTTCAGCTAAATTCAGGCAGAACCTGACAAACTAAGCACGGCGAGAATCTACTGCTTCGGAAGAAAGCCATCAAGAAATGTCCTCTAGCAGTGAATCGGAGACACCAATGCTGTACGTGAGGCGGTCAGAAGACTCACTTCCTGGACTAGAAGATTCAGAGACAGACCCAGATGACAGCAGTGATGACACCGGGAATGACTCTGATCCGCACGATATCGACGCGGAAATGTTGCCACCTGAGGAGCCCCCTCCTCTCCGAAGAAGTACTCGTCGAAGGTGGTCGCCCCCTCACTGCCATGTGTGTGATCATGAGATCAGGGGGGAGTGTAATGAACAAGCTTACTTACCTCCGGCAAAACGCATCTGCTTAGTTTGTCAGGTTCTGCCTGAATTTAGCTGAAGAAGCATGGTCGCCGTTGACGAGCGAATTTGAGGTGTGGTCTCGTTATGTCTCGTTCGTGGCATGAGCATGGCCTATGCAAATTACGCCTACGATATAAAAGGAGCTCATTTATTTGCCAAGGCGGCAGCAAACTAGTCACGTAGAACGAGGTGTGAGAGTGAAGTTACTGCTACGAGAAGACACACTACAGGTCCTGGTTATTGAATTAAGAGTTATCTTTCTCATAGACTGGTTGCCAATCAAAATTCTAGAGCCCAGTCCACCCTACTATTTCATTCATAGCTCCATAAGGGAGAAGAGATGGATTTTATGATTATTTCTCAATGCATTAAATGTGAAGTGACCGGAATTGAGACTTGCCGATTCCATTTTCCACATTGATAATCTTCAATATAGCTGATTAATAATCTCAGAAATATAATTTGACTTCAGCATATTAATTAATTTTTTTTATTTGAATTATATTTTAATTAAGATTTTTAAGTAGTTTATATCTGATGATAGGTCAATTCACGTGTCTTGTGTAATTTACTTTTACACGTGTTTAAGCAATAATATTTGATATGACGATTTATTTGCATTAGTGATCACACACTCTTAATGGCAACTTCATTTAAAAGTAAATTGATGGATTCATGGGGAAAGATATAAAGTAGGGCTTAAAAGAAAATGTTTGAATATCAAAACAAACTGCATTCAATTCTGGAAATTAAAATTTGAACTAGCAAGAATATGCGCCCTCCGCAGGGCATAAGTATTTAAGTTTTAATGTAATGAAATTCACAGGATTGGAGAATAAAACAATAATATTAGAGATCAATAACACCAGGTAATTATTTATTGAACCTGGTTTTGTTAAAACCAGTGTACAAATTAACCACACCATATATTATGTAAACCTTTATTTCATATAACACACATTGCAGGATTTTAAATGCACCAATAGCCTGCTCTTCAGTATTAAATTAAAGGCATGATGCCAAGTAGCCATCCCCTCAGGCATCACATGCCCTCTGGATTTAAAGGGGCAAGGCTGGGTTTATTGTCCAGTGTCTGAGGCGGCGCCCTTGAGGGGGAATACCAACAGAATCTATGCATTTTTTGTGCCTGCCATCCCATGAGCTTCAGTTCGTGGGTCGTCCCACATTAATATGACCTTGTGTCATACCCACATAAGTGGGATGCAAGGTAAATACCATAATTACACAGGCTCTTAAGGGCTTTGGCCACTGAACCGGTGTTAAATTAACAGCATGATCTCAGGGGGTCATCCTCCCAGGCAACACCTGCCCCCTTGACTTAAATGAGCCGGGCTGGGTTTATTGCCCAGTGCCTGAGGCACCCCCATCGGTTCATGGGTAGCCCCAAATTAATAGGACCTTGTGTCTGACCCACATAAGTGGGATGCCACGGGTTTTGATGGCTTTGGCTATTGGACTGGTGTTAAATTAATGGTGTTTAACAGTAAATACCACTAATAACATGGGCTGTTTTGAGGCAATTCTAACTCGGATTTTCATAGACATCGTTAATGAATAAAATTTATTCTATGTATTAATGATTTTGACTAGAAATTAAATACTCATTGATAATTTTATGCAATTCTTGAAGGTATTGTGATGTAAGCAGTGACGTAGTTTCAGTTACAAACAGACAGACACTGAATCTCCATTATAATAAAGTACTACAGAGCCAGCACTACCTATGTGACCCAACTAGGATGCTGTTCTCAGAACGTTATAGTACTCATCATTAGGGAAAATTTTTTTTAACAAAGATCAAATAAATACTAGAAATTCCACTCAAAATTATATTTACCTTTTTTATTATTAGTCAGTGACAAAAATAGAATATTTTTTTTTTTTTTTTTTTTTTGGTAAGCTGTGGATGTACGTCCAAAATGCAGGACTGGGATCCCTAAGATGTACCAAGCAGTTGAGGGAGCTAAGGACGCTCACAAGGGGAAGGATAGAGTGAATGCTTCTGTAGGATGTTCCAAAATACTAAAGTGCTAGAATACAGTAAATCATCATGAGAAGGGCATTAGTGTAAATAATGGTAATTTTATTTCTCAGAAATTGAAACAAAAATTTAAAAGAAAAATCAGATCTGTTTTTAAACTTAATAAATAATAACAAGTTAAGTCATGTCTTAACATTTCCATCATGTTGCTTAGGAACATAATCACATGATATGATTGGATATTTCAAGCCAAAAGAATTTTAGAATAAGTGTACCATTCTTTTCTTACTAAATGTCAGATTCCTGAAACTTGAAGGAAAATTATTGGAAGAACATTCTGTTTATCTACAGAATAGTTTGAGATTGTTATTTGCTTTACTTCTCTTAGATATTCATAGTGAAAAGAGGTGAAAGTCTCAATGTTCCTTTCATCTTCAAATAGCAAACAACATCAGCCTCACATAAATGAGTGACTAAAGCAAAGTTGAAAGTAGAGAGAAAAATAAAAGAAGAGAAAAAAGATGTGCATTCTACTTGTGATGCTACGATCATCATCTGACTTAGCATCTTGGTCTCTGCTACCTTCTTACCTAAGTAAGATCAAAGGTTAGATCCAAAGCAGGGCTATTAGGGGGGGGGGGAAGAAAAAAGAAAAAGAATCTAGATAAAAGATTATCCAATAGGAAGTACTGCACAATATCCTGAGGTCTGTTGCACGAGCAACTGATGGTGGATTTATTGACAAGAATTAACTCTTTATCTTGAATAGAAATGAAGCATGTAAAACTGTCAGACTCTCAGACTGGCATCTTTTTTTCTCTTCTTTCTTTTCTAGTTTGCATCTTTACATCTACTAATCTTCTAGTCATACTATTTACTCAAGCTGCATATCAGATGATAATCACTTCTCTCTCTCTCTCTCTCTCTCTCTATATATATATATATATATATATATATATATATATATATATATATAAAAGCTTTCAAATTTTCTAACAAAATCCCCTCCTCTCTCTTACTTGCTCGTTTCCACCCTCCCTCTCCCTCTCTATATATGCATATGTGTGTGTGTGTGTTTTAATGTAGAATAGAATTGCATCACTTTGAAAGGTGATGCTAATTTTGACCTGGCATAAATACTCTTGATACACCCCTTAATTGATCTGTATATTTTATTATTTACTTTAATCCACCTTTATTTTACCTGGTTGTTTAATCTTGTCTAAATTGATACTCCTATATTGTTGTTCTATACACAAATCTCAATTGGAGAGATAACCATCTTCTGACAAGAGGTAGCAATCATCATCACCATGTGCATGCATATGCATCTGTGTGTGTGTGTGTGTGTGTGTGTAGACATAACATATATAAAAGAATCCTGATAACATGATACAGTTATTAGTTGAATTTTGATCTTAAATTTTCAATGTATAATTTTATAATGCAATTAATGGAGAAGTAGGGTCGGGTTAGCTCAATCGGTAGAGCGTTCGGCTAGAAACCACAAGGTTCCTAGTTCGATACTCCGTCTCGCCAACTCAGCGTATGAGTAGCACAGGGATCTGTGTGGTAAAGTAAGGAGCTGATGGTAGGTGTGGCGCTCCACCTCAGATGCTAAAATAATCTCCTTGGTCTAGCGCTAGTGAAAAGGGGATAGACTCCCTTGCTGTCTGGCCGATACCGACATTAGGTCGCCCCGACGACTTTACTTACTTATTGAGTTATATGGATTGACAAAGGAAATTGTGCTGAAATGTAAATATTTGTTATGTAAAATGAATGCTTTTTATTTATCATTAAGTTTAGTACCTTTATTTCTTTTTGCTTTTCTTTCATTTCATTTTTCCTGTTTTTATTATAAAGAAAGAAAGGGAAGAAAGAGGACATGCTACACAGAAAAAATATAATAAGAAAGAGAGTGGTGGAAAGATAGAAAGAGTGGGTGAGCACACAGAAGTGATAATCTGTTGCAATCAAACATAATGAAAAGAAGGAAAGAAAGTAAAAAAGAATGAGAGAGAGAGTTAAATCAAGATTATTTACTTTTTACACATTGAACTATTTTGCAATAGATGTTAAGTAAACATATCAAATGTTGTAATAATTAAATTATCATACTGTAGTATATCCACAGGTCCTGCTAGTGTATAAATAGTGTACAATAAAAGGAAAACAGAAAACAGTACTAATGCACTTTTCTTTGTTAATTATTGTAAAATTATCAAGGCAATATTTTGCAACCTCAACATAATATTAGAATAGAAAAACTTTCATATAAACAGCATAATAAAACATTTGACAAAATTACTTTAAAAAATTGTCTAAAATTTAAAAAGAAGTTATAAAATCTAAACTAGATGTTAAAAATAGCTGGCAGGTTAAAAAATGTTTTAAAGAACTTAAATTTTAACATTTGGCAAATGTTAGAATTTAAATTCTCTAAATAAATTTTAAGTTTTACATTTTTTATAGTCTAATTTTAAAAGAAAATTTTGATTCAAAATTGTTAGTTTTCAAAGTGCGGAATAAACATCTTTTTATATATTAGGCTATATTAAAATTACTTTTACTTTTTAGTCAACTTGAAATTCATCAGATATTTTTCAGAAGCTTCTGTACTTTTTGGAGGTTTTTTTAACGTTCTACATACGTGCTCTTTTAATAATTTTAATTCTTTTGATAATGTTCAAGTATTAGTAGTGAAGTTTTCTACTTTTACATTTGAAAGCATCATAATTAAAACTGATAATTCTTGTGGTTTTTGTTTCAAGAGAATCAATCACTAAAATGCTTAAACCAATTTTAGTGCAGTATGATCATATATTATTTGCTTTTCTTCCTTTTACCAAATTCTGTGTGCAGCTTCATCACCTTTGAGACACAATTTAAAACAATGTTTCAAAATTGCCAGAATCTTAAAACTCGTAACATGATCTGTACATGACACAAACTGAAGTCTGTAAAAACGAAAATATTTCTCATACACTATACTTTGGATGAAAAGCTTGTTTTTTTTGTTAAAAATAGTGAATTGAATCATTTTTATGGCATTTGATATTAAGAAAGGTCCTGCTTAAAATCATTTGTACCACCAACTTACTTATTACTGGTTACTTATATATATATATATCTTCATGAGGGCCGGCTTAGCTCAGTCGGTAGAGTGCCTGACTAAGAGCCACAAGGTTCTTGGTTCGATACTGGCCCTCACCAACTCAGCATATGAGTAGCACAGGAATCTGTGCAGTAAAGTGAGGAGCTGATGTTAGGTGTGGAACTCAACCTCAAATGCTAAAAAAACAATCTCCTTGGTCCAGTGTTATTAAAAAGGGGATAGACTTCCTCGCTGTCTGGCTGATACCGACCTTTGGCCGCCCAGTCGACATTACTTATATATATATATATATATATATATATATATATATATATATATATATATATATTGTACACTTTGTTGATGAAGGGAAGATTCTTTATAAAATAAATGCAAGTAATGACAAAATAAATTGCATTAAATGCTGTTTTTCTTTGCACCAAATCACCTAAAATATAATTATGATTATTCACACAAGTAATGTCAAATCATACAGCATTTACTTATATTGAATGGTTAAGTTATTATTATCAATTAAAAATGAGCTTTTTCCATTCTTAAGTCTATGTCAATCAACCCAACAGTACTGTAATATCCACCATCACAAACAGTTTTTAATACATCATGTTTTTACCAATTTATTTAGAAGAATATAATTACCCATAATTCAATTATTTTTTTTTCCTTTCTATTAACTACAGTAAAAGGTCAATTAACAGAATGAATATGTCTGCCAATTGAATAAAAAATAATTTACTGAACCCATCAAGATTCAAAAGATACAAATTTATATGGCTACATAATTAAAATTCAATTCATATGATTATTATATGTGTGTGTGGGGGTGGGGGGGGTGGATAGAAACTTCAATGAAATGAAATAATTGGCTTTGATGGTATGATATATTAGGCTTCAATTTATCAATTTCTGGTACCAAATTGGCCATTACCTTGTGAGTAGATGAAAAGTCTATGTAAAGTAATAGATATTGGTAGGTTTTTTGAGTTTCCCTTCAATTAAATGTGATTTAAATATATTCATTTTGAAAAGTAGCAAACTAGTAATCAATCATGAGAAGATGCGAGTTGGGGAGACAAGCAAAGAGTTAAGATACAAAAAAAAAAGATTGAAATTTGTCTATAATGATTCAGTTGCTTTTCATGAGAAATATCAGATATATCAAGAATACATCATAGTGTAAAATATTTTATAAGTTTGCCAAGACAAAGAGTTTTCTTTAGAAAATGGTTTGAACATTTTTTTTCTTTCATCTGAAATTGTCATTTGTCAGCTGATGTTCCATCAGCTGACAAATGATAATTTTAGATGAAAGAAAAAACTTTCACCCCCCCTCCCCCTAAAAAAAAAGAACAGATGTAGCTAGATAGGTAATATTAAAAATTTGAGAATTACAAGGTACAATGAGTAAATTGTCTAAAATTACGCAAAAATGAAAATAACACTGACATCTCACTTTATCATATATATTACCAAGATTACATGAAAATATCTTGAAATACTTTAGATTAAGATTTTGGATGTTTTTTTTTTTAGAAGCATTGTAATTGCCTTCAAATATATAATATATTCTTTAGATTAAATTTATTCAAAGACATCACCTTTGGCTTTAACCATAGCTTGCAGACGACTTTGGAATTTTCTGCAAGACTTTTTGGCAGTCTGCTTGTTTAAATTGGTAAATGCTGTCATTATCCTTTCCTTCAGTTCATCTTTGGTATTGCACAGAGTTTTGTTGGTCTCTAGCAAAGATGTTAGGGGTAATGTGGTCATAGAAATGTTCTCACGGCCAACCCTGGATTCTCCTACTTATGTGGCCTGGTGGTAAATCCTATTGCCAGTCGCCACCCTCTCAATCCTGGGCAACACTAACTCCCCAGTCACTTGATGTAGGCCTCTGTGTTGAGACTGATGCCATGTGGAAAGAGTGACCACCCCAAACACCATGATATGAACTGGGTGTTTACTTTTCATCACTATCTATACATCTTATGGAGACAGAGCAAGCCAATGGTTGTGAGTTTACTATCTGATCCTGGCAGAAATATTGGTATAATCTATGTTGAGAGCTCAATGTATAATAATTGGAGATTATATACTGAAAAAGCTTAAATATTAATCATATTATAAAGAAAAAGCTTAAATATTAATCATATTAACAGTTATAAATTTATTTCAGCTGATATTTCATATTTGAGAATATTTACCCCTTTCAGACTGTTAAATTAGCAAGAAAGGCAAAACATTTTGCTGAACTGGGTTTAAATTATTAGAAATTTGAGAAATAGACATTCTGATACTTGATTTAGCATTAAAGGTTTGTATGTTTATACTATTGAAAACATTGGAGGTGGGATGTTTGTATTTACGGTAAGGAGGGTAGTTAGGGAGAAAGAAGATTGGAATTTGTTAAGATAGATACAACTTTTAGCAGGGTGAGTTGACCATCGCCCATTACCAACTAAATTATTGTTAGGCCATCATCATCATCATCATCACAATAACAACAACAATAATAGACCTTAAGGAATTTTTAAAAAAAACTGTTAACATTATAATTCAAAGTTTAATTATTATTCAAATTTCAGAGTCTAAAACATTTCAACAATTTCAAAAGCCATTACATTTTAATATTGCAATTTAAAAATTTTAGAAACAAAAATATAATAAGATATAAACTAAATCACATATAAAAAGTAAAACCTAAACTTAAATCATTGAATAATAAAAAATAAAATAAAATAAAATAAAATGATTAAAGTAAAAATAGAAGAATGAAAATAAAATATGATATAAACAATAATTAAAATTAACACATATGTTTGAAATTACCTATTAAATTATATAAATAACTAAATTATTAATTAACAAACACAATTAAAATTAAGTGTATATCTCCTATGTATAATTTGCAAGAAGAAAACAAAAAGAGAAATGGTCTATTTTTTAAATAGTTTAAATCTATTTCTATGGTGGCATTTGAATATTATTTTGTTCCTTTGGTTTAATAAATGGTTGGTATCTGTATATTTGATTATTTGAATCTTTTCTTCAAAGCAGAGATTACATCTGCTTTTGGTGTTTTCCACTTGATTTGTGGGTTGAAGTTTTGAGAAAGCTGTTTGGTTTCTCAAATTCTGATGTATATCTTTTTATCCTTTTTGTTTTCTTTAAGGAAGATAGTTGCTTGGTGTACAACATTTTTGGAATTGCATATCCCTTTAACTAGCCAGTCATTTTTATTCTACAGTTTCAAGATGGCCTGTTATATTTGACTGTGAGAACAACTTCTAAACTTTTTGGTGAAATTAATAGACTTTTTAACATATGAGGAAATTACTCAATTAGATATTTGTGAATGTGAATGGTAAAAGTTGGCATGTAACTGTTTCATAGCAAAATCAAATTAAAAAATCATTATATCATTAGGTGTTAAAGTTATATTCATTAGAAACTTTATCTTCATACAGACTTTTTTTTTACTCATTATTGAATTATTATTTTATATAATTTATCAGAAGAAAAAAAAATTAATTGAAGTCATTTTCATATGGAACTTTATCCTTCCATTGGTTTTTTTTTTAAATTCATTATTAAGTTATTATTTTATATAATTTATCTGAACAAATGTGTGTGTATGTATTAAAGTGATTTTCATGAGAAACTTTAGATTAGCTGTTTACTCATTTTTTAGGTATAATTTTATGTAAATTACCTCAATATATATATATATATACACACATGCACACATGGTGGTAGGTGGCATAATATATATCAACATGAAAAATGGAATTAGTGAACAAATTTTGTGCTAATATCCTTGGGAAAGACATGAATCCATTTTTTTCTTGCCCAGCCATGTGAAAATAGTAAGTCAAACTGAACTTCCTCATTTTGGTTGCCAGTCACTCAAGGAGAGAAGAGCTGGGAACTTTTGCACACACACACACACACACACACACACACATATTTTCTGTGTTTAAAATTATATAGTATGCTATTATATAATTTAAATTAATTTTATAGTTTTGCTTGTGTCAAGTGTTGAGCTGTCTAGAATATCTAAGATGACCAATCAAAATGACCATCACTATGAAAATGCCAAAAATTACTAATATTTTTATTAAAATCTCACTACTCATACGATCCTCACATTAGCAAGATGAACAAAAACATGAAAAGACAAACAGGAATATTTCTTTTATGTTATCTTTTTTTTTATGAATGATAACTTGCATTACTTATTTGGTGATTGTATAAATGTGAATCTTGTAGTAGTGAGATAAGTTTTGTGAATATATATATATATATATATATATATATAGTTGTAGAAAAATGATTTTCTCTCTACCAAGGTTTTGGTATTCAAAGTACACCTTCCTTAGGAGAACTAAAAAATTATAGGTAGCTACATTCTATATATACTTATCTGGTTTGGGAATTATTTTTATTTCTCTCTCTCTGTCTTTTAATTGTTTGTATGAACTTTAGTTTCTAAATCTAAACTATTTCCCTTTGAAATTAAAGATTATTTTTCCATAAACTTATCAGGCAAAAGAATTTGTAATTCTATCGGTCATCTATCTTCAACTCCCATCTCTTTTTTTCTTTATTCATTTTGTTTATATCTTATTTGTGTATACTACTGGAGTTTAACTTATGGTAAATCTATTTAGTTGTAGTTTTTCTTTTTAAATAATTAATATATATCTTATATTATATCTATATTAATCTTAATAATACATTTAATGAATTAGGAATTTTATGGAAGCATTTCCCCAGAAATTTATCTTTTTCATTCAGTAGATTTTTCTTATCCAGGAACCTAATTATTGCTAATTTTTCTTGTAAACACAAGAAACATGGATCAGTCAAACTTCATCAGATATTGGATCTCTTTAAAATTTCCCATTTAATAATTGGTGTTATATTTTGATTTTTTAAGTTCCAAACATAGCTAGCTATGGTTGTTACATTTTTTAGTTTAATATTTGAAAATGAGTGTTTATGGTTTGCAAACCGAGTTTTAAATTCTGATTTTGTACAACCAACGTAAGATTTAGTAATGTTTGGTTTCTGTGTATATGTAATTGATGCAAGGTTATTACACCTTTGGTCAAACACTTTCCTTTTACCGGGAAAATCTTCAGGTTTTGGCAATTGCAGTTTTTCTCAGTCTTTTTCTTTATTTCTATCATTTGTGTGGTTGTTAATTATTTTGTTATTATGGTTTTTAATTATACTTTCTATATTATTCATACATGAGAAACTGATCTTTAAGTTGTTCTTATTAAAGATTTTGTGTAGAGTAGCTGAGTATGGTTAACTGGGAAATGTTTGTTGCAGCTAGCTATAATTTTTTAGTTCTCCTGGGGAAGGTGTACCTTGAACATTGAAACTGTGGTAGAGAGAAAAACTTTTTTCTAAAACTATAAATGCTCTATATTTTACGAAATATGTTGAGCCATTTTGGATTAACTACTAATGCTACTGCAATGAAAACGTGGTAGCAACTTTTGATGAATATATATATATATATATATATATATATATATATGGAGGCGTGTGGTATAATGGTTACTGTCATAGGAAATGGACATGACGAGACGAGTTCAGATCCTGGACAAGGCTGTTTGCATTTCACATAGTGCTAATACTCTTGAGAAATGTATGAATCCAACTATTCTCCCTCCGGCTATGGGTAAATAGTAGGACAGACTGGGCTCTTTAACCATGGTTAGGTAACTAGTCTAGGAGATGGAAAACTCTGAATTCAAACCTGTTAAACTCTGCTTAAGAAATTGACCTTGTGTCACGTCCTGCTTGTGTGGAGGGGTTGGTATATATATATATGTGTGTGTGTGTGTGTGTGTGTGTGTGTGTGTGTGTTATATTTAATCTTTTTGTTATCTGCTGTTTGCATATGATAAAAGAGATTGAAAAGACAAAATGAAGCATGAAAATCTACAAAGATTCTTAGAAGATTTTTTTAATTGTACACAATTCCATATAATCTGTTGCCAAATATTGATTTTAGGAAACAGGGAATTTTGTACTTTCATGTTCTTTTTCTTAGAAGAGTTCTGATTGATACTTCATTCTTATGATTCATTTTGATTAGAATTTTATTTTATTTTTTGATTTAAAAAAAAAGTTGCCTTTTTTTATCAAAACTGATTTGTGTCATCATTATATGAAGCAATTTGAAATTATTTTGGCAAATTAGATTTAGATTAAATTATTTAGATTGGATAAAATTGATAAGTACAGTGTTCATATAATATCTTGTTAACATTTTTCAAAAGTCTTTCTCATTTTGTTGTTAGAGGATAAAAATAGATAGATATAATGAAGATTTTTTTTGTAAAGGATAAAAATCTAAGTCTATGATCAATGTAATTGTTTGAATTTAAAATAATCTGAAGCATAAAATAATCTTTAAATAAATGGTCAAGAGTCACCTCCCTTTAACAGTAATGTAAATTTAGTATCAGCCATTGCTTTTTATATTGTTTATACCAAGCGCTTCTTAAACTATATCAGTGTCATTCATCCTGGTGTCTTATTATGTTTTTAATAAGTCTCCTTATGTTTTTAATAATTTTCATTTTATTTTTTCTTGTGTATAATTTTATACAGAATTTATATTGTATAATTTGTGTAAAGAACAAATTAACTCTAATTCTTCAGTGTTTATTTTTTGCAAGTTTTTGAAAATATGTAAAGAAAATCAGGAGTGACCAAAAAATGAACAAAGAAAAATTATGAGAATTTTCAAAGTTTACAATAAATTAGTAAACAACAGTCATAGAACATAGAATTAATTGCCGGGGGGGGGGGGGCAAAAGGGGAAAATAAAAAATATCTGAGTGAATTAAGTCATTCGCTCTTCATTCAAATCTCAAGTTTCATTCACACCCAAAATGATTTCATCCAGTTTTAAAAACACTGGTTTATACCAATTTCAAAGATCTTTCTGATTTTCTCCCTATTTCTAAAACTAGAAAATAAACTGTTTTCATGTGCTTGTAATGATTATCATTACTATATTTCCTTCTTTCTTCTTTTTTTTTTATAAGATATTATGAATGTATGACACAAGTATATAAATAATTTTTTCTGATATTAATATCTATCTATCTATCTATCTATCTATCTATCTATCTATATATATATATAATATATATATATATATATATATATAACCCATTTAAATATAGAAATAAATAAATGACTTAAATCAGTTGTTTTCTAATTTTTTTCAAGTTACCACCCCTTGGTTCCCAAGCCACAGTACTTGCACACACACACACACGCACACACACCACACACACACACACACACACACACACACACACTCCATAAAATCTCACATCTTCCTTGGTATTAGGCCTACTTTGATTTTAAAACAACTAATCATTTAGATATCTTGGATGTGCTGTTTCAAGCTGGCTGTAATGAAGATGAGATGTGACTCGTCAGATTTCTGCTGGTAGACACCAAACTAAGGGTCAACATCAAGATGGTCTATTCTGCTGAATTTAGGACAACAATTGACTCTCCACAGGGAGATTGTCATTCTCCTGTGTTCTTCACATTCAACTTCACTGATGCCTTGTCATCTGTATGAAGATGTTCTACATGACCCAATCCTCCTAGACATGCCACTAGAATATGATAGAATATGCGAATGATGTAGACTTCATAAATGAAAGCAAGAAGGCAATTAAATGACTGTTCCCCACAGCCACAGAAACACTCAAAGATGTGAACCTATTCATGAATAAGGATAAAACACCTATATATATCTCTTGGACAAACACAAGCTGGGTGCAAACGAGGAAGTGAAAGATTCTTGGATTAATGCACTGTAGCTCCTCTGCAACGGCTGGACATCTTCTTAGGCAGCTAGGGATAAGTTTGATGCCTGCCACCATAAACATCTGACAACTATCACCAGACATCCCAATCTCCATGATATGGATCAAAGATTCCTCTAATAAAGAGACTCTGCCTATATGATGCAACATGTGTTTCTTTGATGATGTACAATTACAACAGCTGGGCATCTCCAGCTATGAATAAGTTTGATGCCTGCCACCATAAACATCTGACAACTATCACCAGACATCCCAATCTCCATGATATGGATCAAAGATTCCTCTAATAAAGAGACTCTGCTATATGATGCAACATGTGTTCTTTGATGATGTACAATTACAACAGCTGGGCATCTCCAGCTATGAATAAGTTTGATGCCTGCCACCATAAACATCTGACAACTGATATGGATCAAAGATTCCTCTAATAAGAGACTCTGCCTATATGATGCAACATGTGTTTCTTTGATGATGTACAATTACAACAGCTGGGCATCTCCAGCTATGAATAAGTTTGATGCTGCCACCATAAACATCTGACAACTATCACCAGACATCCCAATCTCCATGATATGGATCAAAGATTCCTCTAATAAAGAGACTCTGCCTATATGATGCAACATGTGTTCTTTGATGATGTACAATTACAACAGCTGGGCATCTCCAGCTATGAATAAGTTTGATGCCGCCACCATAAACATCTGACAACTATCACCAGACATCCCAATCTCCATGATATGGATCAAAGATTCCTCTAATAAAGAGACTCTGCCTATATGATGCAACATGTGTTTCTTTGATGATGTACAATTACAACAGCTGGGCATCTCCAGCTATGAATAAGTTTGATGCCTGCCACCATAAACATCTGACAACTATCACCAGACATCCCAATCTCCATGATATGGATCAAAGATTCCTCTAATAAAGAGACTCTGCCTATATGATGCAACATGTGTTTCTTTGATGATGTACAATTACAACAGCTGGGCATCTCCAGCTTGAATAAGTTGATGCCTGCCACCATAAACATCTGACAACTATCACCAGACATCCCAATCTCCATGATATGGATCAAAGATTCCTCTAATAAAGAGACTCTGCCTATATGATGCAACATGTGTTTCTTTGATGATGTACAATTACAACAGCTGGGCATCTCCAGCTATGAATAAGTTTGATGCCTGCCACCATAAACATCTGACAACTATCACCAGACATCCCAATCTCCATGATATGGATCAAAGATTCCTCTAATAAAGAGACTCTGCCTATATGATGCAACATGTGTTTCTTTGATGATGTACAATTACAACAGCTGGGCATCTCCAGCTATGAATAAGTTTGATGCCTGCCACCATAAACATCTGACAACTATCACAGCCTAATCTCCCAAAAGGCTGTGTACAAGATGTGCAACACCATTCCACTATTAACAAGGGTGATGCAACTATGATGGTCCATGTTTGTTCCTGTGCTACAGATGCCCAAAGAAGAATCTGCATAAAAATCCCTGTAGTTAGCTGTAATAGGATTAAACAACTACCGGGCACAAATTGGCTGCCACTGCACAAACTTGCTTGGTAAGTTGTGGGCAGACCTCCAAAATGCAGGACTGGGGACCCTAAGATCTGGCAAGAGACTGGGGGAGCTAAGGACTCTTGCAAATGAAAGGACAGAGTGGCTTCAAATGAGGAAGGACTGAATGCTGCTGTAGGAGATTCAAAACTACTACAGTGGCAGAATATAGTAAATCATCAAAATGCAGGACTGGGGACCCTAAGATCTGGCAAGAGACTGAGAGAGAGCAAAGAACCATCATAAAGGAAAGGATAGAGTGGCTTCAAATGAAGGACAGACTACTAATGTAGGATGTTTCAAATTACTACAGAATTCAACAAATCATCATCAACATCATCAATATATAAACAAATCTATACATTTTATAAACAGAACATAACATAGTAATGTTTATTCCTTTCCAATAGGGTGAGAACATATTGCTTATTTAGAGAATGATTGATTGAAGTTATTTATTTTCTTCTTCTTTTTTTTTGTTTTTGTTTTAAGAAGATAGAAGATAAGTTCATATGTGTCATTTTTAACATTTCATTTCTAAAATTTAAACATTATTATTTGTAACTTTAAAAAAGACCAATTGTTTTTGAAATTACAATATCAAAATATAAGGTTTAAAAGTCAGTATTTTTATTGTAGCAGAGAGACAAGGAATTGGAACATAACATAAACATTTATTCCATATAAATTTTCCTCTGATTTTAATTGACTGATTTACCAATTTTTTTGCTTTAAGTATGCGAGTGAAATTGTTTTAATTCAAGTAAAAAAATGTATTAAAATTATCTTAATGTTTTTATTGAATGTAATTATATAAGGAAGCCATTAGTGACTGGAATTATTGAACTGGGAATGATTCGTTTTTCATTCCTTCATTGATTATTGATACTTAGAGAGAAGGAAAAAAAAAAGACAATTTCTAAAATAGCTGTGCTTGTTTTTGTGATACATGTGATGCTTTCTAAACGGATATCAAAAGATCAATGAAACTAAAATAAGTTGGAATACAACAAACACAAAAAATGAAATGATAAAATATTCCATAATTTCTTGAATTAAAAGAAAAGTATTGAAAAAAAAAATCACTAACATAGTTCTGTCATGAACTACAGGATTAATATTATGTTAGTCTAAACAGAATAAAGAAAGTATAACTAACTAACTAACTAACTAAGTGAGTAAGTGAGTGAGTGTGTGTGTGTGTGTGTGAGAGAGAGAGAGAGAGAGAGAGAGAGAGAGAGTGCAGTCTACCTACAGAGAAATCTCAGATATATTTAAATTTCTGAAATGCCTTGTAATACTATAAGAATATAATTTCTTGGTAACTTTTCTTCCTCTTCTTTCTGTGTCTATCTGTCTCCTATCTATATATCAACTTACATTGATATAAATTGATTGTACAAGATACAATAAAAAGTATTATCAGTAAAATAATTTTTATATTTGAGAGAATTTAGAAAATAAATTTTCAAAAATCAACATTAATAAATATGAAAGATCAAAGAAACATTTTTGTTATTGTTACATTCCCAGATTGTCCAAAATTCATTTTAGTTGCCATAAAATAGACTTCAGATGATCAGGATAAATAACACCTCCAAGAGATTTTCAAAGACATTTTCTATTCCTTTTATTAAAATTCCTGTGTATAGTTTTAAAAGACATTTGTATCTTCAATAGATGCCCTCAAAAATGTTATATCCAGCATTTTTTAAAACCTGCCTGCTAATAAATAAATAAATAAATAGCTACCCCCCCTAACAGTTTACCAAAATGTTGACTAATTTAAAATAAAAACATCTGCACTCACTAAGTGAAATTGCTTCTTCTATAGAGAATGGTAACTTAAAGGTTCCTAGCAAGATTTCCTCCTCCTTATAGTAGATCCAGTTCCTGTGTAGGATATTTATTTTCTCACACAATCCCACCAGATTCAGTGAAACTATGACTGCTATAACGATTAGTAAAAACTAAAAATAAATCATTTCATGTAAATATCAATTAATAAAATTCCTCTTACTATTAATTGGCTTAATTGCTTAAAATAATTAAGTATGCAAATACATTTAAATGTTATAGTTGAATATATAAAAGCACTATGTGTCACTGCATTAGCCTGTGAATATAAATTGATACCAGAGGTGAATCTACGTTCCTGGTTGGTGGTTGGTTGGTTGGTAGATTTTATCAACCCTTGTTGGGTTATTTTATGTCGATGACATCTTGTTTTATTCATTCTTGATGGGCATTCAAATTTCTATTTTTTATTTAAACTCTTAAATTTTTTCTATTTAACCTATGGATGCAACCCTAAAAGTTACTACTTCTCTGGATCAGAGTGGATCTGAGAGTAATGGTGATAAAGGGGTACTCCACACTCCCCAGACCTCCAAAATTTGAAATACCCAGGACACTAAAAAAAGGGTTATTGGTCTCTTAACCCCACTCTACCATTTCATTCTGTATGAGTATATGTACAATCTTAACTAAACATTTATTTCTACAATATTGTTAAGAGAAAAAAAATGTAAAGAAATCTATTGGAATGTTTATTTCCAGTATTGTGGAATACAGAAGGGGAATGGTAAAATCATTCAGGGAAATTCAACTTAGAGAGCAAATTCAAGTCCCGGATAAGGTTGCTTATGGAATATTATGCAATCAAAACAGATATTATTAGTTATTTTTTATTACCAAACTCTACATCTGTAACCAAAAATAAAATATCAACATCTCTGTAACATAAATTGAACTGCATAAATTTATCTAAGAAATATACTTATTTTTAGACTGTTACATATTCATATTTTTGGTTACAGTTTCAATACCATAGAGTTTGGTCATAGATAATATCTAATGATGTCCGTTTTTATTGTATAATTTTCCACTAGAAATAATGAAATCCTGGAATTTTTTGTTTTAGAAGGAAATCAGTTTTTTTTATAAAAAATTGTTTGGCGCATATATATTAAAAATCAGTTTTATTTATTATAATTTTTTCCTAAGGCAGAAGATCAATTATTATTTCTTTTATTAATTGTATTTTTAATTTAGTTTAATATGCAGAAAATATTGAACATTTTGGCTGATCCATTCAACAACTTTCTGTAAAATTAGGAAAGACAAGGATCATTTTTTCTCTCCAAAAATGTTAAATTGGAAAGATTCTCAAATATCAAAATATCAAAATTTTTATATGAAAAAAAAAAGTGAAAATAGATCAAATCAAGTAAATTCTACCTTTACAGTAATTACAGGTAATTTAATACAGAAATTTAGGCAATCATAAATCCAGTATGAAAAAAAAATTAGTCTAGATATCATTATCCCAGTTTAAATGAAGTATGTAATAGATACACTATTAAGATGCATTTTAGCATTTCTCTGAAGAAATTTTTAAATGAAATTTGAAATAATTCAGTTCATAGTTAAAATTCCTTCACCTAAAATCATTAGGAAATTGTCTAAATTGCTTTCATAATTTTTATCTTATTTTCAAAATACAATTTCAATCAAAAGTTCAAGTGTTGATTTTAACTTTTTTCTGCCATTCAAATTCAATGATGATTCATTTTGAATTCAGTGAAACATAACAATTCAAGTGATGGTTGCCAATTTCATCTTAACTCTCCAGATTCTTGTAATAGCTTTTTCTTTAAGGATTGGTTTGTCATAGGATATCATTAGAGTTGCTCCAAGACTTAATGTTCACTCTTTCTTCATGTTATTTATTTTATTTTATTCTAAAATGCCAACTTTAATTTTGTTTTTATTAAAAATGGTACAAAATATTTCACTCCAGCAAACCCCTCCCTTTATTTTATTTTTTAAAAATCTTTTTAATGTGTATTAAAAATTTTCTGATTTGGTTTTGGGTCACATATCTGGGGTAAACGAAATGGAACCATAGTAGTAAATAACACATATGTATGCTAGTCTATATCATAGTTGACTATAAGTGTAACTAGTGTTTTACAATTATTAGAACTTGGGATTTTGTTATGGAAAAGTAGTTGCTTACTTACCCATTTTGCTCTCTGGTCAACCCTTGTGACATGCCAAAGACAAGACATTTTTAATAGTGGGAGAGGGCAGGGATGTAGATTCATGCCTTTTCCAAAAACATTAGTACTAACTAAAAATGAATATCCATGGTGTTTTTCAGAGAATATGTAGTGCATAGAAAATAATTTTGAATACACTGGCTTTTAAAACATTGATGTTGCAAATAAGTATAAAGTGTTTATCTGTTTAAAATGATATATTTTTTATACTGTATTTAATTGGAGACCATGATTGTTAAACAGATTTTGGCATAAAATAACCCAAAAAGTGTTGAAGTGCCATAAAACCAACTGACTAAAATAATAATAATAATTACCAAACAAGCATACAACAGAATGAGTAGATTCTAGTGACAGTTAACATCTCCCTTTTTAGGGCTTGTACTTTCAGAAATCTTTTGACAAAGGGATTTTTTCATACTGGAATATTAAGAGAATAAATTAAAGGTAACAACATCATTGTAACTTATCGTTTTTCTTTACACCTGCATTATAATCACCTTCAAAACCAACTGCCAAACCAATAAAAATAATAATAATTAATGATGGTGTGAAAAAATTGCAAAGAGAATAATAATGATAATATGACAAAAAAGAAGAAATAGAAATGTATTTGTTATGTGATAATGTAGATAATCTAATTAAATTATTAAATGTCCCTAAATACATGTCTATATACATAAAATGCATAAAAATTGCAATTCAAAATTTATATTGTTTTTAATATAATTTTACTTTATTCTAAATGATAATGATGAGCAATTTTGTCCTTTTGTAGTTTTAATCTATTCAATTTAACCAAAACATTATGTGACAAGCTTTCATTTGTCAATTCCTTTTCATAATGTTGTTTTAATTTACTTTAATCCATGATGACAATTTAAAAACAAAATCATCTTTAATGAGAAATTTAAATTTTATTTCTTCACAATTCTTCTTTTTTTTTCAAGTTATTTGTTTCCTTCTCTTTTTAGCAAATTATGTGAAATAATAGCATCTTTCTTTTTAAATTTAAATTTTATTTATTTACTTAATTCTTTCAAAGAAAAAAACCAAGAAGGATTTGTTTTATTATTTCTTTGTTTTTAAGGTACATAACTTTTTTCATCTTGTTTTTTAATGGTTTTAAGTGAATAGTGGCCATTGTGAAGAGGATTGGTTGTACTGTATGGCCAGTTTATTGTTCAATAACAAAAGTATTTTTTTTTCTAAATTCTATTTGTTTGCACTCAGATTCTTGGGTCACCATCAAAATGTCAACTAAACCAGCTGACCATTATTTGATAGGAATTAGAATACATGGACTCTTTCCACAAAAAATGGATGTCCTGATTATGACACTAAAATGCAATAAACTCTGAGAAGTGTGGAGTACCCTTTGTTGCATTACTCCCAGTTCCACTCTGAACTGTTAGGGTGTCCCATCCATGAATCATGTAGATTGGTTTGAAAATTATTTGGATCAGATAAGAATACTTTTGATACCATATAAATGTTTGCAAATTATTTATATTAGACAAGAATACTTGATATCATAGAACTGTATGCAAGCAAATGATTATAGACAAATGAAATAGTGATAATTAAAAAATGTAGTGGATTATTAAAATTATATTTATGATTACAATTAACAATTGAACATTTACAAATGAATCAGATTTCAGCCTGAAATAACCCATAAGAGTTGATATGCTGTTAAATAAACCAAATCAAGCCATATGACATTTCACCCTATATGAACTTCACAAGTCATGATAATTTAGGGCAAAATATCATAATCAATATATAAATATTCCACCAAATTGGTTTTTATTTCTTATTTGTTTTCCACAATTTTCCCTTTAAGCATTTACAGATCAGTGATAAAACACATTACAATTCAATTAAGTCAATGTAGATCTTATTTTATGTGACTTGCTAACAATAACATTTCTCCTTTTTTCTCTCCTAATAATAAAACCAAATGTAATAAAAATAATTAGCAAGAATAATTAACAAGATAGAAAAGAAAATAAATCTTACAAAAGGGGGGGGCATAAAAGATTAGAAGTATAATTAGGGTGAGTCATTATATATAAGTTCTTCACTTAATGACAAAGTTTTTAAACAAATTTGGTCACTAAACAAGGATCATCCAGAAATATCAAACATTTGGACATAAGTGTTATTGTTTACTCCATTTTTGGATATTATTTATACTGTTACCTAAAATGATATTCTTAGAATATTTCAATACTGTAGTACAATCATTATGCCATATTTGATGACAGCATAATTCATGTTAAAAGCGCCCCCCCCTCCTTTCCAGATTGCTGAAATTTAATGATTAGAGCAACTTTGTTTGGGAGTTTCTCACTAGATGTCTCATACCTTTTTGTCTTGTGTCAAACTAAGTTTAGTAAATTACTTTTATCCTTTAATTTCTATAAAATAGTTTGAACCCCCCCCCCAAAAAAAAACATTAAAAAACATATCTATTTTGATATATATATATATATATATATATATATATATATATATATATATATATACATATATATATATATATATATATATATATATATATATAATTATATATAAAATTGGAGGAATCATATGTATGTAGGGAATCATACAGTTATAAGATGGTAATATTTTATTACGAAAAATATAAAATGTGGGGAATACGAAGGCCTTTTCGACTGGTTCTTTTTCAAGTATAAACACTGACGACGAATAAAAGTCAGATTGTATAAGAAATATTCTTTAAGAACAAATGGAGGTGAGCCAGAGGGGGACGAAAAAAAAAAGAAAAGGGGGTATATATATATGAACCCTCAGGTCGAAACAGGGTTGGAGATGTCTCCCAACAAGTAAAGGGAGTGTTTGGGTTTTTGTCTGCACAGAATGGGGCGAAAGAATGAAATATAAACAGCTTCAAGAATGGTTAGGTGCTGCTTAGACCTAGCTCTAGCGAGAAACACTTGTCAGTATAGTCGGCCCTACAAGCATTTATAGATGACAAGTGTTCGGCTATGACCGAATCATATGCTTGGGAATGCCGGATGTATTATTAGCAATGGCATTGCGAAGTGTACATGGAACATGCTGTTTTATTCTAATTTCAAGTCGCTGGGATGTACGGCCAATGTATACCGAATTACATCGGCTTTTAAACTTATAAATGAGATTACTTTGTTGGAAGATTGGCAGTACATCTTTATGAAAGGACCGAAATGCAGGTCGGGTGGTGATTATGGTACGCACCTTCACTTGAAAAAGAACCGGTCAAAAAGCCTTCGTATTCCCTTTATTTTTTTATTTTATAATAAATATTACCATCTTATAATTGTATGATCTCCCTACATGCATATGATTCCTCCACTTTTAATATATATATATATATATATTATATATATTATATATATATATATATACCCTGAAATACAAATAATTTATAGACAATTTGGAAAATCATTAGTTTTAGATAGGAATATCCTATACCATATAACTGTGCAAACTATTTATTATTATAGACAAAAAAGAATGTTTACAATAAAAATTTAAAAATATAAAGTTATGATAATAATCCGACTTTTACATAGGAATCAAATTTTGACATTAGATAACACATAAGGGGTTGATATGCTATTAAATAAATAAACAAACCAATTTTCAGTTCTGTTTGATATTTTATCTGTATATTTATTCAGGGAAAACTGTATACAATCTATAACTGTTTACAGTTTGTATAAAATCTCTATTTTTAAAGAAATCTCTTCAATATTATATTGTCCAATATTACCAAATTTGGGGACTTCCTAATTGGATAAGTGGTCTTTATAATTCTCAATATATTTTTAACAATTAACTATTTCACTATTAATTGTTCTGGTAACAAATGAAATGTCACTTGTTCATTATTGCAAACAATTTCCAACTTTTAATTAAGAAATAAAATATATTGAAATATATTGGTATTGCATTAATGAAAAAAAAACTGAGTTATGAGTACTTACAGATAAAATAAATGCTTTGTGATTTTAATTAACAAAGCTTAGACAGAATCATATATATATATATATATATATATATATATATATATATATATATATATATAGTATGTGTGTGTGTGTGTGTGTGCGTGCGCGCACTCTCTCTCAAAACTTAAAAAAATAAAATAAATGATGAATAAAATAAATTTCTGATAACGTTCAATATCTTATATTCCATAAAATTCATAATCATAAGTCAATATATTTTTTTACAGTTTTCATGTCTGTATGTATTGACTACTAATATTTCAATTGAAATACTTTTATCTAATTGTACATAAATTTCTATTAATCTACTATTGCGTCTATTTTCTTGCTATTTCTGTTTATACTTATTTGTATTCATTTCAATAAATGTTGGACTTAATAGTTGAAGTATAATTTAAGTTTGATGATTACACCAGATGATTAAAGAGTTATTGTTCAATTTCTGTTAATAGGTTTCTTTGGTTTAACATAATTAAAGTTACTAATAATGTGTGTGTATATATATATATATATGTGTGTGTGTGTGTGTGTGTGTGTGTGTGAACATGAACCACACTGAAGAGACGTGAAACGTTGAAACACAGTGTCTGTGGATGACTTATATAGGAGCTGGTTTAGCTCAGTTGGTTTTTTTTGTAAATTTTAAATATCTTGAAGTAAGTACTTTTGTTCTGATCAAGAGTAACAACTAAAGGTAGAAAGTTTACATGTTTGCATGTGTAATGTCGGATGTGCCTGTTCTGTTTGTACGTGTGTGTATGTTGGCACACGGCAAGAAACCAATGGTAGCAAAATTGTTCCAATGTAAATAAATATATACTAAAATATTTATTTATTTATACATTAACGCTCTATTGCAAATATTGAGCACTCTTCTAATAACACTGTATGTTGGATTACTACTGCTTCTTTAAGTATAATAGTGCCAACCACACACATTGATATATATATATATAGTCTGTGTGTGTGTGTGTGTGTCTCTGTGTGTGTGTGTGTGTGTAAGATAATATTTTTCTAATTGAAATAATATTTGCAAATTTGCATTCTACAGGTTTCTTTTTTATTTGATTTAACTTTTAAAAAAGTTAAAAATGTTAAATGCAATATTTTGAGATTGAAATTTAAGAGACAGAAGATCATAAATCAAAAAAATGAAAGAAAATACTTGTTCAAATAAATTAATTATTAACAAAATGTTTTTTTAAATGCAACATAAAACATTTTCCCAATAAATAATGATAATCATAAACAGTCCAAACTTTAAAGGATTCTATGATTTATCTTATTCTTGAAATTGTTGCTTTTTAAACCAATAAACTTACTTTCCAATCATATAAGATGGGTTTTTTTTCTAAAATAAAAAAATCCTTCAGCATCTCAGAATAAAATAGTCAAGATAAATCTATTTTTTTTTTTTACTGTGTTTTTATTTGTTTGTATTGTTATTATCTAAAGTGTTTGATGTTGCAACTAAAAATGCATTTATCATTTTGATAATACTGGCATTCCTAAAAAATACACCCCTTTTCTTCTTGCACCACCCTTGGTTAAAAGTGAGACCATCCAAATTGTTCAAGATGAAATGCAAAAATGTAAATCCTGATTATCTGCTTATATGCCGAATTATTTCTTACGATTGTCGTCACCTCAGCTAAATAATGGACTATTCTGTTTTTATTATAACGAAAGAAAGGGGAGAAGAAGGACATGCTACACAGAAAAAATATAATAAGAAAGAAAGAGAATGGGGGAAAGACAGAGAGTGTGTGTCAGCATGCGGAATATATAACGCTAATCTGTTTCACTCAGATATGATGAAAAGATGAAAAGAAAGAATAAAAAAGATTGAGAGAGAGTTAAATCAAGATTATCATACTTTATACATATTGAACTATTGTCAATAGCTCTTAAGTAAACATATCAAACATTGTGATAATTAAATTATCATACTGTAGCATATCCACAGTCTTGCTAGTTATCAATAATTTTGACTAGTATTAACTTTCATTTTTAAAATTTTAAGTTGGAGATGTGTTATAGGTGGGATCTAAGTTGTGTGCATTATCAATTGCTAAAATCTAGCTTAATTAATAAAGCATCTGATATTGATAACCTGTTTTGCCAGATGAAAAAAAAATGGACATGAATTTCACTAAAGATTTATTCTTTATTATGCCCCCTATTCTTCACTGTTGTGGAATTGATGACCCCAGTAAGTTTCAATAAAAAAAAGCAATGAAAATTAAAAGATGAAAGAGAATATTAGTCAAAATTAATGATGATGATTAACAATGCTTTCTGTAAAAAAATAAAATAAGCTTTTGTTTGTTCATAATATATATATATATATATATATATATATATATATATGATATGATATGATATGATAGCAAGAGTTGAATTGTCTAAAAGGTTATGGGAAACATCCATCCACTTGAAAAATAAAATACAGCCTTCATTCTAATTGTACTATTTAATGATACATGTGTTCTAACAGCACGTTTGTTTTTTTTTATTCTCAGATGACTATTGTCAGATATTACTTTGCAGCAGTAGTAGCAGCAGCAGCAGCAGCAGCAGATTAAGATTCCAGTACATTATTTTCAAAACTAAAATTAGTACACCTATAAAATAAGGCCCTCTTAAGTAATGCAAACAATCTTATGATAAACCTGAAATAATCTATACATTATTAAAATTCTCATTATGTTTGCATAAATATAAATGTTTAGTAGTACATAACTTAATTTTGGACTTTAAAAGAATATCATAGTGACCTGAGAACTCTTTTTTAGTCAACCATTTTTGAAGGTAAATCATTGGCAAAAAATGAAACCAGTTAAAAACAAGAAGAAGAAAAGATGGATACAAAGTTTAGAAAGAGGGGACTAAAAGATTAAATGGAATACCCTATGGATTCATGTTTTTTTTTTTTTTTTAGCTATTAATAATATCTCTCTTATAATGACAAGCTCTTTTATATGCTTTCTAATGTTTGCAAAATACTGTAACTGTGTAACTTGGGGTACCTCAGACAACTTGGATGTCAGTCTCATGCTCTATCCCTAAACTAACCAATGTGATTGAAACCATTGCTGAAATATGTGGGGGAAAAAAAACAAAAAGAACAAAAAGAACAAAACAAATGTGTGTTTACTTAAAACTGTTTAATTACAATAAAACAAAAAGTTAGCATCTTGCTTTTTAGTGTGCCAGTTAAAAATAAAATCTATTTTTGGTCTATGCAGGAAAAAAAACATTTGAATGATTTCTCACGTTGTATTGCTATACCAATTCTCTAAGGTTGTGTCCATTGGTGACCATAAGCTTCTCAATGCTGGCTCACAGACACATGTATATGCATGTTAACGTTGTGTCAAGAGAGAGAGAGAGAGAGAGAGAGAGAGAGAGAGAGAGAGAGAGAGAGAGAGAGAGAAAAATAAGGCCTGTGTCCAAGTTTAGCATTTCTCACATTATCCTGTCATCTGTTTAAATCATTCACACTTGCTTGTTGACCTTGCTTTACATTCTCACCTACCTGGAATATGCCTTGAAGCAGGTTGAAGATACCTTATATATCCCATGTGACCGAAGGCATCGTGTGACTGTCAGCTTGAATTAGATAATTGTAATCTGTGATTTTTATCTGCATATGCTTGTGTATATTAAATGTGGTGTTTAATTAGTTTATAGGAAATTTAAATTGTATGATCTTCATGAATATTAGGATTTGGATTTATTTGTTTAATGACAGTTCAACCCTTTATGGATTATTCAATGTTGAAATTTAATGCAAATAATTTGAACAGAGTTATACAGTTTCAAGTATTCCTATCCAATTTAATAATTATCAAACATATCTGTCATATCCAGGATACATGGGTATCACAGATATTTTTATTTGGTTAATTTAATTTAGTCAGATGCAGAGTTTTTGTTTTGAACTTTTTGATTAATAATTTTGACATTTTCTTTTTGGTTATATGTAATATTGGGCTAAAAGATTCCTGTGTTAAATTCAAAACTCTGGTTCTGTTAACATTTAATTGTTATCTTCCATAATAAATTATAATGATTAAGGTGAGTGTAAATACTGATCCTACACTTATTCAGTTGCAAATTGGATTGGAAACTGATTTATTCTCTCAGACATTTTATGATTTGATATTTTCCCTGTAATAATATACATCAAAATTGGATCATTATAATATAAATTGTTGTTGTCGTCGTCGTCGTCATTATCATCATCATCATCATCATCATGCTTCTTATTTTGCATCTTAGTTTCAAGCTCTTAAAATGATATATGAATGATTATTGACAACACTTTTCTTAATATGTGGGATGGTGATTTTCAGGGTAGTATACATGTTGATCTTGCCAAGGATACATTTCTGTTCCTTTCTTTATGAGTCCTAGGGCTCCAATGATCACTGGTATTACCTGAATCTTCACCTCCTCTCTTTCCAATATCCCATTCATTTGAATCTCCAGGTCTTTGTATTTAGTCTCTCAGCTGCCTTCACAGAAGTGTTTCTCTTGAGTGCTAGATGGTTACTGACAATTAGCATGCTTCCCGTTTCTTTCTTAAATACATCCAAAATCTGGATGATTTTAATAAAGACTCACTTAAAGGCTGCTATCAACAGCCATTAAGCTTAATGGCAATCAATCAAATCATTATGATATTGATATATTTATATAAATGCATATGATATATAGCAATCAGAACAATAGAGTAGGATTTTTACTCAAAGTAATATGTCCAATTCATTTTTTTACCATCCATAACGTTGACTTAATTTTCATATTTTGGACATTTTTTGTCAGTAGTAGTAGTAGTAGTAGTAGAAAGTATGGAAGTCCTTTGAAACAAAAATGACTCCTTCCTTCAAAGAAATGAGGTGCAATGTTGGTGGCTCAACAAGTAGGATCACAGCCTGAGCAGTAGCATCCACATGTTGAGTAGAGAATTCTTTTATTTGCTGTTGGATACATATGTGCTTGTTGCTCATGCCTGAATTGGTGGCCCTTCTCATGGGCATGGATAATGTCACTCAAAAGATAACAGAGTCTGACCCCCAAGTTGATCTCCATCCCCCATGGTTAGCTGCACATATCCAGTTTTACCACATTTTTAGAACAGTATGAAGATGGTCTTTGAACTGCTTTTTCGATCCATCCTATGAACAGCCATCTGATTAGGGATGTGAGATTCTCAATAGGATGATGAGTATTTTGTTGCACACAGTCAGTCTTTCTGGGTAAATTCTATCTGACTGACAAATGCATGTCAGTTCTACTGTTGACTCTTTTATTTATGGAAAAGAAATAAAGAAAAAACAAAACAATCTGGTGGAATGTTTATATATTCATTATGACTTTTATCATCAAATTTGGGAAAAATATTGGGGGTTTGTTACAACTGTCTATGAGGTTCCCCAATATATGTCCTTAACTTAAGAAAATGTTCCCTATTTTATTTCTCTTCCATTCTGTCAGGTATACAGATTAAAAACATTTCAGTTCCATTTTGTATGAGTATTAGGGCTCTGATGATTTGTTATATATATAAATATTTATGAATATTTTATTTATATATTCAATGAATGCACACATTTGAATCAATAAAGAAATTCTCTTGTATTGTTCCATAAAATTATTTGATTGGCTATAACAACAAAATAGACCCTGTGATAACATGGTGTTTTCTTTTTTTTTTCAAAATGTATATATATATCCATATATTGAGTTTCTGTTTAATAAAAATGAATCCACTATTATTATTAGTAGACAAAATTTGAGTACAACTAAAGTTTCATATTTATCATTCAGCACAAAAAGTTTAGTGTTCAGAAATCCATCAAGCAGAAGTATAGTGGCTCCTCCTCCTCCTCCTTCTCCTCCTCCTCAACTGCTTAGCAGTAACTCTTCATCTCAAGTATTACAAAATTGCTATAAGTATGTCACAAAATGAATATATGTATTGTGTGTAACAATATATGGGGCGTGATCAAAAAGTATTAAACTTCAAATTTAAAAAAAATCTAAATAAAGACATGCACACATGACCTTTATAAGTGGTGATGTCTAGATGTTTAGTCCTAATTCTCAATAGTTTTTGATCTGCGGTTTTAATACATTTTTATTTTCAATTAATTCTAATATAGATTTTATAATAAGATATGATTTTGAACTTAATAACCACCAATGCAAAACGTTATTTCAAAAAGTATAAGATTTTATACTTTTTAAAGATTAATAACAAAGTAAGAAAAAAAAATGCACATAAATATATAGATGATTATTTTACTATGTCTCTGAATTTTTTAGATGAGGCTAGATAATTTGGATTATTCAGACTATTGTCCTCATCTTTATTGTTATATATACAACAATAAAAAACACCTGAAGAAGGCCAGAAAGTACATTGGTCGAAACGTTGTGTATATAACAATGAAGATGAGGATATCCGAATAATACAAATAATACAAATGATTGTTTTAATTTTTTTTTGTAATGTATTCAGTTTTCCATGGGCACAGATACTACACTCTAATCCTGCATTTAACATTCTTTTTTTAGATGTAAATGTTACATTCTTAAAGAGAGACTATATAATTTATATACAAGGTGTAATGAAAAAAGTATCAAGACTGAAGCTTTTAGTTATTTTAATTTCAAAATTAAATGAAGATGTGCACAGATAATCAACTTATATCATAAAGGGGTGATGTCTAGACGTCTAGACAAAATCAAGATTAGTGTGAATTTGAAGAAAAAAAAGAATCATCCAGTCTCCATAATTTTTCATCAGTAGAACCCAACATCGCACAAGTGGTAGCATCTTCCATGCCCAACAGACGTAGTGATTTGTCTTGTTTCCTAACTGAAAAATTAGTCACATGGAGTAATAGCATTAAATGTTGAGGAGACTTTATTTGGAGAAAATGTTTCATTCATTTTTAACTTCTGTCTTTGTAAATATAGCTTTATTCTCCATACTTTTTAAACATAGTTCATATCAATTTTTATTTACTGTCATATATCAATAATATGAACATATGAAATCAGCCAGTTGGTCTGGAAGTTAAGATCTTATCATAGAATTACTTACTCTGAAGTTAATTGCCTGAATCCAAATGAATTTAAATTTCATTAGAAGGTAATTTCATTTTATTTTTTAAAAGTACATTTGTTATATAAAAGTTTTAGGAAGAAATTCTTTGTAGTTATGTTTATGAAATTGCTCTATTTCTCAATGGCAAACAGTTTCTTTTTGGAATGCAACAAATTATTTCTCTTTAGCATGCAATGGAAACAGTTACTAGTTTGAGTTTTTTTAAAAATGACTACAAACAAACTACAGGATCAAAATCTGTCCTAGATTAGTGTCTCCCTAAAAAAAATAACTTTTCACAGGATAATCTCTATCTTTCTAGGGATGAGGCTTGGAAATCCTGATGTTTCAAATCCTCACCCAATGGTTAAACAAAAAAAAACAACACATCATAAGTAATGTTGTCTATTCAGATTTTCTTTCATGATAAAAAAAATATTTGTGATATTAGATTTTAAAAGTGATATGCATGTTAAGCTTAAATGAAAGATTTTATACAAATTTATTTTATGAACATCAATGAACATCTGAAAATCTGTATGTAATATGGGAAAATCCAGTTATTTTTTCATAATTTATTAAAGGCTGAAATTTTGTGCAAATTTGCAAATATTTACAACAGATTTTCTTAACTTCTATCAATTTGCACTCTGTGATCACTTCATTTTTCTGATGTGCTTGCACTATTACAAAACTCCAACTGCTCATTTATCCATTATTGAGGGGAGAAGTGGATTCATGGCTTTCCTAAGGGCATTAGTTTAAGGGAAACACAACTTGTCCTATCTAGAGTTTGAACCTGTTTTACTGATTATGATTTTATACTTCTATCAAAATTGATTGTTGAATATTGAAATATGCAAATAAAAGATTCTAAAGGTAAGCTGTCTGGGAAAGTAAGTAAAGATTTACCTGCGCAAAAAATGGAACAATTGCAAAGGTGAGAGAATTAATCAACAGAAATTAACTGACAAATTGTGCAGTCATGCTTATCAAATCTGAATAAATTAGATCACAATGAATGTGCATGGGTTTATATAAATCCATTAGGAAAGAAAGAAAGAAAAAGAAGAGAAAGAAAAGTAACTTGAATACTGAGATTTATGATCAAAGTGTAGAAACCGTTTGAAATTCAATGAAACTCTGATTGCTTTTGGATGTTTTATGTTTTCTTTAAACATTTACAAATCATCTTATCCTTTTTCTTTGCTCACTTTAAAAAAAAAAAGAACTCAGAATCTGCTGCTTAGATTGTCTTTGGTTGTAATTTGAATCTGTGTGCTAAAGTAGGGAGCTGATGGTAGGTGTGGTGTTCCACCTCAGACACAAAAACAATCTCTCTGGTTTAGTGAAAAGGTGATAAACTACCTTGCTGTCTACAGATACCAACAATAAACCACCCTGCCGACTTTACTTACATATACAAATATTTTTGAGGTTTTAGTGTTGCAGTTACATACTCAGTAAATTACATTGAATCTTCACAATTTGCTTCATCAATGTATGTGCATGTATGTGTGTGGTTTCACTGATTTTTTTTTTAATTGCATGTTTTTTTTTATTTGTCTATAATAATTATTTGTTTGCATAGTTATATGGTATTAAGTACTCCTATCTGATACAAATAGTTTGCACACAGTTATATGGTATTAAATATTTCTATTTAATATAAATAATTTGCACACATTTATGTAGTTTTACATGCTCCTACCCAATATTGATAATTTTCAAACATGTATTTTACCTATATATGATATCTTAACAGGTACTACCGTCCTGGGTCAGAGTGGACCTGGAAGTAATAGAAATAACAGATTGATTCAACATTTGCCAGTGCCTCACCACTGGATGCAGTTTTATGTCATACCCAAGACATTCATTTTGGTGAGGGTGGGGGTGGGGCGGTCTTAACCCTTTGCATAGGATGGAGTTGGCATATTCTAAGCCTCATCAACAGGATGAGATGAAAGTTTGTATGGGACTACCCATTTCTCATGTTTTGAATTCACAGTTTTTCCTTCTCCTAGCCTAGTTGCTCTACTAAAGTTAAAAATATTAGTTTGCCCTATTATTTATCTATAATTAGAAGGAGAAGAGACCAATCTATTCCTTTCCCAAATGGTATTAGTGCAAAATGAAATGCAAAAAGTCTCATGCAGGATTTGGACTCATCTTGTCAAATTCATTTCCTATGATGATAATCATTACACCAAAATGCTGGCCAATTTAAACTTTAGGATTTATTTTAACCTACAAATATTTATTTCTTGTGTGTTGAAATTACAACAATACATTAATCCACAAAAGAAGTTTATAAAAGTCTATCAAATGATCCTTTTTTTTTACCTGCCATATCTCATATTATTCTAGATTATTCAACACCTAAATCATCAAAAGATCTTATCAACTCAAAGGACCTGTGATCTGTTTTAAGGTCAATAGGGTTACATTATAGTGTATTTAGATCAAGTAGGCCTCATTTATGTTAACTTTTGATTTTCTAATTCAATGCTTTTCAACTTATTCACTAGTGAACTACTTTTGAACTTTATGTTCTCTTATGGTTTAAATAAATCAAGTTATTTCCATCAGAGAAAAAAGATATTGCTTATTTCAGTTGGACAAAATAATATTACATATTCAGTTTGCAACTCTAATTAGATCTTGTCTAAGTAAATTTTGATTTATAACTAACTCAGCTTAAAGCAGGGTTCATTACAAACTTGATTGGATATGTTGCTATTATTATTATTATTATTATTAATAAAATTATTAGAGTTTATATCTTATAATCCATGCTATTATTAGAATATATTTTATATAAAGAAAACTCATTACATATTATATATCTTATAAACAATATATTTTTGGTGAAAAAATTTGCAAAACTTTTTTATATACAATTTGACAGTATCTGAAGCTGTATAGTTGAAACATATTTGAATAAATTAATTTTAGTGTTTATTTTTTAGTCATAGTTTTTAAACGCAGTGTTTATTTAGACTTCATGCTCCAACATGAGTAGGATACAACACAAGGTTAATTTTAAAGTGGTGTACAGCTGGTATGAATTCAGAATTTTCCTTCTTCTAGATTAGTTGCCTTACTAAGTTGCCATAAAACCAATAACCCAATCTGCCCTATTGTTTACCCATAGCTTGGGAGATAAGAGATAGATTTCTTTTGCAAGGGAATTTGTGAAGAGAAACTCAAACAACCTCATTCAGGATTTGAACTTAGATCTCTGATTCTATTTCCCAACTGTTACTAATTGTAAACTTGGTTGCTGTTCATTTCTCAAATTTTACAGATTGGTTCTGCTTGTCTGTTATCTGATTTTCTTTACTTACCTTTAACCAACGATTCTAGTAGTCAACACTTGGTTTGACAATTTAACTCCATCTTGCTTTAAAGTCATGGAAAATCAAGATGTTTAAATCCAGAAAAAGTCACATTTATTTATAGATTAGCTAAAGTAATCATCTATATAAAGTTAGAATTGCAGACATGACTAACCAATAAATGTTAAAACTCTCTTCTGTTTATTTCATTTTTTTTTTAAACAATTTCTATTTTACAATCTTTGTTGTCAAATTAAAAATTTACACTAACTGGTTATAAATGCTAATTGTTCTCAGAAAAGATAAATCCACTGAACAGAAAAGAGACTTAACAATTATATATTATGAAATTTACTTATGTGAAAAATTTCATGGACTTTTACAGAGAAATATTTGTAAGTGTATAATACTTAAGAGATTTATCAATTTCATTTTTTTCTTGGATTATGAGTTAAAACTAAGCAATAATTCTATGCAATGATTTTACATCTTCAACTTTGAACCTATAAACCTAATTAGGAATGTTTGATTAAATGTAAATAAATGTTTTACTAAGACAAAAAGAATTTATTCTTTTTTTCTTTTGAAGTTTAGAATTTTAAATTCTGTATGATAAGTTATATCTTGCAGCAACATGGCTTCCAGTTGATTATTTTTAGAGACCCTCTTCTTGATGAGGATATTATTTCCTCCAATGAAAAACAAGAAAGAATTAGTCAAAACCATCTGTGCCAAATAAGTATGCATACCAAATCAAACCTTAAATTAATAAAAAATAAAATAATCAAAGAACTGTCTCTAGACGACAAATAAAGTGTTTATTTTAATCATCAATATAGATTCGGTTTAGCTCAGTCAGTAGAGCATTCACATAGGAATTGCAAAGTTCCAGGTTTGATACTGGTCCTCACCAACTCAGCACATGAATAGCACAGCTTGGTTAATCTGATCTGTGTAGTAAAATGGGGAGCTAACAGTAGATGGCAAAACATTGGCAAAACAATCTCCCTGGTCTAGTAATAGCAAAAAGGGGATAGACTCCCTCGCTGTCTGGTTGATACTGACAATAGGCCAATCCACTGACTCCAAAAAGCGAGAGGTACAGGCTAAAATCCATAGTCTACATCCTTTGCATATCAATACTTCAAATTATGACTAGTACAAGAGTAATTTTCAACTTATTTGCTATAGATTTTTTACCAAAGTGTGAAAGGAAGTATTACTAATAAGAGATTAAAAACTATATACTTTTTTGCTCTAGAATAAACTAAAAGATTGTAAAAAGAAAACGAAATAAAAATCTTTTGTATTTTGAATGTACTTACATTGCAATAGATGTATTTAAGTTGTTAATTAATAACTTATTTAATGTCTGATACAAATTTGTTTGGCAGTATTGCATTAAGTCTACAATCTGTTTGTAATGTGTCTACCATTTATCCAAAGAGCAACATTCCACACATTACTTATGCCAAATGCACCCAGTTAAAATGAACCAGTCATCAAAATTCATAATGTAAAACAGTTTTTAAATAAAACATTTGATGCTTGTATAGAATAGTTTAATAAAGTTTCTGCAGTAAAAATGTATATAGATGCCAATGATATATATTCTGATACTGTATATAAAATATTATCATATGTTATAATTTCATAATAATTTATATTCAAAAAAGATTATATTACTGCCAATGATATTTTGTATACAAAACAATACATTTTGTAAAATAAGAAAACATTACTTTTAGTTAGTTTTTCAAGTACAATTCCTCATTGTTTGATGTTTTCATGGATGGGGGCATCAATGTAGATTTAAAGTGTCATCTAATCTTTCTAGTTGAAATAACATTAACTGGACAACATAGATCTTATAATCTGGTCAGTTAATTCATAAAGATAGTATGCCATTGGATTAATTGCTCTTTTGAGCAAAATATTGACTCTGTTCAGCAGAGTTTCGGTATGTAGACCAGTACAACCTGCCACATTCTACCACCAAGTAACCCCAGTACTTTGTGAGTTACTATGAAGGTGATTTACTTAGCATGACATCACAATGACCTAAATAAGTTATGGAAAATATCCCACTATATTTATCTATATAATCTTTGTATGGATTATTATAGGAATTTTTTAATTTAAGAAATTATGACAGGAAGTTTGAATATGAGTGAAACAATTCGGGGCAATAATAACAAAGAAGAATTAATCTTACAAAAGTTTTTTTCTTTTTTAAATGATTGGCTTATGGTGGACATTTGTTGGATATCAACTGAGTTATTCTTCTTGGATTTTTTTCTCTTTTCTTTTTCTTTTAACAGATGTTTTCACTTTTTTTAAAAGTCTACGTGTATTCTTCGGGCCCTAACCATTCCAGTTCTATTCTACTTGTAGTTGTCTGGAGTTTATGGTTCTGCCACTGAATCCTGATTGGAACCAGTCCAGTTTTAAAGACATAAAACACAGTTCAAAGTTCATGATTTGACTAAATATTGAATATTCATTTTAGTCTGCCTGGTTATAGTACTATAAATGGGTAAACTAACTGATCATTTTCCTTAAATGTCATTTATTGAACCACTTTTTAAGCCGTTTTGAATTTTGAATTTAAATATTTTAAAGTAATGCAAATGTGTAAGACAGATACTACACTTTGATTCTTGGTAGTAAACTTTTAAAATTCAAACAGCTCTCTTCTTTCTGATTCTTTATTTTTTCAATTATCTTCTTTTTCAAATCCAATTAACTGATTCATTAAAAGAATCTATTTCTATACAGCCCCCCCGCCCCAGCTAATGAGGTGGTTTTTTTTTAGAATGGATGCACAGGAGGGAATAATGCTTGTTAAAACAATGCAATTATGACAAATGAGAAAAGGGAAACTGGAAAATATGGTCATGTATGGCCAGATGAATGAAAAGTGTCTGCCTTAGGCTTATGTTTCTTGGTCAGGTGAAAGAATTTCTACAAATGGGTACCCTCTCCTTGGTGGAATGGGGGACAGTGTTGAAATGTGACAGGGTTGGTTTAAGGTGGGGACCCTACAGGAAATAATCTTTCCCAGGGTGATGCTAGATCAGCTGTACATAATCATTGACCAGGGGTATTGGTTGATTGAAATCCTTTCCAAACACATGAGTAAACAGAAGAAAGAAAAAAGAAAAGAAATCATAGGAACGAGCAAAAAGAAAATAAATTGGAAGAAAATAGAAATTAGAAAATTCTTCAGGTATTTCCAATTGGACACATAGCATAGTGCGTTGGGTTAAGACAGTTCTAAGTGACAGTTATCTCTAGGCTGCAGGTTCGATTCTGGTTAAGGACAACAGTAATATAGAATAATAATTAACACAGCTTAATACTTGTACCCAGCTATGGTTAGCGGAATGAGAATAGGATGCCCCTGTGGATCGAATAAAGGGTTGGGTTTAAAGTTCCATGATGGCTCCCAATTATGACATGGAGGTTTCCAAATTTGAAAAGACTCCTGAGTCCAACAAAAAATACCTGAAGAAGGATGGAAGGCACATCGGCCAAAACGTTGTACAGATAACAATAAAGATAATACTCTGAATAATCCAAATAATATATATAATTCTTAGAGGTTCAGTACTGAGTAAGCATAGTGATTTTTACAATAAACAGAGGAGTTAGTAATTAAACAAGGTTTTGAAGAACACCTGCATAAATGTGAATGAAAGTGTAAAAAGTGTTTATGAGCTTTGCCTCTTTGTAGAAAGTAGATGCCTTCAGCACAGTGTGCAGCTTTGGTCTTTTTCTTGCCAAATGACTGATTGCCAAAGAACATTTCTGTAATTGTGAATGAATTATATCTGAATGGAACAAGTGCAAAAAGCACACTGCATTTTCAAGGTTATTCTGAGAGAGTCTAAAAGACAATTCAAAACAATCACCAAGGTGAATGAAGCAGATGCTTCTCCTCTTAATAATGATGTTTGCAAATTGTGTGTATTACACGTGAACATGTGTTGAAAAGTGATTCCAGGAAGAATGATTTGAATAGTGAGAAATGTTTTTCTTTGTGTTCACTCGTGCAATGGATCAGAGAAAATCAGATTTCAAATATAAATCAAGTGTTGCAGGAAATCTTTAAAATTTAAAGAGATGACTAATGGTGTCATAGCTATGAATTCTGTGCTACTTTTCTTCAAAGGGATGTTCTTGTGCAACTAATGAAATTAACAAATAATAATCACACATGGGCACACAAATATATATATATAATATATATATATATATATATATATAAATGTAAGTAAAGTTTGCAGAGGGGCCTATTTTTGGTATAAACCAAACAGTGAGGGAGTCTATACCCTTATCACTAGTGGTAGAGCAGGGAGATTGTTTTTGCTGATGTTTTTGCTCCCCAGATGCTTTACCACACAGATCAAATTATCCAAGCTATGCTATCCATCCGCTGTGTTGGCAGGAACTGATATCAAACTCAAAACCTTGCGATTCTTAGGTGCATGCTCTACTGACTGAGCTAAACTGCCCCCTTCTATATATATATATATATATATATATATATACAAAGTCTCGCAGCATTGAAGAGATGTGATACATCAAAACAGGACTGTATGTGGATAACTATGAACAACTGCATATAGAGACCAAAATTCATATTCTTGATGTATTCTTCTGTTTTTATATAAATTTTATAAAAATTCATTTTCATACAATCAAAACAGATTTTAGGTATTACTTATTACTACATCACTGAAACCAAAAATATAAATATATAGCAGTCCAAAAATTAGTAAAACCCTTATATATATTTATGCAATTCTATTTTGGGTTACAAAGATTCCTTTTTTACCCCCACCCCAACCAAAAAAAGTCAACGTAGGTATGAAAGTTTGTATCTTTTACTACATTTTGAGCTTTTAACTCCCAGATACTCTGTAACTGAGCTCAAAGAATTCATTAAAAAAGTTGCTCACAAAACACATTAAAAATTTCACTCCAGTAAAATTTCTGATTAAAGTTATCCCATAATTCAATTAAAAGAAATTCTGTTTGGTTTGGTTTGTTTTACGGCATATCAACCTCAGTGGGTCATTTAATGCCAACAGAGTTTTGAAATAAATTCATTCTTAATGGATAATCAATTTTGTTTATAAACACGTTTTTCTATTTAACCCATAGAAAAAAACGTGTTTATAAACAAAATTGATTATCCATTAAGAATGAATTTATTTCAAAACTTTGTTGGCATTAAATGACCCACTGAGATTGATATGCCGTAAAACAAACCAAACCAAACAGAATTTCTTTTAATTGAATTATGGGATAACTTTAATCAGAAATTTTACTGGAGTGGTACTACACTCCGAGTCAGAGTGGACCAGGGAGCAATGGTGATGAAGGGGTGCCCAAACCTCCAAAACTGGAACCTCACCATCAGATAGTTTAATGTCATTCCCAGAACATGTAGACCCTCAGCCACCGCCTTTTAGTACCTATATGATAAAAAGGGTTGGGGCTTGCCATAAGGGAAATAGGGTTGGGGCAATCATATAGGTGCTAGGGCTTGACATGACCAGCCGATTGATTGGAGGGGGCCTCTCCAACTGCCCGTCTAGCCCAAGTAAGGACCAAAGTGGAATATTGCATGTCATGGACTGCTCTTCCACTACCTGGGTTCTATCTTTAAGCATCACGGGTCGCCACCCACGGCCAACAGGTGGCCCCATTGGGGGAGTCTTACCCCTCTGCAGAGGTGCAGTTGGTGCATTGTAACACCCAGCCAACAGGGCAGAAGAAATTCTGTGAATAATCCTTCCTTATTATTATCTGATTGGATCTGAGGTTGAAATAACACTTTTCTTGTGTTCAGTCAGTAGAGCATTCAACTAGGAACCACAAGGTTCTGGGTTCAATACTGGGCCTTGCAACTCAGCGTATGAGTAGCACAGGGATCTGTGAGGAGCTGATGGTAGGTGTGGCGCTCTAAAACAATTTCCTTGGCCTAGCACCAGTGAAAAGGGGATAGACTCTCTCGCTGTCCAGCTGATACCAACTTTAGGCCACCCTGATGACTTATAGAAAAATAATACTTGGCTTGAAATATATTCAAATGGTTAAAGGAGTTCAACTAATTCATAAGTTTTTAATACATTTTAATGTTATTGCGCTAAAAAGAATCTTGCTATGATGTGTGAACAAAAATTAGATAAATATTGATAATTTGATTCCCTCATTGTCTTCAATGTATGAGAATAAGGTTAATAGCAATACAATGACTAGGAAATAAAGAATTTTATACAATGAATTCATCTCTAGAGAAAAAAAAATAAGGAAAATTAATTCTCTCAAGTGGTTATGATTAAAAAACTTGTGATGTCAAATTACAATAAACAATTAAAAGAAAATGTTTAGTTTGATACTAACCAACTATAAAATCAAATAGTATAATGTTTATTGAGCTCCATTAACAAACCATTCTCACTGAATGCTCCATACTTCTGGCCTTGTGCCACAATTAAGCTAAGCTTATTAAATAACTATTGAATGTTTTGTGTGGTGAATGGTTAGCCAGCTAGGTTAGTAGACTATTGCTAGTGAATTTGATTCTTACCAAGTGCCCTATACTTATTGCCTTGTGCTTAACTTAGTAAAGGCTACTACACTGCTTATTTTTAATAGACACCTTGTGTACTGTAATGATTATGAAAGCTAGATTAGCAGATCACTTCTAATGAGTTTTCATTTATCATTGAGTGACCCTTTGTGTAAAACTAAGTTGCATTTAATATACAAAAAACAAGTGGAAGTATTTATTCTGGTTCTTCAACAGTTAATTCAACAAAGACTTTTTTTTAAATTAAAAGCAGAAAGCCATAATAATTGTATGAAGACAGGTTCAAACCTTCTCTTTTCTGGTTAGGATTAAAATGTAATATCTGTGCTTCTCTCTCAGCTGTTTTCATCTTCAGGTTGAATTTGATGCAGTGTTCTTATTTTGGGTCAAAGAAAAATGAAACAAACCTGGTCCTGGGGGCCCCAACCCTGTGACAGTGCCTCTCCTTTTGCACCAAAGGAAGAAGGTGTAAACCATCACCTGTGTGATAGTGGTTGTAGGACCAAGGCCATTTTTAACCTTACTCATGTGTACATACATCATTAAAAAGACCATAATTGAGGGTATGTAGTTAAATACAGACACAATCTTTTCTCTATGAAATAACTAATAACTAAGACATATTTATAAATGTTGCTGCACACTCAGAACAAGTCCAATTTTTTATAACCAAAATTGATGAAATAAAGACAATTTTTTTAAATATTGGAAGTATTGGTTAGTGAACCTCTTTGTATTTTTGATATTGTTGATACAACATTTCAGTTGATCCAATCTTCAGCCCTTCTCATGGTGTATAATTTGAGGAGGGAGAAGAAAGAAAATATTTGGTGCCCCCCCAACCCAAGAAAAAAAGTCTTTTTTTTCTTTCTTTTTCTCTTTCAAATGATACACCAAACTAGAGCTAAAGAATAGATCAGTCAAAAATGTTGTAGACCTGAAGAAATCTACAGACTTGTTACTTCCTCCCCAAAAGATTATGGTAATATTAAGAAGATCAAAACAAATGATATCCAAACAATTCTTGAAATATTAATGACTCATTTCAAATTAACACAAGACATTTTTTTAATCTTTTGTCATCTTGGTAAGATTTTGACTATATGAGCATATGATATCCCATTTATATATAGGTTTGTTGGTTATTTTATGGTATATCAACCCTTATTGGGTTATTTAATGCCAGTCTTTCTTTTTCAAGCAATTATGTTTTAAAGTAACTAATGATAATCATTTTTAGATAACTATAGTTTCAATTAACTATTCTTAATACTAATTTATACACAGTTATATGATTTTTAATAATGATGATGATGCACAAACTGCCCCCCCCCTCTGAGAATGAAATGCATATTATTAGTATTGGATAGGAATACTTGAAACCACATAACTGTGTGCAAATTATTAGTATTGGATAGGAATACTTGAAACCACATTGTGTGCAAACAACTGAATTATTATTAGATAGAGATAGTTACTTTCTGTATAAATCATCAGTATTAAGAATAGTTACTTGAGGCTATCATCATCATCATCATGTCGCGCAATTAGCATGGATATCCATGACAATCTCTCGCCAACCTTCTCTATCATTCATTGTCCCTGGGAGGTCCTCTGCGCAGCATCCAGTATCCGTGCAGAGTTGGTCAATGTAGGTCCTTAGTGGTCGGCCCACATTAGCATGTCCATGTGTCAACTTCCACAGGAGAACGTCACTTATCAGCTCGTCCTTGCTCCTCCAGCAGTGTCCAGCATGCCTTGTCCATCTCACTCGGATGGTTTGTGAGATAGTGAGCAGGTGGCCATACAGCTGCTTCTTTGTGGGGTGCTGTTTCCATGAGACTGCACACAGAATTCTTGTGCAGCTCCCATCTAGCTTATTCTCAAAGTACCTCGTGAAGGTCCAAGTCATGCAGGGATACAGCAGCACTGATACAACCACAGCTTGGAAGAATTGTCGCTTTAACTTGTCAGTGAGATTGGATTTCCATATCACTGATAATCTGTTTATAACTGACCATGCCTTTCCTATTTGTGCATTAACATTGCTTTCTGTGGATGAGATATTACTACCTAGGTATGTGAATTATTCTACTGGCTTGATGCTATAACTGTTTACAAATGATTATTATCCTTAGTTACTTGAAACCATATAATGACTTGCAACAAAAAAAAAAAAAAAAGACTAATGTTGGTATTAAATAACCACAAAAGGGTTGACATGCCATAAAATCAACCAACCAAACAATCAACTAAGAATTATGTCTACCAAATTTTCTGCATTTTAACTGACATAATTTTAGTGGATTAGTTCTTGAAAATTCCAAGACTTCAAAATCTTTTTTTTTCATTTTTTTGTCAGGGTTTTAATTTACAATGTAAATATAATGCTAAACTCGACCCTTACTTTGTGTCCATCAGTTTAGCTAAACCAAATCTTTTTCCTTTTATCCTCCTTGTCGGTGGGGCTGTAGAATATGCCAACTGCACCTCTGCTGAGGCATTAGACCCCCTCACCAATGGGGCCACCTATTGGATGGTGATTCATAATGTCTAAGGATGATCCTGGTGAATGAGTGTGTGACCTGCAGCACTCCATTTTGGCCCTCACTTGTGCTAGGCTGGGTGGTCAAGAGAGGCCAGGTCTGATCAATTGATCAATCAAACAAGGTTTGACATTAAATAACCCACAACGGTTGATATGCCATCAAACACTAACCAATCAATCAACCAGCATTTTTTTTTTGTTTAACTCTATAAAGTAGATATCTTGCTGAAAATTTACTTTGACAGAAACCAAAGTTGTTTTTTTTTTCCTTACCTTTTTCCTATGGATTTTCTGGTCACAGGAAAATCAAAACTAAAAAAACAAAACAAACAAAAAAAACAATACAAAAAACAAAAAAAAAGTTATGTTTCCATTTGTAATCTGAATGATGGCCATAAACATTAACCTTTTTATGAGTACTGCAATAAAAATGGAATGGATGAATTTTTGGTCAGTTTATATAATTGATATATTGCCTGTAGGGCAGGTTTTCAGCTAGTTTTGTAGCCTTCAGTGGAATTCATAAAATCTTAACCATGATATTTAGAACTTCAAATGTTTATTCTTTTCCAAATGACTTGCTGAAATGTTCAATTGTTTTATAAAATTTCATGAGCCCCATACTTATGGCCTTGTGCCACATTTAAGTCATGCTTTAATTTTTAAATGATTTATGGTCAGATTACAGTTAAGAGAACAAGTTCCCATTAGATTTCTGAATTTAAGCAGAATATAAATAGGTGACCACTAAGATACAGTAAGCAATCTGTAACCTGTGTATCAAACTAAGTAAAAATTAGGAAATTCTATGAATTGTAACATCAAGTCATGCTTAAAGCAGTGTTTTCAGCCAATTAAACAGCAATGAATCTGATCAGTATTTAACCATTCAAAAAAAAAAAAAAAAAAAAAAAAAAAGGAGTAATGCTGGTGTCTTACAGTGGCAATACCCCATGCACCAGATTAACAAAATTTTGTAAATTCTATATATTTCATTTAATGATTCAAATATTGAAATTCCATTTCATTCTATATGTCCTTATTAATTATCATATTTGCATCACAAATACATAGTTGGGTGATTTATTTTCTTATCTTATTTTCATACAATTTCTTATTGAATAGAAACTGAAACTGGCTTCTTGTACCTTTCATTGCATCAGTAACTGCTGCAGCAAAAAAAACAAAACAAAAAAACAACAACAAAAACAAACAAAAAACCCCTACTAGGTTGGTACATGAGAAATACTAAATAAGGAAAGAAACAATTTATTACTTCTGTTATACCTCCTGCTTAATAACAATGCTTCTTATCATATTTTGTTTTCTACTTCAAGAGGAAATCTCTTTCTAAAGCTTCAGTGAAAGAAAATATTTTTCTTTTTTCCTTTTCTAAATATTCTTTTATTTGTGCTCTAATAATTTTTCCACTACTGTTTTGTTAATTTAAAAAAAAAATGATTAGCTAGATTTATATCCGGCTTTTAAATGTGGATAGAGGAATGTAAGTATGGGATATATTTAACTAACAATCATCTTAAACAAAGCAACTAAAAGCCACTTCTTACTAAAGGGTTACAAAAAAAAAAAAAAAAAAAAAAAAGGAACATTGATGCCACAAAACTTGATACACACTTGAAATACACTATTGTAATAATAAACTTGTGTGTAAGCCTTTTTGGAAGTTTGTCTGTATACACATACATTTGGGTGTATCCATAAGCCTTATAATTAAAGAATGCATTTATTTAATAACATATTCATTTTTCAACATAATCTCCTTCCTGAAATTTAGCTAATCCAAATCTTTTCCTTTTTGCTTAACCATATACTTTATATGTTCTGTGTTTGAACTAACTAACTATATATATATATATAATGCTTAATTTAGTTATGAATATCAATCACATAGATCAACCATTACAGAGTAAAGACTTCACATCAAAATTCAGCTAATAACTATGTGTTATGAGGCTGTAGACTTACTCATAAATACTTGTAGATATGTTTGCTCCATACATAAGTGCGTTAACTATTACTTCACATGATGCCTTTTTAAATATTTTTACTTTGTGGTTTGTAATTGTAAGAATATCTTATCAATATATTAATTCTAAATGACCCCCCCCCCAAAAAAAAAGCCACACAACAGAACCAAAAAAAAAAAATCATCAAATTTGTATAAATAAAAACATTGTTCATATTTTTATGAATACATGCTTTTCTCTTTGAATAATAAATAGATGGTGTGTGTATGTGTGTATATATATATATATATATATATATATTTATATTATATAGTACAATGAGTATATATATATATATATATATATATATATATATATATATATATATATATACATGCATAACCTATGTATATATATATGTGTATATATATATACATGTATATATATATACATGTATATCAATATATGTATTGATCAAAGCCTGAAGAAGATACCAGAATATCTGAAACACGTGTTGCGTATGTGAAATAAAAAGAATAAAACATTTTTTCTGAGAATGATACATTTTGCAGACCTTCTTTCTTTTTTTATAAAATATATATATATATATATATATATATATATATATATATATATATATATATATATATATATATATGTGCAAACCGTTTCGGGGCCTTTCTCTCTACGGTTTATATAGCAACAGCGGTCCTCCTCACTGATGATGTGAGGACACAAGTAATATCTACATGCGGTCGATGCAGATATTACTTGGGTCCTCACATCATCAGTGAGGAGGGCCGGTGTTGCTATATATATATATATATATATATATATATATATATATAATGGTCCTCATTGTGGTGTTGTGGCTGTCAAGTTAGTCTTGTAGATCAATTCAAGTTTTAGTAGGTACTCCATGTGTGGTCTTGTACCAAATCTAAGCTTATGTATATGTATGTATGTGTGTGTGTGTGTGTGTGTGTGTATGTGTGTACACATCAACAAGTCTGTAGTCTAATAATGGAAAAAAAGCATTTATTTTTCAACATAATCTCCTTCCTTAATTAGCTTGTGCATATTAATCACATAGGTTGAACATTACTGAATGTTTTGGATAAAATATTAGCTAATAACACTGCATTCGGCTGAGGCTACTGACTTATTGATCCTTACCCTCCTCACACACACACACACACACACACACACACTAAAAATCTTTTGATGTAGCTACATTGTTGTCCATATTCGAAATGATGCTACTTAGTTTGTATTTATCGCTTTAAAAAACAACAACATTTCTTTGATTTCTATTACAACATCGTTACAACTTTCTTTTCATGCAATTTCCATAAAATGTGTCTGCATAGCTGGATAACAAGATTATTTCATTAATGTGTACATCACAAAAACAAAGCTAAAGTAACCTCCTGTGATGGATCTGTCTTCTTCATTGTCAATTTTTATCTAATGTATTGTTTGTTTTGGAGACACAGCATGGAGTCATCTCACTTAAGAAAAGAAAAAAAAATCAAGTAGAGCCCCCTCAATATCATTATGCTTGTATGTATGTAACAGTGACCCAGCAAAAACAGCACTCCACAGCGTGTTTTTATTATTATTAGAGCAATATACTTAAAATGCTCTTACAGAATAAAGCAATTTCCAGTCCAATAATTTGCAGCACATTTTGTTGATATAGATGAATATCTCGATAACTATGAAATGCTAATGAGAATTAAATAGAAGCATCAATAAATGAATCAAATCATGGATCGTCGTTATAAAATGGGTCCATAGGACCAGAACTATTCTTAGCTGCACGTTCGATTTCGCTGACTTTATATAAGTATATATTTTTATTTTATGCATATGAATTCATGAAATAAGAGTATTTTAAAAACATTCAATTTAATTAGAATGCTACATTAGAAATAAAATAACACATTTATGATCTTCGTTAAAAACAAAAGTAATAAATTAATTTTTATTTTATTCTTTAAAAAGAAATGAGCTAAACTGTTTAGCTCATTTCTTTCATTTCGTTTAGCCTAAACACATTGTCATAAAAACCCAGGAGTGTGTCAAATGCTTTTTTGTAAGTTCATGTCACTTCGGATTGTAGAAAAAGTATTTTTATTTATTTTATAATTATCTTCTTGTATAGGAGAAAAGAATAGAAAAAAGTTTTTTTTTGTGGAACAATCAAACAAAGGTTTGAGTTGAAGCTGATGAGAAAGAGGAAGAAAACAAACAAAAATACAAGCCCCTCTTAAAAAAACAAAAAAACTTAAGACAAAATAAAAAGCAAAAAATAAAAGACTCAACAGAAAGAAAACATTGTCTCCTTAGCAGCAGAAGCAGAAGCAGAAAGAGAGAGAGAGAGAGAGAGAGAGAGAGAGAGAGAGAGAGAGAGAGAGAGAGAGAGAGAGAGAGAGATGGGGTGGGGGTAGAGAAAAAGTGAGATGGGGGAGGGAGAAAGAGTGAAAATGCCTGCCTGCTTCCAACTCAATATCCTTCTATTTTTCTGTTGCATACCCTCCCTTATAGTGGACTCGTCTGGCAGACCAGTTTAATAATCCTATCACCCCTACTCACATTGGTACTACCGCCAACTTAACATACGGGAAAAGAGAAAGAGTGTCAAAGAAAAAAACCTTACGGATTTACTTGGTTTGTTTACTCAATTAAAAAAAAACAGGATTTTGTTTTAAATAAGTGATTTTTGGGACCACGGCAGGTATGTAGACTTTGCGTACACATGTGTAGAATGAAGAAGTGAATGAACAACGACTTTAAATACGTTTACTATTTATTAGTAGTAGTAGTAGTAGTAAGTAAAGGTGCGGGCATGACAACCTAAATGCTTCTTCTTATAAGCTCCTAGTTTCTTAATAGACTTTGCTTCTTCTTCCCTTTCTATAAAAAGTAAAAAGGAGTCCTTCCTAGTATTTGTTTCTAATGTACAAAATTATTTTGTCCCTGTTAAATGTATATAAACTATAATACCTGTGTATGTTTTTAATTGATATTTTTTATTACTCTCAGACCAAAGACCATCATCTGTGTTTTGTTATTAGTTTCGTAAAATTAAAAAAAAAAAGGACCCTGACATTGACCCAACTTTTACCTTGTTCTGTTAAATGTGTACTTTAACTTCAGCCATTTACTTACGTTTATTTGTACATTTTTGTGGTTTCCTTTACTTACTTTTACTTATTTATTCACTTTAAATAAATTATTTGATAAATAATACTCTGGCCTTTTTCACTCTCTTGCAGTTTCCTCCTTCCTGTTTTTATTTCTATCGAATTTAAAAAAAAAAATTCAGTTGTATTGGTTTTAGAATCTTAAAATTTACTTTTATTGGTTAACTATAATTGTTGTTTCAATTCCCTGTTTGCTTAAACAATCAAAACACAACAAAACATACCTTTTCTTTTAGAATGTTTAAAGTTTCTTCTCTTTGTAAAATGTAAATATTTAACATTCTTGACGATTCTTTTGTAATGGAAATTAGATTTTGTGTGATACTTGGAGATAAACAAACAAAATAAATACACACGGTATGTAGTGTTTACTTCCTTCAACGTTGAGTTGTTGTTTTTTTTTTAAATTTTTATTTATACATTTCATTGGGTTGACAATAATAAATTATAATCTATACTGTTATTGTCACCAACCGATCCTTCTTCCTTCCTTAATTTTTAGATTGGTTGTGTTAAATAAATAATAGAAAATTAAGAACAACATTTTCCATCTAGAACTCTGTTTGTGTGATCTATATTTCTCTCTCATGTGAGTAAAATATGGAAATTTTCTACGTGTGTGGAGACTGTTGTCATTAAAAATAAATCTAAATTCTCGATATAACGGAACCTTCACTCCATTCTAAATAGAAGCATCAATATCATCATGGACCGCTGTTATAACGGGTTCACGAGACATCATCTAAGTTTTGTTTCTTAGTTAATCTTTACGTTAAAAAGAATTGTCTGATTAATGGATTGTCTAAATGGGAAATCTGTGTCATGTTACAGTTACAAGAATCATTTTTAAACATCTTAAAAATATGAGAATGATATAAAATTTCTTAATTAGAAAGGGGCAACATCATTAGATTTTTAGTTAATATTGTTTTACACAGCCACGTACAACAAATGACAGATTTAAGTTTTTTGGGGGGTTTCACCAAACTATATTTAAAAGTTTCTCTAGTTGGACTTATAATTTTGATTTGATCTCTACAAATCAGTTAATTATTGTACTGCATATGATAACTTAAAAAATGATTTGATTCTACTAAGCATCTTTTCTTTTTATTATCTCAGATTTGTGTACTAAAATAAATATTTATAAAAAAATCAACTAGTGCTCCTGGTAAGCTTTGAAATTTACTTTTGACATATCTACATATTGCCGACTTTCCTTGAAGAAAATGAAAACATGAGACCCCTCCCCCCCTTTTTTCTTTTTCTTTTTAAGTCAGTATTTTTTTTCCCCCACTTGAAAAAAAATCTGATTATTACCAGTTTCTTTTTTTTAAATAATTTCTTAGCTTTGCTTTTAAAAATCAAAAGAATTAATATTGAAAGAAATATAAACGGATTATAATTTCTCTGATTTCTGCTGCTGTCTAAATTTCAGGTTTAAACCAAAAAGAAATCATCTAACTAAACCAATATTTAGGAATATTTTGTTTCCTCCCTCCTTAATAAAATGTTTATAATTTTTTAGTTGCGCGCACGTGTTCTTTCGTTTAATTACTTAGTTACTAGAACAATAATAATTTTCAATTCTATGTGTGTGTGTGTGTGTGTGACTCATAGTGTTGGCTTATGGTTGATACAACTAGAAAAGGGAGACAAGTTATTTTTGCTGCTTCATGATTTGTCCGTTCTTTCTTGGTTGAATTTTCTTTATTGATTGAAAATCTTCATTCCTTCTTCGGAGAATTCGTACTAAAATCACAAGGAAAATTGCGGTAATTATCTTTTGAATAATAATAACAATAATAATAGATATATACTGATTTTTTTTAAATATTTTTTTTTAAATATATGGCTAAAAGCATCTAATTCCAGCCATGTGGCCTGAAATAATGTCAATGGCATGTTTCCATAGTCTTCTCCCAAAATTCTTTATATAAATATCCTTTTTTTCTTTTTAGTATGAAAACAAATATTCATTTTGTTCTCATACTTTTTTTTTCTTTCTAGAGCTATTTGAAGAAAAAAAAAAAAAAAAAAAAATCTTAAAATACTTTTTTAAATTTTAGATAATGGATTTAATCTTTTGATGCCAAATCTTTTTTCTTTCTTATTCCATACTAATTGTTACCTTTTTAAAACCCAACCATTTTTTGATGCGATTTTTTCCAAAGAGTCATCATAACTTGACTTTAGTGTTTCATTCCAGGAATATTTGTGGGGTGGGGTGGGGTGTAATTTCAGAAATAGTCTTTCTTGGATATCGAAAGGAAAGAATTCTTCATAGGCATCACATGGAAACTTTTTGTTACCTGCATCATCGCATAGGATGCCGACTATGGGTAAAAAAATCACTTTATTTAGAAGTGATTTTTTTTTATTAATCTTTTCGTTCTAAGATTTAAAGAATTTAAAAGATTAATTTCCGTAAATCAGTGTCTAATATTTTTGAATGTTTCTTTAGCTTTTCAAACATTATTTTTCCTAAAGGATTTAAACAAAAATCAGAATTCTTCAATTTTGTAGGGGCAAAGGCTTAAAAATGGGTGTAGCTGTAGCTATATCTTATTTCCCTTTTTAATGTTTTTAAGACTCAATAGAAAAAAAGGGGAGGGGAATTATGAACATTTTATTTTAAAATTAAACTGAAAAAGTATTACGAAATGAAATTTGAAAAATTTACATTCTTGTTACAGTAAAAAAAGGTTTAAAGTTTTTAATGGCATTTTTTGTCTTTGTTTTTTTAATAGAAACCTAGTGATATAAACAAAATCTCACATGAAAATGATTTTCTAAGCATTATATCTAATATTTATTTATGTTAAAACTGGTAAGAAATATGTTTACTTGACAATGTCTATATCATCAGTGGAAAGGAAGGAAAATGAGTTCAGGAATGTTGAATAGCTCTCTACTCTTTTCACGTGAATTTCTTAAATTCTTTTTCTCTATTATTCTTACTTGCTTCACTCTATCACTCCTATTTTCTTGTTTGATTTCCCATGTGTTTCATTAAATTATATTTTATTTTATATATCAACATTGTACTTTCAACCCCCTCCTCAAAAAACAACAACAAAAAATGGATTATCGATGGATCGGTACTTTTCATTCCAGTATTAGCATCTGAGAAAGTATTATTCTGAGATTGCCAATTATTTTTTGGCATCACGTTTTCCCTTCCTTAAAGACTACTGTATTTTTGTAATTGATTAATTAGTTTAATTAGAAAAAAAAAGTTTTCTTCTGGTAGCTCTTTCATAAAAGCAAGCAATTTGCCTTGAAGATAAAAGGAATAATGTACATTGAATGAAGGTATCAGACTTTTAAATGGTAGGTTGATGGTCTTTTATTAATTGTGATAATTGATTAATTTTTGTTAAAAATAACTGTTAATACTATTATAAAACTTTTTGCTTTCTAATTTAAAAAAAGTTCTTAAAGGATAATGGGACCTTTAATGATTTTTCTATCCTTGCTCAGTAATTGTCTTTTTGAACAATTGTTAGAATATTTTTAAAGATAGTATTTTTTTTATTTTTTTAAGTAAGATTTTTTTATAAATTCCACAAATAACTCCTAAATTGCTTGTAGTTTTCTTAAATCTGTGATCTTTAGATGGATGAAGAGATTTTTCTTCAAAGTTGTGCTTGCTATCAATGGTTAAATTAATATAGCTCTATCCAAAATAAAATAACTACATCTTGTCTTTAAAAAACAAAAAAACAAAAATCTTGTTCAATATAGTTTCATCTTTTTTTTTTCTTTTTCAAAAGAAAAAATATTCCTTAGTTTGGACAGTTTTTATTTAAATTTTTTTTTTTTTTTTTTAGCCACTTGCATTATTCACTCCTGCTTTAGGCATCAACCCATGACTATTCAGTATTTTTTTAATTATATAATTATTTGATTATTTTTGTTCAGTAGTTCTTATATAATAAGTTTTGGTTAATGAAGAACAGACGGAAATAATGCTACCGAGTTAACAGTTCCATTAATGTCTATTTACCGTCTACACGAAGTGGAAAATCAATTGAAAATGACACCCCCCCCCTTACATTTCTGTAAAATTAGGATTGAATGTTGATGTAATTAATATTATTATACAGTACTGAGTTAGGATATGGCAGTTTTATTTTATTTTTGTTATCTGTCTTTGAAATATATTTTTCTTAGCTTAAATAGTAGGAAAACTTAATTTTCTAATTTCTCTCCTATTCATATTTTACTCAGTTGCAAGACAATAAACTTTAGAACAAATTGATGATAAAGAAAAAAATAAGTTTTATAATTGAAACCATAAACCTTAATTTTTTTTCTCTTTGAGTGACTCTTTAGAAGTTCAAATTCTGAAGAAAGGTAGAGGGAGATATTAGTTAAAACTGGTTCTTATACCTATCGTTTGTGTATGTCACAGAGGAAAGGGAAAAATGATATTTATGTATATCTATTAAAAGAAAGAGATGGATTTGTTAATCAAAATTCATTACTTTTCTTTAAATGTTTTAAGAATGTTAAAAAGATGGCTAATTACATGAAGAATGAAGTAATTAGCAATTAGTATTATTATTCACTGCTCATACTAAGTCTCTTCATTTGGTTGTAAGAATATTTTGGCTGTTGTACTCTCCTGCCCTTTTCATAGATCTGTTGGTAACCTTCAGTGAATTTCAAATGGAACTAGTATATTGTTCTTATTTAACAATACAAACTCAGAGGAAATCTCATATCTGTTAATTCTTTCTGATGTCTGTAATAACAACTAAGATGATAGTAATATTATGTCTATACTATTATTTATAAATATATTTATATTTTCAGGAAATCATAGAGGAAGATGAAAATAATGTTAAAATAAAAGTTGTGTAATCTAAAAATAGAAAATATCAAGACATTAGAATAGAAATTACTTTTATGAAAAATATTCTTATTGTGAAGTAATGAGTGAAATATTCTTTTCAGTACTTCCATTTATTTGTTTAATGATTTAATTTATTTGGTTGTATTGTATATAATTAATATTGCATATATTTTAATAAATAACTTGAATAGTCTAGGAATTGTTTTAATCAAACTAGAATTTCTGTGGATTTAGCTTATTTGAATAATTAGTCTAAACTAATTACAATTTACTCCTGCTATTTATATCCTATTCTATAAAAATTAGAAAATTACCAATTAAAAAATGATCATCTTATTCTAGCACCATCAGTTTCATGACTGGATGTTGACATTGGTCTGGTGAAGATTATAGGGAAGTCTACCAATTTCCCCATGCTTCATGTCTCCCTTTTCATGACACTAATGTTGTCCAAAGGGGAAAATGCTATACAACTTGGCCACTGGAGTGTTGCCACTAGAATTTAAATAGGATTGCATAGCAGGGGGTGAAATTGAGTCATAAGGGCAATTTTGTGTGAAGTGGAAATTCAACAATCTGGTTCAGAATTTGAATTTCACTCTCCAATGCTATTTTCTTCAACAATAAACATAATACCACTTGCACTTTCATTTACAACATAAGAAACTTTAATTTAGGGTAAAGCTTACAATTTTAAATGTTTGCAGGCTTCTTTCACTTGAAAGAGAAAACTTTTTCTTTTGCTCTTTAAAATCATTTAAAAATGTAAATATACTTTTTTTTTTCTAAATTCTTTATAAAGGAGATTCTAGGTAATTTTGACTTGGTGTCCTGGTAAATTATAGGATAAAAAACAAAGAACCTTTATTTTGTTGTCTCTAAACTCCTATCTGAAATAGTTTATTGGGTGACGTTCAAGGTAAATAGCATGGAAGTTATTTTTCATTACTCAAGCTTTATTATTAAAACAGCTGTTTCTGCTGATTTATACTAAGATATTTTTTAATTACCATAGGTTAATTAATGTTCTTTTAAATATCTATAAAAGTCAGTTTAGTTAGATTTATTAGGTACTAGCTTAAAAGCTAACTCCTGCATTGGGCTCTTGATAGAACATTTGGCCCAACAATATCACTTCATGTATTGAGTACATACTAAATTATATTAAACTTGAACAATATTTTTCAAACAATGAATAGTTTTCATCAAAACAATTCATCAAATAAGTTATGATTCATTTCTAATTTATAAAAATTATCTTTAAAAAAATCATGTAAAAAAAAATTGCTGAAAACCATTATAGTAATTAAAACTTGGGAGTCCAGAATTTCAGGATTGTGGGTCCAGATTCGGTTTGGAATGCTTTTAATTTACTCATGGAATTGGCCTGCTTCTAAAATGGTATGATTTGTTGGGCTATAGACTGAGTAAAATTATTAGAGATGTGCAAAAATTTCCATTTTTATTTATCTTGAAAAAAAAAAAAAAAACTTTATAAAAAAAAGAAAGAAAAAAAGTGTGCTGGGAACTTTTGCATAAACCTAATTATAAATATTTTCTTACCAACTTGTATATAGTTTCTGACCACTTGAAAGGAACAAAAAGCTTTGTATTTAAAGAAGTAATGTTAAAATTTGATTCATATTTGGAGAATTTTTAAGTCTTGTACATGTGACACTGTTAATAAATAATACAATTTCATTGTTTTGTAATCCAGTTGATAAAGATTTTGACCTCTCTCCCAATTCTTTCTTTTGAATCCATTTTAATCCTTTACATATTTAATATGTTGCATATAAAACCTTTGATAATATTTTAGAAGAAAATTTTATGGCTTTTATTGGGCTTTGATCAAATAGTATTATTTAGTCTAATTTTTCTCTGTTCACTGTCTTTACCACAAAGATGATTGAAAATATAAAGAAACTTTGATTTTTTTTGTTTGTTTTGTTTATAGTTCTATCAAATATACTGAGGTAGGGCATGGGATTGTCAGTTTGAAATTTGAAAATGGATTTTTGGTTGTTTTAGTTAACTTATCAAGTTTTTGATTATTGTTGCTTGGATTTTAAAATTATTGTGTATATGTGGACAAATTTTCTTCTTTGATTACCTCAGGATTAAACTTTGTTTTATAAATAACAAAGGATAAGAATGACTGTTGTAAAAATATATATATATATATATATTCAAGTTCTCAATGCACAATCAAAATAAGTCTAAAAAATAAAAACAAATTTGCCATATTGTATCCTCTTCACTGTAACTAGAGTTGCATGTGGCTTCACAATCATCAGACAGCAAAAAAGTTTTTTTTTTCACTGCCTAATAATTGTGTACCTACATGAAACTCGAGTTTTTTTTTCTTTCATATGCACAGAACACATTATTGCAACTAAAAATTTCTTGGGTTAACTATATTCTAAAAAGTGATAAAAACATAAATTGGCAAGATAATTGATAATGTTTTCCACAATCAGTTAATGAGTTCCTCAATATATTCAATATCCAAGATATTGGTCTCTGTCTGTCTATCTCTCTCTCTCAATATTGTCACTTTTAAATGATGTAATGATATATTTAGTCTCAAACATTAAGTTCAAGATTTTATTCTGACAATTGAAATTTTCTTTTGTTTTCCTAATATTGGAAGAAATTAGATTTTTCTTGTTTTCTTAGGAATCAATGAACTGTAATGTATTACCAACTTCAAAAAGACAAGAGTTATTCAGTTCTCCAAACAAAATTTGGAATATTAATACATTCTTTTGATTAATATGTAAGGGCCGGTTCAGAACCACAAGGTTTCGGGTTCAATCCTGGCCCTTGCCAATTCTGCGTTTGAGCTGATGGTAGGTGTGACGTTCTACCTCAGATGCAAAAACAATCTCCCTGGTTTAGTGCTAGAGAAAAAGGGGTAGACTCCCTTGATGTCTGACTGATACCAACAATAGGCCACTCTGTCTACTTTATAATTAATATAAAATATTCTTTCAGCCATGACTGATCTTACTATCAGTACTAAGGAATTTTCATCCTGACATTATAACCACCTGATCTGGACGGGGGGAGGGGGTACTTTTGCTATTTTAATTTATCAAGTTGAGGTTCTGTGAAAATTCTTGTGTTTTGTATGGAAACATATTTTTAATTGTCTGACACTTTGAGATTTATCAAACAATTTAATTTCTGTCTGAATTGTTTGTCCTAACTAATAATGCCATTGCAATTATTTTACATTTGCAGTTTGAAGAACAACCTATAAACCTAATTAGTAATGTTTAATTAAATGGGAATAATTATTTTAGTAAGACAAAAATAATTGTTTTTTTTTTTCCCAGTGCTTGTCCAGAGTTTTCTGCTAAGGCAATGTCTAAAGTAATATACAAAAATAAAAAAAAAAATAAATGTAATACTTATATTCACTATCCATCCAGATAATAGTAAGTTTCAGTCATTTCACATTTTAGTCCCCAAAATTATATATTGGCAATCAGCTGTAAGTCTCCATATTTTTGAGGGTTGGGAAGGTAAAGAATTAATAGGTGAATTGAAGATGAGCTTTTGAAATATAAGTGTTCAGTAAAAATTAAGGAAATGACTGAAACTTACTTACATTCACCATCCAGTAAGAGTATTACAGAGAATTTAAAAAAAAAACAATTTTTTTTACATTTTCTTGGTAGATATTCTGGATAAGTACCATTTTTCTTTTTCTTTTTCTTTTTCTTTTTTAATAAATTTTGGAAATTCAAATTCTGTATGATTACTTATGTATTACAGCAACATGGCTTCCTACTGATTGTTTATTGTTAAATACTATTTTGATAAGTTTTTTCTTTCCTTGTTAAAATTATTTTTATTTTTAATGTTAAGACTTTGGGGTGGGGGTGTCTAATAAGTATGCACACCACATTTGGTATCTCTACATCAACTTGGTTGTTTCTAGAGAACAGACAAAATGTCTTTGTAATTATCAATGTAGATTTTGCCAGAAAATAATTTTCTTCCAGTTGACTTAGTTGTCCTATTCAATGTCTTCTGAATGCTTTGAAGGTTACAAAAGAATGAGGAAAGACATTTGGTGGGTCATTTAATAAAATAGATGGAATAAAAAATTGCTTGAAGGAAAAATGTTGATTAATATAACTGATGGCAAAATTTAATCTTTTTTGTATCTAGAGAAATAGATATCAATTATGAGTTCAGAAGACATTTTAGATTTGTCTAGTAAATAATCAGGATTTTTGTTCTTATATTAGATGAAGCATTGTCTTCCATTATTAAGTTTTGACTAGTATTTCTTTCATCTTAAACCATTTAGGAGAAATACTGATCAAATTTCCTATCTGGCAAGAATCTATTTTTTCATTGAATGAAATCTTTTTATTTATTTATTTAAAAAAAATTGTTTTTAGGTGAAGCATTATGAATCAATATTATTAATTTCAACTTGTATTTCTCTCCATCTTAATTTTAGTTAATTTTTATTTTCCATCATAAAATGTCAATTTTGTAATGTCATTGGTGGAATAAAATGGTAATGAGGAAAAGCATCTAGACTTCTATAAGTCAATTAGAACATTTGTAATGAAAATCAATTAAAATAATGTCTGTAATATCCTTTTGAGGGAATGTCTGTGGTAACACACACATATTATATAGAAATTTAATATTTACATTAAACTTCTAGGTAAGAGTAACTTTCAATCATTATTTTAATTTTTTTTACTAAATCTTTACACTTAAAGACATCTTCAACCTGCTAAAAATTCATTAATTTCTTATTTCTTTTGCCCAATCATTAAGAAGATGATTACTTTCAATCAATTGTGATATATCATTTTTGGGACTAAAATGTTTAATAAAAAAAAGGAAATAACTGAAATTTATTCTTATCTGGATTGTGAATATAAGTATTATATTTTGATTTTTTTCTTCTTCATATTACCACAGATATTTCCTCTGTGGAATAACCTGGAGAAATACCAAAAAGTAATACTTCATCTATTATTATTGACAAGTATTTTCCCTAATTTTAGCTGCTTTTTCTTGCAATTGTTCAGATTATCAGCCTACAGTTGTCAGTAAGCAGTATGGATGATCAAAAATTTCTGATCCATGCCAACTGGAGGTTGACAGTTTGAAAAGCAGGTAAAATTAATGTTTGTCTAGTAAATGTTTAATACCAATATTGTACTACCATCTTTTAATTAAAGACTTTGAGAAGTAAGGTTAATTATTTATGGATGGCTGAAACTGCAAAATATTAGATACCTTCTTGATTCTTAGTTCTCTTTATAATTTCCTCTTTTTTTTATTGCTATGTAAACAAAATGCCAACTTACATGACTACCAGTTCTGGCTTTACTGTTAGCTATTAACTACTAAGCTACATCTGGTTTTTTAGGTCCTTCTTGATGGCTGAGATAGTTGTTTCTTGTCAGCACTTGTGTTTGGGTTTTAAAATATGGTTTTAAGAAATAGTATTTTGGTTGCTAATTTGTTTTTTTTAAGGAAGCAAACCTTTTTTACTTCCCATTCAAGTTTAATTGTATTAATCATTAAAACTGTGAACCTATTGTTGTTTTTTGTGTTTTTGCCATAACAGAAGTTGCTAATGTTTTTATTTAAGGAGCAAAGTATTTTGATTAACATTTCATAGTTATCTCCATTTTAGCCAGAATTTGAATGCCACAAAACACAATTCAGTTCCAAATTGAACTGGAAATTGCTTTATTCTCTAATTTAAAGCATTTTTAAGTGTATTGCTATAATGTGCTGTTTTTTTTTCTGGATGTCTTATAGTTACACACACACACATACACACACACACATACATATACATATATATATATATATATATATATATATATATATATATATAATATATATAATGAGAATCTTTGTACAACTAAGGCTCTGCAATTTTTGGCCTGATTTCAATCAGAATTTCAGGAATTGTTAGTCATGTTTGGAAAGGTTTTAAACTGTACTAGTCGAGGCTTCTCATCTCCCTCTCTGTAAAAGGATGTCTGTCTCACAGTGCTTACTCATTCTCTGGGTAATCGTTATAGGAGGCAGATTGTTCTGTCTTTCCCTTAGGAGCCCTAAGAGGAAATTAATTTGATCTCAAAGGTTGCCTGGCTTAAAAGAAAGGTCTAGAAACACTTTTTTTTTTTTATTTTTTATTTTTTAAAAATTTAGATTAATACTACCTATCCAAGTCTGGAAAATAATGAAATTAAATATTTATTTGAAATATTTATTCCTTTTTAGATCTTTTTGATCTTCAAATTAACTTGAAGCCGTCTTCTATAGACCACACTTGGTGTAAATAAGGCAGTAACTTGTGGTAAATAAATCTAAACAAAAACAAATAAAACTTCCTTTAAATATGAATTATTATTTAAAACTTTAATAAAAGCAATGTTACATTTGTTTATTTTTAATAATGATATGTGAATTGCATAAGTACAATTGGTTTTAGAAATGGATAGATATATGAAGATTCTTGTATCATTGGATTGAGTAGCCACATTGCATCATGAAATAAAGTATATATTTTTTTCTGAAAATGTGTAATGAAATACATGCTCAAAGTAGATTGCATATTTCCAACCTAAAAACAGTTGCTATTCTGACCAAATATAAACACTTCTTTCTACCAAATTATCAATATTGCTTATAATAATAACTGTGTGGTAGACTTTTCAGTATTGTTGTCTTTTTTTACTGATAAAACTCAATATCTCCCTTTAACAGATGAGTGCAGTTTTTGTGAGGATGACTCTTAAAAAGCACCAGAATGTGAAGGTGTGCTACTGGCATAATTTTGATTGGATGAGTCTGGATACATTTTGCACCCCCCCCCCCATTCCCCTCAATACTTCTCTTGGGGTAAAATACCTGAAATGCCACAATATGCCTTTCGGCTTATTGCTTTTGTTTTGTCATAATTACCTTATCCTTACTCCCTCATTTTGCATGCATATCCAGGTGTGTATTATTATTATTATTATTATATATTTCTAAGTGCATCCTGTTTCAGTCAGGAGCAACAGTCTATTTTCCAAAAACCTTTATATCTGACAGGTGAGGGGCATGCAGGAGAGGGAAGATAGTGGAAGTAAATTGAGAAATGAAAAAGGGCTGTGATAGCCAAAATATTACCAATCCAGATACCCCTTAAGGGGTTGGTAAGAAAATAAGGTTATTTAATTTTTTTCCTTTCTCTAAGTGATTTAAAAAAAATGAGAAAATAATTTTTTAGATTTATGATACTTTCCGTATTTAAGTAGATCTCCTTGGGTATAGTTTGCAATAGGTGATCAGGGACAGGATTTTATATGTATGGTTAAAGCTAAAAAAGAAAATAAGCCCATTTTCTACAATCCGTGTCTCATAGGTATTAGATTACTTAGACTCTTCCTCTTTTAGTACAGTACGGGACATGCAGCTGCAGGGTTGGAATCCCCAGGACCAGCCACCATATTTACTTGCTATTGTAAATGTTGCTAGTACTAAATTTCTACTGCTTTTGCTTCCCCTCATCACTTATGTCATTATGATATTTCAGAGTTGTTTTGTCTTACACCTCATTTATCATTTACTTTTGATTTTTTTTTTTTCAAAAGTTGTTGGTCAATACTAATATATATATATATATATATATATATATATATATATATATATATATATTATATATATATTAAATATTACTAATTTGCTCTTGAAAAAGAATTGATATATTTTTGAAGACCAATTTGATTTTAGTAAGCCAAGAAAGCAGCTAACATATTTTTTATTTTATTTTAGAAAAATTTTAATTTCGCTAAATATTTGTAATTTTCTTAAATAGCGATTAACTCTTTGCTGTTTCTGGTGAATTTTTATTTTACTTTCTAATATTCTCAAACTATGTGCCATGACACCACTGGTGCACTTAAAAAAAATAAATGTAAATCAGTATTTAAAAAAAAATGGTTTCCTTTGTAGTAGAGTTAAATTTGTTAAACAAATTTGAAACAGAAGTTATACATTTATTCATTTGTCATGAAACAGATTGATTAGTTTCAAAAATTATTTTTATATAAAAAAAATTGTTTGAAATTATTTGAAGAAAAATTTCCTTCTCTATCCAAAATAAGGGACTTAAAATCAACCATGAAGATTTACTGATTAATACTTTTTGTATATCTATTAAAGAGTAATCTTCAGTAGATATAAAAAACTTTTTTGTCCAGTTTTCTACTTTGTATTTTTGCAAATTGGGATTTTTCTTGTAAGATACAACTATAACAAACTAAAATGTATTTATTTTCTTGGATATATCATTGAAAAAAATCCTTTTTATAAGCAAAATTGTAAACTGGGTGCCGATGTGGCTAAATCTGTATGAAGACTGACAGTTGCCTATACAGCAAGTCTCTTTATGCTACTGATGTTGTCCATTATACAGTTTGATACTAGTATTGTCATTGGACTTGTCAGAATGGAATTGAAAGTGTTGAGCATACACACATGTACATTTTATATTATATATATATATATATATATATATATATATATATATATATGTACATCCAATGAGAGAAAAATAAATATTCTATAATAAAAAAAATCTACAAAGTGGTTTGAATTTTTTTATTTATTCTTGAAGCTAATACAACTATGTTTTGTGTTGGGACATATTTGAGTCATTTTTAGTGTGGAGAGGGGGGTTGATAAATTAAACGAGTATAATTTATACCCACCCCTTCTAAAAATGATTATATATTAAAATAAGTCCTAATGCAAACCATAATTGTATTAGTTTGAAGAGGAATTTAAAGAATTGAAATACTGAAATAGAAAAAACAAAATTCAAACAACTTTACGGATCTTTATTTCTATATTTTATATATATATATATATATATATATATATAAGTTGTCGTCGGGGCGGCCTAATGTCGGTATCCAGACAGCGAGGGAGTCTATCCCCTTTTCAATAATGCGAGACCAAGGAGATTATTTTAGCATCTGAGGTGGAGCGCCACATCTACCATCAGCTCCTCACTTTACTGCACAGATCCCGGCGCTACTCATACGCTGAATTGACGAGGGCCAGTATCGAACTAGGAACCTTGTGGTTTCTAGCCAAAGGCTCTACCGTGTTTCTCAATTAATTTACAAATATCTTATGATATTAATTGACTTGAGTAAAAACAGATTCTGTTCATCCAATTAATTGTTATCTGCATCCTTAATAAGGATATTTAGATGTTTGTAATGTTGCTTAATGGTTATGATTGGTAATTAGATTTTTTTTTTTTTTTTTTAGCTGTGTGGAGGGAGAAACATTTTCATCTTCACCATATTTTAATCATGTTCAGATTGTTTTGTCTAACCTACACTGTTCATTTTACAAAAAGTTAACTGATTAAAGAAACAAATTGATATATTAGTAAAATTCTCATTTTATCTTATATAGTATGTATGTAATCATAATCTAACAAAAACGACACATTATAGTGGCTGTTTTATTAGACCAGTTCACTTAAAATGCTTTTAGTTAGAGAATAAAGACTAGGGACTGGCAAAAAATCAGCTTCTACGAATTTTAAAAGTGAATTAAAAATAATTAAATCTATTATTTAAGGTCAAACTTTGTCTAAATCGATAAGTAGTAACTATGACCATCATTATGACCATCATTAAAAAAAGAAAAATATCATTACATATGCAGTTTATTTTTAATACATTTATAGGGATTTGTTTTGGTCAATTTCGACGCGATCCGCCATTCTGTCTCTTTTTCAATGGTTTTAAGTGCTTGTTTACAATTTTACTGTAACATTCGCGATTGCAAAAAGATTCACCAAAAATCAGGTAATTATCCGATTTTAATGAAATTTTCAGTATTGATTTAACAATTAATGAATTTTATAATGCATCAGTTATTTTATTTCAAAACTTTAATTTAGTATTTTTGCTATGAAAAATTAATATATAAAATTCATTTAAAATAAAAATATTCGGATTTTAAGTTTAAAATGTTATATTTTTAGATTCTAGAAATAAATATCTATTTAATGCAAACCTTATTTTATTGCATCAAAGTATACTTTTTGAAGAAAAACTCGATTGAAAATATTTCCCCCCCCCCCCGCCTTTTTAAGCAGAAAAAATATCGATGTATAATTTTTTCTTTTATAAGATAATAGCCAATTAAATAATTATCGAAATGAGTAAAAAAAAAATCTCCCAAAAATTATCTATTAATTTTTAAAATTTTATTTTTCGATATTTGGTACTTATTTTCTCATAGAAAAGCCACAATAAAAAATTTTTTTTTGTTTCTATTCATAACTTTGGTCTTTTATGTCTTTATTTATACTGTAATTAGTACAGTATAAGACCAACTTGAAAAAAATGTTAAGCCCCCAACATAAGGGGGTCAAAATTAAGTGACCTGAAAAAAAATGAGAAAGTTTTGAAATAAAATAAATGATGCATTATAAAGATTATTCATTGTTAAATAAACACTGAAAATTTCATTAAAATCCGATAATTCCCTGACTTTTGGTAAATTATTTTCTGTAGTGGGGGGGGGGGGAGTAAAGTCATTTTGTCAAAAGTGCATTTTAGGCTCATTTTGCCAGTCCCTAATAAAGACATTTCCAGTTCAATTAGCAACTGAATGATCATTTTCTAAGGTCTGAATTTATACCGATTGCTTTTTAAAATTTATTTTAATTTTATATATATATATATTCCAAATATTGATATAATGGAGATAACTATGAAATAATAATTAGAAACCTTTACCCTTTTTTAATAAAGGTATCAATATAATTATGGAGTGCTATTATAACAGTAGCCCAATGGATTTATGGGATCCTTTTGTGGGCAGAGAAAAATTTGTTTATTTTTATGTTCATTTTTTTGTTTTTTTTGTTCCTGAAATCTGCAAACTGATTTTCTGATTAGTCATCAGGTTTTAAACTGTTCTGAGGACATTAACAACAACAACAACTATAACTATGGGGGTTTCAATTGTCACTGATGAAACAGTGAGTCTTTGATAAAAAAAAAAGAAGCTATTAAGTCTCACTGAAACAATAAAATACTGATCCTTTCTCTTGAAAGTAAAGAATGGTAATTTGAATATGTGACTCCATTGTATGATTACTAGTTGTGTTAGTCAGTTGACAAAAGAGGAAACTCACATTGACATCATTACAATCACTGACAAATCGGGTCTCCCTAATGTTCTCAATTTGTCAACTTTTCTTTATGCCACATTTTTTAACCTCAATGTATTTAATCTTTTTTATTTAACTTTTATACTTGCTCCTTTTTTTCTTTTTTTTTTTATTGTCATAAAAAGTATTTCAGACATAACAAAATTTAATATCTATTTTTATATTTCTTTGTGTACACATTTTTTTGACCTCCTGTTTAACTCTTTCAACCCTTAGTCTCTTGGCTCTTAGATACCTGTACATGAGTTCATAAAATTTACAATCACAAAAATCTTGCACAAAATATATTCAAACTTCACTTCAGAGTGCAGCCATCTTTGTTTGAAGCTATCCTATCTTAATAATAAAAGAAAGGTTGTAGATAGTCAATATTTTGAATTAGTATCTGACATGATTTAGCTGATCTCAAAATATTTGGCTTATGGTGTATAGTAAAATATAAAAAGAAAATATCAGGCTTATTGGTTCAAAGAGTTAAATTTAATTAAAAAAAATATTGGTCATTTATTTATATATGTATAAGAAGAGTAAATCAATAAGTCTGTAACCTGAAACAGTTGACATTTTGATCTGAAATTTTCACTCTGTTAAATATTTTAATTTTTTCTACTTATTGATGTCGATATGTATTTGAATATTGATTAAGAGTATAGATCTCTAAGAAATAAACTTATAAAATGTTTATAAAAAATGTTTCATTAGTTTTGATCTTTTTTTTTAATATTTGATTGGCTGTCTTGACTTTTCCAACTTATTCAGAAGTATAAAGTAAGAAAGTCTTTACTTGGACTCTTTAATATTGTAAAAGAAAACAAATTTAATATCTTCTACTTTGTCATATTATTTCTATTCAAAGTAATCATTAGATAATGGCCCCATAGAATGTAATTAAAGTTTATTAGCTTTTAGTATGCTATTCTTTGCTAGAAATACCTACTTGTTATTTACTAAATATTGCTTAAATTGGCACACAGGCCTCCAGTTGCTTACAATATCTGCTATTACTAAATGGTCACTAACTTAAGTAATGGACAGGTTCATCACTTTAGTCATCTGGTGCCTCAACCATGACTTGTCTGTAAGCCACTATAAACATGTTCTTTATATTAAAATACAATGTGACCCCTCTCTCTGTGTGTGTGTGTGTGTGTGTGTGTGTGTATATATATATATATATATATATATATATATATATATATATATATATAAAATCTGGTCTCACTACAGTAATGAGAAAATCTATGATAACGTACCACTTGAAATGAATAACCTTTTGTTACCATAGCAGCAGAAGTTTGTATTACTCAGTAGTGAGATAAGGATATTTACATTGCAAAAAGCTTTGTATGTAACATCAAAATTAACAGAATTTAGACCAAAAATAAAAGCTATTACAACTAATATTAAAGCCATATACTTATATTTCTTTTATCATTATAACTTTCTATACTTGACTTCACCTTATGTCTTTTGTTTTTTAAAACTTTATCTTCTTTCTAACTTATTCTCTCTTCACTTCCCTCAGAGTGATTTGATAGGATTTCAGATGACCAGGACTCTTGCAATCACAATTCTTCAATACAACTTATGCCACCATCTTGAACCTATAGACAGGTGTGTGTGTGTGTGTGTTTACCCAATCCCCTCAACTATGGACAGGATGTGATGCAAAGTCAATTTTTACTCATAGCTGGGGAAAGAACTGATGGATCCATACCTTTCCTAAAGACATCAACCCAAAGTAGAACACAAACCACCTTATCCTGGATTTGAACTCCGGTTGCCGATTCTGGTTCCTATGATTATAACTATTACACTGTGTGTGTGTGTGTGTGTGTGTGTATGTGTTTTATATATATATATATATATATATATTACACCATCAAGGCACTGATAATGTTATTTGGACTCATTCAGCATCCATCCCTATCAGTAAGTCCTCTAGCTGGCATCCTGTGTCCACATCGAGCTGATGAATGTAAGTTTTTGCTGGTCAGCCAACACTGGTGTGTTAATGTGAGAACATCACTAATGAGTTCGTTCTTACTTCTCTAACAGTGCCTAGTATGTCTTGCCCATATTATCTCCCATCGCACACACACACAATCAAGGCACTGACAGCATGTTATTCATCCAAGTATGTTCAGCTGTTGTTTTGTAAGGTGCTGCTTCCAGGATTTGTTCAAAACAGCACACAGAATTCTTGTGTATATCTCTGATAAAATAAAACTGGAATAAATCTTGGAAGCAGCACTTTACAAAATGGCCACTTCTCATCTCCCAAACCATCCAAGTAACTAAGATGATGTGGTTGGTACTAAGAACAAACTCATAAGCGACAGGTTTTCTTCTGCACTGGTGCCGGCCGCACCCGTGCTTGCTGAGGGTTGTATGCGGCCCGCAGACATGCCTGGTCTAAAGGATTCTAGCAAATTACTGGGAGCTAAGGACTCTTGCAAAGGAAAGGACAGAGTGGCTTCAAATGAAGAACAACTCAATGCTGCTGTAGGATGTTCCAAACTGCTACACTGGCAGAATACAGTACTTGTGTGTGTTTATATAATTTGTTTTTTTATAAAGTGGGGCTTACTACTAAATTATTCTGCTTAATTAGTTCTTGTTTTCCTATTTTACCATAACTTGTTCATAAACAAAACGGCACACAGCTAGTTCATATTAAGGTAACATACAGTTTGTAGTAAGATGATGCACAGCCAATTAGGAAATTCTCCCTTCTTACTCAATTGGTTTTTCTATCATCTTTTTAATTGTGTTGGTTTTTCTGACTTTTGTGGCTGATACCTCACAGTTCTTTAAGCTGCTCATTTGATACAATATATCTAAACTTTTGCATCTTGTACTACAAGTTCAGACCTTTACCTAATAATTTAGGTAAACGTCTGAAATTGTAGTACAATCAGGAGGACATAGCATGTTGTATATCATTGGTAATTGATTATGAGATTAAATGTGATGGGGTGGGGGGGATGATGAATGTCTCTGTGAACAGCAGTGATTTTTCAGGAATTAGGCATAAAGAAAAACATTAAATTTTTGTTTCTTTCACTAATTCATTCATTCATTTTTATCCTTTGGTTTGAAATAAACTTCATTTAATGAATGGACACAGCTCAAGCTGTTGTCATTTCCATACAATCATTCCATTTTAAACTTGTCAATGACTTTTTTTTTTTTTTTTTTTTTTTTTTTTTTTTATATAAATGAATGGAAATTCATGTGATGTGTGAAAAAAAAAAATGTATAAAAAGGATAACTTGAAAAAAATTTTTTTTTTCTTTATTTCAATGTTTATTTTTAAGAAAGCAATACTTGTTCGAACAGTGTTTTGGCACAATGTGATTTCTGTGGTCCCCTTTGAAATCTGTCTTGACTTTTTTTTAGGTATCTCTAGTTCTTTATAGTGGACACATTTTTTTATTTTTTTTATTTATGTTAACAATTTCTTTAGATTTTAGTTTTTATTAATAACATGCATATGATAAAATTTACTTTTATAGAAATTTTGTGTTATTTTTCTATCATATATGCTATCAATAAAACAATCACTTTTATTATTATAAAAAATGATTATTTATTTTTCATAATAACCTGTTGTATTTAAAAAAAAAAAAATCATAAATGAATTTTTCAAGTAAAGTATAAATCTCGCTAACCCCTTATTAGGAGAAAAATCGTTATATAGTAGGTTACTCTAAAACATTTTTGTAGTTGGAAAAAAAATGGTTGTGTTGGTAGCATGATTTTATGTTGAACATATGCGCTGCTGCTTTTATATATATATATATATATATACACAAACACTAGTCAGAAAGAATAATCTGAGGAGAAATCATTTATAATCAATTATTCTTTTTAATAATATATTTCTTAGTTTAATTTGGGTATCAGATGTTTAAGAAAACATTTTTTTGTAATAAAATAATTGTTACTGCCTATAATTATCAGAAAAGTCATTAACATTCAAAGAATTATTCTGACAACCAAATTGAACTTTTAAAAAGTTCTATTTGTTGTTCATAAAACCTTTTTGGCAAGTTCATTCTGTGTCGTTCTTTAGATGTAAAGAGATTCCTTTTCAAATCTTTTTTCACTTTTGCTTCTCAACAAACGGACATGAAATAGAAGAGTTGAACAAGTAAAGAAACAGAAAACAATTTCAAGTCTAAATATGAGAAATTTATTGCAAGAATTGCTAAAAACATTTAGCAATCAGTTAATGATAAAAATGTTTTATTTGTTGTTTTTTATTTATATTACTGAAAATAAAGAGACATGAAAATGTCTTTCCTTTTAGAAGTTACATATGAAGAAAACTGAAAAGGGTATTTGCTTGATAAACAGGAATAATAAAATTAATAAAGTTCAACTGTCCAAATAAAATTATCGTCATTTATAGTTGTCTATTTGTCTTTTGATGTTTGATGTAGAACAATTATTGTTATTGTTAATTTTTTATCAAGAATTATGTGATCTGAATGCAAAAGAAAAGACAATCTTATTGAGTCCAACTTTAAAACTTTTATACAGCATTGTTTTTTTATTCATTTATTTTTTTTATTCTGAAGGTATTAGCATTTCAGATATGTCTCTGTGACTTGGTGGTGATCTCTTGCCAAATAGTTTATTTTCATTTTTAATTTAGGATTTTTATCAGTAAAATCTTGTCTTTTTGTTCTGCATATTTTATTGTGCTGATGGTGAACAACATGAATTGTACTAATTGTTATGATTTTTAATGTTTTGAATTTTAATTTTTAAAAATTCACTTAAGGGCCAATAAATATCTTGAGTATCACTCCATTAAAAATAGTTTTGCTGTTGCAATTAAAGTTTTGGCCTTGTACTTGGCATAGACTGGTATTTCTGCTGTAAATATATATAGACCACATTTGTAATAATACTACGGTTTTTGTAACAAATAGGTTTTTTAAAAAAATTTATGGAGTTGCTAGAACCATACATCCGGGTTTAAAATTCAGTTTTTCTTCTAAATTAAGTGCGTTAACAAGGTTAAAAAGACAGATATGAGTTACTATTTACTTATAGCTGGGGTGAAAAGAGAAGGATTCATGCTTTTCCCACAAAGGTATTGGCGCAAAGCAAAATCCCCAAAATCTTGTATAGGACTTGGTTTACAAAGTCCATTTCCTTATGATTATAACAATTATGCATTTCTGTTTATGTAGTGAAGCTAGTTTAGAAATATCCCTTTTTATCTTTAGTTAAATTGTTTTATTTTATTTTCTACTGTAACTTTGGGTTTGGGCAATTAATTACTACTCAGTGACAATAACAGTGTGTTGATTGCTGGTTTGCTTGTATTTAATAATTGTTTAATGTCTGTTGTTGAGACAAGGGTAGTGTAATGGTTATTATTATCTCTCCCAGTTATGGGTAAATAGTAGTCTGAGAGCAACTGATCTAAATAGGAAAATTGAATTCAAATCATTCACCAGTGTGACAGGGTAACTTCTTGGGGTGGAGTAGCAACACCAGAATTGGAGTCTCTAAGGCAGTCTAATATTTGGGTTTAGTCTCATTCTGGTGACTCTTATAGTGACAGTCTAATATTTGGGTTCAGCCTCATTCTGGTGACTCTTATAGTGACACTAATGCAGAATTATGTAGCACCTTATCCCTTTGTCATGAAAAAGGAGACATGCAGCATGGGCAACTGCTGGTCTCTTATGCAACCTTGTCCCTGTCTATGTTGAGATCCATAATCTTGCAAGGATCCTATAAAAATATCTACACTGATGTCTTATACAGTTATAAATATGAACTTTTTTTTTTTTACATATATTCTTAGTATTATATTATACTTGGGTTTATATATGCTATCAATAGCAACCATTAATTGCTTAAAGGCTGCTCTTGTTGATCATTAAACTTCATATCAAATCACATCTTATTGAATTTATAATTGCAAATAAATGAATAAGGGAAGTACTCTATAATTAACACTTAATAGTTATCTCCCTTAGGAAATTTGTTAAATTGCTTTATTCTCTTAGAACATTTTAATACTATTGTGGTAACAAAAGTTTTGCTACAATGTGCCATTTTTGCTGTATCATAACCTGCATACAAACATCTTGACACCTTCAATGGTATAATTGTGAGCAAGCTTGGCTAGTAAACGATTGTATTTGAATCTCTGATTATTACTTGGTACTCCATGCTTTTGACCCTGTGACAAACTAAGCATAGTAAATTTCTACATGCAAACAAAACAAACAAAAGCCCCAAATAATTATACTGAGTAACTATTTAGATATTGAAAATTATTTGAGAACTTGACATCCCCAAAATCTCAAATCCCTATATTTTGTTTTTGGCTATAAATTAGAACTCTTTGAAAATCCCTTATAATAGATGCCTATATATGTGTGTGTGTGTGTGTGTGTGTGTGTATATATATATATATATATATATATATATATATATATATATATATATATATATATCCTGTTGAGCATAACAAAAGTACCCTACAGTTCAGTTAAAGATGTGAACTGCTAAAAGTGGTGAAAGCTTGGATAGGACCAGCCACACTTTTTGAATGAGCTGATAAGTGTGTGCCACAGATTCCCCAAACAACACTCCCTAAGGTTTTGAATTTTGAGTATTTCTTTTTCCTAGACTGGTTGCCTATACCAAGGCTAGAGTGTCCTGTTTGTCCTTCTATTTACCTATAGAGTGGAGGATAGAACTTCATGCTTATCGCTACAGTACAAAGTGAAATGCATATATTCTTGTGCAGGATTTTAATTTGGCTTGTAAAGTCCTTTTTTTTTTTTTATACTGATAACTGTTACACCACACAATCCCCCCCTCTCTCTCTCTCTATATATATATATATATATATATATATATATATATATATATATATAATGATAGAGAGAGAGAGAGGAGGGGTTATAGATACAAAGCTGCATCTGTTAATGTACTATCTCTTTTAGCTGTTTGAATTTCTAAAATCTCTCTTGAATAGTTGCACTGTTTTCTTTCTGTTTTGCTGATTACCCTTGAGAAATATAAGGATGACACAGATAATAAAGCATTATAAAGAATTGGTCAGGCAACTCTGAGAAAGAGTATTACACAGATGGTGCCTATCATTTGACTTAATGAATAAGATTAGTAACCTACACACTAGTAGGACTAAATGTTTTGAACCGTATAATACTAAAGTGAAATATAAAAATGTGTCATAAGGAATCTTTAGTTTATTGTAGAGAGAATTCCTCATTCCCTGTGTTTATTGCTTGTAGATGTGTATCATGACATGCTGTTGCTACTTTGTTGTTTGCAGAGGTAGATGAGGTTTAGACAGGCAGCAGTATGCATTCCTGGAAGATGTGTAGCCTTCTACTTTTGCATAGCATTTTTGGGGGCTGGTATCTTCCAAGTTTGGAAGGGGAGGAGAGGAGAAGAAGCTCTGAAGAAGATAATATAAAATTGGTTATCTCATCGTCGTGCAACACCATTGCAAGGAATTCTTGTAGAAAGAGAGGATAAAGATGCTTCTCTCTCTCTCACACACAATTGAATGGCAACTTTCAGAATAATTAGAAAAATTAATGAAGCATTGTCAACCATTAATTTTAACTAATGTTTATCATTCTAACCCAATAACCTATTAGAATGATTTAAAGTGAAATTATTAACTTTTCTTTATTGATTGCAAAAATCATGTGTATACAGTTTAGATTGATACAATTATTCATTATATATAAAAAGTAGCATCCCATTTATGGGACCTAAAATATAACAATTTTTGTAAATTTTCCATAAATGAAATGATACTACCAATTAGTTTATTTGTTGCTTAAAAAAAAAAAAAAAAAAATTTTAAAAATAAATTTATTGCAAAAGGAAACAATGTAAAATTTTAAGATTACTGTCTGTCAACTACAGATGTGTGTGTGTATAATTTTTTGAATAATTATATTATGTTGGGTAATTTGAACCTTTCATGAATGAAATATTTAACCTCCTTCCTAAATATTGAAATTATAACTGCATTAATGAGATTTCACACACACACACACACACACACACACACACACAAAAAAAAAAAAAAAGGGATTCTTCTAATTAGACCCACAAAATAAATAGTATAAATTCCTATTCATGAGTTACTTTAAGTATATTTAAAGCAAACAAATAATAAAATCTGTTTTACCTTTTAGGGAAGTATTATGACTTTATTAATTGTGAGAGAGAGAGGGGGAGAGGATGGAATTAGGGAGTTTTACATTGTCATTTTATATTGGGTTCCCTTTCCTTTTCTGGTGTAGCTGCTGCTGCTGAGTCATTCTTGAACCTCCTCCCAGTCCCCACTCCCTGTTTTTTTTTTAATGCTACCCCCCCCCCCCCAACACACACTCTGAGACTCAGACTCACCACATTCCCTGTATCCCTTTGCTAGAAGTAAACTGAATCATTTCAGCAGCTGCTATGTGCCTGTACTTCTTGCTAAGAACCCCCTCTCTTATTTTAACTGAGCCAAATTAAGCTAGCAGCAGTAATTCTTTTTTTTTTTTAGTTATAGAGGTTCCATTAGTGGTAATGGAGTTTGTATACACAGTACCCTGTTTATTTATCACAATATCAGCATTCTTTTCTTCTACTATTCTTCATAGAATTCTGCTTGTCTATTTCTTTTGAGAATCCCTTTTTTGAAAGATGATGCTTAAAGAAACCTGTATTTAGGTTCTTTAAGTGCAATCTTTTCGATTCTCTTTTTCCTTTCATCTGATTTTCTTTCATTTTATTCAAAACTGATTCATAACTAATAAATTTTCTAGTCCTCCACCAAATGATACAAAGCTGCTTTTGTTTTTTTGTTTTTGTTTTTCCTATATTTTCAAATTGAATTTTTCATTTTTGGATTTCTGTTGTAACAGTGGTCCATCATTATTATATTGACGTTTGTATTTAAGAACAATAGAAGAATTTGAATTTTATAGTTCTCTCTTATTATGTCAAGAAATTAAATGATTAAAAGATGACTTCAGCATATTGGACTGGAAATTGTCTTATTCTTTAAGTTAGAGCATTTTAGATATATTTCCCTAATCTTGCTATAAGTTATTTTTGCTGGGTTACTGTAAACACAATGAGAATTTTACTAATCTCCTATAGATAAATATCAGTATTCTAATATTCCATAATTCTTAGCCTTTGGACTTTTACTTTAACTACTGGGTTATGTTTTCAGGAGCCTCTTAGTTCTTGAAATAGAAATTGAAGTCTGTTGTGATATGTAGCTTGAACAAATCATCTAATTATTTGTTATGCATTGTACACGGATAGATACTTCTTAACTATTGTAACCTGAACCTTCTATGCTTATATTCTCTGCCAGTTATACCCCCCCTTTTTTTTGTTGTTGTAGTTACAGATGAGGAGGGGGGGCAGCAAACATAAAATGGGATATGCAAGAAGAAAAGAAAGGGAGCTACATTTATTATGAAATGCTACTGCTACCATTTGCAGGGTTCTTGAATTGTTCCTTTGCTGTACAGGAGCCCTGTTTCTTTCTTTCTTCTTTCTTTATGAAGTTGATGCATTTTTATTAGGAACCTCCTTGTTTGACTTACTCCTCCCTGTTTAGGGAACTGCTTTTAAGTCTTTGGATCATGACTGGCATTGGATTTTAAAAGTAAGCTTAATATTTTCATTCTTAGCTCTTGTCTGTGTAACAAGTTAGGCCAACCATGGGCTAATGCCTAAAAAATAACTTTTTGACTTTCAAGTCTTTAAAATTTAGCTTAAATTTTGTTTTTGTCTGTTATCTTAATTTTTTCTTTGTATAAATCTCATGTCTGCTCTGTTTCTTAATACTGTTAGCATTTATTTTTGGTATTTTAGAATGCATATTTGCAACAACTGTTTTTAATTACATTTGGTACGTTCTTTTGTAAGGTTTACATATTCTTTTTCAAGGGCCTTGATATTATTCTCAACTGCAACTACTACATTATCTTTCATTGCATTAATATGTACTAGCTGAAGTAATTGTCAACTTTGGGTAAAAAGCAACTACTTGAATTACAGCTGATTATTTTACCATCTTTATCAATTAAAACCGAACAAATGTTGACTTTGGGTAAAAAGATAAAATCCACTTAACAGAAAAGAATGTTACAAAATCATATATATATTTTTTTTATCTTATAAGGTTGATATTGCCCTGAAAATTTGTTCAGTTTTGTACCGAATTCTTTTCTTTTTTTTTTTTTTTTTTTTTTGTCTATATTGTTAGCCATTACTAAACAATAATGCCATGATTGCTGAGCCTGCTTTCAGAGTGCTTTGGCCTCTGGAGTGGCTAAGTAAAATTAACAGGGGACTATCCCCCCCCCCCCACCAGGCAATACCTGCCCCCTTGATTTAAAGGGGCAGGACTGGGTTTATTGCCCAGTGCCTGACCCCCCCCCCGAGGGGGAATGCCGACGGGATCAATGCATTTTTTTGTACCCCATGAGCTTTGGCTTGTGGGTGGGTCCACATAAAAATGTCCATGTGTCACATCCTCCTCATCAGTGGGATTGAGAGGCAAATACCCTAAACAATAATGCCATGCAATTATTTTTCTTCTATATCTTTTAAAAACTAACTTTGGAACCTAATTAGCAATGTTTTAATCAAATGTGAATCATTATTCTAATAAGAATTTTTTTTTTCTTTTGAAGTTTAAGAAGTTTTTAGAAATTTTGTAAAGAACTGCAGCAACATGGTTTCCTGCTGATTTTTGTTGGTATATTTTATTTTTCTATGAAACATTATCAATTTTGATTACTATATTTCATTACAGTTAATAAAAAGATGAAAGACAATGCTAGTCAAAATTAATAACTAGATGATATTAATGCTTCTATCTAGTAAAGGATTCTAATTAGCATTTTATAGTTATGTTATATCAAGAATTTGGACAATCAAAAATGACTTTTGTATGAAAGCAGACCATGCACAATTATCATCCAATTGCAAATTGGACTTGAAATTGTTTTATTATCTAAGTTAGGGCATTTTAAGTGTTATTGCCTTTATAAAAATCTCACTTTGTGATATTCTTATTGCATTCATATAAATGTAATAAGAATTTTAATGATATTTAGATTAATAATACTTCATCTGAGAAATAAAGTAGTTCTTCTTCATAATATATTTTTATCAATCACTTTCTATTTATAATAATGACTTCTTTTAATTCTTAGAAGTCATTTCAGTTTCTTGCTAATCATTTCAAAATTATTCAGAGGAAAATTTTAAACTTTTCTTTAAAAATTAGCATTGATGGTTTTTCAAATTAATGTATACATTCTTCAAGATTTGGAGAAATATTTATTATATGTGAAATATTGGGCACAATCTACAAATAAAGTAATTTTTTTTGTAAATTTCTCATGAATGGGATAATGGGACCTATTTAAGTTAATAATTCTTTTTTTTGGGGGGTCAATAAATTTTCAGTAAACAATGCCCCCTTCCTTTTTTTTAGTATTTTAACCATGTTTTGTTTTTCTAACTAGCAAAATACTAGTCTGGACTGTTTTACTTATCTTCCAGTCTTAACAGTGCAAGAAAGAGAATGACTTGAGGGTTACAAGTGAATAAGTAGAAACAGATGGAATTTTGTATTTAATAAAAAAAATGAAGTGATTTTTAATTCAAGGTTCTACTACATTATTACTTCCAACAAGTTTATAATACTCAAGTGACTTAGATATTTTTTTCCTTAACTATTTTTCTTAAATTGCTCTGTCAGATTGGAATTAAGTGATTATCAAAAATATTTTTCTGTGGTTTAAAGTTTAATTTAAAAAAAAATCCCATATGGAAATTTTAATGCAAAATTTTACTATTTAACTAAAAGTAAACAGATTTTATTATTAATTTTGACTAGTAATTTCTTTCATCTTATTAATTTTTGTTTATTGGGTCATGATTTCTATGACATCAAAGGACCATGCATAGAAGACAATAAAAGATGGTCGCCCTGTCAAAATTGGATTCACACCCTTTTTGGTCTCGGAAACTTGGTTACAAACTAAATTACAAGAGCAATAATTTATCTACTATATGTGGTCAGTTTAGTTCGGTTAGTATAGCATCCGCTTAGGAATCGCAAGGTTGCAGGTTTGATATCAGTCCTCGTCAACATGGAGCATGAGTAGCACAACTTATGTAATCTGATCTGTGCAGTAAAGTGCAGAACTAATGGCACTCCATCTCGGTAAAACAATCTCCCTGATCTAGCACTAGTGAAAAGAAGATAGACTCCCTTGCTGTCTGTCTGATACTGACAATAGGCCATTCCACCAACTTTTCTACTTATATCAAGAACTGTCATTTTTGTTTTTGTAACTTTTCTAATTTTAAGGTTGGAGAAGATTTTTTTCTTTACAAGATAACTGATGTATAATTTTAAGAATATTCAAAAAGAAAATTGCTTTCTCTTTAATAAATTGCATTTAGGTTTTTGGTTTTCTTTCTTTTTCTTTCTGACTTGTTTGTTGTTGAAACTGGTTTATTTCTTTATGGACTATAGAATTTAAAACAAGGATGAAAATATATTGCTTTGTTGAGTCATTTTTTTTCTCTATTCCCCCCCCCTCTCTTCTTGACCATTTTATTTAGACTAACATTTGGTTACAATGAATGTATAGTAAATTTGGCATCAGTTTTTAATCATTGTTTCAAGTTCATTTTCTGGGACTTCTTATAAATTGCTTTTTGTTTTTTGAGCAAATAAAAAAGTTTTCTTAGTTCAAGAGACTTGCATGCTTATTTGGAAATTGTTGTGGATAATAAAATTTGTTGTATGCTACTTGTTTTGAAAATTCTATTTTATACACTAGTAGGGTTAATATTATATTAAAATTAATCCTGATAAAAAAAAAAATATATAAATCAATAAATCTCTGAAGAATCTCACTTTAAAAATAAGATTTGTCACCCATTACTATTTTGTCTAATATTTTCTTTCATCTTTTTAATTTTAAGGCACCTGAGTTAGTCTAGCTTAGAATTTATTCTTTCTGATATGCAGTGTTCTTTGCTATTATAGAAACAACTCAAACCAATTGTGACTAAGAAAAAGCACCCAAATCTTTAAAATAAAAAATTGTCTGCTGTTTCACCTGAAATCTATGGATTTTATGGCTCATATAAAGTTTCAACTCTGTGTGTGTGTGTGTGTAAGCCATCAGTTAGTCATCTGAATGTTTTCTAAGTGCTTACTAATAAAATGCAGTAATTAATGTAATCAAGTATTTTTTGTTTGTTTTTATTTTTAAGTAGTGGAGAGACACATCTTATTTCTATGAGGCTTTTCTGTACAATTTTCAATTTTGTGATTTATGAAGTCAAAAGTTGCTCCCTAGTCATTTCTATTGTATTTAGTTTAGCCTTTTTAGAATTTGTGTATAGGTTGACAAGTTTTTGCATAAAAATTAGATTTTCCAAATTCAGCTTATACATGAATATATATGGTAATTTCCACAAACTAAGTATATATGATGATAATAGTGCCTTCATCTTGGTTGTTTTTTTTTATGATCACAATATTTTGACTGTTCTACCTTCCTTCGTTCTTTAGGTGTCTGTTCTATTTGGTAACCATCTGGGAATTTTGAGCTGAATATTTGAATGTATATTGTTCTCATTTCACCTCATATCTAAGAAGAGTGTATTAACAAAAAAAATTATTTCCTTTTTAATTTGTCTTTGAGATACCACTTATCTGTCTCTTTCACTTAATGGCTCTTTTGCACTACCTGATCCAAGGATTGAACTTATGTAACTAGATCCACTTTTAACTAATAAAAAGTGCAAAAAAGTCATACACTCTGCTTCAGTGGAAGAGACATCTTAAAGACTAATGAGGAATAATTAAATAATATGAGATACTTTTAATCATCTACAATAGAATGAGAACAATATACCATTATGGATTGAATAAAGGGTTTGGTTTTAAATTCTTAGATGGTTGCAGACTTACAATACACTTGTAAAAGGTCAAGATCCGGACACTTCTCTGATACATACATACATCAATATATATCATGAATATTTTGCTTCTCTGAAATTCAGACAAAATTCATCTTAGATTCATTTTTTTACTATTAATTACTTATCAATAAAAACAAAATATTAGGTCTAGGAATTTAAGCCTATATTTATTCATTTTTTTTGTTAAATATTGATATTCTTTGGTATTTTAATGTACAAACATTTTTATTTATAATATTTATTGCTTTTATACTTTAGTGTGGCTTGTCTTTATTATGACATTTTAATTTTTCTTCTTCTTTCAAATATTGCCAATTATGGATAGTAATATAATTTGGTATTCATGCTGAAAGGTCATCATTAGTCATTATTTGTAATGTTATGACTTTCTTTTGCTATTGCCAATTTGGAATGACTTTGTACACCAACAGAATTTACATACAAACAAGTTTTTTTTTTGTTTATCATTTTTATTTTTGTTTATTTATTATTGTTTATTTTGTGAAGTATTTAAATAAAACACACCTAATGTTTATGGTTTTCAGTTTTCTTGGCTTAAAGAAATTTATTTCTATCTTATATTAATTTTTTATCATATTCTTTTCTAGTTAAATGTGAAAATTAGTTGAGCATAATTCTCAAGTAATTAGTCAATTGTTACTTAAAAGAATGAAGTCATTTGCATAAGTCAACAATGTAATTTCTCAGGGAGTCTTGAAGGTGAAAAGGTTATCACTTGTTCTTGGTTGATGAAAGAACTCTAAAAACATTCTGTTTGCCAAAACCACTCCAGTTTATTTCAGAAGTTATTTGTTCTTTAGATCTGTCTCACAAAAAGCAGAACATGACATGCTTTTGGTCAGTTGATGGAGAAAAAAAAATGTTGTTTCCCCAGTGGGGAGAGGAGTTTACTTAAGTCCCAAATTACACAATTTAACACTTTGACTATCCGAGTCTTGACTCACTTTTTCTGGTACCAAACGTATTGATGGTGCCATTACATAGTAATAATATCGAATTAGTCTTTATTTGGTCTGGACATTTTCTTATAGAAATAATTTATATTATAATAATCTGATTTTTTGCCATAACACAGCAAAAATGGCACATTGGTGAAAGATTTTTGTTAGTGCAAAAAGCATTAGAGACTAAAACAATTTCTTATCCAATTTATAATTATTGATAATCATTTCAAGGGAGATAACTATTAAAAGTTAATTATATGGTAGTTATCTTTTATTTACAATTATAATATAAAATTCTATAAAAGTGACATGACATTGGTCTTAATGGCCTCCAAAATTGGCTTTTAAGAGGGTTTTATTTAGTTTAAAATGTATAATCAAAAAGAAAATGTGCATACAATATTGCAGGAATTTTCAGTTTTTATATGAAATTTAGATTTTATTTTTTATGGATTCTATTCTCTTAATAAAGTAAGGTTAACTAGTTGATTATATTTTATTTTATTTTTATTTATTTGTTTATTTACTTATTTTTTTTTTTTTTACTGAAGAATTTTTTTGTGTTTTATCTTGAACTAATCATTGTTTTTTTTTTTTGTCATGTTTGCTTGCACTTAAGTCTATTATTAGGCCTTTATTTTGTAACTCTAGATATGAAATAGGGCTGGCTTAATTCAACCAGTAGAGCATTCTTCTAAGAATTGCAAGGTTTTGGGTATGATACAGGTCCTCATCAACTCGGTGAATGAGTAGCACAGCTTGAGTAATCTAATCTGTGTGGTAAACCATCTGAGAACTGATGATAGGTATGGTGCTCCATCTTGGCAAAACTATCTCTTGGGTCTAGTGCAAGTGAAATGGTAATAGACTTTATAATCACTCTGCAAGCAAAGAGACAGTGTTGAATTATTTTATTAATACTTAGTCAGTCTATGAAAAAGACAAATGACTATTTTAATAAAAAATGATTTTCTTACTTGATAAAGACTGTGTTGCCATGCAAACAAACAATTATAAAATTAAGTTTAATCTTTTCTCAGTAGCAAATGGAATTTCATTGCATTAGTTTCATAAAATATAGCTTGATTATTTATGCTTAGGAACTACTGAATCATCCCCCCCTTTTTTTTATATCATCATATTCCATCATAATGGAATGAATGTGTAGAAAAATTGAATCATTTGATTTGGACTGTTTAATTAATATCATGCCTTTAGGCTTCATCACATGTACAATGTATTTTTGTGTATTCATGATGAATATTTTTCTTAAGATGAGAAATCATTTGTCATGAGTTCTTTTTTTTACTTTTTTAAAATTTTATTTTTAGAAATCTCTTTTTAAGGTGAATTTAAAAAAAAATGTTTTTGTTTCAATGGATTGTTGCTATTATTATGCTAAAAATGTTTGTTAGAAATCCAATGTAGTTTTGATATTTTATTTGCGAATATATGGAGGTGGATTCATAGAAGTCTGTAAGTGCATTGTCCAATGTCCTCCTGCAGGGGATTTCAACATCTAGAAACTTGAACCTTAGCCAATATATATAAACCTGTATTTATAAGTTTCTAAAGATGGTGGATCTGTTTATACTGACAATATGGCCAAGTAGTTGAGGCAACTCATAAAATCAAATAAACTAATCGGTCTGTCAGGCAACATGGGCAAATTTTATCTCTTTACTCCTTTATAGAGTGGCAATTGTAAACCTATATATATATATATATAATATATATATATATATATATATATATATATATATATAAAATGTGTGTTTAATTGTACAACAGGGAAGCAATAAAAACTGGTGGAATAATTTCTATTTAATGACTGTTCCATCTTTTACTGTTATAATTTTTGTTCATGTCTAATTTTTACACATGGCTGAATTTTGTTTCAATGTTCAGTTGTATATTGAATTAGTTCAATATGTTAGTTTTTATTTTTATATGAAGCATTATATGAACCTTTTATCTCTAGTAGACTCATTGGTGAAAATTTGTGTCCAAGATCTTTGTACATATCTTCATTGTATCATTCATAATTTGAAGTTTCATGTAGTTTCTAATGTTCTGACATACAAAGATTTTACAAGGTTTTTAATCTGAGACTAACTGATGACCCCTTTGCCTCTGGGAAACAGATTTGAGCTTCTGTATAGAAATGGTTCTTCAATTGATAAAGCAGCTGATGTATTTATCCAGTCTTCTCCAAGAGGGAAATGAGTTCAAGTCTTGCAAGCTTATTCATTATTTTCAGTTATGTGGTCATATAATGACTAGCCAAGTGCATTGTAATTCAAGGGGACAAAATTTAATTTCAACTAGAGCTTATCCTTTATTATGTGTCACCCTCACTGCCGTAGAAATAACAATCTGAGGGAGTTGCAATAAAAAGTAAGTAAAATTAAAAGATAAAAGATAATGTCATAATTGATTATATATAATTAAAAAAAGACTAATTTCTCTGAACTTTGACCCCTGCCTTTGTATGTCTTTTTCCTTTTCTTGTAGGTACAATCAATATACTGTATATATTTGTGTACAAGTTAATCCTTAATTCATAGTAAAAAAAATCATTGATTTATAGAATTGATTTTTAAAGTGAAGTGTTGCTCTTTATCCTTCCTATTATGAATTCTAACTCTATTAATCTATTACTTGTCATGTTGACACCTTTTTTTTTTTTTTTTTTTTTTTTTTTTGCCTAAAAATTAGTTAAACATTTTTTGTCTTTTAAGAAATGTTTTTTCTCCTTATTTTACCTACTTGGTCAAATTTATTTACTTGCTGAAATCTTGATTTTAATTTTCTCTAGAAACAGCACTTTTTATTTATATCTTAAAAAAACATTTTGCAAAAAATCGATTAGGTTTCCACTTCTGTGTTTGTCTACCATAAGCACCTCTCCTCAAATAATGATAGCAGGTGAGCAGGCTATTGTTAGTGAGTTTGATTCTCTCTGAGTGCCACATATTAAACTATCATTTGTCTACACTTGCTCAGACAAGAATAATTATAAAAAAAATGTTTCTTATCAAAAGAAAAAAATGTTTAATAGAAATAAGATTAAAACAGTTATATTCACTTTTTTTTCTCAACTTGATACGCTATAAAAAGAGTAAACTAATTAGTATAAGTGTGTTGAATATCGATGGGACTATTTTGAAGAAAATTAATGTTTTATTTATTGTTCTGTTTTGGTAAATACAGCTGATTTATTCTCTGAATTACCTCCTATATATTAGATTATCATTTTTAAAAAGCTTAATTTTCTGTTTTTAATTATATTCTTTTTTATTTATTCTAGTTTTGGCAAACGTCCCCCAGGATGTACCCGGAGGACCAGCGAGTGCCTTACTTTGGAGCCATCTGAAATGATCGTGGTAAGTGATGAATACTCTCCACCCAATATTTAAAAAAAGAAAACAAAAGAATTCTTAAAGAATATTCCATGCATATTCTTCAGTATTTCTGTGAGAATATAGATGGGTGGTAATGTCATTGCTTGCAATCTATTGCTTGCTTTATTTCTCTCCCTCTCTCTCCCGTGCTGTGTGTGACTATAAAGATTAATATCTATTGCTACACACAGTAGGTATTTACCCAACCCATTCGCCAGGATTAGGATGTAACACAAGGTCACAAGTATGGGGCATCAAGCAAGGATTGAACTTGCTATTCAGTAGTAATAGATCTGTGAGACAAGCTTGCTAACCATTACACCATGATGGGATGCCCCTATTGTCACATACAGTATGCCAATGTAGTCAAACATACTGTTTGTTGGTCCAAATTTGGCACCTCCTGGGGACTCCCCAAATGTGGTTTTAATAGTTTTTATTTTATTTATTGTTCATAACATTTATATTGGTTTAAAGGTTTTAATACCCCCTCCTCTCCTTTCCAAAAAAATATGGCACTGTAGAGGCTACTGAAAATTGGCAAATATGACATTGAAAAGGTTAAGCTCACAATAAGAAATTTTTTTTCCCTCCATAAATTTTGTCAAATATCTTTTCCCCTTGGGGTGGGGTGGGGGGAAGGAAACAAAAACAGGAAATGCTTGTTGTTACATGATGAGATTGGTATATTAAAATACATTTTTATTCCATCAGGGAATTTTTTCACATTCTTTTTGCCTATCCTCAGTAGAAGTTCCTACAAATTGATGGCTGAATATAAAATGGGTGAAATTTCTTACCAATGATAATTAACATTTTGTTAATATGTTCAAAACTGAGACACACCCCACCCATTTAAATTTAAAAAAAATGCCTGAAGAAGGCTGGAGAATACAGTGCCTGAAACAACAATCAAAATGAGGCCACAAGTCTGAGTATATCAGTGTATATATATATATATATATATATATATATATATATATATATATATATATATATATTATACACAGTATTATTTATAAATAATTACACCTAATAATGTTTTATAAAAAGTCAATTTTCTTCTAAACTAAAGATACCATGAATCTTGTGGGATATTATAGAACCAAAAGATGAAATATTTCTAACCAAATTTTCAGCATTTCATTTTGACTTTCAAATCGGTTTTGTAGACTAGTCATCATTTTTCTACTTTATATTTAAGTGTTTTTATGTGAATCGTGAAGTTTACTTGGATTTTTGTCTGGTTAATTTTTTATGTTTCCCCAGTTGGTCTGAAGATTGCATAAGTGAGAAACTGTCAGTAACCAGTTGTTGATTCCATGTCCACACTACCTCAACTCCAACCACAAAATGAATACATTTTTCTCATTTATAGGTCATAAGTAAAACTTTGTAATAGCTTTTTTAAAATGTTGGATTTTTAAAAAATTTAATTTTTTTTGTATAAAGTATATATACATATGTTCATAAAATGGATTTAAAATGAACATATCCATGATTTTGGGATTCCCATAGTTTAAGTGTGTTTCTTTTGGATCGTCAAATATCACCCCAAAGTAGGAGTGGATTAACAAGTTTTAGAAAAATGAGCTCCTTGTTTCATATTTCCAGGATATGAACTTTTTTAAATGAATGTAGGTCAATGGCTTTGTGTCTCTTTTTAATACTCATTTCTTTTACAGCTTTTAGTCTTGATATTTTGAAACACCATTCTCATAATAATTAATTATAATGATAATTATGATTTGATTTTTGAAGTGAGTGCTAAAAAGTTCAGTCCAACTAATAAGGGAATAAATCTCGGTCATATTTATCCTGTAGTTCATGGCATATCTTTAATTTTTTATTAAACATTTTAAAACTTTTATTATATTTATTTACCAACCTCTCCACATGAGCAGGATGTAACACAAGGTCAATTTTTTAAACAGTTTAACAGGTTTGAATTAATTTTTCCTTCTAGACAGGTTGCCTAACCAAGATTAAAGAGCCCAGTTTGCCCTACTATTAATTCATAGCTGGAGGGAGAATAGTTGCATTCATACCTTTCCCAAGGGTATTAGCACTGTGAAATGCAAACAGCCTCATCCAGGATTTGAACAAGCCGTCCATGAGGATAACCAGTATACATGCACTTTAATTATTATTATAACTGTTTAAAAAAATCTATTATGATATTAAATTTCTGTATCTATTTGTAATTCAATTATCTCATTGGGACCTTTTTTAGCCAAAACTTTTCTCTGATCAGGTACTCCTAGATTGGCCCAGTTAATTTGGATGGGTGTTTTTTTTTTTTTGGCTCTCCCAAATTAGATTTTCAGATCTTGCACACCACTACAATTATCTCCCTTGTCTTTAACTCTTTTGAAATCAAATCACAACCGAAACAAGTAACTAGTTGCATTTCTAAAAGGCAATAGAGAACAGAAAGACTTTTTTTTCCTTTTTTCTTGATAGTCATTTTCTTTGCAAAGTAATAATTATGAAATAATGGCAATTATTCATATTCCTGTTTTTTCATTTTTTATCTACTCTGTGTAAAATTAAAGAATTAAAGGAATCTTTTTAAATTTGTGTTTTGAAAACGGACAGTAATTTAAAAAAATTGTATTTTATTTTTCTTAGCATACTGTGATGTTAATCTTCCCAGGTAATGGTAGAGGGATTGAGAGATCCTTTAATAAAGAATGTTGTTATTCTAAGGAGACCCCAAACACCCGTTAGCATCTTTGCACAAATCCAATTGATTTGTAATATATTCTGGTATTTTATATGAAAGGAATTACCATTTACTTTATCAATCACTTTATTTTTGCCTTGCCTCTTGCATTTTAGAATTGTCAGTTTTTGAAGTTTCAACTAAATTTCTATAATGGTTAAGTAATTAATCTGAAAAATGTTGATGACATGTTGCCTATCTTTCGCTTAGGAAGGGACACTATCCAATTGAATTGTCACAGCTTCATACACAATTTAATAAGAACTTTAGAATCTCTTTACTAAATTTTTTTTCTTTGTTTGATGAGCCATAATTTATAAAGTGAATAATCCATCTTGTCATAAATATCTTGATTGTGATTTTTTTCTTCCTATTATAATTGGGAGAAGAAAAAAATTAGAACATTGTTAGTCAGTGTTGTTAGTTTTAAAAACAATCATGAACAATCTTTTATGGTTGGTTATGGAATAATCTAAACATGTTTCATATTATGGGGGGGGGACTGGTATGTTTCATCAAAATCATAGAAGATTATTTATAAATGGATCATCACTTGTGTTTAAGTTAAGAATATTCTTCATTAGCCTTCTTGCTTGGATTAAAATGTAGTATTCATTCTCCCACCTGTTTGTGTCTATATGGAATATATATATATGTGATATGGAGTTAAATTCATAAGAAAAAAAACCTGCTTTTCAGAAGTAATTGATAAAATTAGATTTTTTTGAACATATATGAGAAGTAAATTGGTAATACAATGATCTCCCCCCCAAAAAAAAAAACAAAAACAAAAAGATATCAAAATAAGACCTATCCAGTTTTTGTTATATTTGGTTGGAATTTTATCAATATTGAATCTGTATTTTGTGATGTTTTAGCAACCCTAGTAATGAGAAAATTCTATTCTACTATGGTAGCATTTCATATTAGAATTTCTCATTATTCTGTAATGAGATCAGGTTGCTTGAAATGTATAATTTTGCTGTTCAAACTAATATAAAATGTACTGGATTATGAAACAAAAACTATTACTGTCCTGTAATGTTTATTACATTTGCATATAAATTTCACACACTAAATGTAACTATCATTATGATGTGTGTGCAAAATTTCACTGCAAAGGTCAATGGTAATAATGTAGTAAAAATACATTTTTGAGCTTTTTGTCAGAAAATTGATGGTAATTCAAAAATTCATGATAGTTTTTGATCAGCAATTTTTGGAGAAAACAGGATTATGCAAGTGCAACACCCCCTGTACATACCAGACCTAGCTCTGTGTGATTTGTTTTCTAAACTGAAAGTTCATCTCAAGAGTGAACCTGCCCTGTTGGCTGGAGCATTAGAATGCACAGAGGGGTAAAACTCCTCCAATGGGGCCACCTGTTGGCCGTGGGTGACAACCAGTGATGCTTAAGGATAGAACCCAGGTGGTTGAGCAGTCCATGACTTGCAATACTCCACTTTGGCCCTTTTTTGTGCTTGACTGGCAGTTGGAGAGGCCCCTCCGATCAATTGGCTGGTCACGTCAAGTCCTAGCACCTATATGATTTTCTTATGGCCAGCCCCAACCCTTTTTATCATATGGGTGCTAGAAGGCAGTGGCTGGGGGTCTACATGTCCTGGGAATGACGTTAAACTCTATTTGATAGCGAGGTTCCAGTTTTGGAGGTTTGGGAAATGTGGAGCCCCCCTTCATCACCATTGCTCCCTGGTCCACTCTGACCCAGAGTGGTAGTACCTGTTAGGGTTCCATCTATGGGTTAAATAGAAAAATGTGTTTATAAAAAACATTGAGTATCCATTAAGAATGACTTTATTTCAAAACTTTATCGGCATTAAATGACCCACTGAGGTTGATATGCCGTAAAACAAACCAAACCAAATCAAGAGTGAACATTAAGAGAAATGTACACCTTCAAACTATATCAGAAGATTAGTGTCAGAGGTCTTCTGACCAATGGAAAGCTTGCTGGAGTAAGTATGTTGAATGACAAAGGGGCAATTTTGAAAAAAAATTATTTGAAAATGCAATTTAAGTTTCAATACTTTTCTGTTGGAAAAATGTTTTTGGAAAGTTTGGGATATGTTTAAACATAGATGTTATTAAGATTTTAATATGGTTGTCTCATCATGACAGATTTATTTTGTATAATATATGGTCTGGTAGAATGATCAATTGGTAAAATAATGTAGATATTTTATAATATCTCCCCCCACCCCAGCTTTTTATTGGCAAGTCAATATAGATATTTTATCCCCCACCCCATCTAGTTTAAAATATCTTTCGATGAATTTTTACAAAACACAAATTCAAATTTGAAATATTAAGTACTGCTAATTTTGGCTTCACAGATGTATTTTACAAAATAAATTTAATCCCTTCAATTGAAAAAAAAAAAAAACCCAAAAAATCAAGGAATTATCATATTTTAATGAAAATTTCAGTGTTGATTTATCAGTGAATTAATTATTTAAAAACTTATTTAAAAAAAAAATTTTTTTTTTAGGTTGCTTAATTTGCACCCATCACCCACCCACCCATTTTGGGGGCTCAAAATAACTGGTATATTCGCGAAGTTCCGTCCCGGTCTCCTGCCTCAAAAACTGCTAGCCGGTGGTTGCTGAAAAAAAAACACCAGCTATAATTGAAATCCGTAGCCGAAGTGGTGTCACTTGAAAAAAAAAACTTAATGGGAAAATAAATAAATTTGGGCTCTGAAAAAAAACCCAGGCCACAAATTTTGTAATAAAACTGTTAATTTTAACTAGGAGTAACCCTCCTAGTTAAAATTGGGTTGGGTTTTGGGGAAAAAGTTGGTTGGGTTTCTTTTTTTTTTTTTTTTTTTTTTTTTTTTCTCAAGTGACACCGCTTCAGCTATGGACTTCAATCATAGCTGGTGTTTTTTTTTTGAGGCAGGAGGTCAGGACGGAACTCCGCAAAGAGTACCAAAATATCTTTTGAAACTAATTAGAGTATGAATTAAAAAAACAAGACCGAAGGTGTGACTAGAAGAAAAAAAAATATTTTAAAGGAACACCTCTTGTAGAAAATAAGTATTGAAAATCTGAAAATTAAATGTAAAAAAAACTTTAAAAAATGTGGGATTTTTTTTTTTTTTTACTCCTTTGTTTATATATATAATTGTCTTTTAGATTACCAGTGAAAAAATTATACATCGATGTTTGTTTTGTTAAAATGAGTGGGGGCCTAACTTTTCAATTGAGTTTTTTCCAAAAATTATTAGATAACAATTCTAAAGTGGGCTTGTTATTAAATAAATATTTGTTTTTAGAAACTGAAATTATGAAATTTAAAACTTAAATTTAGGCATTTCATATTTTAAATGAATTTTATCTATTAATTAGGTATATGGATTGTTTTCAAGGCACATATAGGTGGCATTTATTTTAAAGAATTTCAATTTATTTCCATCGAATCAGTTTAATTGAAATGATTCAGTAATTTAAAAGAATTTGTTGATTAATAAGTCAACACTGAAAATTTGATTAAAATCAGATAATTCTCTGATTTTTGGCAATTTTTTTTTTCTGCATTTAACATATTTCTTGGTGACTTTTTGTAAACAAAAACGCCAGATTTTGGGAACTTTAGTTTTTCTGTGTGTTTTGAACAAAAAAAGAGATTTCATTTAAATCAATATCAAAAAGGTAATCATTTTTCTGTACATAGTGTATTTAATTTTTTTCTATTATTAATGTCTAAGAAGAAACTATTATAAGTCTTAAAATCTTAAATGATGTGGTGATTTTTAATCCATAACTCTTTCACACAAAAGGGCACATTTTGATAAAATTATTTAGCTGAATTTAATTGTTTAAAATGTATTTTTAAAATTTTTCTGATGCTAATCAAATTAAACAAAAACTTGACCTTAAATAATCGATTTAATTAATTTTAATTTGTTTTTAAAATGAAAATGTGCACACAAATTGGTGGTACCTATCAAATATGTACTGTGATGTTTTTTTGCTTTTTATCAACAAATATATATAGATATTATTACACTACCCCCACCCTGCTCTTTATTGGCACATCAATTTAGGTATTTTACAACCCACCCCATTTTTAAAAAAAGTTTTTTTTTTTTTTTAATCAATTTGTACAAATTTCAATTGAATTTCTACAAAACACAATGTCCAACACCCCCCTACCCTCGAGGTGTAAAATCCATCAGTCTTTTTCAATATTTTTGTTTTTAAAATAATATACTTAAAAAAAAAACAATTTGATTTAGTCTTTTTAATGATTGGTATTGTATTCATCTCTGTATTTGGTCTACTCAATAGGTCACTACAGCCCAACATATGACCTGCTTCTTTAAGACGTCTTGTTTTCCATGTCCTTCCCTATCTATTATTTCAACTTGAAAATATAACTTTGATATTATTTTTTAAAATTTCTTAATTTTAAAACTATTACCAAAAATCGGAATTGTCCAATTTTAATGAAATTTTCACCAAATTATTTTCCAACAACTTAATTTTATAACAATTAGCTTATTTTATTGAAGAAACTTGAAAAAAACGTTTTATTTTTGGTCTACTCAGTAGAGTATCAAAGTTTTTTTTTTGTTTATAAATTTATTTATTTCCCTAGGAAATAATCACAAAGGGATAAATCTGAGGGTCAATCTGGCTATAGGATGTCACCACATAGTAAGATGTGGTACTCTAGAAAAATTTCTCTTAGAACATTTAAGCAATTGAAGCTTTACTACTGAAACACATACCTCTTATCATCTGCTAATTTACTAATAGTTCTTGCATGGTGGTAATTTTAAATCCAAGAGATCATTCTGCCATACCGTCTACTTTCAATGACAACTTTTAAATATTCATTACTTGATTAATAACAAATTTGCCAATTGAAACATTTCACATCCATCATTCAGAATATGACTGTTGCATTTGACCTAAATAACAAATGTGTCACATTTTTCAAGAACTTCAAGTCTTGATACAATGTGACATTTATTGTTTAAGTTTCAAACCTCTTATTCTAATGTTTAATATTTTAATTATACTTACTCCTTGACTTAGACCAGGTTCTGTTCAGACTGGCAGGTTGTATCTAGAAATAGTCCTGGCAAATATTTGTATTATTCTCTGATTTACTCCAACCAATATCCTGATCTTGGTTGATATTATCGTTACAATATTTTGGCCATTTTACCCTCTGGACTTTAGGTAATATTTTGGGAATTTTGAACTGGATTCTTACGTCGGGGATAGATTGTTCCCATACCACTACCCTATGCCTCATGTATTTCATGTGTCATTAACAAGTTAATAAGACAAAGACACCTAAAATAGGCCAGAAATGTGTGAGTACATCAGTGAATAGTAATAATTCCTCAGACAAAATATCATTTTATTATACTTCTTGCCAGATCAATCAGCAGGAGTTTTTTTTTTTAACTCTTGTTCATCATTTTTGGGATTCAATAGGAAAATGAAGTGAAAATTACCAAATTGCTTTGTATGTAACTGGTTCCATTTGCCAAATTGCTACTGGCATTATAAACCCATAGGTGTGGCACTGCCAAATCTATGATAAATTCAAAGAATATTTTTTTCTTCTTTTAGACTTTTATGCACATGCATGTATACATGTATGACCAAGCAATTTATATATCTATATATATATAAAAGGAAGTTTGGTATGTACGTGTCGACGCATAACTCCAAAACGGGAGGTCCTCAGATTCAAAATCTTGCATACACATTAAAATCCTTCTAACTAAGAAACACGCCAAATTTGGTTATTGATTTTTACTAATTAAGGGATATAATTAATTAAACAAAACTCAAATGATTTGCGATAATCGTGGCATAGCTGCTGCTGATAATATAAAAAAAAGAATTCTGCTGGCTGCTGCCTGTATCAACAGTAAAATGGCACCGCTGCTGGTAATTTGAAGTTGACAAATTTGTGCCTTAATCGTTTCAGCTTGGAATTTCTCGCGTATCACCGGTCTAATCTTAGAAATATTTATTTTTCTACATATGTCATTTGTATGTGGTTTTATTGATGGAATTATTTTTACAGCGAAGTAAATAACAAAAACGAAAACATTTAATTTAACGATTAATAATAATCCAACTTTGTTTTTATTATTAACTAGCAAAAGTACCTGGTATTTAATTATAATCAGTATTTAATTTTTTTCGTATGTAAAAGTTTTTAAGAGTTTTAGAAAAAAAAAAAGGCTTTTACAAAAATCTAGACATGAATTAAAAAATACGAGGTACTTATAACTTATTCGAAGAAACATACATTTCTTAAATAACAAACACTGTTTACTTATTTACAAAATTCTTTTACTGTTTGTCAAACAGTAAAATAAGTAAAAGAATAATAAAGAAATATCTAAATAAATACATACATATATAGTTGTCGAAAGTTTATTTATCTTACATTTGACAATGTAAAATACAATATACTGCAATTGTTATGTTTTAATAATAAACAAACATCATTCTATATAAAAGTTTTAAAAAAAATTACAATAACAAGTAAATGTATATTGTATAACAATAATAAAATTTTAAAAGTAAAAATACGAGGTAGTTGAATAACTTATATGAAGTTTAGTGTTTAAACACTAAACATAAAATAAACATGATTCTAATGTATGTAACTTGAATGAGAAAATTTGTTATTTAAATAAATAAATAGACAGATTTAAAAAAAATTAAAACTTCCCTTTTTTTCTTTTTCTTTTTTTTTTTTTTTTACTAAAAACCGTTAAGGTAAATGGTCTTTCGACAAATATTAGGTACCACCAATTTTCCCTGTGAAATTTACCCCCCCCCCCATATTTAACACAATGAAATTTGCATAAAAATTAATAAAAAGAAACATTAAACAAACTCCTGATGATTTTTTTTTTTTTTAATTAATTCAGCTTACAGGAATAATGAAAATTATGATTAGGAAAAAAAAAAAAAAAAAAAAAAAAATGTTTTCATTTTTGCACCGTTAAATCAACTGAAATTTAACATAGCCAAAAACAAGTTACGACAAGAGGATTTAAAAAAGTTTCTATGAAAAATCAATTAATGGTTCAATTTTCACAAAACTTTCCATAACCATTTACCTTTGGATGTAAATATGTCTGGAAACACTCTCTGGTGTTCATAATATTTTTTTTAGTTCGGTCATGGACCAGGTACTTTAGCTAGTATATATAAGTGGATGATCAAGTGTTACTTTGATAGCATTCAACCAATATTACTACATGGTCTCACTCCACTACATAGTAGTGAGAAATTTCATTGTTATGGCATTTTATGAATTCAAATATATCCAATTTATAGGTAGATTACACTAATTCATTTTTCTTTTCCATCTCTCACAATAACTTTCAATACTTCAGTCTTCTCTGCATCAGTGTTAATACATTTTCTTATTTATTATATATATATATATATATATAGCTGAGGGAACATTTTTACATGTACATTCTTATATAGTATTATATACCCATACAACGAAGAGTAATGTTTATGAATTAAAAAAAAAAAATTTTTAAGTAAAAGTTTAATTTTTATCCATTTCTTATGCCAGTGATGTGTATTCCAAAGAAGTAAATTATGCATTGCTTACCCTATAAAAATTGTTTGATACAAAATTTGAAATATTTTAAGTTTACCTATCACTTATTTCAATTGTATCCTACAATAATTTAGAAAGAGTGAATTTAATGAATACTTGAAAGACTTCTAGACATACATTTGCCATTGAAAATATGTTCCTTTGACAAAATTCAATTTGCAGTAATCTCTTTCAACTCTGTCTTAATGGATATGCCACTTGCCTGCTAATTTTCAGGTTGAAGGTTCAAATCACAAGTTACACTATTCCTTATTATTCCATAATAGCATAATACCCATAACAAATGACAGGATTATTTACTTATGGATTAGCATTATTGTTTATCTATGAATTTGAGTAAATAAAAACAAAGAAAATGAAAATTAATTAACACTGTGATGCAGATAAGACGAGTATTGAAAGTTATTGTGAAAAAAGAAAAAGAAAAAGCAAGTAGTGTAATCTACCTATAAATTGGATATATTCGATTTCCTAAAATGCCATAACAATGGAATTACAGATGTTTTTAAATACTAGATTGATTAGAAATGATTTTAAAATATGAAATCAGGTATTCTACATGTTATAGCAAGTGTCACTAATTCTAGGTTTAGGATATGATATTTAACTTCTAAGTATTTTTTTATAGAATTTACTAAGCTTTCCTTAGTCTGACATATAAGCCTTAAGATTGCTTATGATGGTACCTGCTCTTCCTAAGTGGTCACCCATCTAAGTAGGACCATTGCTGCTTAACTTTAATGATCTAGATTACTTGTGCTTACAGCATGACTTCACAATAAGTCATAAGCTTTTCATATTTGTAAGTATAATACATTTTTTCCTAGATTTCATTAGGAAAGAAAAGTGCTAATTATGTTTTTTGATTGAAATGATCATTTTTAATTTCACTGAATCTACATTGGAACTTTTTAGGGAAATTGAAAACCTTTGACAAATCTTTAATCTTTTTCATATAAGAAGTGATTAATTACTCATTGTTTTTGTTGAGATTTTAGAAATATTTAATTTGTTTTTTTAAGCAAAACTGTGGGAAATTTTATTGGAACATTTCAACTTGGATATTTTTCTGTTTCTTCTACTTTAATGTAATTCATTTAAAGTTCCCTTTTTTTTGTGGCCATTAAGCTCTGTCAAATCACACCCTATTTATAGAATTATAATTAATTGCAAATAAGGGGAAGTACCCTATAATTGGCACTTGGGTTATCTCCTTTGGGAAATTATAATGATAAGGTTGTATGCAAGCCCCACACTATTAAGTTGTAAATTGGATTAAGAATTGCTTTATTCTCTGAGGCCATTTTAAGGCTAATATCCTACTGACAAATCTCACTCCAGTTTGCAATGTTATAGTAACAAAACTGGTTATTTAAATTTGGGTTGAGTTTTGTCAAATTTTGAGTTTCTGAAAAAAAAACATTTCTTAGATTCCTATATTTTCTTTTAATTAATTAGACTTTATGATGATGTACTTGAATTAGGTTCATGACCCGATTTTATTTCTTTTTCTAAATAATGATTGAACAGAGCATCAATATCGACAACATTTAGGAAGAGTTGGTTAAAAAAAATGTATTTGAATTCTAATATCACCTGTTGAATAAAACCAACACCACCAGATATCTTGGATATGACACTAAATTACATCTGGTGATGAGACTCCTATTCTGAAACTGTGGGGAGAGTGAAATATACTTTCATTGGCCAATCCTGTCAGTTGGGGCTGTAGAATATACTGATTGCACCTCTGCAGAGGGCTAACTGTGCAAATAGATGATTATAGAAAGAAAAAAAAAAAGGTGTAACTGAAAATATAATTATAATTTCAGCATAATTATAACCTATAAAGAGTTGATATGATGGTAAATAAATTCAACCAACACAAGGTCAGAGAGTACATAGTCAAAAGATTGTTTTAAAAAAAAATGAATATAGACGTGGAGAAATAATCTCATGAAAGAAAAAAAAAAAGAAAAGATATATGGTCATTAGAAATGTTTAGTTTTAACTTGATTTTAAAAGATCACCTTTTACTTATATTGACAGCTGCCATATATGGGCATATCTGGTCATTTGCTGTGATCTGGCTAGATTACTTGTATGTCTAATCTTGAGTAAATTGAAACATATTTTCAGTTTGGTGCACTTTCATTTTCTAGCAGTATCTATACATACATATACATGTGTGTATTAACACTTAAGGAGGATATATGATCCAATATTGATACACCCCTTATCTTAGAACCTATACATCTTTTGATCGGTATATGATCATCTACTGTAATCATTTATATTACTTATAGGTTTAATCTTGAATAGATTGAAACACAGGGTGTTGCAATTTTTTCTTTCTGTATTTACAATAGGTTGAGTAATCCATTGTGTTACTATAACAATGGAATTTCTCATTACTCTGTAGGTTGGGATCAATAAATACTTAAATATATATGTCACATTGCATTTTAAGTAGATTTATTTTTCAATAAACCCTCCTAAATATAACATTAATTAGGTGGGAATTCTATTTAAGAATTTCTTAATGTCCTTATTAAAAAATGAATTTGTAATCTTATTATAATTCACCAAATGATTGTCCACAGGTCAAACTGTGACATGTTTGATTTCAACCAAACTTAAAGAAATTGTTTGGCTAATCCATTGGAAGGGTTTTAAACTAGATTTAATGATTTGATTCAGATTAGTTTTAGGCACGATCTGTCTTTCACTCCTCTATCAAAATGTTCTCTTCAATGTAAAAATGGTATCTCATGTATTCCTATTGTTTCCATTGGCAAACTGTTTCTCTTTGCAACAAAGACAGTTTAAAGTTGTTTTATAATGACTGCAAGGACAATCTTTGTCCCAGATCAACATCTAATCTAAAAAAAAAAAGTGTCATGAAAAAAATTGGACATTTTGAAAGGCTGTGAAACCTGACCAAAGGTCAAACAAGAAGAACATTAAAAACAATGTTGTCTATTCAGAGGTTCTTTCAAAAATATTTATGATATCATATTTTGAAAATGACATGTATATAAATGGCATAAATAAGATTTTAACCCAATGTGTTTTATGAACATCAATGGCCATCTTAAAAACATGTAAGCATTTTGCTAGTAATGATAATAATCTCTTTCAAACAGATTAATTTCTTATCTTCAAAAGACAAGTTTTTATTTAAACAGATAATATTGGTACACATCTTTTATATGAGGGTCCAAAGGTAAAGTCTCCAAAATATTTAGAAATCACAGAAATGTTTATTGTCAATGATGTTTACATCATTTTTAGTTTGAACATGTATCTATTTTTCTATATAATTGTCATTTTGGTTGATGCATTTTTCTAGGTGCTAGGGCAGGTTTTATATGCTAATGTCATGCCAGCTTGCCACCATATTGTTGAGGAAGCACTGAACCTTGTCATTGTTGCAAACTCTCCTTGTGGACATTTTTGACATCCATGCATAACTTGCCATATATTTCTGTTAATTGGCAATGGATTTCAATTGGTTCAATGCCTTTTGTATTCTAAAACTGAATAACTGCATGCACTTCACACTTTGGCTGTTGCGTCAATTGGGAAGTCCAATGGAAATAACTGCCAAGCCAAAACTGAGTAGGACAGTGAGACACATTCATAACAAACACAACAGTGTTTCCAATAGCCACATGAACAATTTGCATCCCCAGTGATTTGGAGACCTTACTTTTGGGATTACCCTTCTATTTAACATGGCTGACTCCCACCACCACCACCACCACACAATTTTTATTTGCATTTATTTAGGATCTTTTCTTTTTCGTGGATTGCATTTTGCAACTCTTTCACTTGACTGAGAAGTGAAAATGTCCTGATTCTTGTGAATATTTTTCTTAGTTTCTCTTTTGATGTGTTGCTGAATACAAAACAATAAATCAATTGTGATTTGAATAATTTTCTCCTCCTCCTCCTCTATTTTTATGCACAAACTGAAAACCTGTCCTGCAGGTGAAATTTTAAAATCTAAAACTGAACTTTAAAAAAGATTTTTTTTATAATGACATATAAGTTAATAAATGTTGTCAAAAGGTTAACATTTATCACTATTGCTCATACTATATATGTCAATTTCAAAGACTTATAACATTCTCCAAGGTCCCATTAGTAACCATTGAAATGTTGGAGGCCATAGCACCAGCCATCCTTGAATTATCTGATGATAGACAAATAAGTAATAAAAAAGAAGACATTTGGTGAATTATAGTAAGATGCTAGATAACCCATGTTGTTACAGCTGTCCATGATGATACTGATGCTTCTATTTAGGACGGAGTGAATGATTCTAATTAGCATTTCATAGTTATCTCCATTATACTGAAAATTTGGATGATTAAAAATGACGTTCAGCATGAAGTGTATTGAGCTAATAAAACATCTTGCTATGAAATTCTGTTTTTGTTGGCTTATGCTTACATACACTAGTGCCTATAAATAAGCACAAACCTAACAATTTCTTTTAATAAAAATCAATTTTCTTCTGAACAAAACATTCCTGAAATTTATTATTTCAAATGGAACCTTGTGCAATAAAAACTGATATAATTAGGTATTGTTAATTACTACATTCTACAGCAAACTCTATAATCAAAAAGATTCAAGAAATATATATATTGGTCATACTTAATTTTGGACTGCTACATTTTCATATTTTTTATTTGTTTCAATGCTATAGATTTTGGTAATAAATGATACCTAATATGTTTTGAGTATTTCCAATAGAAATAATAAAATCTTGGTATTTTTGGTTTAGAAGAAAATTAGCTTTTTATACAAATTGTTGGTGTGTATTTTTTTTTTTTTTAATGGGTGATACTATATTTACAAAGCCTTAGTCTGACACAGGGTCACTTATTTATAGGCAATATTGTTTGGAGACCGCTTGTAAATGACCTATTCTCTTCTTACTCATTTTATTATGAGTTTATTATGAGTTCATTATCTCATTTATTCAGGATAAAGTGAATTCATTGGATGAAGCTGGCTCAACCGACCCAGGGTGAATGTTGTCACAACAACAATATTTATTTATAACATAATCCAAATTTTAGTGATAAAACTTTTTATTTATGCCATTTCCTTTTATTTTTATTTTTTGGAATTTCAGACTAATCATTCTTCCAGACTTTCTGTTATTTAATACTGTTTTTAGTTTTAGATATACTTATACAAAATTCCAGTGTAATTTTTTTTCCCCCCAAAGAAAAGGTTTTTAGTTCTCTGATAATTTTCCCATTTGGCAAGTATCCGGATCCGGATTGGAAATTTTTTTGCAGGAGTGGCACTTCATTTTTGGGAAATACAAATTTTGTAGTTTAAGCAATAAACAGATTTCGTGACTATTGTTTGTCTAAATTTCTTCAATGAATTTTGATGAATATCAAAATTCCTGCCTCAAATTCTGGTCCTCATCTTCGTTGATATATTCACAACATTTTGACCACTACCTTCTCTATCTTCAGATGTCTTTTGTAACTTGTGGCTGAAATGTTGTACATATAGCCAACAATATAATCATTATTTATATTGAATTACACATCTGAAATTGGATATAAAAAGGATTATTTTTAGTTTTAAATGATTTTAAATACTATATTTAAAAAAAGAATTCTCATTTAAGATAATGAGATTCTACTCCTGAAGTTTTGATTTTTTTTTTTTTTTTTTTTTTTTTTTTTTTTTTAATGTACAAAATTATATTGAAATGTAATATTTTCATTCAACATCCAGATAAGAGTGAGATGCATTTTGTTTTTCTTTTAATTTTTTTTTTTTTTTTACACTGAATAGTTAAATCTCAAGGTTACAAACTGACCACAGCTTCTAGTGATTCTCCTAATCACTAAGAAGCTTGGTCAGGTAACCTTGAGATTTAGGGAGAAACTAAAGAAATATGGCCAAATTGCTGAATATGTAATTTTGAAATTTAATTGTTTAAAAATGAAGCAAATCACTGAGACTTACTCTTATCTGGATGATGAATGTGTGTATTACATTTCCATGATAATTTTTTGTATATCAAAACAAAATAAATTTTCATAGGTGTTCTATGCTGTACAAACATCCAAATAATTTTACCTTGCTATAGAAATTCAGACTCAAATTTAAGAAGAAATGGAAAAGAAAACTTTTTTTAAATTTAAAAGAAAAAGATTATGAAATTATTTATTCACATACACACGCGTATCCTGTTTATATATGTAGGAATAACCCAATTAGCAACTGAATGACATTTATTTTTGCATCTGCACTGTAAGTAATCTTTTTTTAACCATCTAAATTCTCTTTATAACAGGTAACTATGAAAAGCTGATTAGAATCCTCCATTCCTTTCTAAATAGAAGTATCAATATCATCATGGACCACTATTACAATAGAGAACCTAAAAGGTTCACAGGTCATCTAGTTCTTGATGAAAAGTCTGTCTATAAATGGTATTATTGGTCAAGTTTGTTTAACTATGTTTCTTCCTTAGTAAGCAATTTATTAAAGAAATGGATACATGAACCTAATTCAATACGAACATACATTTGATCAGCTGCAAATTAATGGTAACTCGATTAATTCATGGATTAACCCTGATGAATTCTAAACGATGAAACTCAAGTAGTTTCTATTGTATCATTCTTTAATATATATAAAGAAACATATGTGAACCTCACTTATATCTTATATAGATAGATTTTCATCATCTATATAAGAAGGCATACTGAACCTAACTTATATATATATATAATATATATTTATTATATGTTATATCTGATCTGCTTTTTGCAACACCACAAACAAATTTTCCTTTTGAACTCATCGTCTCATCCCTGGGGTTTCTACAATACTTACACCAATATTCGTCAATAGATTCCCCGACCGTGCCCTGGTGCGCAATGCTATCTGCTTTGCAGTTAGGGACACTCCATTCCTGTTGTGGGGTCTTGGCCTGGGTGAGGTACTGAGCTGGGTTATGGATAATTTATTCATCCTGACTCCTTTGAATCCATTCTGGACAATGCTCATCCCTCGGTTTCACCCGGGGTGCGGTTTACAGGCAGTGGGGGGTTGTTATGTTTTGGTTTGAGCAACTGTTTTCATTTGAAGAACTGTTTACCCGCCGGCATTGACGATTCCGTGCCAAAAATGAAAATGTGGATCTGTTGGGTTTGGGAGCAAAAGACTTTTGGACCATCCAACTCATCCTCGTTGATTTGCACCAAAACAGCAGTCCATTTGTTTCCTAGAAGAAAAATGAATAAAAGAAAAAAAAAGCAGATAAAAAGATTTAAAATTTTCATAGAATTCTTGTGTTTGTTAAAGTATTATTACATTTGACTGAGAAAATTGCAATTGAACCTTCGATTCAAAAATATCAGTCGAACCTTCTGATTCAAAAATATTCATTGAACCCTCGATTCAAAATATTCAGTCCGAACCCTCAAATTCAAAATATTCAGTTGAAACCCTTCTATTCAAAATATTAAAAATTGAACTCATCGATTCAAAAATAATACAATGAACCATCCGATTCAAAAAATATTCCTTTAAACCCTGGATTCAAATAATATTCAGTTGAACCTGGATTCAAAATATTCAGTTGAACCCTCGATTCAAAAATATTCAGTGAATCCTCAAAATTCAAAAAATATTCAGTTTGAACTTCGGAATTCAAAAATATTCATTTGAACCCTCGATTCAAAAATAATTCAATAACCTACAATAGAAAATATTCAATTGAACCTACATTTCAATCATCCCTAGATTAATGCTCTATCTTAAACCTATGTTTTCCTGATGGTAACAGCGTAAATATCCCAGCTTAGATATTTACTGAAGGCTGTTTTTTTAGATATTTATGAAGGCTGTTTTTTTATCGGGTCAATTAATTTATTCTACTAAAGCCTCCACCCAGCCACCCCTGTATAAAATTCCAAAACAACACGAGACAGAAACATTTTTTACAAAAAACCTAAAAACCTGATTAAGTTTTCTGTTACCTGTTTAAATTGCTGGTATGGAAATTTTGTTTTGAAATTTCAGTTGGGTTTTGTAAACATACTAGATAATGTGACATGTTGGGGTCACCCATTGAGTCTGGGGTAGATATTGGTATTAGGGAAGGGAATTTGCAAAGCAAATTCAAATTATTAAAAAAAAAAATGAATACGTCCGGAGAATTAAAAAAAAAAACATTAAAACATTTTTGTAAGATTTTAAGAAAGGGATATATTCTGGACTAAAATTTAAGCTAAGGCTAGCTGCTTTGGAAACTTAACATACAAATATTTTCACTCTCTTTACAATCACAGAGAAACTAAACATATAATGAGGTGGA
>CM042171.1:24658692-24764851 GCA_023376005.1 Doryteuthis pealeii | reverse complement strand
ATGATGGATAAATTGGGTCAATCTGGCTATAGGATGTACCAATAGTAAGATGTGGTACGCTCTAGAATAAATTTCTCTTAGAGACATTTAAGCATTGAAGCTTTTACTACTGAAGACACATACGTCTTGTCATTGCTATTTCTAATAGTTTTGCATGGTGGGTAATTTTAAAATCAGAGATCATCTGCATAATGTGTACTTTCAATGACAACTTTTAATATTTCATTACTTGATTAATTTGCCAAATTGATACATTTCACATCAATCACATTCAGAATATGACTGTTGCATTTGACCTAAATAACAATGTGGTAATACATTGTTTCAAGAACTTCAAAGTCTTGATACAATGGTGACATTTATTGTTTAAGTTGTAACCTCTTATTCTAATGTTTAATATTTTAATTATACTTACTCCTTGACTTAGACAGGTTCTGTTCAGACTGGCAGTTGTAGAAATAGTCCTGGCAATATTGTATTATTCTCTGATTTACTCCAACAATATCTGATACCTTGGTTGATATTATCGTTAAATATTTTGGCATTTTTACCCTCTGGACTCTGTAGGTATATTTTGGGAATTTTGAACTGGATTCTTACGTCGGGGATAGATTGGTTTCCATACATCAGCTATGCTCATGTATTTCATGTGTCATTAACAAGTTAATAAGTACAAGACACCTAAAAGATAAGCCAGAAATGTCTGAGTAATAGTGAATAGTAATAATTCCTACAGAACAAAATATCATTTTATTATCTTCTTGCAGATCAATAGGCAGGAGTTTTTTTTTTAACTCTTTGTTCATTTCATTTTTGGGATTCAATAGGAAAATGAGTGATAAATTACCAAATTGCTTTGATTATGTAATGGTTCCATTTGCAATTGCTACTGGCATTATAACCCATAGGTGGTGGCACTGCCTAAATTATGATAAATTCAAAGAATATTTTTTTCTTCTTTTAGACTTTTATGCACATGGCATGTATAATGTATGACAAGCAATTTATATAATCTATATATTATATATAACAGGAAGTTTGGTATGTAGTGTCGAGCAGTAACTCCAAAACGGGGAGTCACTTGGATTCGAAAATCTTGCATAACACATTAAATCCGTCTAAATAAAAACACGCAATTTGGTTATTTTCGATTTTCTACTAATTAAGGGATATAATTAATTAAACAAAACTCAAAAATGATTTGTGATAATCGTGGCTAATGAGCTGCTGCCTTGTTATAAGAATTCTGCTGGCTGCTGCTTTGTATCAACTAGTAAAATGGCTATGCTGCTTGGTAATTTGAGTTGACAAATTTGTGCCTTAATCGTTTCAGATCGGAATTTCTCCGCGTATCACCGTCTAATCTTAAAATATTTATTTTTCTACATATGTATTTGTAATGTTTTTTATTGATGGAAATTATTTTTACAGAGCGAGTAAATTAACAAAAACGAAACATTTAATTTTAAGATTAATAATAAATCCAATTTTAGCAAAAGTCTGGTATTTAATTATAATCAGTATTTAATTTTTTTTTCGTATGTAAAGTTTTTAGAGTTTTAGAAAAAAAAAGGCTTTTACAAAATCTAGACATAAATTAAAAAGATACGAAAGGTAATCTTTATAACTTATTCGAAGACAACATCATTTCTTAAATAATTATTATTATGTTTACTTATTTACAAAACTTCTTTTACTGTTTGTCAAACAGTAAAATAAGTAAAAGTATAATAAAAGATATCTAAATAAATACATACATATATATTTGTCGAAAGTTTATTTATGTTACATTTGAATGTAAAATACAATGATACTTTGTCAATTGTATGTTTTAATATAAACAAACATCATTCTTATAAAGTTTTAAAAAAATTACAATAACAAGTAAGATGTATATTGTTTAACAATAATATTTTAAAAGTAAAAATAACGAGGTAGTTGAATAAAACTTATGATGAAGTTTAGGTTGTTTAACCACTAAACATAAATAAACATGCATTCTAATGTATGTACTTGAATAAGAAAATTTGTATTTAATAATAATAGACAGATTTAAAAAAAATTAAAACTTCCTTTTTTTCTTTTTTCTTTTTTTTTTTTTTTTTTTTTTTTTTTTTACTAAAACCGTGTAAGGTAAATGGTCTTGTTCGACAAATAGTTAGGTACACCAATTTCCTGTTGAAATTTACCATCCCCTCCCCCCATATTTTAAAAAACCATTATTTGCATAAAAATTAATAAGAAACATTAAAACAACACTCTGATGATTTTTTTTCTTTTTTTTAAAATTAATTAGCTTACAGGAATAATGAAATTATGAGATTAGGAAAAAAAAAAAAAAAAAGAAAAAATCTGTTTTTCATTTTTGCACCGTTAAATCAACTGGTGAGAATTTAAATAGCAAAAACAAGTTACGACAAGAGGATTTAAAAAAAGTTTTCTATGAAAAATCATAATGGTTAATTTTCACAAAACTTTTCCATAACCTTTACCTTTGGATGTAATATGTCTGGAAACAACTCTCTGGTGTTATATATTTTTTTTTAGTTCGTCAGGACCAGGTACTTTAGCTAGTATATATAGTGGATGGATCAAGTGTTAACTTTGATAGCATTCAACAATATTACTAACAATGTCTCACTAATCACTAACATAGTAAGTAGAGAAATTTCATTGCTTATGGCATTTTATGATTCCAAAATATATCCAATTTATAGGTAGATTAACTAAATTCATTTTTTCTTTTCCATCTCTCACCATAACTTTCAATACATTTCAGTACTTCTACTGCATCAACAGTGTTAATACATTTTCTTATTTATTATATATATATATATATATATAGCTGAGGGAACATTTTACATGTACATTCTTATATAGTATTATATACCCATACAACGAAGAGTAATGTTTATGAATTAAAAAAAAAAAATTTTTAAGTAAAAGTTTAATTTTTATCCATTTCTTATGCCAGTGATGTGTATTCCAAAGAAGTAAATTATGCATTGCTTACCCTATAAAAATTGTTTGATACAAAATTTGAAATATTTTAAAGTTTACCTATCACTTATTTCAATTGTATCCTACAATAATTTAGAAAGAGTGAATTTAAGGAATACTTGAAAGACTTCTAGACATACATTTGCCATTGAAAATATGTTCCTTTGACAAAATTCAATTTGCAGTAATCTCTTTCAACTCTGTCTTAATGGATATTCCACTTGCCTGCTAATTTTCAGGTTGAAGGTTCAAATCACAGACAGAAACAAGTTACACTATTCCTTATTATTCCATAATAGCATAATACCCATAACAAATGACAGGATTATTTACTTATGGATTAGCATTATTGTTTATCTATGAATTTGAGTAAATAAAAACAGAAGAAAATGAAAATTAATTAACACTGTGATGCAGATAAGACGAGTATTGAAAGTTATTGTGAAAAAAGAAAAAGAAAAAGCAAGTAGTGTAATCTACCTATAAATTGGATATATTCGATTTCCTAAAATGCCATAACAATGGAATTACAGATGTTTTTAAATACTAGATTGATTAGAAATGATTTTAAAATATGAAATCAGGTATTCTACATGTTATAGCAAGTGTCACTAATTCTAGGTTTAGGATATGATATTTAACTTCTAAGTATTTTTTTATAGAATTTACTAAGCTTTCCTTAGTCTGACATATAAGCCTTAAGATTGCTTATGATGGTACCTGCTCTTCCTAAGTGGTCACCCATCTAAGTAGGACTATTGCTGCTTAACTTTAATGATCTAGATTACTTGTGCTTACAGCATGACTTCACAATAAGTCATAAGCTTTTCATATTTGTAAGTATAATAAATTTTTTCCTAGATTTCATTAGGAAAGAAAAGTGCTAATTATGTTTTTTGATTGAAATGATCATTTTTAATTTCACTGAATCTACATCGGAACTTTTTAGGGAAATTGAAAACCTTTGAAAATCTTTAATCTTTTTCATATAAGAAGTGATTAATTACTCATTGTTTTTGTTGAGATTTTAGAAATATTTAATTTGTTTTTTTAAGCAAAACTGTGGGAAATTTTATTGGAACATTTCAACTTGGATATTTTTCTGTTTCTTCTACTTTAATGTAATTCATTTGAAGTTCCCTTTTTTTTGTGGCCATTAAGCTCTGTCAAATCACACCCTATTTATAGAATTATAATTAATTGCAAATAAGGGGAAGTACCCTATAATTGGCACTTGGGTTATCTCCTTTGGGAAATTATAATGATGAGGTTGTATGCAAGCCCCACACTATTAAGTTGTAAATTGGATTAAGAATTGCTTTATTCTCTGAGGCCATTTTAAGGCTAATATCCTACTGACAAATCTCACTCCAGTTTGCAATGTTTTAGTAACAAAACTGGTTATTTAAATTTGGGTTGAGTTTTGTCAAATTTTGAGTTTCTGAAAAAAAAACATTTCTTAGATTCTTATATTTTCTTTTAATTAACTAGACTTTATGATGATGTACTTGAATTAGGTTCATGACCCGATTTTATTTCTTTTTCTAAATAATGATTGAACAGAGCATCAATATAGACAACATTTAGGAAGAGTTGGTTAAAAAAAAATGTATTTGAATTCTAATATCACCTGTTGAATAAAACCAACACCACCAGATATCTTGGATATGACACTAAATTACATTTGGTGGTGAGACTCCTATTCTGAAACTGTGGGGAGAGTGAAATATACTTTCATTGGCCAATCCTGTCAGTTGGGGCTGTAGAATATACTGATTGCACCTCTGCAGAGGGCTCACTGTGCAAATAGATGATTATAGAAAGAAAAAAAAAGGTGTAACTGAAAATATAGTTATAATTTCAGCATTATTATAACCTATAAAGAGTTGGTATGATGGTAAATAAATTCAACCAACACAAGGTCAGAGAGTACATAGTCAAAAGATTGTTTAAAAAAAAAATGAATATAGAAGTGGAGAAATAATCTCATGAAAGAAAAAAAGAAAGATATATGGTCATTAGAAATGTTTAGTTTTAACTTCATTTTAAAAGATCACCTTTTACTTATATTGACAGCTGCCATATCTGGTCATTTGCTGTGATCTGGCTAGATTACTTGTATGTCTAATCTTGAGTAAATTGAAACATATTTTCAGTTTGGTGCACTTTCATTTTCTAGCAGTATCTATACATACATATACATGTGTGTATTAACACTTAAGGAGGATATATGATCCAATATTGATACACCCCTTATCTTAGAACCTATACATCTTTGGATCGGTATATGATCATCTACTGTAATCATTTATATTACTTATAGGTTTAATCTTGAATAGATTGAAACACAGGGTGTTGCAATTTTTTCTTTCTGTATTTACAATAGGTTGAGTAATCCATTGTGTTACTATAACAATGGAATTTCTCATTACTCTGTAGGTTGGGATCAATAAATACTTAAATATATATGTCACATTGCATTTTAAGTAGATTTATTTTTCAATAAACCCTCCTAAATATAACATTAATTAGGTGGGAATTCTATTTAACAATTTCTTAATGTCCTTATTAAAAAATGAATTTGTAATCTTATTATAATTCACCAAATGATTGTCCACAGGTCAAACTGTGACATGTTTGATTTCAACCAAACTTAAAGAAATTGTTAGGCTAATCCATTGGAAGGGTTTTAAACTAGATTTAATGATTTGATTCAGATTAGTTTTAGACAGGATCTGTCTTTCACTCCTCTATCAAAATGTTCTCTTCAATGTAAAAATGGTATCTCATGTATTCCTATTATTTCCATTGGCAAACTGTTTCTCTTTACAACAAAGACAGTTTAAGGTTGTTTTATAATGACTGCAAGCGCAAGGACAATCTTTGTCCCAGATCAACATCTAATCTAAAAAAAAAAAAGTGTCATGAAAAGAATTGGACATTTTGAGAGGCTGTGAAACCTGACCAAAAGGTCAAACAAGAAGAACATTAAAAACAATGTTGTCTATTCAGAGGTTCTTTCAAAAATATTTATGATATCATATTTTGAAAATGACATGTATATAAATGGCATAAATAAGATTTTAACCCAATGTGTTTTATGAACATCAATGGCCATGTAAGCATTTTGCTAGTAATGATAATAATCTCTTTCAAACAGATTAATTTCTTATCTTCAAAAGACAAGTTTTTATTTAAACAGTTAATATTGGTACACATCTTTTATATGAGGGTCCAAAGGTAAAGTCTCCAAAATATTTAGAAATCACAGAAATGTTTATTGTCAATGATGTTTACATCATTTTTAGTTTGAACATGTATCTATTTTTCTATATAATTGTCATTTTGGTTGATGCATTTTTCTAGGTGCTAGGGCAGGTTTTATATGCTAATGTCATACCAGCTTGCCACCATATTGTTGAGGAAGCACTGAACCTTGTCATTGTTGCAAACTCTCCTACACCACTTGTGGACATTTTTGACATCCATGCATAACTTGCCATATATTTCTGTTAATTGGCAATGGATTTCAATTGGTTCAATGCCTTTTGTATTCTAAAACTGAATAACTGCATGCACTTCACACTTTGGCTGTTGCGTCAATTGGGAACTCCAATGGAAATAACTGCCAAGCCAAAACTGAGTAGGACAGTGAGACACATTCATAACAAACACAACAGTGTTTCCAATAGCCACATGAACAATTTGCATCCCCAGTGATTTGGAGACCTTACTTTTGGGATTACCCTTCTATTTAACATGGCTGACTCCCACCACCACCACACAATTTTTATTTGCATTTATTTAGGATCTTTTCTTTTTTCTGGATTGCATTTTGCATCTCTTTCACTTGACTGAGAAGTGAAAATGTCCTGATTCTTGTGAATATTTTTCTTAGTTTCTCTTTTGATGTGTTGCTGAATACAAAACAATAAATCAATTGTGATTTGAATAATTTTCTCCTCCTTCTCCTCTATTTTTATGCACAAACTGAAAACCTGTCCTGCAGGTGAAATTTTAAAATCTAAAACTGAACTTTAAAAAAGATTTTTTTTATGATGACATATAAGTTAATAAATGTTGTCAAAAGGTTAACATTTATCACTATTGCTCATACTATATATGTCAATTTCAAAGACTTATAACATTCTCCAAGGTCCCATTAGTAATCATTGAAAAGTTGGAGGCCATAGTACCAGCCATCATTGAATTATCTGATGATAGACAAATAAGTAATAAAAAAGAAGACATTTGGTGAATTATAGTAAGATGCTAGATAACCCATGTTGTTACAGCTGTCCATGATGATACTGATGCTTCTATTTAGGACGGAGTGAATGATTCTAATTAGCATTTCATAGTTATCTCCATTATACTGAAAAATTGGATGATTAAAAATGACGCTCAGCATGAAGTGTATTGAGCTAATAAAACATCTTGCTATGAAATTCTGTTTTTGTTGGCTTATGCTTACATACACTAGTGCCTATAAATAAGCACAAACCTAACAATTTCTTTTAATAAAAATCAATTTTCTTCTGAACAAAACATTCCTGAAATTTATTATTTCAAATGGAACATTGTGCAATAAAAACTGATATAATTAGGTATTGTTAATTACTACATTCTACAGCAAACTCTATAATCAAAAATAGAATTCAAGAAATATATATATTGTTCATACTTAATTTTGGACTGCTACATTTTCATATTTTTTATTTGTTTCAATGCTATAGATTTTGGTAATAAATGATACCTAATATGTTTTGAGTATTTCCAATAGAAATAATAAAATCTTGGTATTTTTGGTTTAGAAGAAAATTAGCTTTTTATACAAATTGTTGGGTGTGTATTTTTTTTTTTTTTAATGGGTGATACTATATTTACAAAGCCTTAGTCTGACACAGGGTCACTTATTTATAGGCAATATTGTTTGGAGACCGCTTGTAAATGACCTATTCTCTTCTTACTCTTTTTATGAGTTCATTATCTCGTTTATTCAGGATAAAGTGAATTCATTGGATGAAGATGGCTCAATCGACCCAGGGTGAATGTTTTCACAACAACAATATTTTATTTATAAACATAATCCAAATTTTAGTGATAAAACTTTTTATTTATGCCATTTCCTTTTTATTTTTATTTTTTGGAATTTCAGGCTAATCATTCTTCCAGACTTTCTGTTATTTAATACTGTTTTTAGTTTTAGATATACTTATACAAAATTCCAGTGTAATTTTTTTTCCCCCCAAAGAAAAGGTTTTTAGTTCTCTGATAATTTTCCCATTTGGCAAGTATCCGGATCCGGATTGGAAATTTTTTTGCAGGAGTGGCACTTCATTTTTGGGAAATACAAATTTTGTAGTTTAAGCAATAAACAGATTTCGTGACTATTGTTTGTCTAAATTTCTTCAATGAATTTTGATGAATATCAAAATTCCTGCCTCAAATTCTGGTCCTCATATTCGTTGATATATTCACAACATTTTGACCACTACCTTCTCTATCTTCAGATGTCTTTTGTAACTTGTGGCTGAAATGTTGTACATATAGCCAACAATATAATCATTATTTATATTGAATTACACATCTGAAATTGGATATAAAAAGGATTATTTTTAGTTTTAAATGATTTTAAATACTATATTTAAAAAAAGAATTCTCATTTAAGATAATGAGATTCTACTCCTGAAGTTTTGATATTTTTTTTTTTTTTTTCTTTTTTTAAATGTACAAAATTATATTGAAATGTAATATTTTCATTCAACATCCAGATAAGAGTGAGATGCATTTTGTTTTTTTTTTTAATTTTTTTAATTTTTTTTTTTACACTGAATAGTTAAATCTCAAGGTTACAAACTGACCACAGCTTCTTAGTGATTAGGAGGTAGGGAGAAACTAAAGAAATATGGCCAAATTGCTGAATATGTAATTTTGAAACTTAACTGTTTAAAAATGAAGCAAATCACTGAGACTTACTCTTATCTGGATGATGAATGTGTGTATTACATTTCCATGATAATTTTTTGTATATCAAAACAAAATAAATTTTCATAGGTGTTCTATGCTGTACAAACATCCAAATAATTTTACCTTGCTATAGAAATTCAGACTCAAATTTAAGAAGAAATGGAAAAGAAAACTTTTTTTTTTTTAAATTTAAAAGAAAAAGATTATGAAATTATTTATTCACATACACACATGTATCCTGTTTATAATATGTAGGAATAACCCAATTAGCAACTGAATGACATTTATTTTTGCATCTGCACTGAAAGTAATCTTTTTTTAACCATCTAAATTCTCTTTATAACAGGTAACTATGAAAAGCTGATTAGAATCCTCCATTCCTTTCTAAATAGAAGTATCAATATCATCATGGACCACTATTACAATAGAACCTAAAAGGTTCACAGGTCATCTAGTTCTTGATGAAAAGTCTGTCTATAAATGGTGTTATTGGTCAAGTTTGTTTAACATATGTTTCTTCCTTTAGTGTCCAATTTATATCCTTTAAGTTGGCAACTAGTATCAGTCACTCACTGGAACTTCCTGTCTCGGTTAACGTCATAGTGAGGTCACTAGGTGAAAACATTCAAACTAGAGGGTTTCACTTGACTTTGCCTGGCACAAATTTAAACCCACCACTTGTAAACAAAATTAAGAGACCCCCCCCCACCTCCAAAAAAGAAGAAATACTATTTTTTTTTTGTGTGCAAATAGAATTACTTACAACAATATATTCATTATGCAAATGAGTAACCTTTTAGAACTACAATTTGCAAATCTTATTCTACAGGAGCTGTAAAATCTTTACAATAGAAGGTTTAACCTATAGGACAAATTATTTTCAAGTAGTAATGTCTGTCTGTCCATGTAATGAATCTTATATCAACTATTCAGGACTGTGTTGTCATTTTCTAAGCTCAGCTTAATTTAGTGCAATAGACCAGAAGTATGGAGGCACTCAGTGAGAATTGAACTCCCTAACAATCGCCCGCTAACCCAGCTTTCTAGCTATTTCAAAAATTGAATGATTATTGAATAAAAAATTAAAGAAATCTTAATTATATTTATTTTGACCTTAGAAATTTAAAATGAATTATGAATAAAAATGAATTTTAAAAACTAATTTAGAAAAAAACACTAACCTGGCAATTAGACTGAGTTACTGTGCAGTAAAAAAAATTATCATGCAAATGGATTTGAAAGTTTGAAAAGATGAAAAAATATAGTTTCAATGAGAAAACTATTTGAGTGAATATAAAATTGTCATATAACATGTTTTCATCTTGTTTTTTTTATTAAGCTTTAGATTAAAAAAAAAAAAAAAAAAAAAAAAAAAAAAATCGATTTCAAAAGTAAAAAAGGTTGCTCTCAGCCTTTTTTTTTTTTTTTTTTTAATTTTTTTTTTTTTTTATAACTTTTTAAAAATAATTTTTATAAAAATCATGAACATATGAAGGTGGAAATTGGATTATTTATTGCTTCATTGTCAAGCATTTTAATGCTACCAAAATCATTTTAAGCATTTTTGCCATTTTTTGATGTTATGGGAGCTATGTGGTGTAATGGTTAGCATCATAGGAAATGGACACCACAAGACTAATTCAAATCCTGGATGAACCTGTTTACATTTCACATATCGGTAATACCCTTGGGAAAGGTATGAATCCAACTATTCTCCCTTTAGTTATGGGTAAATAGTAGAGCAGACTGGGCTTTTTAATCTTGGTGAGATGACCAGTTTAGAAAGAAAATTCTGAATTCAAACCTGTGGAACTCTGCTTAAGAAATTGACCTTGTGTCACACCCTGTGGAGAGATTAGTGTAATATATATTTTCTGAAATGTTATTTATTATCAGATTGTGTATATTTCTTGATTGTATGGAAATATATTGTTGTATATTTGCTAACTCCAAGGCACAGGAAATCTAGGGTCTTTTGAGACTTTGATGCCGATATATCTTTGCTATTTACAAAATATCCCCTTCTTGGTGGAACCTAGAATATACTGACAACATCTCCTGCAGACGGGGTAACTGTCCTCCATAGAAAAAAAAAACACTATAAGGGATGGGGTGCTTTAGGTATGGCACTAAACTGCATCTAAAAATGAGGTCCCAGTTTTGGGGAGTGTGGAGTCATCCCTTAATTATTCCCAGGTTCATTCTGACCTAGAGTGGTTGTACCTGTTAAATTTCTATCTGTAGGCAAAATAGACATGTTTAAAAAATTATTATGATTGAATAGGAACAATTGAAATCATAATATTGCATGCTAACAAATTATTATTAATTTTCTATTTCTTTCAATTTTCTTTTTAGTTCTTTTTTTTTTTTTTTTATCAATACTTGTGATGTTTTTAAAAAAATGGTTGATAGATATAAAAGAAATTTGTGTTGTTCATAGGAAGTATAAATGGAAGTTGTCATACTTGTTTGAATTCATAATTTAAGGTCAAGTTGAACATTTCAGTCATCTGCTATTTTATTTTTTTATAATTTATTTAGTTTACTAGATGACTCCTGACAACAATCTCATTATTATCTGATATATTGAATTTGGATGATTAAAAACATGGCATTCATTATGAAGCAGACCTTACAAAATTATTTTTCGATTGCAAATTGTCCTGGAACTGGCTTTATTAGCTTTCATAACTTCATCAATGTAATCTAATAGAAAATTGTACCTGTAGACTTAAACGAAGTTAAAACTTGGGAAAGAGCTAAGAATTTTTTTCTTTTTTTTCTTTTTTCTTTTTTTCTTTTTTCTTTTTTTTTTTCTTTTTCTTTCTGGAGTGATGGACCAATAGATCTCGACAGATCATCCACTTGCGCTCCCCAAATTCTTTCAGTCATCTTGCCTCGGCTTGTTACTGATTCCAGTCTTCGGGGAAGGAGAGCATGCGGTTTGTGTCGCACAGGCGCACAACATGTGAACATGTGCAGATATTTCTACAAGTCCCACGGTGATGGAGGAACGGTGGCATGTGCAGGCCTGACGGCTGCATGCATATAGCTGTGAATCCACGCGTTGTGAGGTTGTGAGTGACTGAGCAGCCCCTGGTTAGTACTGCCCACCCAGACATCTGGGAAGGGTATAGAAAAGGTGACCTAAACAAATATCAAGCTGGCCAGTAACCTGTGGCTGGCAACTGTTCACATTAGCAGGGTGAAAACAAGAAAATATTACAACAAACCTAGGCTAACAATAGCCACCTGAAATGTTCGGACATCTCTCGAAACCCTGAACAATGAATTGGTACCGTGGCAAAGAACTCTCGATATGGGGCAGACATCTTGAGCCTTGCGAAAATCCGCTTCAGTGAGGAGAACCAGTTGACAGAGTGGGGTCTGGGTACACATTCTTTTGTAAAAGCAGGCCCATGGTAGCTGTATGGATTTGAGGTAAGGTAGCTCGAGCACCCCATCCTAAAGCGGCCACTGCATAAGCGGCACATGACTGACGGCATGGACACATCTCCTACATCTAAGACTGACCACATATGTGACCTGTGTGGCAAGGCCTGCCTGTCGAGGGTTGGGTTTCTCAGTCACATATGGTCGCATGCGAGTGGAAACCAAGAAAGGGGCTCATGTGTGACAGGAAACAAACAAATTTGGATCAGGGGACCCTCGGCTTGCTCACATCCGAACTACTTGTAGAAATGGCCTCATTCTGCGAAGAAGTGGCAATCACCATATATATATATATATATATATATATATGGTGGTGTAATGGTTACCATTATAGGAAATGGACACTACGAGACTAGTTCAAATCCTGGACAAGGCTGTTTACATTTCACATGGCCCTAATACCCTTGGGAAAGGTATAAATCTAACTATTCTTCCTCTAGCTATGGGTAAATATTAGGGCAGACTGGTATCTTTAATCTTGGTTAAGCAACCAGTTTAGAAGGAAAAACTCTGAATTCAAACCTATTAAACTCTGCTTAAGAAATTGGCTGTCACATCCTATTCATGTGGAGGGGTTGATATATATATATAAAAAAGTCGTCGGGGCGGCCTAAAGTCGGTATCAGCCATACAGCGAGGGAGTCTATATATATAGCATATATTATAGCTATATATACTATATAGTTGGCATATCGAACTAGGAACCTAGCCGAACACTCTACAGACTGAGCTAACCCTGCCCTATATATATAATTATTATATCTAATAACATATATATATAATTATCATATATAATAATGCCCAACTTTAAAAAAACAATTTTAAATATATATATATATATAATATATATATATTATATATATATATATATATATATATATTATATATATATATATATTATATTTATTTAATTTTTCTTTTTTATTACTATAATTGGGGTGTTTGAGTGGTGTTATCCTTATGAAAAATAGAATTGGTGAACTAGTTCAAATATTGATCAAGGCTGTTGTTTACCTTATTCTAATAAAGGCATGATCCCACCCACCCCAAGTTATAGGTAAAATATCAGTCTGATTGGACTTTTTAGCAACCAGTCTAGGAGAAGAAAAGCATTGAATTCAAAACAGAAGAATGTAGTAAGAAATCACTTCTCTCCAAAGAACAGTTATGGCAACTAACAGCAAATAAAGGAAACTGTGGAGAGCCATAATCCCAAAGTTTTGAAAAGGATATTGGCACTTTCCATTCTAGTATTTTGATAGGTCACTTAAGTTGCTAACCGTAGGAAGATTTTTTGCTCTTTTTGTTTGACACAAACTTGTTTGTGAAAATGATATTTGAACATCTTCATTGTCTGCCTTTAATAAATAACAGTTTTTTTTTCTTTCTTGAGAACTGATTCTGTTGGTAGCCATTTTCTCCCAGGAGATTCTGAATCTTTTTTCAGTATCACAGCCATGAAAGATTTCTACTTATAAAGAATTAAGTTTTTACACCTATTGATATTCTAATTTTAAATTAGATTCAGTAAACCAATTAAAGCAATTAGCTTCAACAGCTTTTATAATTTAATTGCAATATTTTCTCTAATCTTCCCATGCCATTTTTATTCTGAAAAGATGAATAAAAACTTTTATGTTTGCTTTTCACTTGTCTCTACTGACTTTACTGTGATTGCTTACTTGTCAGACTAGTCTCTAGTTACTTTATTTAAAATTAACTTGAAACTTTTTTGTTTCATCTTTTAGATAATTCTCTTTTTTGTTAATTTTTATTTTTCACTTTTAAGTTGAAAATACCATTGTGGGTGTGTGTGTGTGTGGGGGGGGGTAAAATAGCAAGGCAAATTGGGTTCTCTCTTTGGTTTGTAACCAGTCTAGGAGAATGACAATCTGACTTCCAAACCAGCCACAGAACACTTTAGTCATGTAAAATCAGTGTAAGAAAAGGTTATTCTGACAGTAAGAAGAAACAGAAATTCTAATTCTGGGTAAAGGAGGCAAAATAGTTGTGGGGCTGGCAACTTGACACTCACTACCCTCTCAAAAAGAAAAAGGGAAACCAGAGACTGCAGATACCATCCTATGCTTCCCAGAGGATTTACTAATACTACTAGTAGTAGTAGCTGTTTATTTATTCATTGAACTTCAGTATATAATAATTAAGATAGAGCAAAGCTGAAGTTTTATTTTGCAGTAAGTCGGGTGAGATCTATTAAATCAGTGCATCTGGAATGAGATCTCTTTAAAAAAAAAAAAAAAATTATCCCAGACAATGAATAAGTAAAATGGCCTAGAGAATAGATGCTAAGAGAGATTCTATTCTTTGTTAAATAGCAAAATGCCAGGTGTTGTTAGATGCTCTAAAACACACACAATGCATTTACCCATTAAAGGGAAATTTTATTGTTTGTTAGTTTTTATTTAAAATGATTGAAAAAATATATGCATTAAATTAAAATGTGAAATCAAATGGTAATTTTTTTCTAATTTTGTAATATAATTCTGTGGAGTGACCTATTGTCAGTATCAGCTGAACAGTGAGGGAGTCTATCCCCCTTATACTAGCACTAGACAAGGGAGATTATTTTTGCTGAGGTAGAGGGCGTCCTGGCGTCACTCAGCAAGACCTTTGTCAGCCGCTCACCGGCTATCTATTTGAAGCTGTACAAAGCTATGGTACGGCCACACTTGGAGTTTGCATCACCAGTCTGGAACCCCTACCTTTCTCAGAATATTAACCTCCTAGAAACTGTACAGAGACGTGCAACCAGGCGAGTACCCTCCATCAGGAATCTGCCATACTCTGAACGTCTCGCAGCCCTGGGAATGGATTCGTTGAAACTTCGGCGTCTGGCAACTGACCTGGTAAATGCTCATAAGGTCATTAATCATCTTAACAACAGCAACCTTGAGCACCTTTTTGATCTCCATCTCTCCAATAGCACGGGCATGCCTACACGCGGGCATGCCTACAAAGTCAGAAAACAGCACTGTTCACGTGACTTTCAGAAACATTTTTTCACGCTCAGAATTGCGGAGACATGGAATAAACTGCCTGCGTCTGTTGTAGGTTGCCGGAGCACTGAATCTTTCAAAGCCTCCATGCTTCCTGTAGTCCGCCAACACTATACCTGATGCTACTCTCCACATACACATGCACACACATACATGCATATTACTACTGTTCATGTTCCTGACGCTACATTATTGAGTTGTGGTGCACCTGAGCACTGTACACAATAAATTACATTATTATTATTTTAATATACAGAGTGCCACATCTATCATCAGTTCCCAGATGCTTTACAGCACAGATCAAATTACTGAAGTTATGGTACTCGTGCACTGAGTTGGCGGAGACCAGTATCGAACCTGGAACCTTGCAATTCCTAGGCAGAGGCTCTACCAACTGAGCTAAACCAATATAATGATTGTTATTATATAGATAATATGGGTGCTATATTTATAAGTAAACTGCTCAATATGGATAGAGCATTTATATCTAAGTTAAGGTAGCGTAGACATGAAGTCGACAGCGCCTGGTTACTGACAGTTTTTTGAAGGTTGCATAGGCAAGAAACTGTCAGTAACCAGGTGTCATTGATTCCATGTCCACACTGCCTTAACTTATGACACAATTAAAATTTGATTACCGTATACATTCATCTAAATTGTAAAATTCCTGATCTTCTACAATTTTTGGTCAAATTTCCCAAATTTAGAACCAACTATATCTTCAATATGTCTTTTTCCAACCCTATTGCAGTGTATTATCACATGTCAGATCCAGCATTAATGCTGACCATTTTTATACACATATTTCTCCTCTTAAATAAACTTTATGATTACTTTCTGCTAAAAGGTATTCCAATATTCTAAAATTATTAGAATTAACAAAAGACATTGCATTGCTTTGTGTATCGTTTCTCCTTCTGTTTAATTCAGTCCAATCAATAAATAAATTTATCTTTTCTTTTACTTAGGTTTTTTAATCTAATAATCAATGATATCAAAATGGATCAGTTAAATAATAATTAGTTATTTTATTTTCAAGAAATGCAAGAATCTATGAATCTGATTTTGATAGTGTTGTTGAGCTTGTTTCAAATAAACTGGATATGGTCGATAATGTCAAAGAAGAATTGAAAAGTTACAAAAGTGAAGAACAGAAGAACAAATCTTCAGTTCCGACAGAAAAGTTGAAGAAGCCTCATGTCTGCTGTGAATGAAATTCTGTGCTAAGAACAAAATGTCCATTTAAAGAAAAAGTTAATGACTTACAACAACATTAATGATTAAATGATTAAATGTTGCTTTAATGTCTGAGCACAAAAAGAAAATGTATTTTCAAGGAAGCTTTAGGCTTAGGGGATAAAAACTAAATACCTTGATAATAAAAAAAGTTTCCAATGTTGGTAAGCATATTCTAAGCAACAGACTTCAAAAGAGTTCTCTTGGACAACTTCAAACTGTTTCAGCCATCTTTGAATTGGTAAAATCCTGAAAAGCATCTACACCAAAATTGACACCTTTTAAAAGAAGCTGGTGCAACACTAAATTTGAAGATTTTTGATATAGACTTTTTAAAAGTATATAAACTAAGGCTTGTCAGTTTCAATTTGGTTTAAATATACAATATTTTCCTTTTGATACCATTCCTCCTATTCTGTTTGTTCTCAGTCTGCCTGTTTTAACCTAATTAAAACCTGATTTTGGGTAGTTTTGTTCTCAAGCAAAGGATCTCATCGATACACTCCCATTAAACCTTTGACCTCTATTAGAACATCATTTTATTATTAATTCAAAATTCTTCAGCTGAAATGGGCAAACAGATCATTTGAAAATTTTTCAAAATGTCTTTCATTAAATAACCTTTAACAATATGTTTCCAACAAACTCTTAACCACTACTATAGCATTATTTTTAGTGGATATATGACAATGTCTTTTTGACCCTCTATAGACCTCTACATTAATGGGTATTTTTAGCTAGTTTTGATAAAAATAAAATTTATTTGCTTCATAATAATATTGAATTTTACCAATTTTTTTTTTTTTTTTTTTTTTTTTTTTTTTTTTTTTTTTTTTTTTTTCATCATAAGTATTGAAAATTTATCATTATCCTGCATCAAAAGACATTTTTATTTGTTGCTTGGCTATATTTTTATTTTTACAACAATGAAAAAAAGATTTTTTTTTTTTTTTTTTTTGTAAATGAATCTTAAAGTTCAAACCTGAAATTGCCAAATCAAAATTGTCATAAGTATAGTATTATACTTCCATTTTCACCAATCAATCCAGTTATTTCTACACTGGATAAGATTATAGTTAATGAATGTTTATGTTGATTTATAAAATAATAGTTTGTTAGGATTAGTATTTTTAAGTGGCCAGTTTCCTCATGTTGGTTTTGTCTTTCTGACTTGAGCTAACAGTCATGGATTGAAATTGATTGTATATACAATAGGTTAGTGATAAGTACAGGATGCAGGTGGATGTTGTGAGAGGCCGACAAGTGAATAACAGGAAACTGGGAAGATATGAATGATTGAGACACCATTGCTAATCACAGTATTGAAGCATCATTTTTTTTTTCTATATATGGATTAGGGATTTTTTGGAGCAGGACATACTGTTCTAATATAGTATGAACATGGAACCTGTGGCATTAGAGACTGCAGCAAATATTGTTCTACTTTTATATTAAATAAACCTTGTAACAATTGTCTATGATGATACTTAATGCTTTTATTTAGGAAGGAGTGAAATATTCTAATTAGTATTTCATAGTTATATCTGTGATATTGAGAATTTATCTTCAGCATCAATACAGACTCCACAAAATGATCATTTAGTTGCAAATTGGACTGGTAATTATTTTATTTGATTTTAAAGTTAGAGCATTTAATTACTTTAATAGAAATATCACTGATATTATTATTATTATTATTATCAAACATTTACAAATGAATCAAATTTCCACATTAAATAACCCATAAGGTGTTGATATGCCATTAACCAAACCATATATAAATTCTATTAATCACATGCATAATAATAATTCATCTCCACATAAGAATAACTTGTGACACTAGTTCAAATTCTCATTGCATGTGTGGATAGTTTCAGAAATTATCTGGTCTTGTTTGAATTTCTTTTGAGATGCTTCAGATATTAGGTATTGACTCTGCTTCCTACTCCTTAGAGTATAATGGGGGGGGGGAGTGCAGCCTGGGCGACTATTTATTTGGACTTTGCTATTATCTTCATGGTCTGGAACCTAGAGGCATAATCAGCCAATTAACTTAATATGTTGTTTTTTTTGTTTGTTTTTTAACCTATTGGGAAGATTTTATTAGTTCATGATATTAAATCTTCTCACTGTGCATCACTCCTTTTTCTAAAGAGTGACTAAAAAAAAATTAAATACTTAGCTAAGAAAAGTTCCTTGTAGAAGACACTCCTAACATATGGATTGGCATTGGGGGGGGGGCGAATATGGTCTATTAAATTTTAGAATTCTCAGATATATACCAAAGCAAACATCTACTGGGCTGTTTAAAAAAGACCCACCACCACTGCCGCCACTTGATCATTTCTACTTCAGTTTTTGTCAGCATCTGTTTAATTTTATTGGTTCAACTTCAATTCATTGGATGCAGAATTGAATCATCACATTTATATCACCATCACTTAATATTTAAATGTGTAGTTTTCAATAAATCTAAATAGGAATTATTTAATTACAATGATTTAAAATAAACTACTTTTTTTTATTTTATTAGATTATACTCTGTTATAAAGTAAATTACTGTTTTAATTAAATTAGATTAAATTGCTTTGTCTTGCTACATAAATGTTTGTTTTTTGTATTAAAAAATCAATTTAAAAAAAAATCAAAACATTTGTTTTAGAAAAATGTTAAGTCATTGATATAAGACTGTATTGTGAAAATCTGTCCATTTGAGATGAATCCATTTTGGGTCCAATGGAATGATTTAGACCAAGTTTATTCACTTTGTGATGATTTATAATATCTGGCAACAAATAAAGAAATTACATTAAACAAAACAACAATTATTGATATGCCAAAAAATATCTATAATGACCAGTGATTTTCATCCTGTTTGTTTCTTCTGCTCTGATGATAGTGTAATCTGTGTGATTCACAGGTACCTCTAACTTGGATCAGTGTGTAGTATCTGTACTCTTGGCAATCTAATTAAATATATTACAAGAACATTCAAAATAAGTGGCCATAAAAAAGTCCCCCCCCAAAAAAAAAAAAAAAAAAAAAAAAAAAAAAAAAAATAAAAATAAAAACATGGATCTGACCTCAACTGTCCTACCATTTATAAGAACAAAAAAAAACATTTTTGTATATCCTATATCCAAACTCTGTTTGGCTAGAAATGCCCTATTTTGCCATCTGTTGATCTCCAATCACATTCAGAGTCAACTTCATGCAGTTTATATTAAGGATCCATGCCAGAAATCGGGTCCCTGAGACTTTATTTGGCTGTGAACCTCAGCCACACACACACTCACACAAATTCAGTATTATAGTATAGATAGACTTATATTTAGATTGTTTTCATGATCACCAAGCACCTTCGCATAAATTTAATAATTTGATATAATAACAGATTTCCATTAAAAAAAATACTAAATTCTTGTGTAAGGATTTGAACCTATTAAAATGTTTTTTAAGTGCTTAAACTTTTTACAGTCTCTCATATAATTTCCTTTCTTTAAATTTTTGACATTGTGTGTGTGTGTGTGTGTGTGTGTATGTATAAAAATGATGAGAATTTTTGGAACTATTCATTGCAATAGTAAATTATATCTAGCTATGTGTAGAGGGACAAAAATAACCAAATATCAGAAGTAATATTGCTTCTTTTTGTCAACCACTTTATATTAATTAAATTTTGTCATTTTACTTTATTGAGGCTTATAAATATGAAAATAAAGATGTTTTTGTTTTGACTCTAAAAGTTCTTTATGACTCAGTCAGAATCCTATGCCTATTTCTAAAATAGCTTTGTTGATATGGCAGCATTTTGTTGGGTATTTGGGGATTAAGTCTTTCTTTTTTCTGAGCAATTATATCGTTTCAAGTAATAATTAGAAATTATTTCTATTTAATATTAATTATTTGTAAACAATTATAGCCTCAAGTAACTATTCTTAATGCAAATAGTTTGCATACAGGAATACTTGAAATCATATAACTATCTGATACGAGTAATTTTCAAACAGGTCTATTTGACCCCTAGATTGGAGCCTACCACTCTGGGTAAAAGTGGACCTTGTAATAATGGTAATGAATAAATACTTGGCACTCTCTAAAACCCATTGCCACTGGATCCTTTCCACCAGGTTAGTGTCATTTGTAGGACACTGTTTCTAAAATACTTATAGTAGTTTGGGAATAAAGAAAGTTATAATCTGGGCCTCAAATTTGTGATCAGCTTTAAGGTTTGGCTGAAACAAGATAATTTTTATTTATTTACTTCATTTTTAAAATTTTTTACATATAAAGTGTGTGTGTTGTTAATGATACCTTTAAAAGTAGATAAAAGATCATTTTAGAGTATATTTGTGACAAATGAAAGTTTTGTGTTGTATGTAAATCTTTGCTTAGATGAATGAGTTTGCTCAAAAACTGGTAAAATATAAAGTTTTTATCAGTCAGTTTTATAAGTATATGTATTGGCATTTCAGTTTTGGAAGACTATAATAAAGGTTTTGTGCGTCTGAAGTTACAGCACCTCCTGTGACTGAAGTCTGATGTTTGAAAAACATTCTCGACCACAGGTTTTGTGTTTGAAGGCTGTCCCTGAAGATGTTGATGTGCTGGTGCTTTGTTGCCGGTGCTTTTTTCTAAACCTCTTAGCTTCATGGTGTTGTGTCAGGGTGACTTCTGACATGAACAGTCCTCTACAGACAAAAGCTCTGCATAAAAGATGTCTTTCTGGTTTCGTCCATCATCCATCTGACGTACATGACCCAGTCATCTCTAGAACTACTGGGTTAGTGATCCTGTCCCTCCAGGTGATGCCCAGTATACGTCTAAGGCAGCAAAGGTAGAAGGTATTTAGCCGCTGCTCTTGGTGGGAGTATAAGGTCCATGTTTCACTTCCATACATGAGGGTGCTGATAACACATGCCCTATACACTTGTACCTTTGTACGGATAGTGAGCTTGCTGTTGTCCCACACTCTTGCTCTGAGCTTCCCAAAAGTTGAGGCAGCTTTTCCGATCTGGCAACTGAGTTCAGTATCAAGTGACAGGTTATCAGTGATGGTGGATCCAAGGTAGGTGAAGGTGTTTATGGCTTCCAGGGTGTAGTTGTTGGTGGTGATGGAGGGAGGATTTTGGTTCCCTGACCCATCATCTTGGTTTTCTTTATACTAATGGTCAGGCTGGGGCAGGCTTGGGTGAACTGGTCCATGAGTGTTTGCAGGTGCTCCTGGGAGGGTGATACCACTGCTGCGTCATCAGCAAATAGCATGTCCCGAATGACAAATTGCCTGACTTTTGTTTTGGCTTTTAGACGGCTGAGATTGAACAGATTACCATCTGTCCTTGTGTGAAGGTAGACTCCTTCTGTTGCTTTACCAAAAGCTTGGCACAGAAGGACGGAAAAGAAGATCCCAAATAGTGTGTGCCAACACGCATCCCTGCTTGACACCACGACGGATGCTGAAAGGGTCTGAGGTGGATCCATCTATCTGGATGGTGCCTTGCATGTCAGTGTGAAAGGACTGAAGAATGCGGAGAAGTTTTGGGGGGCAGCCTATTCGTTCTATCAACTGGAAGAGACCACTCCTGCTTACAAGGTCGAAAGCTTTTGTGAGGTCAATAAATGCTATGTAGAGTTGTCTTCTCTGTTCTCTACATTTCTCCTGAAGCTGCCTCAGAGAGATGATGTCAGTAGTGGACCTTCCTGCTCTGAAACCGGCCTGTGATTCAGGGTAAGTCTTTTCTGCAAGGAAAGAGTTTACCTGTAATGCTGAGTAAAGAGATACCATGGTAGTTATCACTCTTGTCTCCCTTGTTCTTATACAGTGTTATGATGGTGGCATTCCTCATGTCTTGTAGGATAACCCCTTCACTCCAGCATAGGCAGAGGAGCTTGTGGAGTTTTTCTATGAGAACAGGCTTCACACACTTTAGAATTTCAGCTGTGATTCCGTTGCTGCCAGGTGATTTGCCACAGTTTAGTCTATCAAGTGCAATGCAAAGTTCTTAAGTTGTAGGTTCTGTATCTAGCTCTTCTGCTACCGGTTGTCACCCTACATGATGTAGGGCTGCATCAGAAACGGTGTTGTCGCTGGCGTAGAGTTCTGAGTAATGTTCTACCCAGCAATCAAGTTGTTTAGATTGATCTTTTGATTTCTCCTGAGGCTGATTTCAGAAGAGTGATTTTGCGATGTGATGGTCCAAGCGCCCTTTTTATGCCGTCGTACATTCCTTTGATATTACTGGACTCAGCAGACGATTGAATGCTGCTGCAAAGCTGTAGCCAGTAACTGTTAGCACAGCGACGTGTAGTTTGTTGTAGCTTCTTCCTTGAAGGTCTAAGGGCATGTAAAGCCTTGTCATTCGGCACAGATTTGTAATTAATGGAAGCAATATTTTTTTCTTCCAAGATTGGTGTCAATACAGAGTCATTGGCTTCGAACCAATCATTAGACCTATGCACTCTTTTGCCAAAAACTGCCAGGGCTGTGTTATGGATGGTGGTCCGTAGGCCACCCCAATATTGCTGGGCAGAGCAACACTGGTAGGTGGTGGAGAGACTCCTCTAGGGTACAGAGGAAGGCAGCAGCTTTGGTTTGGTCAGCTGCTTTGGCACTAACCATGCGAGGAGGTCCATTTGATTTGACTCTGTGGGAATTTTTCATTTGGAGTTTGACTCTACAGCAGACGAGGGAGTGGTCTGAGTCACAGTCTGTGCTGTGAAAGCTACGAGTTTGGAGGACACTTCTGAGGTCGGAGCGCCGTGTTATGATCAGGTCCAACTGGTGCCAGTGGCCTGATCGTGGGTGTCTCCAGGAAACTTTGTGACGAGGTTTGGACTGAAAATATGAGTTGGTGATGCATAGATTGTGGTATGTGCAGAACTCAAGGAGACATTGTCCATTCTCATTACTTCTACCAATGCTATGATAACCCAAGCAAGATGGCCAGGTGTCGTGGTCAGCACCAACTCTTGCATTAAAGTCACCAAGAAGGTAAAGTTGATCTTGTTTGGGGATGTTTTTTACAATCAACTCAAGCTCATCATAAAATTTGTCCTTTGTTTCTTGAGGGGCGCTAAGTGTTGGAGTGTATACACTACCCAGGTGGACAGGTCCTATCAAAGAGTTCAGGCGGTCAAAATTCTCTCTGATCCACCTGTAGGTGGTACTATTGCTCCCAGTAAAGTGTTCCTGACTGCAAAGCCAACTTCATGCTCTCTGGTTTCACCAGGAGGCTTCCCTTGCCAGAAAAAGGTGTAGTCTCTTTCTTTCAATGAGCCTGACGAGAGAAGTTGGGTTTCTTGAAGAGTAGAGATGTCAACTTGTCTCTTCAAGAGTTCTTTATTGATGATTGCAGTTTTGTGGGCATCTCTTATATCCAATATGTTGTCAGTTTGTCTGGGCATAATTGTCCTAACATTCCAGCATTTGAGGCGTAAATGCAAGAGTCTTAGTTTTGTTCGTTGCATGTGTTTGCAACCCGCTTGTTAGGATAAATCCCTTAGCTACATGCACCCAATGGAGCAGGCAGGTTGTGGCGGGACAGCACCTAATTGGCTGAGGGCTGCCCAGCTTGATGAAGACATCTCTCCCACCGATAGAGGTCACCCCTGGCGCCCAACTCTACGCCAAACGAGAAAGGGCTTATAACTGGTAACTGCTGACCTCCCGTGCTGTGCCCATAGCACAGTGTAGACGGAGTTTCCCCTCCAGGGCACAAAAAAAAAAAAGAACCTGGGCAAGATGTATTGAGTATATGTAACAACGTAATAATGCCATTTGGATGACTTCAGCTTTTCTATTTTAATTTGAATCAATTTTACATTCTCATGACAAATTGAATATTGTTTAATCACTTCATTTTGGGATTTAAAAAATTTTTTTTTTTTTTCTCCCCCAGATTGATTATCCAGATGTTCACCTTCTGAAAGGTGGTTCACAACAGCAGCAGCAGCAACAACGCCACGGTGGAGGTACCAGTATGAATGTACCTCCAGAACATCCTGGAGCTGGAGGGGAGGCAAACATGAAGTTCTGTCGCACGCATTCCGAATCCAGTACTGACCAAGTAAGTGTTTTTTTAGGATTTGAAAAAAAAGAAAAAAATTATTGGAGTGAATACTTGTGGTTTTTTTTTTTTTTTTTTGTATATTTCAATTATTCGGGTGGAGGTACTTGAGTCACTCCATTTCACAGATCAAGGTGGCTGGCAAACAGAGACAACAAATGTTCTGGCCCGACTGGTTGCTAGTGTCAGGCAGACCAGATTCCAGGCCGTACTTGCAACATGATGGCACCATCTTCGCCTAAGGAGCCCTTGATGTCACCAGCAGATCCAGAATTTCCTTTCCAGCAAGCTGTGGTGTACTTGGTTGACATACATGGCAAAACCTACCTTGTATATGCTGATCGATACACTGGATGGGTGGAGGTGGCTCTAATGTCATCAGGAAAGGCTAAATGATATGTGACACCTTAACAACTTGGTTCTGTACGTATGGCACTCCAGAAGAACTCTTCTCAGATGGAGGATCATCATTTGAGTCATCAAGAAGATGATTCATCAGCCTATTACCCTCAAAGTAATGGTCGTGCTGAGTTAGCCGTAAAAACAGCAAAGCAGTTGCCTATGCCATGATCGTACTGCTCAGGCATTGCTGACCCATCGCAACACCCCCATTCAAGACATAGACGTCCCAAACTATAATGCTGTTTGGATGGATTATTAAGGAACACCTTCCAGTCCTACGAGACAAGTACCAAACACTGAAGCAGTGGAAAGAAATGGGGGAAATAAGGGAGGTTGCAATAGCTAAGAGGCACATGCAGAATGAACAATTCTACACTGTTGTCCACTCGGGAACTACGGATCAGTGACTTCATCCAGATCCAAAACAAGAATGGTCACTGTCCATGTTGTTGGACAAAAATGGGGAGGATCGTGGGATGTGTGGTAACCGACAGTATCAGGTACGGGTGGATGGGAGCAATCGGATAACACTGCACAACTGTCGCTTCCTACGTAAAATATATCCAGTAGTTGACTGTCCATATTGTTCCACACTGGAAACTTTACACCCACCCGTGGATTCTGAGCTCTCACAGCAATGCCCCCTGATGATACCATGGACACTGATGAGAACATCAATGTCGCGTCACCTGGCAAGCACAAGTCTGAGGAGGAAATGGAAGTTGATGACATCCGTGCGGCAGAGAGTGATGTAGGAGAGTGCCTACACCCAGTCGAACCCCTGCCGTTGTGACAACACTCATGTCACAGGATATGTACACCAAGGACCTTGTCCCCACAAATGTGTGGAAAATCACACAAATACTCAAGCGCATACAAACTCTGATGACCACATCTGGTCATTCTGTGGTCACAGTGGAGGGGGCCAAGTATAAGTAGAGTGATCTGCCCTTGTTAGATGAAGTATAAATAAAAGCCGGGAAGTGGCCATTTGCAATTCGGCTCTCAATGTTTGAATTGCTGACCATGTCTTCCATACTTTATATTGACTCATTGCAAAAATATCTTCTGCTGCTTTGAGATGCAACAAATACATTTTACCCATTTTAAATGGCAATTAAATTGATTATATGTGCAAAATAAATACAAAAATATTGTATAAAATTTCATTCATTAATTCAGCAGTTAATCAGAATCCCTCTTCATAGTTTAATTTTTCTCAAAAGTTGAAAAGGTTGCATGCTTATACTTTCAAATGGTTTGCTTACTATTTGGTTAAATTACAAAAAATATTTATCTCCTTGTCACTACACTTATTTTGGCAACAAATATCAATTTTAAGAATTTTGTGAACAAATATAAGAACCCTTTTTTTTTTTTTTTTTTTTTTTTTTTTTTCAATATGACATCAGTTAAAGATTAACTCAATTTTTTCTCTCTGTTTCTCTTTTCTCTCTCACTGTACAGAAAAAAATTCTCCAGCAATGTTTTACTTCCAAATTTTAGAAAGATATTTTGTACAATTTGGGGATAAAAGATTGCTGCATTTGATTTAATAAGATTATTTTTTATTTTTGTTATTTAAAAATATTTTTGAGACAATGCGTCTATGAAAGCTTTAATATCAATAAAAATATTACCTTTCTGACCCATAATAGTTTAGCATTTGCACATACTTTTTACATATTAAATGTAATGACTATCATAGGTCAAGTATAAAACTGTATATACTTACATGGGTTGCATTTTGATGACCTAATTTTAAGTCAAAAGATTGATGTCAACCAATATATGAGTATGTATATACTTATCCCCTCTGCCAGGATGCTAAATAACCCAATATGCCCAGCTATTTAACCATAAGTGGTTGAAGAAGAGATTTATGCTTTTATCAAGAAATGCAAATAGCCTCATTACATTAATTCCCCTGGGAGTGATTTAAATGAATCTCTTCTTCCCACCATCTATAGTCAAATAGTAGGGCATATTCGGTTCTCTAGCCTTGGTAAGTCAATCAATTTAAAAAAGGAAAACTCTGATATCAAAATTAACAGAGCCATAATCATAGAGACATTTAGTGAATTACAAGATTTTCTTTTATTGTATGGACCAGGAACTAATTGATTAAAATTACTTTATATAAAATAGGTAAAATTATTTTTATTACTTTCTGTTGCCTCCAAATTGTTCATGATTTGTTTTATAAAATTTATTTTTTTTACTTTATTTTTTTAAATACTTTATTGATATAACTGAACATTTTGATAGTTTTAAACTTATTTTATTTAAAAAAAAATTATTTTCAATTCAGTTTCCTCCCCATCTGGCTCACGTGCCCCTCTCAGCAGCAGAGCAGTGTTTTAGAGACCAACGCTTGAAGCGCAATTCTCGTGCCAGTGACACATCCAGTGCCTATTCTGGTTCGGACATGCATTCATCAATTGATGGACAGGAGAACGTAGACTTGGATTACAGTGGATTAACAGAAAGTATGGTAGATTCAGACGAGGAAGAAGGCTATGGCGAAACTTCAGAAGTAAGTATTTTTCTGATTTTCTTTTAATTGCATAATATTTTTGGATTATCTCAATGAATCCTGTTTTTATAATTTCATTCTATTTTTTTTTACCTAGGAAGCTTAAATCAACTTGAGGATTCTGTCTTCATCATTTGTTTTTTAAACGAATTATACAGGAAATTAACTAGAAATAAATTGTTTGGTATTATTTATTACCTGTCTAACATTGAAACTCTGTAAATATGAATATGTAGCAGTCAAGAAATGGGCAGTTTAACCAAAAAAAAAAAACAATTTTTTTTTTTTTTTTTTTTTTTTTTTTTTTTTTTGTTTCATTTGCACACCAGAAGACTACTGCACTGAAATATTTTATGAAACCGAAACTGTTAGGTGTAGTAATATTACTACTGAGCGACCATATCTAAGAAAACGTGGTTGAAAAAGACTTTCAGATTTTAATAAAATTAGATTTTATCAACAGTTATACTATTGTAAGAGGAAAAGATTGAACAAAATTATGATAAAAACATTTGAAATATATTTGTTTACAAAATAAATGGGGAAAAAAGGGAATATGACAGATATGATACCTTGAAAATCTATCTTGTATCTTAGCAGGAATGTTTTTAAATAAAAAGCCCCCCCCCCCTTTATAACAGGATGTCTTGTATCTATTTGTTTCAATTATCAAAGGTAAATTTGAAAAAAAAGAATAAAAATTGTAATAAAAGTGAAGTCAGTGAAACAAAATAGCCAGAAAGAAAAAGTAGTCACTTTAATGCTAAATTTTGCAAGTTTGATTTTGTATTTTTTAAGGGTAAATCTTTTCTGGTAGACATACGGGTCTACCAATCACAAAATAAAATTGTTGTAAACAAGAAAAATGAATGCAGATTTTTTTTTTTATAAACAAATTTGTTTTATCTAGAAAATGAACCTAAAATTAGAGAGTAAGAATAATTAAACTAATTCTTAATTTCACTTTTAAAAAGTGTATGTATGTGTGTGTGTGTGTGTGTGTGTGTGTGTGTATGTTCAAAAAATATTAAAGGGAAATAATTTAATGAAATTTTCAGTACTTCATTAATGACTTAATTTTATAATAGCTTATTTTATTTAAAAAAAATTGAAAAAATAGATTTTTATGAATTCAAATTGCTAAAATTATCCTTTTGACTTGATCTCATTTTGGACTTTTGTACAAAAGACATTGACCATATTCCCTGTAAGTAGAATTCTTAGATTCTTAGATATTGTTTTAATTTATTTTAGGCTATTGTTATTTAATCACATTAGACAGAAAGCCGTGAACATGGATTTCATAACCATTTGAATTATTCAAATATTCCCTGTGGTTCAAAAGAATTTAAAGACCAACAATTTTAGCTACAAAAGTGGATATGATTTTGCTCCAAAAATGTGAAATCACAGACAAATTAAAATCAAGAAATTCAGTAATTTCTTCATTTCTGGTACAATTTTGATGAAACTTCTTTCTGATTATGCACTCAGATTGTAAGTATCTCTATACTGTAAGCCATTATTCAGAAATTATGATGTATAGATTTCATCAATTTAAAAGGAAAAAAAGTTTTCTGCAAGATTATTCAACATATTTTCATTTAAATATGGTATAATCAGGACCAGCAAGTACTTTCCCTCCCCAACCTGGGTAGTAGCCCCAGAAGGGTGGGTTTCATATAGTAGAGTATCATAAATGTAGGAGGGAGGGAGCAAGTGCACGAGACCCTAGCACTGGCCTTGCATATAATGATGGTAATTTCTTTGGCAATTATTTTAATATTTGCTGAGTTAGAAGCTCAAATGATGCATTATGTTCCTGCTGTTCAGATCCAATAATTATCTAATTTTAAAAAATATTTTTTAATGTGTTGTTTGTTGTAGAATTCTCGTGCAAAATATTTAATATTCCACAGTATGTAATCTTTTTCAAATTTTTAAAAATCCGAATATCTTTTGAAAATTACAAACATTATTTTTTATATAAAGATAATCTTCCAGTCTTAGTAATAATGGCATATAACTTTCAAGTTAAAATGTAATTTTTATACATTTTTGCCATTTATTCTTTCATGTACCAATTTTTTAACAGGGTCTGTTATTGTTACAACAATAACTACATTGTAAAATGTTTTTCTTTTTACAGTAAACAGCAACAACAAACTTTCAATTAAACTATGACAATTTTGCAACTTCATTAAGAGAAAAAATTATTTTTCAAAATAGAATAGCCAGACAAAATTAACAAAAAACAAAACTGGAGAGTTATTTATAACAATTTAGATGTTATTAAAACTTTACATAAATATTAAGAATAGTTTTGTGTTGAGAATGAAAAAAGGAACTAGAAACTGAAGTGAGAAATGATGAGTGCAACAGATTTTTGCTTATAATTTTAGTTGAAATTTTAGATACGTGTTGGATTATCTAGAGGTATAAAATGTACGAGAAATTGCCATTTATATTTATGGACTTTACCAACATCAGGAGCAGGTATTAACCAATGAAAAACAACATACAATGCATTTAAGGTTGTTAACTTTCCTGAAATCATTTACTAAATGGACTTAATACCAAAAGGACTACAACTGCATTCTCTGCTATAAGTACACTCTTGTTCTACCTAGGATTTCAAGGATTACAACAGACTTTCTACTTAGTGAGACTACACACCCTTTTCTACCATTGGATTTACCAATAGGAGACCTAAATGTCTAAAATGGCGACCAGAATTGTAATTGGTTATGGGTCCAGAAATTAAAGACTTTTCTTTGATGGCAATGAGTCTAAATACGAATTATGGGAAATAAAATTTTTAGGCTACTTAAGAATTCTACAATTACACCGAATAACACTTTCATCATCTGATCAAAGTGACAACACATATTTTGTGGAAAAAACTGCTACCCTATTTGCTGTGTTAAAACAATGCTTGGATGACAAAAGTCTCTCATTGGTAATGCAATATGCCAAAGACAATGGGCAGAGGGCATTAGCGATATTAAGGGACCATTATTTACTGAAAAGAAAGCCCAAAATTATTTTGCTCTACACAGAGCTAACCTCTTTAAAAAGATCAGATTCTGAATCTATCACTGACTGTGATAAGAGCAAAAAATATTGCAAATTCTTTAAAGGAAGCCAATGAAGTGATTAGTGATGGATTACTAATCGTCATGGTTTTGGAGTCTATCTCCTTTTTGCTAGCACTAGACCAGGGAGATTATTTATGTGACTGAGGTGGAGTGCCACTGTTACCATCAGCTCTCCACTTTACCACATAGATCAAAGCCGTGTTACTCAGTGGGTGAGGGCTGGTATCGAACCTAGAACCTTGTGGTTCCTACGCAGATGTTCTGGCACTCCTCAATTGTTTCAGGTACAAACCTATTGTCATAAGAATCGGTGAACCTCACACATCTAATTCTTTTAATAGCTTTTGTTTCAGAAAAATAAATTGAATAAGCTGGACTTTGTTTATCATATCCAGCAAAAATGCTCTTTTCACTGCGAGGGTCCAATTTCTTTTTGTTTTGCATGTAACAAAAACAAATTTTACTGAAAATGTGCATCTTACTTAAATTTGTTTTCAAATCTGTGAAGCTCAGAGTTCACCTTGTGTTTTTATTATAACGATTTCTAATAAATGCTGATGCAAGAATTGCATAAACCCATAAGTTTCTCAGTGGTTTTGACTCAATAAGTAGGCTATAGAAAATTGGGACCTCCAGGAATCTCAACAGTATCATTCTGGTGTGGTGCCTCCACATATGGTGACGTTTTTTGATGTTTAATTTTGTTTTCTATTAGTAATTTTTCAAAATTTTCTGATGTGAATTCACTATCAAAATGGAGACTTTGTCTTCACCCTGCCCCCAACTCTTAAAATTACCCAAATTTCACACAATATATATGAAAATAATTCTATCTTCAACCACACTGGCTGCTGATTTTTAAATTACTTTATAACTTTTAAAGGATCCTCTGTCAACTTTGCTTGGTTGTATTTTCTCTTCTACAAGTTAAAGAATTTAAAAAAAAAAAAAAAAGATCCTGATTGTAGTTGGATGTGTCTTTTGATTGGTTGTTCATTTATAAGAATATTGATAAAGATTAACCATTTTGTTTTTGCAAAGGAGCACAACGTATGAAATAGTTTTGAAAAAACATAAAAATTTTCATTTTTGACTGTAGTGAAATACTGATTTAACTTGCTCTTAAAAATAATTTAATGTATAAAAACATTTATTTTCTTTCCAACTGTATAACTATTTTAAAGATTGGACCTGAAATTACAAGTTGAATAAAGTGAAAATTTATTGTCGGTTGAAAACAATCAGCTGGAAATGCTAGGGTAAGATGGTACACCCCCCCTTCCCCCAAAAGAAGAATGGGTATGACACTAAACTGCATCCAATTCTGGTGCTTTAGGGAGTTAGCCCTTCATTGCCATTACTTAAGTAGTATCTGGGGTCCCTTCTATGGGTCAAATAGGTCTGTTTGAGATAAGGAAGTGTTTACGTGTTTAAAATGATTGTGAAGATATATTTTTGTTCGATATATATATATATATATATATATATATATATATATATAATTGGAGATCATAATTGGTAAACTGTCTTTGGTATAAAATAACCCAGCAAGGGTTGACATGCCATAAAACCCATCAACCAACTCTATTGACCCAAACTCTTTTCTTTCTCTCTTTAACATAGATCTAAATTATCATTATTACCTTTGATTTATAATAGTCTTCATATTATATAACTGAGGTTTAAGGAAGAAAAAATTGACCCAAATCATATTGTTTGATATCCAGAGTTCACAATAATAGATGCAGATGTTTTTCAATTTATTTAGAGATATAGAGTAGTTTTCTTTTTTAAAATCAATTTTGTTAGCCACATAATCTATTTCTATTTTGTTTCTGGGAACTTCTAATGACAAAACCTTATTCTCTAGTGTTATTTAACCCCTTTAACCTGGCTAAAAAAACGGAAAGAAAATCAAAAAATGAGGTAAGCTAAATCAATATAAACTTCAGTTTTCCCTTGAAAAATTTCTTCTGTTAAATTTTGCTCTTAAACAATTTAAGAGAACAATATTCTTATCCATACGACTAATATCATTTTTATTCAAAATCCACTGACAATATTTTTTGAAATTTTGCCAATAACTTAGCTGAGATTAGTTGCTTAAATTTTATTTACAATAAAGTTTTAAAAACTTTAAAAATTTTGATTGGATAACTTTAATTTTCTCTCATTATTATTTATCAAAATATTATTTAATTTTTACTTTTTCTGACTAAAACTTATTTCCCAATGGCTTATGCCTAAAATAAATGGAAAATTCCTATTGTTTCTTCTTCAAAATTTGCTTTTTTGACCTGAGTAATGAAATTTTCAAATTTACCCACTTTCCACAATATTCCAGGTTGATTCAGGACTGAGTAGTGTTGATAGAGAATTTTCTCAAATTTTCTAATCATTTTTGATAATTTTTGTATAACTTTAATATAAATACATATAAATTTTGATTCAGATGTTATGAAAAAGTGCAAATTTGCCTGTTATTACATAGAAAATGTTGATTTCAAAATGTTATCATTCAGGACACAAAATCAAACTTTGAAGGGAATTATGGTTATACTTGTACAACATAATCAATTAAGAAATAACATACTTTCCTGGAACAAAATTTGTGGTACATAGTGTTATTTTTTGTTTTCAACTTTATTTACTTAGTGAAACAATGATCACATTTTTATCCATGTTTTGTTTTCATTCTTTTTTTGATTTTTTATCTATCCTCCCTTGTATTTTAGGCAAATAATATAACATTATAAACAAGCATTGCTATTTCTGTTAAGTGAGTTGAAAGAAAACCATAGATATTGATAAGAGGCTTTGCATCTTTCATTTCATTGATAGGAAGCCATGTTTTTTTACTCCCATTTAGAACAATGATTATCTAGAAAACAAAGAAGAAAAAATAATCTTAATAGTCTAACTGGACATATTTGATACATGAGGAGAATGGGGTGACCTAGATGTATGTGGCTAACAGTAACTTAATGATACAAGTATAGAATTGAAAATATATATAAGGATGTTGACGTTTGTCAGCTTTAACACTGTGAATTCAGAAACTGGTTTGTGTTCTTGAAATTAGCAAGGTTTGATAATTCTTGCCTATTTACAGCCACTATAAAGATGTGTAGTTGATGCACAGTCAGATTTTTCTTTTTTTTTTTTTTTTTAGTGAATCACTCTGTTATACATGACAAACTTTTAGCAAAAGAAATAATACAAAATTGGTGTTCTGTAAACTCTACACATCAAATTAAATATTATATAATTCAGCTTGCATCATAATTTTGTGGTACTTTTTATTGAACTTCATTCATAATGTCAAACCTTGAGGAAATTGTACAGATTGGAATTAATAAAGGATAAGTACTTTAAATTAAACTTTGTTTAGCCTGACATATTGGTCTCTGATTGTTTCCAGTACCTACTGTTTCTAGTGTCATCCATCTAAGTATAATAGCTTAGGAACTGGTGTCTTCACTTGACTCTAAGCCTCAAAAAAAAAATCTTAGATTTGGTCCAAGCAACAAATATAGTGCACCCAGTGAGGATCAAATTGACTACTCTGAAATTGATATTGAAGACTTGCTAAATATTACATCACAATGAAATGATCAGATAATCTGTTGGTGATATTAGAACTAATGTCTTGTTTGTCTCAAGTTAACCTGGTTAAACAATAATTGATACTTAGTGTTTGTTTTGCATGCAAGAATATTTGAATTATTTGAAAATTTAAGCTGCCTTTTTCTTTTTAAGAAAAAGTGAAGAAAAACTTTATACGACACTTGTTAATTACCCTAAATTTTTTATGTATCTCCTAGTATAAGATCCTTAAATTCATTATCCTCTTTTCCAAAATGTATATTTTGTCCAGGTACTGTTTGAAATTCAACTTCTAGCCATTTTTTTTTTTGTTTTAGCCATTTTACATGGTCTCTGTTCCTCTTGTTCCACTTTCATTCTGACCCTTTGTGTACAGAAAAGACAGTAAATAAGTATCAACTGTCCACCAACCTTCTCTCTCTCTCTCTCTCTATCTCTATCTCTCTGACCATGTGCCATTTATACCAGTGCCCCCTCCCCATTACTTTGGCCTAAGTAAGGCCAAATTAGTTTTTACAATTCCTCTCACCACCACCAACCCCACCACTTACAAAGGAAGTTGGGTGGATATCTGTTGTCAAGGAGACACACTTGTCATCTCAGGAAGTTGACAGCAAAAATAACCATGAGACTAATTTTTACTTTGCTATTAGCCCTAGTTAGTTTATTTTTTTCATATCTTATGTGGAATAATTATAAAAAATAATCCATCTTGCACTCATTAAATAAAAGAAATGTCTCTTGGAGTTAAGTTTTTATATTTTAAAATTGATTTAATCATGATATAGCTATAAGAAATTTTCTTCATAGCAAGTTGATGCTAAACTGACTTAAATATGGCTAAAATAGCAATAAATGAGCTGTTTAATTCTATAAATTATTTTGGCTTTTATAAGCATTCACAAAAGCCATTCTCTGCAAATATTCATTAAAATCCATTTTCTTGCTAATGTGTAGAAGTCCCTACCATTAAAATAATTTTTCATCATGTGTACAATCATTATCTTTTTAATGTTTAAAAAAGTGCTGAAAATTTATAGTGACTTAAAAGATTTAAAACTTTCTTTCTCCAAATGTTCTCATTGGCAGAAAGATACTAATCCTAAAACCTTTTTGTCTATGTAGCATTAAACAAATATCTAAGTGGTCAGTTGAAAAAAAGACACTTGACTTTTGATGCTTTCATGTTGGCCTTATTAAGTATTACTTGACAATTGTCTTATGAGTCACAATATTCTGTAGGAAAGATTTTATTTATTTCCTCTATTTATTGAGATCACCTCTGTCAAGATTTTCTTATTTTTTCATTTTTCAGTATAATTAGCATTTTGAGTATAGTTAAGATTTAAAAAAAAAAAAAGAAAGGTAAATTGATTAATGTATACACTCACCAGATAGGTAAATTAAGTTCACAATATTTTAATGATGTTTCAATATTTACCCAGTAAAAATATTGAGCTTTATTAGATCACCAAAATGAAGCAGTTATGGGTGTGTTCAGTATTTAAATGGGTGACCACTTATGAATATTAGGTACTGCAAATGATTTGAGATGTGTGTGCTAGGCTTAAGAAAGTTTTGTAAATTTTAAGAAATACTGAGCTTTATGCCTGTAATTAATGACAGACTTCAAATAACTGACAAGAATAAGTATTCTTAAAAATTTGTCTGAATTTCTGAGATAAGGAAGTATCATTATTATTCATTGAAGTGCTCTAATATTCTCATCTTTATTATTATTATTATTATTGCCACAGTCTTTCAACAGGTACCTTCCAGCCTTCCTGAGATGACAAGTTGTGTATTTGTTGTAGTTGGTAACCTTTTTGGAATCTTGACCAAAACCCTTTATTCAATTGGTGAGAGTAAATTGTTCTCTTTCCACTGTTCATACTTAGAGGATATCTCATATTCATTAATTTTCTTTTTGCAATATTACATGTCTGTCTCTTTAACTAAACCAGAATATGTATTTACCCAACCTCTCTGCCATGGAAAAGATGCAATACAAAGTCCATCTTTAAGCTGAGTACTACTACTACTTTGATTTAAGAGTTTTCCTTCTCCTAGACTAGTTGCCTTACCAAAGCTAAAAAAAACTAGTCTTCCCAAATGGATTCATACCTTTCTAAAAGTGAATTTTTTTTAGTGCAAAGTGAAACATAAACAATCTAGTATATTATTTGAAGTCTTGTTGCCAACTCTATTTCTTATAATGGTAACCATTATGCTAAATGTACTTCCTTGAATTAGAACATATGGCACTACTCAACTTAGTTATTGAACTCACTACTGCTAGGTAGTTTGATGCAGTTTAACCAAATCTTTTATCCATAGACTATTCTCCTGAGAATGACAGTGGAACGAAAAGTCTATTCCCATAGATTGAATAAAGGGTTGAGTTTAAAATTACCAGAAGGTTATAAAAAAAACAACCAAAATAAAGATACTCATCAGAAAGCATCAGTGTATAAAAACATAATTAAATTGAAAAAAATGCTTTGAATCAGCTTTTAAGTATTCTTTAATTAAATCTTGATTTAACTCAGTATTTAACATTTCCTGTATTGACACATGATCAGGATAACAAGATATCCTATATATGTATGCAAAAATAAGGCCAAAAAAATAACTCAAATATAACTCAAGACCAATGTCTTGAGGTCCAAATGAGGAAATGGTGGAGGGGTAACAACTGCAAAATTAAATTTAATTTTATCTTGAATTTATTGTCACTTTTTGGCTCACCTCTTCCAGTTTTTTGTTTTCTTTCAAACGATTTGAGAATCTATTTGGTTGTGTCAGGTCTCTTTTTCCTTATATTTTATAATCTTCTTAAATATATTCTTGTATTATATACAAGATGTTTTCTTTAAAAATTTGCCCATATTCACAATAGGAATTAACCAACTCTAATCTTTGAACTGTATTTTTGTATTTTATATTTGGATCAATTAAAAAAACTTATTTATAATTAAAATTTCTAAATAAAAAGCTTTAAATATTAAAATAAATAAGAATCTTGCTATCCAATAATTATTGAAACCTCAAACACCATATTGTCCATCATGTTTGTGTCTTTGTTCCTTGTGTTTTAAATTCAATCTAGCCACTTGTATAAGTTCAAATTTGAATGAAACACACTTTTTTAATGACAGTCCATTAATGTGGGTTTCTTCTTCAGCTTTCATCTGAGATGACAGGAATGGTAAGAATCTATTTGACATTCACCATGTGTGTCCTTTGTAGTGGACTTATCCCACCTAACTCCACTACATTTGCTGTGCTCCTTTTCACCTCTTTTTGCTACCTCTACTGTTGTCTTTATTTCAACTTTTAATATGGACTCCATTTAAAGATTCAGCTGGCATTAGGGGGGATAGATGTTAGTAAAACTTTTCAATTCTTGTAGCTCATAGATTGTAGTGTGGGTAGCATAATGGTTATTGCTTTAAACAGTAGAGTATCCTTAAAAATAAGCTGGACTTAGCAAATAATACTGTTATAATATTAGATGAAAATGAATCATTTTTATTAATTTAACATAAATAAGTGTTGTTGTTTACAATTATCAACCTTTATGCATAACTTTCCAAACACAATTTAACAAATTAGAAAAAGCTTATACCATTGAATGATAATTTTTATTTGTATTATTAAATTATGATAATGTTATCATTCAAGAAATGTAATAATCCTAATGAATTCAACTAAAACAAAATTTAAAAAAAATACTGTGAGCAAAAAAAAAAAAATATATCGATAAATGCTATTCATGTTAGCCCAATTTCTCTTTCACTAAATAAGGAGGAGCTGAATGCTCTGTCTACTGGCTTACTGTAGTCTTCCCCAAATGTACTTCCTATTTTATTGTAAAAAGAGATTATTGCAAATTGAGTTTTGCATATCAAAGGCAAATGTCTGCTAACCTCTTCTAATAAGTATAAATTCACTGAGTCTTCTCAAAATACTGCATAATACAATTTAAATAATTTGTTAAACTTAATAACTATATTTTAAATTTTGTATGGAACAATTTTTATAGGGTAAGTAATAGATACCTTGCTTCTTAGGAAAGCACATGATGCTGGGCATGGGAAATAGAATTGGAGATCAGATTTCAAATTCTAGTTGAGGCTGTTTGCTTTTATCTTTTGAAAAGGCTTGAATCCACTTCTTCCCTGCTGCTATAGGTAAATAGCAGGACTGATTAGGCACTTTAGCCATGGTTAAAGGATTACTCTGAATTCAAACTGTAGAGAAGATAACAGGAAACCACTCCACAGCATCCACAAAAACAGTCATGGTAATTTAGTGATAAAGGAAGCTGTGGAGAGTGATAATTACTCAAATCCAGAAAGGACAGGATATCATCTAAGTAGACCATAGATTTAAAAAAAAATCTCATCAAAATACTCTTACCATACTTATTAATGTCACTTAGTATTTCAGTAGATGTATTTTTATTTTTTAAAATAGCAAAATAAATCTATGCCAGTTGACTTTTGTCACTAACAGTTTATATGTAAATTAAAAACAAATTAGATTTTACCATCTAATGTTAATAGAAATAAATTATTTGTTTGTGTTTAAATAGAATTTTTTTTATTAGGCTTAGTATATGAGAATGAAATGTAAGTTAAATTATTCTATAGTAATGTTGATTATTTAGTATCCCTTCATACTTGAAACATTGGATTAGTTTAGAGAATTAGCATTAATTTGCTTTATTGTTTAACAAGATTAAAATCTAAAGTTAGATATCAAAGCTACACAATTAAGTTTTGTTTGGGTGGTGGTAAGGAATGATTAAGTGCCTGGATTTCACAGACTATTAAAGATAATTTTCAATAATACATTTTAAAGTGGTGTCTTGATTCTTAGTTCTTTCCAAATAATAAGTATTTAAGTAAAAAAAATATGCAAGTGATTGTGGGGTTTTCTTTATTCTTGTATCCACATACAGAAATAGATGTGTATCTGTTTGATATTTGGTTTTTAATTTCAAACAGCACTTTTCACTTTTGGAAAAATTTAATATCTTGACCTTTGGAAAAGATTTTATGACCCTAAGCTCAGTGGTTTAAATTTCTAGTCAATTTGTCACTTTTTTTTTCATTGGAAAACAAAAATTCTGTAGAAAAAGTTATTTATTTAGTCAATAACTGGAATTTTAAATACTCATTTAAATTATTTTTATAATTGGTAAGTTTTATTTTTTAACATTTATTTAAATTATTAAATTTTGATTCATTTATTTTAACTTATTTTAAATTAAAACTTGATTCATTCATTTGTAATGTTGTTTGTGTCTTTATAAGCAAGATTTTAGCAGATGAGGAATTGATGCTATGTTGTGTTTCTGTTATTTTGAAATCTTTAAAATAAGTTTACTTATTTAGTGCCAGCAAGACAAATTAGCACTTGAAATAAAGAATACTTTAGAGGTATCAGTCTCAAACTTGCTCACACATTTAAAAATAAATGCTACTCTTTTTTCAGAAGATTTCTAATAGAATTAAAGGTTTTCAAAATAACTAAAATGCTTTCTATTCAAACAATAACCCTTGTCTAAATAACTAAATATCTTCTAAATAATAAAATATTAATTGTTTACATAATTGATTAATGCACTAAATATATATAATTAAAAAAAAACAAACTTTAACAATTTTTTTAAAAAGATACATATATAGATGTTTGAAAGTTTAATAAATTTCTCATGGGCTTTAAATTTGAATTTATCTTGTATTTATTCAGATGTAGGGACTAAAGAATATCTTTTTAATTAACTAATAATTTACTATTTTTACTAATTTAAAAAAAAAATGAAACTATTAATTGAATAAAAATTAGTTTTGTGTCAAAGATAATTCACATTAAAAAAAAAAAAAGTATTTCCATTGATTAATATTTGAATTATAAAAATAGTTAATAACAAAATTAGTGGACTGTCCTATAGAAGAGTGTGTGTGTGTGTGTGTGTGTGTGTGTGTAGGGGTGTGTTTGTGTACTTATTTTTGCACTAAGGCATATGTGTGGTTCCAGAGTTTCTTTGTTGTAGAGTTTGGTAATAAATAATACCTAATGATATCCATTTTGATTTTGTAATGTTCCACTAGCAATAAAATCCTGGTACTTTGCTCTAGAAGAAAATTCAACTTATTATTAAAAAAGATTTGTTGGTGTGTGCTTATTTATTAGCCATATTGTCTTTTTATATACACTGTAAGCCCAATATTTTAGACCAGCATTTCTCAATCAAATACACTCACACTCACACCATATCTTTGGCAGAAGTGTTTGAAAGTGACACTTTGGTCCTAGATACTTAGATTTAATTTCACAAATGACTATAGTGCACTTAAATTATTTAAAAGTTTGATAAAGAACTGCTGGCTTCAAAATTGTATCCTAATTTTTAGTTTTTTTTTTCATTGAAGTGATTTAATATATGGCTTATATAGAAATTACTATATTGTGGTAAGCTAATCAACATTGTTGAGATAATGAGTTAATATTTGGCTCTTTATTTAATTTATAATTATTCTCTCTCTTTCTCTTTCTCTCTCTTGTGTTGCATCTAAGAAATGCTGATGAGAAATACTTCTGACTTGCTATTACAAAACTAGATCACAACACTCAGACTTTTTTATGTGATTGTCAGATTAAAATGAAATTTTACAAACCTTCATTGCCTGACTCACAAGTATTTATTTTTGTCTCTTTTTAAACATTTTCTTTAATCTCTTGAATTTAGTTTTTCTTTTTTCTGTGTCATTTGTGTTATGAGATTTTTGCCTACTTTTAAGTGTTTCATCCTTAGATTTAAAGAATTCTTTTACTTTATGCCCTCATGTCAGATCCACATATATAAAAGGCATTATGTATCCATATTATCACTGGAATATTATAAAGAGATGAGCAAAATGAGAAAATCTATTATGGCAAGATGAGGAGGCAAGATTGGCATCCCTTGAATTGAGCAAGTGACAGCAAAGACATCTTGTAGAAAATCAAATCTGTGCATTCTCTTTTTCACATAACACAACAAAAATATAAACTTGTATGGTTTAGATTTATTTTGAAGTCATCAAATTCTGCCTTGATTTGTGATTAGTAACTTAAAATACAACCTTTTTTTTTTTTTTTTAGTTCTAGAAATGGTAAATTATTGATTATCTACTAAAATGAATTGTTTTCTATGCTGAAAGGTTGATGCTGTGTAGCTAATATTCCTTTGTTAAAAATATAGTTGTATTTATTGTGTGTGTGTGTGTGTGTGTGTGTGTGTGTGTGTTTTGATTGTCTTAGAAAAGTACTTTTAACAATTTCAAGAGATATATTCAAATGACTTGTGACAAAACCCACTGACTGAGCTGTTCATTATTGTTATGCAATATCAAATATCCATCTTAATTTAATTTTTTTAAAATTGTTTTAAATTCCTTTTAAAAATATTTTTGTACTAAATATATAAATAGCTTGAAAGATGTGAAGTTTTTAATCAATGTGTTTGTTGATTTTGTTACAGAATGAAATGAAAGCCATTTCCTTAACATTTTGAACTCCATAAGCCTAATATTTTTAACTGAGTGCTATTTTACTATACATTAATCTAGATAAACAATATTTTACTATACATTTCAAGACAGATATATGAAACTTAGTGCAATTTTATTGTACAGTGTAAGCCCAATATTTTTTGTTCAGAGAGTTCACATCAGATATTAATCATAAAAAGAGTGATATAGTAAACTTTTTTTTGTTCAGGGGGTTTAAATTATTCAGTGTATTGTTACTTTACTGAGTTTCCATTGACAAAGCCTGATGCAATCCCAGAAGTATTGGGTGCTCATTTAGAATTGAACTCTAACAATAATCTGCAAACCTAACCATTATTCTTCTGAGTTTCTTGCATTGATTTCAATCCAACTTTCTTTTGGATTTTATGTCATTCAAATTTTTAGAACAATTTAATAAATACAAAAATTTGAACTTATGAAATAATACTTCATCTCAGTTCTATTTTTCTATCATCTATATGATGTCGGTTGCTTGTAGTGTTTTTTTTTTCCTTTCTTCCAGAAAAAAAAATGAAGGTGCTTTGGTAATGTGTAACTAAAATACTGTGAAATTAATGAAGAAAAGAAATAGAAAATACTCTCATTTAATTTGGTCTGAATTTCTAAGATGAAGAATTTTCATTTTTATACCCTAATGTACTCTCAGTTTGTTGACAGTGAAAATGTTGTGATAAATGAGATGAGGACACTAATCAGAATATATTAGTGTATGATAATTACTTTGATTTATTTATATGATATATAGATTTAGTGTTAGTACTAACAGTGTAATTTGTCCTTCTTATCCAATCCTTTTATACAAGAATAATGGTTATCTCTGAGATTTTCTTAATTTTCTTTATTGGAATATTTTGGTAAGTCCATTTAAGATTTGTCCATTTGGTTATACATATTTTGACTGAAGTAAGAACAGATTACATGAATCAGAAGCTCAAAGTAATTAAAATAGGCTTTCTCTTTTGACAACATATGTGTGCACTAATCAATTTTCAAGACAATTACTTTGTGGATAAAAGCATTGGTTAAACTGTATCTAGTTACCTAGATGTCACATGTTCAATCCCTACGTCAGTATATAAAAGTGACAGACATCTCAAGAATTATCACCTTTGTCTGGATAGTGGAATGAGATCAATCTGTAGATTGAATAAATGGTTTCATTTGAAATTCCCAGAAGATTACTGACCCCCAACAGATACCTACAGAAGGCCGGAGAGTAAAATGGTTGAAATAGTGTGACGATAACAAGACATAATAATCTTACTACATTTGTGTATAATAATCCTGTAATGAGTTTGGTTTGTGTCAGTGCATTCATCTATCATCTATAAATTCTAATTTGTTATTGATAATAATAATAATAATAATAATAATAATAATAACTTTATAGTTATTGATATGCCAAATAACTTTGATATATTTCTAAAATATTTTGAAATGCTTACCAGAAAGAGATTGGCTTAGAGTTATAAATTGTACATAATATTCCATATATTCATCCTGCAGTTCATCTCATTTGTTTCTAAAGTTTCTTCAACTCTTCTAGAAAATTAAAAAAAAATTAAATATAGTGGGGAGGGGGTGATAAAAGTTGTACAAAAACATTCATGGCTTTATTAATTTTTTTTTTTTGTTTCCATTTTGAAAATTCCTTAACCTAATAGGCACTATGTCCCATTTATTGGTACATTTACAAAAATTGCTATTTATGCCAATCTGAAAGAAAGTTTTTATTCTATGTAAAATGCACTGTCCCATAAATAAACAGGACAATGCATGTTACATACAATAACAATTTGTATCAATCTTAAATTGTGTTTGTATTATTTTTTTAAAAAAAGAAAAGAAAAAAAGCTCCCTACTAATAATTCTGTTGATTTCTTCTTCCTGAAAAGATACTTCATTTTTTAATTGGCCCAACCTCAAAATCATCCATTTTGATACCAAAGTAATTTCTATAGAATGGTATCTGTTAATCTACCAGAAAATATTAGAATAGCAATACTTTTCGTCTTTATACAAGTGATATTATTGTCTGTGTGATATGTAATTTTTCATTGGCAGCACTGTACAATCTAATATTTTTTGCATGTGAAAACCCACTTTTGCAAATTCCTTTGTTTTAAACGTTTTTGTTATTTTGATCATAGTAGGTATCCCAAACTAATTTTTTCTTTTCAACATACCAAAAGACTTTTATGTAGGCATATAGATTGTTGCAAAACATTAAAAAAAACAAAAACAGAGTTATGACCATTCAAAGTTTGTCAGAAATTGTGTTTTATAGGGTAGTGAAGCTGATGTCAACTTTAGCAGTGTATAACAATAGATCTTTATAGATGTAATGGTAAAGTAAAAGAAAGATAATATAAAAGGAATTAATAAATCCTAGCTCAGACCAGCCTTAAGTACAAGTGAAAACCACATTCCATCACAAAACCATGTTGAAATGATATAAAAGAGCAGCTTTGTCCATACAAGTTTTTATTTCAGCAGCTAACTCATTGAAACTTCCTATTAGGAAGACACCTTAGACATTATGCTAATTTTTGTTTTTGATAAAAACACTTTGTGGCTTTTTTAAAAACTAATCCTCATACAAGAAAATAAATTATTTCATTATAAAGAAGAAAAAAGTAAATTTTATTTACATATTAATTTTGAAAATATAATCTCAGAAAGAGCAGAGATATTATAAGTTAATATTTTACAAAATTTTCCTGTTTTAACAAGTTTGGGATACCTAATCATAGCATGTTTATTTCTTTATTTGATGGTAAGTATATAAATTTAAGTTTAAACTCATTGATCTGATTATTAAAGGTTAGTGAAATAGATCTTTTTTTTTTCTTCTTTTTCAAATCCAGTTGATACATTGTCATAGACACAATGAAAGGAAGACAATATGGAAAATTTAATTAACAAGTTTCCCAGTGAGGATAGCTTCATCAGAAATGAAGTTTTATTTTGCAGAGACAAAGTATACATTTGACAAAAGTGTATTGCTTTTATTTTTTTAATTTGAATTTATTTAAAAAAATAAATAAAAATAAAAAGTAAAAAAGTTGGCCGAGTGGCCTATTGTCAGTATCAGCCAGACGGTGAGGGAGTATATCCCCTTTTTGCTAGTGATCGACCAAGGAAATTGATTTTTGTTGAGGTCAGCTCCCCACTTTAGCACACTGATCAGATTACTCAATCTGTGCTATTTATGCGTTAAGTTGGCAGGGACCAGTATCGAAGCAAGAACCTTGCGTTTCCTATGCGAGTGCTCTACAGACTTTTCCTTTTAGTATCAATTTTGTTTGGACAGGGAATATTTTATAGAACCCTGAATTGGTGGTATTTATCTCATGGATCCGTGCACTTTTTCTGAATCTTTACCATAACAAATAGTTTTTTTTGTTTTTTGTTTTTTTTGTTTAATTAAAGACTTATTTTAAATCAAAATTGTGGTCATTGATACTAATGATACTACCACCACCAAATTATGATCATGTTTCAACGATATCCCTGTCGTCACTAAATATGTAGGATACTAAAAGGCAAAGAATAAAATACAGAATTATAATTATAAAAAAAAGTTAAAATCTTAACTAATACAGGATATCTATGTAATTAAAAAAAAAAAAAAAGAATGAAAAAAAAATCAAAAACAAACTTAGACTGTTTTTACAAAATAAAAATGAATTCTGATGAATTGATCTTTATGGTGAAAACATCAATTCAATTTTCTATATTATCTTCCTTTTCTCATACAACTGAATTTTATTTCAATCACTACCCCATATATATATATATATATATATATATATATATATATATATATATATATATATGGTGTGGGTGTCTCTTTTCTAATGACTGGATGTACAAATGATATTTTTATATTAACATTCAATTGCTTCCGTTTACCTTTATTTTCCAAATGTTTTATTTTATTCTTTTCTTTATTACAACATTTATTTGATGGCCTCTTTATTTTGTTTACATCTGGATTGTCACAAGGCATTTTCTGATATATCCAATTTTTCCTCTCCAGCGATTCGATATGTTTCCAGAGGTGAGGCTGAATCTGTTTATTTTAGTAGACACTTCCAAACATTTTCATTCACCCACCCCCACCCCTCTGGCCCATCACTCTCTGTTGTTGGCTTGCACTTGCTCTTCTGTGCCTGTTGGGTTTGGTCAAAAATTTTAACCTGCCATAAATGAAAAGAAAAATGCTTATGAATCATTGTTTGTTTATAACCTTTGAAGAAAAATTATATATATATATATATATATATATATATATATATATATATATATATATATATATATATATATATATCTACAGTGTTCTTTGGTTTTGGGGTCACTTTTGTTTTTCCTTTTTAAATAAATTTTGGTTAAAATACTGATAAAACAAATATTTTAAATGGTTTATTGTAAAATTTTAGAACTAGGGCTCTTGTCACTTCATTTAAAAGAATTGATGCTTATCTGTTATATGCTGATGAAATGTTTGTAGTAATGTACAAAAAATATATTCAAATATATTTTCACTCCTCATCCACATAAGAGTAGGTTTCATTTTTTTTTTTTTTAATTTTTTTTTATTGTTTGTTGAAAGTTATATTTAAGTCACATCTTTAATTTGCTTCAATTTACCCATGTTTAGTTGATTCCTCTATCAGTCCCTAAGAATATTTTTGGGAACTTAAATATTAAAAAGAAATTGAAGAAATGACTAACTTTATTTTATTCAGATGTGAATATAATTACATTTCTTTATAACTTTTTTGTACATTACTGAAGAAATAACATATTCTGAACTAGCACTAAAGAATCTGTTCACCTGTTGGCCTTTGCAGAATAGTCATTTACTAAGCTTAGCTTAAAGTCTTGTCTGATATGTTGTCAAGACCTAGGAGCATATAAGATTATATATATATATATATATATATATATATATATATATATATAACACCAACCACAAGTTGTTCCACAGTCAATTTCTTAAGTGGTGTTGAACATGTTTGAATTCAGTTTTCTTTTTCCTAGACTGGTTGCTTAACCAAGGTTAAAGAGCTCCATCTTCCATACTATTTCCCCATAGTTGGAGGGAGAATAGTTGGATTCCTATCTTTCCAAATGTTTTATTTGGCATATCTTCATCTTGGTTGTTCTAATAAATGTTTTAGCTGCTATTGTATTGGCCAACACAATGATAGACACAAAGACAACATGTCCAAATAGCTGAAATGTGACTATAACAGCTTAGATGAAAATACTAATACAAGTAAAATAATGTATAACAATGATAAAGATTTTTCTCTATCTAAAAATCAAATTGGTGAAATCAAAACTCTACTGAGCACATTTATTCTCTTCTGTATTAATTTATATTGGTTGTTGTAAACAAACAATTATTCTCTACTGCATTTTTTTTCTTTCTGTAGATGAGAATGCTGTCTCTCTCTCTCACTTGCTGATTGCTTAGTACTGGTATCTCTTTCACTCTGTCGTCCATTTTATCCCTTACTCCACTCCAACTCCTAAAAGAAGAAAAAATCATCTCTGTATCATTGTTCATAGAAATCAAATCTCAGAATTTGATGTTGTTAATTTGGATGTTGTCATTCAGTGTGTTCACTGCATCCATTATTAGTTCATTATAGATGTGTATGTAAGATATATATTGTTTGTGTATGTAAGATTTATTTGTATTTATATATGAATGCAGTAGTGTGTGTTTATATGTACACATTGTGATGGGTAAATTGTTAAAAAATATGTAAAAATGAAAATAACACCGACACCTCACTTTATCAAATATATTTACCAAAATTACATAAAAATATCTTGAAATACTGTACATTAAATTAAAAAAAAAAAAAAAAAAAAACCCTTACTGGCTTCATCCATGGCTTCCAGTTGATTTCAGAATCTCTGCTAGCCTTTCTGACGGTCCTCTTGTTTGAATTGGTAAATGCTGCGATTACTGTTGCCTTCCCATCATCTTTGGTGTTGCACAGTTTTATTGGCCTCTTGCTCAACTGAGCCCCACACATAATAATCAAGGGGGTTGCAATCTGGGGAGTTAGGCAGTCAAATGTTAGGGATGATGAGGTTGCAGAAATGTTATCATGGCCAACACTGTTTTTCTGCTTGTGTCCTGTTGGCAGACATTGGGTCTTCCATCATCCACCCTCCGAGTCCAGAGTAGCCCTACCCCCTCTAGGCACTTGATGTTGGCTGGCATATTGAATCTGAGGCCCTGTGAGAAGGTGAATAGAAGCATATATATATATATATATATATATATATATATATATATATTGTGTGTGTGTATATATTTATATATGTATTTATAAGTATGTGTGTGTGTATATATATTATATATATATATATATATATATATATATATATATATATATATATAGTCAAGGTGTGTATGCATTGTAGTGTGTGTGTGTATAATTGTCCACACCCCATTGTTTATAGTTTCTAGATGTTAAGCATTTATTACTATCTGCTCTTCACTGCTTGCAAAAACTTTGGGATTGGCTTTGTCTCATCTATTACTTACATTCCATTACATCTGCTGGGATGCTGCTATTATTGTTTTAGCAGTACATCTTTTTGTTTCTTTAGAATTTCTTGGTCTGCCAGGATTTGCATTATCAATTCACTCACTCTAGTTGTTATCTCTGCTGCTAATTTTTTATATTTTTGTCTAATCTATTAATGCTTATTTTTTAAAATCAATTACTATCAACTAAAATTAAATTGTAAAAATAATTTCATACTTTACTTATATTTTATTTCTGTTAAAAACTGCATTACTTGTCCAGAATATACTGCTAAAGAAATGTCTGTCATAATGGGGAAAACAATTATATAGAAATATATTTAAACTTACCATGCACATAAGAGTAATTTTCAGTCATTTTCTTCATTTTTAAACTAAAAAAAAAAATTTAAAAAAATGAACTCCAATCTTCTACAACTTAGCCGTCCACTATATTTCTTTAGTATTTAATTCCCATTAACCACTACTGAGATGGTGACTTGTTATTTAATATTGGGGATTAAAAATTTAGTTATTCAGTAAGAAAATGACTATAACTTCCTCTTATTTAGATGGTGAATGTAAATATTAGATTTCTACATAATTTTTAGTACATTATTGAAGATATCTCCTCAACTGGATAGCAGGATACTCTGGACAAGTCCACAAACTGCTTTGCTATCATCATTTTGGACTTTCTTTCAGCTTGTCTATGTGTTCATAAGAGAATATAAAAAGTGTACAAGTGGGCAAAAACAATAGGTCATTTATACTGAAGAGTATAACAGTATCTCTTATAATACCTTTGTATTAAGTGTGTAAGGCAAGCAACACTCAACAACCACATATAAACAATGAAATGAAGTCCTGTCCATACCAGACTGCTGGCTCACTCAGATTACAATCCTAACTGTAGTTGTAATCCTCCAGTTGTTAATCTTCTCAAGGGACATAACTCTCCTTGACCGTTAAGGAATAAAACAAAACAAGATGGGATTGGTCATCAGTCTTATAACAAAAAACGGCTTGTTATGTCTTATTCTTTCTGTATTATTCTACGAGTATATTAGAACATGATATTTTTTGTTTAGCAGTTACTAGAACATATCAAATGTTTATTTTTTCAAAAGGAATTGTTTGATACTCTATAGCAGGGATGGCCAACTGATGACATGTGCACCAAACTGATGCATTTCATGATGTGCTGCAATATATACCACTGTTCTTTTTAATAGTCTGTTTATAATTGATGCTTGTATATTAAGGAATTGGGATTTTATCCTTTGTGAATAGTTAGTTTTCTACAAATTTATTATTAAAAATGAAAATTGAATCTTTTCCTTCAATCCCAAATGCTTCTGATATTATTAATTAAAATCATTGCCCTTTGGCACCCCCTCCAAAAATGTCCAGAATTATATCTGCCATTTTCAGGCCTGCAGAAACATTTTCAGGTCTGAAATTAAAAGCAAAATAAAATCCCAATGAACTGATTTTGATAATTTGGTCAAAATCAAAACTCAAATGTTTCATTACAGAAAGTAATGGTCATTTTGTTAAATAGATAAATAAATAAATAAATATATATATATATATATATATATATATATATATATATATATATATATATATATATATATAATGTCTTGTGTAAACCTTCCACTCTAGTTTTATTGTATATTTAATCTAGAGATGTCTAACCTCTCATGAAATGTGGTGTATTGTGCCACAGTAATTTTTGTCAGTTTACAATTGGTTTTGTTCAAAACAAGTTAAAATGCTGTTTGCATATCTTGGACTTTTAATTTTTGTAAAATATTTGTTTAAAAATATCAGTTTTATATTATAGAGAGATTTAATATAAATGAAAGATGAATATTACTTCTCTTGATAAGACGTTGGAGTCAGTTTTGATTTTGTCAATAATTTAATGCTAGGATTAACTCCTAGCATTAAAAGCCTTGTTAAATGTACTAGTTGCTCTACTGAGCTACAAAGAGTTATTAGTTTGCAGAAGCTCAAATCAAACCCATCCCTTATTTCTATTTCTTGATCTCTCTAGGAACCATATTTACTGTTTACACCAGTAATATCAATAGCCTCTTTTATTTTTAGAGGAAGCATTATTATAACTCGCCCAAGTGTCAATTTATGGTTACAAGCAAATTACAAAGATTGGAAATAATAAACTCTTGGTGAGAGATTTGAATATAACTGATTGCAATGCTCAGTTGTTAATAAAATGGAGATCACTATGAAATGCTAATCATAATCTTTTACTCCTTCCTAAATAGAAACATCAATATCATCATGGACAGCTGTTAAAATGGCAATCTAATTGGTTTAATGGCTAGTCTAAAATTAGATTTAACTAGATGACCAGAAGAGGGAACATCAAAACAGAATGTTACAAGTTTCTCTCTCTCTCTTGTGTAATGGATGTCATTTTCTGAAGACAGTTCTTAAAGTTGTAAACTGTCAAGTCTTAAATGTTAATGTTGTTACAAAACATCAGCCTATAGCAGCAGTCTTTGTTTTATTTCCATCAATACAGGACCTGACCTTTATTTTTCTACTAGGATAAACTGGGAAAGAAACACTGAATTTATTGTGCAACAGAGAATGATGGCTACCATTGTACTTTTTTTTCTTTCTCTTTTGCAAAATTGACTTAAAGTGAGCAGAATATCAGATACTTTAAAAAGAAATTTGAAATTCACAAGTGTATTATTCTCTATTCTAATGACAAATTTCTGATGGAAAATTTCTCTCATCCTAGGAAGTTTAAGGGAAGGAACATTTTGAGTGGCTTGTGACTCAGAATCTAAAATGTTGGAGGAAAAGGAAAAGCATAGCATGAGATAGTGGTGAGTGTGGGTGGGAGATTAATCAGTATGTGAAGTAGGAGTGTCTTTCTCAATTCTAGAACAATTGAAGTGGCTTCTTTGCCCCCTTTTTGGGTCTCCCATTTTTGGCACTGGTGAGGGTAAAGGTCTATTGCATCATTATACTCAGGGTAGAGAGGAACATGCATCTATGTACACAAAACTGCTTAAAGGTTTCTAAATGTATAACCACAAGGTTTACATGGTGAAATGATACTTGATAATAACTAATTTAAATAAAGGTTGTTTACCAAACTGGCATAAGAGTAATTAACATTGGAGCTTTGATATTATTTGAAATGATGAGAACCTTTTAATTAGAGCATTTTCATTATAATCTAAATACAGTAGAACTGTAGAAATGATACAATCAGCAGAACTAAAACTACCACTTTAAAATATTTTGAAAAGGAGCTTTCTCTCCCTCTCAAATATGAGAGTAAGAGGAGCTGTATTTTCCAAAGCAGAAATAAACAATGAATGTTAACTTTTTCAAAATAGTCTCCTTAGCATTCAACCAGTGAGTTTTGATTTATGGTGTGGTGCTATCTAATATTTCTTTCAATGTCCTCAATTGAAACAAATTTAGGAAAAATTACTTTTTTTGATACAAGAATTAATTCTTTTTATCTAAAGTTTATGAAACGAGTGATATGACTCTTGTTTATTTGGCTACTTAGTCTTATTATTGAACTTTTATTCTTTATATGAAACTTTCAAAATTCATAAGACCAACAACTGGCTTCACTACTTTGAAATGGTAGAAACAGCAGATTGCACTATCCACAAAATTGTTGATACGACAAGTATTTAATCATTTTAGTTATATCTTCTCAATTATATATTCTCAATGTTCAGATTCATTCATCCTTTCTTCTTTTTTTTCTCTTTTGTTTCTGAAACAAAACAAAAAATGTATATAAAAATCTGATGTGATATGTACAATCTAGATATTACTGTTATTTGTTAAATTTTGCTTCATCTGATACATAGGTTTACAATACTTACTGTCACTCCTCTTAATTAAAAGAACTAAGACATTAAACTTCTTTAATCTTTTTTTTTAATACCCATATGAATTTCTTGATGGTGAAGGGATATCCCATCCACACTGTTCTTCTCTGTCAAAGAAAGTCAAAGGATAATGATTTTAGTGGGTTTTGATTTTTACCAGGGACCCCACAAACACTAAAAAAAAGAAGAAAAAAAATTCAACCAAAATTATGATAGAAAAATGTTAGTTAAAATTGATAATGATTTACTAATCTTTATTTAGAATTAAAAAAAAAAAAGGCTATTAACACTACTAGTGTGTATTGGTCATATTTCTAAGTGTTATTTGAATAATTCTCTCATTAGCAAGTGCTAGATGGCAGCTGGTATAGAATACCAGAAAAGTGGGCATGGGGAGAAGTTTGAATTTGACCTGGAGCTTACCCTTTATTGTTGTTTTGATGTGTGCTCTTCCTTGCATATATCTTTGTCATTCACCTGAGTAAATTTTGATTCAAACAAACAAATTAAGATGAAGGAAAATACAAGTTAAAATTGATAATCATAAATGTAAACTAGGCAGAGTGGGCTATTGTTGGTATCAACCAGACAGCGAGGGAGTCTATCCCCTTTTCACTAGCGCTAAACCAGGGAGATAGTTTTAGCACCTGAGGTGGAATGCCATACCTACTATCAGCTCTCCACTTTACCGCACAGATCCAAGCAGTGCTACTCATGTGCTGAGTTGGTGAGGACCAGTATCAAATCAGAACCTTGTAGTTCTGAGGTGGATGCTCTACCGACTGAGATAATCAAGAAATATTTATTCTTATACTTCAGTAACCTGTTTATTCCAGCTATTATTTTACATGATACACCAATTAGGTGCTCAGTATTTTTACTTTCTGTTTTTTGCTTATTCACTAAGCTTACCATAGTTGTGATACAAAACCAGAAATATGGAGCCCCTATTGAGAACCTACCTTATTAGCCATTACTCCATAAGTTGTCATATTTTTTATGGAATTTAATGGCAAAATTTACATTGTAATAAAAATGTGCTTCCTAAAAAGGCATATTTGTTTTTAGGTTGTCATTCTATCAAATGGATGCAATGAACTGAGTTCAAATCCTGCTCAAGGTTCTTTGCATTTTACTTTGTGCTAATGCTCTTGGAAAAGGCATGAATTCATCTCTTTCTTACCCAACTATGAGTAAATAGTAGGGCAGACTGGGCTTTTTAGCCTTGATAAGGCAACTAGTCTACAAGAAAGATAAACCTGAGCAATGCTGTTCAGAGACTCTGTAGCAGTGCATCCTTCTATTATTATCAACTCATCCATAAAATGTGGCTGGTTCTACACATATCTCCACCACTAAAAACAAATCACCTATGAAATTAATTTGTTAAGCTTTGTCTTAATCAATAGTCATCATTGAATTGATAGACAAACATTATTTATACCTTTTGAACTTTAGAAGTGTATATTTAATACTATTAAAATCCAGTCCTGTTGGTATTGTCCTGGCTACGACAGTTTCTGGAGGTTTGGAAAGTATAGAATACTCCTTCATTGTTATTATTCCTAGGTTCACTTTGAATTGGACTAGTAGGACCTGTTAGGATCCTATTGATGGGTTAAAGAGATCTGGAATTTATTTGATAGGAATATTTGAAACATAATTGTGTGCAAACAAATGATTATTAGAATGAATTATTAATGTTAGATGGGAATACGCAAAACCATTTAACTGTATACAAATTATTTGTATTAAGAATGGTTACTTGAAGCTAAATTTGTTTACAAAGGATTATTATTAGTTACTTGAAACCATATGTAAATTATCAGTCATCCCATTGGCAGATTTTAGAATAAGCTAACTCCATCCCCTGTAGAGGTATAAGCCCCCAGCCCCAATAAAAGGGAAGGGGTCCTGGTTATGACACTAAACTTCATCCGGTGGTGAGGCTGCAGTTCTGGAGCTTTGGGGAATATAGATTCACCTTTTTGTTGCCATTACTCTCATGTCCACTCAGTGATAGTACTTGTTAAGGTCTCACCTGTGATTTAAAAAGATCTTAGTGATAATGTTTAAAATGATTTTGAATTTCATTGAATCACTGGCTCTTAAAACATTAATATTGCAGCTAAATAGGATGTGTTAATTTGTTTAAAATGATTGTGAAGATACATTATTGTATAGTATATAATTGGAGACTGTAATTGTTATGGACTTCAGCATAAAATAGCCTAACAAAAGTTGACATGCCATAAAATCAACCATTCTTCGGTCATAAATGTTTTTCACTTTATCACATACCAGCTAATTGTCAGTGTGTGGTATAGTTTCAAAATTTTTATTTTATTACTAAACTGCCAATTTGTCTATTCACTTATCTTTGGGAAGCAGTTTTATTTGTAAAATATCAACATTTAATATGCTTATCAATTGAATTTCAGTTGTACCCTGCAAGGGATATCGTCTATGACAGTCTGGAAAAATTACCAGAGCATAGAACAGATGATGATATTGAAACACTTTTGGATTTTATGAGACACTTTTCTGTGAGTATCTTTTTAAACATTTTGGATTTTCTGAAATTGCTATTTTTTATCTTACTTTTTTCTTCACTTTTTGATGACAATCAATTACTGAAATTTTAAACAAAAACATTGCAAAGTTTTTAATATTCTTATAAACAATTATTTCTTTTTTCTGTCAATTTTGTTCTCTCCCTTTTCTGTAATTTTTTTTCTCTCCCTTTTTCTCTGTCAAATGTGTTTTTTCTCTCCCTTTTTTTTTCTCTGTCAAATGTGTTTTTTCTCTCCCCGTTTTCTGTCAAATGTGTGCTTTTTTTTTTTTTTTTTAATTACTTATTTTTTTTTATCCATCCGTAGATTCAAGAAAATTGATAGACTTTGTTCAATGCTAAATTATCAATTAGACATTGTAGTTTTTCAATTCATTTTCAGGCATTTGCGAATATGACATTAGCTACAAGGCGGGCCTTATGTGCTGTGATGGTGTTTGCATTTGTAAAGAAAGCAGGTGTTCTTGTGATGAAAGATGGAGAGGAGCTGGACTCCTGGTCTGTCATTCTCAATGGGGAAGTAGAAATCACTTATCCAGACGGAAGCAAAAAAATCCTCACTATGGGCAACAGGTAAATTTAAAAAATGAAAAAAAAAAAAAAAAATTATTTTTAAAATGTATGTTATTTAGATGATGATGAGGATATATGTAGGAAACTTAAAAGCACAGATCTTATTTGTACAACAAACTAAAAAAAAAACCCAAAAAAAACAAGAGTAAGTAAAACTTATTTATGAGAAAATGTATTTGTTTTTCATCTTTTTGCATTTTTTAAAAATCACAGAAATAAACCTAATACAGGTATTAATACTTTATATAATTCATTTTGCTGTCATCAATAAATTATTCTTAAAAGGTATTATTATAAGAATAGTAGGCATTGTAGTTTTGAATAAAAGGCCATAACCTTTTATTCTGTACTTACATTATATGATTGTGCTTATAAGTGACATTATAGTGTTTTCTGGGGTTTTCTACTCAAAAATGATCTTTAGTAATCATTAAGCTTGCTAGCAAAAATATGTGCCCTCTAGTACAAGTATTTGAATTTTAATGTAATAAAATATAAAATGATTACTTATTTTAATTTTATTTTAATTGATTTCTATATAAAATCATTCATAGGATTGCTTTCAATATGTTGGAGAATAAAACAATGATATTAGAAATAAATAACACCAAATAATTATTAAATATTGTGCAAAGCAGGGGGAAAAAAAAGCATTTAATATTATTCAAAATTAAGTTATTACATTAAAATTATTTGAAATGGCTTGGGTGCTAAGCTCTTCCCATCACTCCTGGATTTCATCGCTAAATTTTCCCAATTTAATTATTTAACTAGTAAAGAATAAAAATCAAGGTTTTTTTCTTGTTCATAGATTTCTTTAAAGATTTATCAACAGGAATTTTGCTCATATTTATTAAAATAAAATCAAACAATTAGAAATCAAACAAATATTTATTGAAATCAAATCTTTAATGTCAATATGCAAATTAAACTTCCCATTCACATTGTAAACCACTATTTGGTTGTATATATATATAAATATAATTGCATATTATTACTATGTAGATAAGGTAAGCAGTATTAATAATATAAAACGATTTTTTTTACAAATTGAGGTTTAAATGGAGAATGTGATGTAAATAACTAAGAGAACTGTGATGTTGGTGATGTAGTTTTGGACATATAATTTCCATTATCAGATGTGAAGGCACATTCAATTTATATTATAATCATTTGCAAATAAGAAGTCACTATAATTTGCTGTTCTCTGAGAAAATATAATGATTTAAGTGAGTCCCACTGCTGATCCACTATATTATTAAATTGCATTTTGGATTAGCACTATTCCACCAACAAAAGTCTTACTATAATGTTGGGGGGGGTGCTAAAAAAAGGTTTAAAGTAACATGTAAACATACAAAAATCATAACATTATAATATATGCTATGTCAGTAATAAATACTTTCTAAAAATGTTTCTAAGAAAACTTGTTAACCTAGAATAATGTTGTAAACAGAACTTGTACTCTTTTAATTATGTTTTATTTAATTCCTTTTTTTCCTTTTTCCTTTTCTAGCTTTGGTGTCCTTCCCACTTTAGAAAAGCAGACCCATAATGGGGTAATGGTCACCCGTGTGGATGATTGTCACTTTGTATGCATTGCCCAAAAAGAGTACTACCGCATTTTGCACCAGGTATGAAACATTTAATTTTCTTACTCACAAGCCAAATCCTCCACTTTCAATGGTCAAGTACCAAGTACCTAGGCAGTAATATCTCATCCACAGAAAGCGATGTTAATGCATGTATAGAGAGGCATAGTCTGCTATAAATAGATTATCAGTCATATGAAAATCCGAACTCACAGACAAGCTAAAGAAATAATTCTTCCAGGCTGTTGTCATAGCAGTGCTGCTATACAGCTGCACCACTTTGGACCCTAATGAATTGCCTAGAGAATAAACTAGATGGGAGCTGCTGAAGAATGCTGTGTGCAATCCTAAACAAAATGTGGAAACAACACCCCACGAGAAAACAGCTGTATGGTCACCTGCCTCATATCACCCAAACTATCTAAGACAAACAAGACACACAGGACACTGCTGGAGAAGTAGGGATGAACTCATAAGTGACGTCCTTCTGTGGAAGCCAGCACATGGGCACGCCATTGTGGGCCTTCCAGCAAAGACATACATTGCCCAGCTCTGCGCGGATACTGGATACTGTGCAGAGGACCTCCCGAGAACAATGAATGATAAGGACGGTTGGAGAAAGATTGACAGAATGATGATTATTTAGGTAACATCTAAATAATTCTAAAAAGAATTCTTTGGTATTGTCATATAAATTACTTCCCTTGATTTGGAACTCATATAATTCTTACCTCCCTTAGAAATCTGTTTATATATATATGTGTGTGTGTGTAGGATAATATGGGTGGTATAGTTTTTAAGTAGATAGTGCTCAATATCATTGATTGAGTGTTTGTATTTGAGTTAAGGTAGCATGGACATGGAATCAACACCTGGCTACAGGCAGTTTCTTGCCTATGTGATCTTAAGTCTGTTTGGTTTAAAGATCACATAGGTGAGAAACTGTCAGTAACCAACTTATATATAGTCATCCACATACAATGTTTCATTGTATTCTGGTTCTTCAGTGCGGCTTTATTTTGCAGGCTGTGTCATCAGTCAGAATCTCTAGCCACCAGGCCATTGGCACAACCTACTTGTGGAAGGGAATTTTACTGATAAATAAATAATATATATATATATATATATAAGCTGCTTAAGAGAGCTCCGTTTAAGGAAAGCCTTGCAATTTTAGTATAATCAGCAATCCCCAGTGAATTTCTCTTCCAGAGAACTCAACCCAGAAGTGGAGAGCATGCATATATAAGTTTGAGAATTGGACTGGCGAGAAACTGTCAGTAACCAAATGCTGTTGACTTCATGTCCATACTACTAAAACTTAGATATACATGCTCTATCCATGACATTTAGCTCTATTTACTTATAAGTATAGCTCACTATATATATATTATTAGCCAATGGGTGTGTGTATTTATAGATGTAGCTTATGGATATATATCAATGTGGAATTAGATGTATTTGTATGAGTATGTGTATCAGCATACATACCATATGTGTATTGATGTGCATGGGTTTATCTTTTATAAACTAAAATATTTGCTGCTAGGCCATGGTCAGGCATTGGTAGATAAGTGTTTGGCCGGTTTAAATACTCTAACATTGTGTGGTCTGTGTTCATAATGTTGTGGGGTTGAGGTAAGCACCCTATATGTGCGGGTAGAGATCGAGGCATATTACTTTGAGTGAGTTAAGCTGGGTGTGTGCTAGTGGACAGATGGCTGAGAGTTGAAAGAAAGGATGAAAAGAGCTGAGATTTAAGACTATAATAATAGAGACGGAGACTTGTGTGGAATTCATATTGCAATAGCAGCACCCAGCCAGTTTTGTAAAGGGTCATTCTCCCCACCCTGTTAAGCAAGATATCCTCAGAACTCGGAACCCCACCCCCCACTTCATGGCTTGTGCAACTTTGACCAACATTACAAAACAACTGAACAATATGGGGTTGGAAGTCCTCAAGTATTATGTTTCTCTCCTTTTTAATGCAAATTTATTTTTGATAATAAAATCATTTGCATTTTGTTGATGATTTTTCAACTTCATGAACAATATGTTAATCTGATTTTTCCAAACTTATCCAAATTGTCTGTCCATGGCCTTTCAATATTTAGGCTGCATAAAGTGTTCTATAGAGTCAGTTGTATAAATCAGTTGTATATGAATGTAAATGCATCATATTTAGTGTCATTTAAAAAATGAAATTGTATCATTTTAAAAACTGACAGTGCTGATCGTTTGGTTTTAAATGTTTAAAGGTGATTTTAATAAAGTGATTTAAAAAAATATTAATCATTCATTTGACTCACATAAAATGTTGGTTGTCAATGTGTTATGTCAAAATAACTGCTATTTAGATCAGTGAGTTATCTTGTTTCTTATAACTTGAGCACTTTGCAGTTTTTAATTAACTAATTTGCATATGCTGCTTTAAAAATCAAACTGATAACTATTTTATTGTCTCTAAAAGATCTTTAAGATTTTACAACCTTCTCCACATATGCACTTCTTGATAATAGACTCTTGTACTGGTTAGTAAACAAAAAAAAAAAGGGCAGATTCTCTTCTCAACAAAGGTGTACATTACTCCTAAAGAAGATTGAAGAATGTACATGTTGAAATGTGTGAACAAAAAAGGATTTTAACTCTTCAAAGAATGCTTTGAATAATTGTTTTATTATTCATTTCCAATCTTTACAACTGATTGTTTTTGTATCAACATTTGTTTTATAATTTTTAAACTTGTTTTTTTATTTTTTATTTTTTTTAGGGAGTGGAAAATACCAGAAAACATGAAGAACAAGGCAAAGTTGTTATGGTAACAGAGCATCGTGTTTTAGATAGTGGTAATAGAAAAGGACATATAGTTATTCGGGTAAGAATTCTTACTTTCTATCAAAAAGATTTTGTGAGAAGACCAACTATGCCTTATTTGTCAACCATTTTGAATTCACTGCTGGACAAAGACCTTTCTCAATTCCTTCCATGATGATCTGAATTGTCTTGTGCCTTACCAGCAAACTCAAACTATCTAATCTCTCCATCTTTTTGTTGGGTCTTTTCCTATATTTTTTGGGGCACTGTTCTACTAACATTGTCTATTATCCGTTTTCTTCTGTTCTACCTACTGCCGCCTGAACTGAACAATGTGGGGTTGAATCATTATGCAATGAGATAGCATGGGAGACAAGGCAGTTACATCATATTTGCATATCTTTTACATAATATATCATTAAATATCCTCAAGTAATATCTTGTTTTGATTGCTATCAATCATAACTGATCTACTTAAATGTAGAGCAGCATTTAACAAGAAATCTTCACCATAAAACTTTGCAAACCACTTTAGACATTTTTGCTTATTCCCAGTACATCATAAACTATTATTTAAAAAAAAAATGTTTTAAAGAAAATTCATTAAAAGAGTATCATCATCATCACTATTAGTTTTGACTAGTCCCATCAATATAATTTTATTTATGTATTTGAGTTGTATTTTTACCTTTCTTAAAATTATACAGAAAATGTTGCTTGTTTTCTTCCACTTACAATGTTAGAATTATAAACAAAAATGTTGATTTTTGACACTTCAAAAAAAAAAATACCGATATTACAGCAGCTGGTACAATACTCTTATTGAATGAAGTTAGATTAAACACTCCTAGAACCATTTAATGACGACAAAAAAATTGACCAACCCAATACTTGCACTTCCTTACCTGCAATAACAATACTACTGCTGTAATTTTACTAACATTCCCTTGTGAAAAAGGATTTATTTATCAGTCATCACTTAACTCAAAAATATGTGACATGAATATTTTGCATAAATGAAATTTTAGAATATAGAGATTAGTGGTCTCAAATGTTATTTAATAGACCTAAATATAAATTTCAAACTATTATTTCATTTGTATTTTATGTCAGAAACAATTGGTCCCTATCCCCATTCAAAATTAACTTAGAATTCTTGTACTAAGCTGATTATACAGGTCAGTTTGTATCCTGTATTTTTATAGGTTTGTCATGTACTTTTTAGAAACTTACTTCTCCATCTTGAATGTTTATTGTTTTATCATGTTTTTATGAGAACTTATTTAGGTTGTTCATCTCAACATTTCAACCCATCTCCTAATATTTGGGAGAATGTTTTTGATTTATGAATTAAAATTCTAATATAGGGATCATGAACATTTTTTAATTTATTTTTTTCATTTTTTGTAACTATTTACTAATTAACATCCCTTCCCACCTAGAAAAAAAAACTGTTTAAAATGAATGTAAAATATTGAATAAAGTAGGGGGAAGCAGGATAGTTTTATCTATTTTTTTAATAGTAAATTTCACAATTGGAAAATTTTTTGAGTTTTCTTTTAGATACATTTCATAAAAAAAAATTTAAAAAATGGTATAATGGTTAAAACTAGGTATAATAGAAGTTTGATTCTTATTGGGTGTCTCTACTTAAGCTTAATAAATGCTAACTTATTTGGTCTGGTGTGTGTGTGTGTATGTATATATATATGAAAATACGGTGAGGAAATTAATCCGACAATATGAGAAGAAGATAATGTTTGTTCTTCTCATATATATATATATATATATATATATATAGATAATCGAATGAGTCGACGAACCTTCGTTTTATGCGAAACTAATAGTAGGTTCATCTGACTCATTAGATTATCTTTATTATTGGCTCTACTTAGGTATCGAGCACTTTTTACTTATTAGCTTTTTCCTAGCAGTTATATGAATATATATATATCTTATATACATATATATATATATATACATATAAATTGTTTTTTCTTTTGGCCAAATACTGTACCAATAGATTATTTTTTGTTGGTACGAATATCTTGGTCTTTTTTCTCCCTGGTTGATGTTTGGTAGTATATTTTTATAATCAAACTATTTGCTGGGTTTTTTCTCACCGCAAGGATTTACCAACACGCTTGGTATATATATATATATATATATATATATATATATATATATATATATATATATGTTTTTATTTATTTATTTTAGATGTATAAACACATTAACTTATGATATTCAGAAAAAAAAAAAATACTTAAAAATGCCTCTACTTGAGATAAGTCATTAAGAGGTTAATAAAATTTGCACAAGAGATGTTTTTATGTGTTAACTATAGAGATAAAGAAAATTAAAGATGACCTCTTCTTTTCTCATCCACTTTTTGTATACTGTATGAATTTTTATGTCGAAGTTTATTCTATGTATATTTTGGGAATTTTAGATACCTTTTAAAGAAAAAAAGCTGAATATGTTAATTTAAATTGAATAGCCTTTACAACACTATTTTCTTTTGCCAAATTATATATGCTGAAATACATTGAAATGGTATTTTTGTTTTTTTTAACAAAATGCCTTGTCAATATTTATGCTAAGTATGTTTTCACTTTTGAAATCTTTTAAGTTTGCTTATTTTCTATTTTAAGCAATGTTTAATTACAATGTTTAGATTTAACTATCATTAAACCATTTATATTGTTTCTTTCAAGTTTCAATTAAAGACAAAAAACAAAAACTATCCCATTTATTTATAAATTCATATTTATATCATGTGATTTAAAAAAAAAAAAGATAATGCCACACTCTTTCATCTGAAATTGAAATTAAATTTTTTTTATCTAATTAATTTTTTTTTTTGCTAGCTAATTTTTTGTGTTTTTATTTTATTCGTTTTTATTCATTCAATTTTTTTTCTTCTAATTTTAACTGTTTTATTTCAGCTCCACTTAAATTTTTTTTTTTAAACATTACTATTTGTGTAATTTTTTTCCTCTCACCTGCTCCAATATATTTTTTTATTTGTAGGGTACCTCAGGACGATTGATGCAGCATTTAATAGAGGAAGAAAATTCCTCAGTTGATCCTACATATGTGGAGGACTTCCTGTTAACTTACCGCACATTCCTCCCCAGCCCTTCATGTTTATCTAACAAGTTACTGGCTTGGTTTAATAATAATGAATTGGGCAAATCCAATTTGAAAATTAAGGTAAGTACTGATTGTTTATTAGTAAACTTTTCTTACAATCAACTTGTAAAATCCATCCTCTTATGTTTCTCTTAAATAAAATGATTCTATTAGATCGGGATTGGGAAGTAGAATATTTGACTGGGATATGGGTTAAAAAGTTATAATTTTTTTTATTTATGAAGAGAAAACATTTTCTATCATCCCAGTTTTTAAAATTTCTATTTTATTAAATCTATTTACAAATGTAATTCCTTTCTCAATGTGTTTTGGTTGAAAGAAAAATCTATTTTTGTTTAATGTTTTTTTTTTTTTGTTTTTTTTTTTAACTACATTTGTAAAAAAATTTTTAGAGCCCCATATGCCATGTGTATGAAAGTGAAATTTATCCCCACAACCAAGTATTCAGTCTAAAATCCACACTCAGCATCTTTTACTTACCAGAATATTAGAAACAACATGATACTTTTCAATTTTACATTCAATCAAATAATGCTGATTAGATTACACTTTGGAAAATTTTCATTTTTTCCCAACTTCAAAACTTTCCTCAAATTCTCTGCTTGTTATCATTTAAATGATGACACTATATTCTTGCATCTAAAATATTGTTTATAACTAACACCAGTCTGGCTGAACTAGTAATGGGACGGGCAAGTTTGATTAATAGTTTCTCTCAACAAGACTTGCATCAGCTTCTCCATCTTTCAAAGTTGCCTCTTTATATTTTCACTTGACAAATTACATTAACTTTTATAATAGCAGAAATCTTAAATATTCTAATTTTACATAAGTCCTTAATATAAATTGCTCTGGAAACTCAAAGATTCTTTAGATTTTGAAAATAACAAACTGGACTTTATTTTATTGCATCTAACATATAATCCTAAGAATGTAGATTCTTTTGTTTCTCTCATAAGGCCACTTATTCTAATTAAACTGTAAATGACAAATGTTAAATCACCCAGCAAAATAATTATGAAGACAAATAGGTGAATGATTTTCTATTTGTAAGATAATTTCCTAAGGATGTGGCTAGCATTAATTACATTAGTGGGTGTGGAAATTTAATAAAAACACACAAAATCTATTTATTATTTGTAATGGATTTTTCTATTGCCTTTTAAAAGTAGGTTAGATATTTGATATAGCATTAGGTTTAAGTATATAAAGAAAAACAATAAAAACCATGGTGTCTTGTAATGATGCAGCTAAGAGCCAGAAATGGGAACCTATTTCAAAGTGATTGAGAGTGACACATTTAATTTCAGTTTGAGATATACTGAGTTTACTTTTGTAATCAGCTTAAGAAATTCAAAGAAAATCTTGCTTATACACTTAGAATAACTTTACCATTATTCAATTGAAGTAAGTGTAAGATCTTTAGACTTAACTATATTATTTTTTATTTATTGTAAAAACAAACATTTTGGTCCAAAATTCAATACTTAAAAAATGTCATTTCAGAATCTTTGGAGTTTGGAACTTTATTCAAAAAATGTTTGATTTAAAGTTAATTTAAGCTTTTTCACTTAAAGTTTAATTGAAAAATGTTTAATAAACCTCAAGTGAAAGATGTTAAATAAACTTTAAGCTTTTTCACTGAAAGTTAATTTAAATCATGTTGGATCAACCATTTATTTAGTAAAAAAAATGAAAAGTATTTCATATGAAAGTCTGTCTGTCTGTCTCCATTTTGTCTGAGGTCGTCAATATTCATATGAAAAATAAGATCCTTAAAAACATGCACACAAATACATAAACTTCATAGTTGCTAAGCTTAGGAGTATAGGACACTCAGTGAGAATTAAATTCACAAGTCTACTAGCCTAGCTCAATATGAAGACCACCAACTTAAGTTTAAGTTTCTATTTCCTAAAAAATTGAGATTAAGTTTGTAACATTTTAACTTTGTTTAATGACTTTTTTTAATAAATATAACAAACAAAATGAAACTAGAATGTCCAATATTTGTGCTGCTGCATTGAAATAGGCAGGTTGGATTCCAGCTGAAGAATCCTTTTTCTAAAATGAAAATTAAGTTTCTTATGACTTTCTTTTATCAGGCACAGTGTGAAAGGTGCTAACAATTTGTAAGATTGATAAATTACAAAATGTTATTAAAAATCTTTTAAATGTTTTTGTTTTTTGTTTAATTTTTCAGGTTGCCAGAGTTGTATTGTTGTGGGTAAACAACCATTTTAATGATTTTGAGATGGATTCAGTAATGTGTGAATTTCTGGAGCAATTTGAAAATCTTTTAGTACAAGAAGTAAGTAACTCATTTATTTTTTTTGTGGGGAGGGGGATATATTCAGTTAATAAAACATCTATAAACTTAAAAGATAAGGATTACCATAATGTAATAATATTTGGTTTGGCTTAATCTCCAAAGAATTGTCAACAATCTATTAAAAAATTTTTTTTTACCTCCATTGTATCATCTCTCTTGTCCCCTACTGCTGTATTCCAGTTTCTTTTTGTGCGAATAACCACCCAAAACACTTGAATGCCTTCTACTGCTCCCTCATAACTCCTAAAACTCATCCAGAGAGTGATATGAACCCTGCTTATTTAGAATCAATATAAAAGTCGTCAGGGTGGCCTAAAGTCAGCATCAGCCAATTAGCAGAGGGGTCTATCCCTTTTCACTAGTGCTAGACCAAGGGATTGTTTTTGCATCTGAGGTGGAGTTAATAAAACCATTTTAATGATTTTGAGATGGATTCAGTTGAATATCATGTTATGTTCCATCGGCTGTCTGTATTTTTAACCTGCTAGAGAATTTGGGAGAGAAATCTCAACACCAAATTCTACTATTTTGCCATATTTTTCATTCAGATACCAAGAAAATTTGTAAAAGGAAATAAGTCTTTTCATATTGAGCAAATGCTGGAAGAAATTATATATATACCAACTCCTCCGCACGAGCAGGATACGACACAAGGTCAATTTCTTAAGCGGAGTTCAACAGGTTTGAATTCAGAGTTTTCCTTCTCCTAGACTGGTTACCTAGCCATGGTTAAAGAGTCCAGTCTGCCCTACTATTTACCCATAGTTGGAGGGAGAGTAGGATTCATACCTTTCTCAAGGGTATTAGCGCTAAGTGAAATGCAATTACCACGTCCAGGATTTGAATTCAGGTTGACGAGTCCATTTCCCATGACTTTAACCATTACACCACGCGCTTCCTAAAGAAGAAGAAAAAAAAAAAATAATAATTCACACATGGATTTTTGGATTGTAATGATGAAAAAAAGACAATCTTTGTCCATGTGTCTTTCAGACTGTATTATGAGATATCATACTGTCAAATATGACACACTAATTATAGAAGGAAACAGGTGAAAACTGGAAATTAACTAATTTTGTTATTTTAACACTGGTTCATAATCTTTAAATTATCATGGGAATTTAAGGGTTTTAAAGTAACATTTTTGGAAAGTTGTTTTTTGCTGGAAAATGCAGCTGTAAAAAGGGGAGAGATATTTGATGTTGCATAACTTATTGGTTTTTAATGTGACTTTATATTTTATTTTAATATTTGCTGTGCGTTTTTTTGTTTTTTTATATTAATTTTTCTTTTTCCTTTTGAGAAGAAAATAAAAATACTTGTGTATCAATCATTGTCTATTTATAAGTTTAACATTTTTTTAAAAACTCCAATAGCAGAAATTATGTAACAATGTTATCCTGATCTAATGATGGTAAAATTTATGAATTTTAGAAAATGAACAGCCAGTTACATCTTCTAGAGCTGGCTTGTTCTAGTAAAGCACATCCCCGAACTGTGACTCTGACCAGAGCTACACGTGAAGAAATTTTGCACTTTCTCATCATTGGAGGTTTAGAGAGAGGTGCAGGTATTTTTGTATCCCAAGTGGAAAAGGGATCAAAAGCTTATGATGCTGGTTTAAAAAGAGGTGATCAGGTAAGCTTTTGAGATTTTTTGAAATATTACTTCAATCTATATCATTAGATTTTAATTAGTTTTCTCTTATTTCTTTTGGAATTTTATTTGAAACCCTTGCACCCAGAATATTAGATTCTTCTTAACTGCAAATTAAATCAATTGTATTAACATCCAGTGTTTTTTAAAAAAAAAAAAAAAAAAAAAAAAAAATTTGCAGAATTAATTTTCTAGTTCAAGGGGAGATAAATATGTAAGACGGATAATATTTTATCGATTTTTTTTCCGTTCAAATTATGGCCTTACATTTTTAGTTTTCTTTTCTCACTCGCCTCTCTTTCCTTTTGCCTTTCTCTCTCGCCTCTCTTTCCTTTGCCTTTCTCTCTCGCCTCTCTTTCCTTTTGCCTCTCTTTCCTTTTGCCTTTCTCTCTCGCCTCTCTTTCCTTTTGCCTTTTCTCTCTCGCCTCTCTTTCCTTTTGCCTTTCTCTCTCGCCTCTCTTTCCTTTTGCCTTTCTCTCTCGCCTCTCTTTCCTTTTGCCTTTCTCTCTTTTTAAGGCCTTTTGTAACTTTTCTTATAGATCTTAATTTTAATTGTTTTTCTTTATTCATTTCTGTCTATAGCATGTATTTTTTTTTATTTTCCATTTTTAGATTTTGGAAGTAAATGGTGTCAATTTTATTAATATCTCACATTGTAAAGCTCTTGAAACCTTGCGGGGAACAACTCATCTTTCTATTACAGTCAAATCGAATCTCTTGGGCAAGTATTTTTTATTTATCTAATTTTTTTAAATGAATAATTTGAAAAAGATCCAAACTTTAACCCTACTTTTATGTCTAAGTATATTTCAATAATAATGTTTAGTTAAATGCCAAATTTAAATATTTCTTTCAAAATACTTTAACTGTTGAAATAATTTTACTTATACTGTTCTATGATGGTGTCTTGAAAGTCCATATGGATTTGATTGCATTGCGGTGGGGTGGGGTTCAAAGTTCTAAAGAGGATCAGACTAGTGTCATTATGTAGGAGTTACTAGAATAAGGTTGAAGACAACCACAAACTGTCTTAAGGACTTCAGCTTCTAGTTTTGAATTTAAATTTCTTTCTCCTAAATTAGTTGCCCACCAAGGCTAGTACAAAGTAAATGCAAACAGCCTGCCTGTTGATTTCATTTTTTACTTCTTACATTATCTGCACCTTCTTTCTATGTTTCAATAACTTGATTAATATATAATTTAATAGTGTTTGTTGATAAATCGGTGGTATTTATTATCCAGTGTCCAAATTTTCTATTTACTTTTAAGCATTTCACAACACTTTGCCAAATTTGATTTAAAGGCTCTAAAATTCTTGGCCTAATGAGTTTTTTTTTTTTTTTTTTTTTTTTTTTTTTTTTTTTTTTTGTATTCTACAGAGTTCCGAGAATTGCTGGCTGAGAAGAAACGTCTCAGTACAAGTAAAGATGAGCCGGTCAAGTATACCGACCATAAGCAGCGGCTTTCCGCCCCTGATTTGGAGGCCTCCTTGGAACCGGCTAACTCCTCAACTAAAGAGAAGAAGAATGACAAAAAGGACCGTGGGTTCATGACAATGACTTACAAACCCAAAATTCGTAAAGCTTTGATGAGAATAAATTTTATACCAAAGTTAAATAAGTAAGTTTATTGAATAATATTCTTTTGTGATTAATGAAACCATTGTTTGTTTGGTTGTATAATTGGACTCTGGGGGCTAAAAATGAATTCCTGATGAATATAGAATTGGTGACTCAAGGTCAATTCCTAATACAGAGTTGGGTGAAAGTTTAAAATTGTTATTAAATGTATGAGACTAAATTCAGCTGCAGCCTTGATTATGTTTCTTAATGGTATTAAATGGTGTCAAGATTAAGAAATGTAAATAGTTAAATGATTTCAATATTAATTGTATTTCTATTTTTCTCATTTTTTTTCTCATTTATTTTTGCAGTAGTGATAATAGTATGAACCATTCAGATGAGAGTTTATACACAAAGCCCTCTCGCAAGTCTTCCACCTCGTCATCTACCTCCTCCTCTACTGCTGGCATGTCTAGTCATTTGTCTATTAGCAACCCCGACTTATCTGTATCGGGATTGAATATTGATGACACAAAAACAGAGTTCCCTGAAAATGTTCTTAAGATTTATCGGTCTGACCAATCTTTCAAGTATCTTCCTGTTTTCAAGGTGAGTATTTATTTGTATATAAACCAATTTAATTTAATGACATTTTCTTATGTTTGTTGGTCAAGCAAAATTTTGCACAGTCACATCTTATTTGCAAAACTGATATTATGATTAATTTCAAATTAAGTATAGTTATCTCCTTTAAGAAATTTGGATTAGTGAAAGTTGCAAAAAGAAATTTCACCTTCTGTTATAAATTCTCTAGTGGCAATCTCATTATGTCTTCTCTAGACATGGAATCAACCACTCAACATCTTGAGGATCAAAAACTGGCAAAATATGCATTTATTTCATAAAATAAAGTTTACCAATTGCAAATTAGATTACAAATTGTTTTATTGTCAACATTAAAGCATTTTAATGTTATTTTGCTCATAAAAATCTTGTGATAATGTTCAGTTTTTGTTGTGTGACAGAAGTGTATAACATGCAAAAACTCAGTTGGTAGAGCATCTGCTTAATAACCACATGGTTCTGGTTTGATTATACCAATTGAAGTGACCTTATTAAGTCACAATCTAGATTATTTTATTTGCTCCTAAAAATTAGTCGTTTACAATCATTTTTTTTAACCTTTTTTTTTTAAAGGTTAAAACTTATGCAAATTTTGTTTTTGTTTTCTTTTATTTTGAAATTTTCGAAGTTTACATGCATAGACTCATAGAATTCCAATTTAGTTAAAATCCTTCATTTGTGCGTGTGTGTGTATATATATATATATATATTTTTTTTTCTTTTTTCTTCTAGGAAACTGATGCTAGAACTACTGTTATGCTTGCGCTTCAAGAGTTTGGAATCACTGACCCTAGCCGGTAAGTATTTTTGTCATCCTCCCTCATTTACTCCTGGTATTAATTTTTTTGAATCCTTATCTTACATTTAAATGATCTAAAAAACCTGTTTCAAGTGATAAATCAAATTATTATTAATGATCTTTTTTAATCACTTGAAACACAAAAATGAAATACTAAGATTATAAAACTGATGTAAATTGGACATCCATTTTCAAATCTCTGATCATTGTGAACTATTGGAGGCTTAGAAAGTGTAATAGTTATCATCATAGAAAATGGACTTAGTAAGCCAAGTTCAAATTCTGGACAAGGCTGTTTGTGGTTCTTTTCACATTGATGCCCTTGAGGAAAGGCATGAATTCATCTCCCTTTCCTTAACTATAGGTGAATACAAAGATAGAGCCTTGGATGGGTAACTGATCTAGGAGAAGAAAAACTTTGAATTAAAACACCTTAAAAGTATTGTAGGATAACTTGCAATGGTGGAGTGAAAAGACCATGAGCTAGAGTCACTAAGGATTCCATGTGTAATGGTTATGATCATAGGAAATGGAATCTGTAACTAAAGTTCACATTTTGGTTGAGGCTGTTTGTGTCCTACTTCACACTAATGTCCATTGGGAAAGGCATGAATCCTCAGCTATGACCAAAGGCAGACTGGGCAGACTGGGTTCTTTAGCATCAGTAAGTCAACTAGTATAGGAAAAGGAAACTGAATTCAAACCAGCTGTACTCTGTTTAAAAATATACTTTGTATTGTATACTGCTTGTGGTAGAAGGGTTGGGTAAATATACACACTTAAGGAATACATTGTGTTCAAACTCATTTTAGTAATTCCTGCAGTGATGCTTGTGACGGAGAACGAGTACCAATGTACTCATTTAGAAAAAGAGCAAGGCATTGTCTTGCCTGCCGGAGTCAAACCTGCACCCTCCCGAATGCAAAGAAATGCGATTTAGGCGCTGGATGGACGTGAGGTGCAATTCAGGTGCCCGGATGTTGGGGCCTACACACGTCCATTCGAATGCACGAGAATTGTGCGTTGCATGGGTGCGAGCTTCAACTGATGTGCCCGGATGTTGGGGCCTACACACGTCCATTCGAATGCACGAGAATTGTGCGTTGCATGGGCGCGAGGTTCGACTGATGTGCCCGGATGTTGGGGGACTATGCCCATAATTAACTGAAGTGAGTGGAGTGCTGTGAGACGTAGTTGGCCTACGCGAGACTGCAGTCAGTGAAGAAACACTTTGTGGACGACCCTGCATCAGAACTTGTTTTTAATTCAACATATGCTAATGCTAAGTTGTATTACACCTTGGACAACATCTGTGCCATGAAGAGAAGAGACCTGATGCCTGGGAAAATGCTGATCTGATATCTATTTGGATGGACGCGTGTAGGCCCCCAACATCCGGGCACCTGAATTGAACCTCGCGTCCATGCAGCGCCTAAATCGCATTTTATTTTTGCATGCAGGAAGATGCAGGTTCGACTCCGGCAGGCAAGACAATATCTTGCTCTTTTTTTAAATGAGTACGGTAGTACTCGTTCTCCGTCACAATGCCATCTTCATAAGGTCTGTGTCAAGATCCAGACTGATTGAGACTGTCAATTACCATAAAAAAATGAACTATTGTTTAAAATACAACTGTATATTTCTTAATAGACTATGCTATAATTAGAGCTAGATTTTTCTTTATAAGGATGAAACAAGTCACAAGCTTGCAAAATCTCTTAAGCCTTGCAAATATTCTTGCTTTCATTAAATTCCTTAAGTCTCACTTTTTACACTAGAATTGAAGAATGTGATATTTAGACATCAGCAAATAATTTAGCAAAGTTAAAATCAATATGGATGAAGAGGTCTGTCATTGGTTACATTTTGTCACATATTCTCTTTGTAAATTTGAAAACTCCTCTTTTTAACCAACTGGAGACCCTTTTTGTTTTTATTGGGTAGAATATGCAAACCAGATCTAAAATGATAAATTTGGAGTAAAGTCATATTTCACATTTCTTAGTTGGTATTACAATTAAAAATACAGAAATTAAACAGTACATCACATGAGAATAGGCACTCAGAAAATAGAATTACAGTTTTTCCTGCTTGTTTATAAAATCTCAACCAAAAAGGTAATTCACAGACCATTTTCTGCCCTTAAAACAAACGTACAAATAAGGTAACTTCATCTTTGCATTCTTCTACTAATTCTTGTGCTGCAATCAGTGATGAATGTAAGCCCATATTTCTAGCATGAGCACAGTTTTATACTGCAACGGCTCTTTGTGGAACTCTTGCACTTGCATCATACAAACTTAAGTAATTCTTCAAAAGCTGGATCAAGGTCTTTCATGACAGGAACCAAACTGAAACTTTTCATTTTCCAATCCCAGCTACACAGTTGAATTTGGCTATGAACTAAACTCTTCAAAATTATCACTTGAAGATGCACACACACCCAGGCTATGGAAGAAGACTACTTGTCCAGTTAGACGAAAGTTGTTCAGGCTGTAAAATCTTTGATGTTGCATTAGTCTTACTGACTCTTGTCAGCTACCTCAGCTCTATATGGATCTCATCACTTGTTCAATAATAAGGTTAATTGACAAGCCAGCCCAGTACCGATCACAGCATTGAAATCCATACTCTGAGAACAGCCATAAGATGCAAATCGCAGAACTGAGTAAATGTGTTGATGTACTCTGTAGAAGCCAGCTTTACTGTTCTGGATTGGTCCCTGAGTTCATCCATCAAAGTTTCAAGTATTCTTTGTAGCTTGGAGAATACTGTGGATTTGGCTATGTCATCACTGCTAATCTCATGTGTTCATATTTTTTCATAGAAAACATTTATTTAATCCGTATCTGACTATTCCAGCTTCTCAGTCAAACAGCCTTCAAGGAAATTATCCTGGAATAGATCACATCTACTGCTCTTATCTAATATGATCAAAATCTAATGGTGGAAGTGCAAAATCAATAATCTTGCTCATCAAGGTTGTATGTACCACAAAGCTCAAGAGACGGCCTTTCTGGAAAGAATGTGTGCTACAAATTTTTCTCCATAGTAGCCAACAATTCAGACAACCAAGCACCATTCATTAGATTACCAAAACTTTCCATGAAACTCTTTGAAAGAAGAGGACAAAAAATCATCACCAAAACAGCAACATCAAAACAATCAAACATTCTCAACTGCCTGAAATTCTTTCAAATAGTCACAACAAGGAAATGTGAGAAGAAAAAATCAGAATTAAATGGAAATAGGAAATCTGTGCTTTGAGATTTTTTTTTTTTTTTTTTTTTTTTTTTTTTTTTTTTTTGCAACATTAGGGTGTGAATTTTAATTCCAGTGTTTAAATTCCATATGACTGCTAAAAAATCTGGAAATTGATTCTTTGAAAGTTGTGCTCAAAAGAATAGCCACAAAAAAAAGTCCCCCATTGTGTATAACAGAGGAGATTTATTTTCTTACAGAACATAAAATTATACTTCCAATGATACCAGATATGCCTTGGTAACCTTTTTTCCCTGCTACATCTCTTTTAATCATCTGTTAATTAGTATACATTATAGGGGTTTCTTTGTTAATTTTTTTTTTTACTTTAACTATTGAATGTAATATAATTTTGATTTGTTTTAAATGTAGTTTGAAATGATAGTATAAAGTAATACAAAACAAAGGAAAGAGCCTGCTTTTTCTAGCATCATACAAAGTTCACCTATAACAGGATATTATTGTATATATTGTAGATTGAATTTTGAAGGCCTTACCTTTTTTGGGCAGAAGCTGACATTGACCAAAACATGACTTTTAATTTTATGAACATAAATCAACTTATAGAAAAAAGAAAAATCCTTTTTGAGAAATTTCTTTTTTTTTTCTTCTAATCATTGATTTTTATAAACAGTATTAACAATTTTACTAAAGCAGTATTTTATTTTTATGATTCAAAAAAATTATTTACTCTTTAAAATATTTAACCAAAGATCATAAAATTATTAATCATAATTTTTTTTTTTTTTAATTTTCAGAAATTACTGTCTTTGTGAAGTTACGGTTACACCTGGAGGTTTGACAAAACAGAAGAGATTACCAGAGCAGATGACCAATCTCCATGAAAAACTTGGGCTAAATAGCAGGTAAAATATTTTTATTTTTTTTTAAATTATTGTTTAAGAAATCAAATGTTATAAAGCAATCTCCTCTTCTTTTTTTTTTCCTTCATTTTAAAGATGGAATTTGACAGTAACTCTCTGTCCTGAGTAAACTAAACTGCATCTGGAGCTCTGGGGTGTGTGGAGTACTTTTTCATTGACATTACTCTCAGGTCCACTCTAACCTGGAGTTGTAGTACCTATAGGTCAACTAGATATATTTGAAAAGTATTAGATAGGGATACTTGAAACCACAAAACTTTTAGAAAATTATTTGTATTAAGAATAATTACTTGAAGTGTTAATTATCATTATTAGTTACTCAAAACCATATAATTGTGTTCACAAATGATTATTATTAAATAAAAATAGTTACTTGAAAGCATATAATTGTGTATAAATTATTAGTATTTTATGAGAATACTTGAAATGATATAACTACAAATTACTTTTATTTAGAATAGTTACTTGAAACTATAATTGTTTACAAATGAATTATCAAAAGTTGGTTTAAAACAGGTTCTCAACCTTTTCATGGCCCCCTTTTTGATTGCTGATTTTACAATTTCTGAAACAAATAAACTGATATTTCACCATATAAAAAACTATTTTAAAAGGCAAACCAGTTAAATGAAGAAAAAAAACCAATAAAAGTTTTTTTTTTTTTTTTTTTTTAATGGTCTTCACATGCACAAAAAAGAAAAAAAAAGTTCTGCAAAAAATGGGGGGGGGGTATACTGAATAAAATATTGTGCATATAAATCTTACATAAATTCACTTGATAATACAAAGTTAATGTATAAAGAGGAAAATGTTATTTATTTAATCATTAATGTGATCCTTTGATTAATTAGAACTAAAATATAGAGCAACAGGATGTTGCACTGTGGCCTTCTTTCATTAAACTTGTGACTCCCATAAAATTGAACATGCAAGTTATGAACAAATGCGTTAAACCATGTAAATGTCTCTCCCCCCCCACAGTGCTAGTTTCAGCATTAAATGACCCAATAAGAGTTGATATGGCATAAAAATCAAGCTTAGAAGTAGCTTCTCTATATATATGCTAACTACACATAGGAGATAGGGTACATTTGAACCAGATTAGTTCAATCTAAAAACAAAACAAAAAATACAACATTTTTGTTGTTTAGCATTCAGAAAATTCTTAGGTAATTTGTCAGATTTAAAAGATATTGATTTTTCTATGTTTTTAAACAGGGAATATCCTATTTACAATATAGGAAATACAGTGTTGAAATGATCTCTGACCTCCCAACATTCATGTATGTGAATTATCTTTGTTTTTATTTTCAAATGTCAATTTTTGAAACTTCTGTCTTAATAGTTATCTCTCATTCCTACTATTAGGGATTCTCCTCCTCTTCCTCTTTGGGAATAATTAAAAAAAAAAAATTTAAATTTGAAAAGATGAATTTATGTACATGCATGTTAGAAAGTTGTAGATTGTTTCAACATGGTATTAATATTTTAAGTAGGTTCTTTTTTGTTTGTTTCTTTCTCACTTTTCAAAAATATTTTTTATCAGTTTGTTGGGAATGGTTGTTTATTAAAATTTATGAGCCTTTCTCCTTCTCCACTTGTTGTGTGAGAAGGGTAATGGATGAAAAAGAAAAAGGTTTAATATTTGAATTATTGTTTATCTCTCCTAGATATTACTTAAAGGACAATATCTGCACCGATACACTTGTACCAGAAGAAATGATGGGTGAACTTATTAAAGAATCTCAAATAAATTTGCTGCAACTGAACACAATGGAGTTGGCATCACAATTGACCCTTTCCGACTTTGAGGTGTTCCGGGAGATTGAACCCACTGAATACATTGATGATATATTTGGTATTAAATCATTGTTTGGATGCCACAATATTCGCAAGTTTGAAGAGGTAAGTAATGTTAAATTCAATTTGCTTTTTATTATGATTGCATGTCAATTCTCTCAGAATGATATGTACATGTTAGATTACTCTTACTTACTTAATGGTTGTCTTTAATGGCCATTAAACTCTATGGTGTGTCACATCCTTTTTATCAAAATTGTATTATAATTAATTGTAAACAAGCAGTGGGAAGTACACTAAAATTAGTATTTGATAGTTATCTCTCTAGAAAAGATATATAATCTACACTTAATGATATTTCACCAGCTCTGGAAAGTAGTTACGAAATGAAATAAACATCACTAATCTATTTCATCTTGTGGCTTGTAATATATTTTGAATGAGTGCTAGCACAATATTTTTGTGGTATACGCTGTATATTATGTCATTAATTGTAGGCTAACATGTTAAGAAACCAAGTTTGGATTTCTGCTTTGTCCTCCTTTGTAATATTCTTTTGTTACTTCCTTACCATTCAGTTGTTATATTACCTGTAGTAACCAACTGGTCTTGCTAGGGTGAATTTGAGTATTTAAAAAAAAAAAAAAAAAAAAACAATTACAACTGTGTACTCCAAAATTTCTTGTGAAATTTACTGTTTGTCCAAAAAACATACCAAGGGCATGGCTGTATTTTCTTTAGTACTACATTTTTGGAAACATCTAGATTATCAACTGAAGTATTATGGTATATTGTATTTGTAAATCTATCATAGAGTTTTTTGCAATAAAGTTATGTATATATATATATATATATATATATATATATATATACTCTAATTGTATTTACCTCCTAATTCTTTTATATTTTCATCTTTTACAGCTTGCTAATCGGGAAATGTTTTGGGTAGTGACTGAAATTTGTAGTGAAACTAACCTTGTTAAAAGGATGAAGTTAATAAAACATTTCATTAAAATTGCAAGTAAGTAATGTTAAATTTTTAATTCTATTCACTTTTTCTTTTCCATCTGTTCTGTTTTGTAACGTTTTTGTTTGTATTTATTTATTTATTTATTTTTTTTTTTTTTTTTAGAACACTGTAAAGACTACAAAAATTTCAACTCTATGTATGCAATTATTGGAGGCCTTGGTCATGGTGCGGTCTCCAGATTAAGAAACACATGGGATAAATTGCCCAATAAATATCAAAAAATGTTTCAGGTGAGTTTTGTTTTTATGTTATAAAATGTTTGTATATTAAAAACGTTACACAAGTAAAATAAAATTTACCCATTGTCTATAGGACAAATCCATGGCCTTTTTCAATATGCTTTATAACCAAGGGAATTTTCTGGTCACTTTTAAATTGATCTTTTTAGGGAGAAAGTGATTATTATCAAGGAGAACTTGAGTCATGTTCAACTGATCAAATCTGCAAAAAACATCCCAAATCTCTAAAGGACAACCTAAACTATTGTTAATACATTTAAATTCCATATCCACCCTCCATTCAGAATTAAACTCCACCTGTTAAATAAATGTTCATTTTTTTTTTTATGGGACACTATACAACATTTTTGTGTAACTCCAGGCACAGCACATATGATCCTTTTTTTTTTTCTCGGTCATGCCCAACAAAAAGTAACAAATATTCATTTGTGCCCAGTTTATGTGTGCATAACTTGTGTAAGAGGGAATAGAACAGGAAAATCCTAGAATGTCATGTGCACAATTGTTAATAACATCATTTTTTTTTTTAGTAGTATGCATGTTCATTTCAAAGTGTTAAAAATGAATTTGGTTTCATAACCCTTATTAACTGAAAACACATTTCTAATAAATTCTTTTATATAATAGCTTTTTTATTTTTTACTTTTTTGGGCTATGATAATTTCCCTTTTAAACAAAATACTTTGTGATTTGAAGGCTGCTATTAAACTCTATATTAAATCACATTATATTTGAGCAATTATTATTCATTATAAATAAGGGGAAATATAGAATTTAATAGTAATTTCCCTTGAGAAATTATGATTAGGTATAAGTAAATGCAGACTTGCACACTATGTTGCATGTTGAGTTGGAAATTGCTTTATTCACCAAGTTAGAACATTTTAACACATGACATTAATGAAACTTTTGCCATTTTTATTGAGTTATTGTAATATACATACAAAGATCAGATCATTCTAGAATTCTATTTGTTCTTTAATGTTTTTATTCTTAACTTTTAGAATCTCCAAGAACTTATGAATCCCTCTCGTAACATGGCCAAGTATCGAACGTTGATCAGCTCTGAGAATACACAACCCCCAATGGTAAGAAAATTTCTTTTGAATTTTGAATATGTTGATATTGAAAGGTTCCAGGTAATGAAATGTTTTTTGAGAAAGTGTTAATACGAGGGGCTTTCAATAAGTAATGCCCCTGACCCACTTCCCATAGCAGTAGAGCAACGGAACTTGGCACAGTTATTAGTCTTTTTTCTATATAGGAACCACCCAGAGTTACGCATTTCTACCATCGTTTGATGCAGCTCTGGAGACCGTTTTTGTAGAACACCCCAGGTTGGTCTCCAACCACAACGTGACTTCAGAAATCAAGGCTACATCATCTGGGAAACGCTTTCCTTTCGACCAGATCTGGGAGCTGTTTACACAGAGTTCCAACCATGTTTGAATTCACGATGCCAGCGTTTTACAAGGTCATATGATGGGCATCATCACCATACGTTACTTTCATTTCATCAAAAATCTCCCGTGGTGTGCGTCCTTTCAAATACAAAAACCGGATCACTGCTCGACACTCAACAGGCTCCATTTCACACTTGACTTAGTTCAAACACTGGTAAATCAGAAACCACAATTAGTTCAGAGCTGTAATTTCCTGCTTAATCTATAGAGATATAGATAATTGCACATACAAAATTTCAGCTAGATCAAACAACTGGAAGTGGGTCAGGGGCATTACTTATTGAATGCCCCTCGTAGATTATTAATGTACAGATGAACTGATTTTATTTTTTATAATCTTGTCCATATAAAAATAACACTTAGCCTAATGCAAAACATGGGTGGCTCTACCTTTAAAAAAAAACAAAAAAACTTTTTTATGATATATACAAGTACCATACTACTAGAGAATCTATTAACGTCTTTACTAACAGGATTGCATTTATGCAATGAAAAATATATTAGAAAATTAACTGTCAAATTGTGATGCTTAAAAATCCAGCCTGCCATAGCTGAGGGAGAAGAGATGGGTTCATGCCTTTCATGCCAAATCAATTTCCTACAACAATAACTATTATGCTACATGCACCCCACCCCACAAAAAAAAAAAGCTTAGATTTTGGCACAAGGTCACAAGTATGGGGCAACAAGTGAGGATCAAACTCACTATTCAATAGCAATGAGTCTGAGAGACTAGCTTACTAACCATGATGAAATTCCACATGTATTTGTATATTTGTTTTTTGTTTGTAATAACTTGGTAGATATTGCCTTCCTGAAAAATTCTACAAGACATAAAGACAGCCATAACTGGAGAGAGAAGAATATATACATTACTCTCTTTGGGAGGAGGTCTACATAATTCATTGGGAGAACCACTGGAATGTGAGGAAGTTGAGACAGCATATATCTGCTTGTCAGCCAGGTGCATAAAACATTGTGTGTTTAGATTTCAACATGTGGTTTTCTTTGCATGTAATGCCCAATTGTAGAGTTTATATTGCTAGATGGTTGTATAGTTTCATCTGTGTATCTAGCACTGATGAAATGGACCAATCTGTTTGGAGTATTAACTGTGTTTACTAAGCTTTGCTTAGTCTGGCAAGCAGGTTACTTACATTCCCTACTGTTCATTAGTGCTCTCTCATCTAAGTACTGAACAGACTCATTGATAGTTAACTTCATTGATGTCATAGGAACTAGTACTTTTAACATAACTTGAGTAGAAGTCTAAACTTTTAGTTTTGTTAGTCAGGCACACAGGCTTCAGATTGGTGATGGTACATGCTGTTCCCAAGTGGTCACCCATCTAAATAAAGACCAGGCTCATTGCTGCTTAACTTCAATGTTCTAGTGTGATTTAGTGCTTTAATTGTAACTTGACTTCAAATGACTTTTTCTTTCTTTCTTTTCTTTTCTTTTCTTTTCTTTTCTTTTCTTTTCTTTTCTTTTCTTTTCTTTTCTTTTCTTTTCTTTTTTCTTTTTCTTTTCTTTTCTTTTCTTTTCTTTTCTTTCTTTCTTTTCTTTTCTTTTCTTTCTTTTCTCTTCTTCTTCTCTTCTCTTCTCTTCTCTTCTCTTCTCTCTTCTCTTCTCTTCTCTCTTCTCTTCTCTCTCTCTTCTCTTCTCTTCTCTTTCTTCTCTTCTCTTCTCTTCTCTTCTCTTCTCTTCTCTTTTCTTTTCTTTTCTTTTCTTTCTTTTCTTTTCTTTCTTTTCTTTTTCTTTTTTTCTTTCTTTTCTTTCTTTTCTTTCTTTTCTTTTTTTCTTTTCTTTTCTTTCTTTTTCTTTTCTTTTCTTTTCTTTTTTCTTTTCTTTTCTTTTCTTTTTTCTTTTCTTTTTAATGATTGAACAAAATCTAGAATATAATTCTTGGTGTTACATGATGTATAAAGTCTCATACATCCAAGGAATCTGTTGTCTTTACTGACAGTTGATTTTATTAAATATACAGCAGTGTTTCTCCTCTTTTTTCATGAATATCCACCCTGAACACTTGAATACCTTTTACTGTCCCACATATACCCTTAAGTATCATCTTTATAACATCTAATACCAAACCTCTATGGAGTGGTATATGGACCCTGTTGGGAAACATTGTAGTAGTGTCATTATTTGTAGATGGATCAGCTTCAATTGAAATATATTTGGTTCTACTACACAATTATTTAATCTTTTATCAATATATTCAGCAATTTTAAGAGTTGTTCATTATCATTATGAATTGACAATATAACATTTTTTTGAATTTAACCCCGGACTCATAAACTGCCTATCTCGTGCCACCAGATAGTGCATTTAGTGGTGACATATATGCACACTGTTAACCTCAAATTTGACAGGGTGATTGTTCCTTGAAAACCTCTAAATAAAATGATTTCAGTCAGCAACCCCTGATAACTCCTAGCCTCCACACCAGGGCATAATATATGCCCCATTTGTAAACACTGATATACAGTCATTGGATCTAATGATCTTGATTGGCTTGAATCAATTAATAATTATACATCCATGCAAAGGATTTTTTCTTTTTTTCTACCTTTTTTCTTTTTTCTACCTTTTTTCTTTTTTTCTACCTTTTTTCTTTTTTTAAATAATTCTCATTTTCCAATCATAATGCAAATCTTTTTTTGTTTGTTACAGTTGCCTTTCTTTCCTGTAATTAAGAAAGATCTAACGTTCATTCACATTGGCAATGATTCTACTGTTGATGGTTTGATCAATTTTGAAAAATTAAGGATGATTGCTAAGGAAATTCGCCACATATGTGACATGTGTTCTGCCAGATATGTAAGTACAAATTTTTCTCACGTCTCATTAATTCTTTTAGGTCCTAAAAATTGAACTTTTCTGTTCCAGCAGATCAGAGTAAAAATAAGGGAAAGCAACAATCTGGATAAATATCTGGACATTACCAGTGAGATACAAATTAAGATTAAAATAAAATCATGGAGAATGTGACATAAATAAGAGAATTGGGATGTAGTTCCACATATTTTCACTTGTAAATCATGGATTGGGTGCTTCTGCTAGTATACACCATATATATCGATATATAAGAATCCTGCTTATAAATATTTGTTCTCACTGAGTGTCTTATACTGTTGGATTCCTTTTTATTTTTCCTTATATTTTTTAATCATTTTTCTAATTACAGGATGTGAGCAATATGTATCTAAATGCTCATAGCGTATATGGCAGTCACACTGTGTCGGGTGTGGCGACTTTGAAAAGAACAAAGAACAGAAGAGGTTCAGCAATACCAAATATTAAGAAGATGTATGAAGAGGTAAATTCAATTTTATTCTATTTTTATTTCATTTTATTTTTTATTTTTTTGTTACTATGTTTTCAAATTTGATAAATCAATTTTTTTTTCTTCTTTCCTTCCTCCTCATATTTGTAAGATTGCTGATATATAATTTTTGGGACTAAAGTTTAACTGTTCAGTAAAAAACAAAAAAAGAATAAAAACAAAGAAAATGACTGAAACCTACTCTTATCTAGATGGTGAATGTAAATATTACATTTCTACATAATTTTGGAATTCATTTGTTTAATAAATTGGAAAAAAAAAAAAAAAAAAAAGAAACAAACTTACTTTTATTTTTGATGGAGAATACATTTCTATATCATTCTTTGTACATTACTACATAGATTTTCAAATATGATACAAGCACAAAGTTTTTTAGCTCCAGTATGTTGGAAAAAAAAAAAATTGCAAACTGCACACTGTTTAGATTCTTTGTCTCGGTAAAAGCTAGTTTTAATTTTGTTTTGTTTCTTCTGTTTTACTTTTGATTTTAAATTCATAGAACATAGTGTTGCAGTATATTGTTTTACTTTTTTCTGTGAAATAGGGTATTAAAGTAACCAATTAAATAATCCTACAAAAATGCATAGTTTTACATTTAACATTTTAGTAGGATTAGTGTTTGAATACTAAGCTTCAATACTTGCATTATTAGTAAGTATATTTCTGTGATGTATGTAACAACATTACTAAGAAAACTGAGATTTTAGTTGTACCTATAAATGTATTTTCATTCTTTTTATTTACTTTTCTATTCTTCCAGTCTCAGATGATCAAACGTGTCAAATCATACTTGACCAAAATGCCGGTGATAACAGATGAAGATAAGTTGCAGGAACTGTCACTTCAATGTGAACCCCCTCGTAAGTGACTCTAGTCCCACCAATCATTAATCCCATACCATATTTCCAGTCATCCATTGCTTCCTTTGCTTGTCAGGGTTTATTTGGGCATTTCAGTCCTAAATCTTTTTTTTTTTTTTTTTTTTAATCTGTAAATGGCCAAGTGCCTCAGTCACTTCTTAGTCAGGGGAATTTATTTACAGAGCTGCTTTACTGTTTCCCTTGTCTTATTCATCTAAGGCCATTCTGGACTGTCATCCTCACTTTGACATGTGAGGCTATTGGTTGGAAGAAGAGATTTACCCCTCCCCCTTCACACTGTTGCCAACTACAGTTTCTATTGTGGGTGAGTACTTGGACTTTGATGACTCTGGTTGTGTGCACCTCATGTAGAACTAGTCTCCTGGATCTACCTATCTATTCATTAGCAGGCAAGGACAGTCATGATTTGTTGGGGTTTTTTTGTTTTGTTTTTTCTTCTAAATTAGTCTTAAGTGGTTTGGGATTTTATAAAGTTTATATACATTAGTAAGATATACAGATTAAATATATTGGTTTCTAGTCATTAATTTTTATGACTGTTTATATTGTCAGTGATTAATTCTTTGCTATAGTTTTTGTATACCAACCACTTAACATTAAGACCAACTATTATATATCAAGGGGCTATCAAGTTCATCTTACTGATCAATAACTACCAAGTTGTGAGTTTCATCTACACTAGGTGCCAAATAGTTGCTGCCTTATGTCAAATCTAAGATATGCTTAATTTTTAGAACACCTTGTTGTGGTGTAATGGTTAACAAGCTAGCCTTGAGAAAGAAGACAATTAGGAAAATTAAATTGACATTGTTTACTGAAGGTGTTGATGAAATGCAAATTAATTTCATTATCATACAAGAAACAAAATGTACATTGCAATGGAGAGAAACATGAATGTTTATATTGTTTGGCTGATTAATTTGATTATTATTCATTTATTTATTTTTTGGTAATTTTGTCATTTTTAAAAAGTTTGTTTGTTGATTTAAAAAAAATTTTTTTTTTAAGACTTAATTTAAAAAAAAAAAAATTTTAAGACTTAATTTAAAAAAAAGATTTTTTTTTTTTTTTTTTTTTCTTTTTAGTCTGATGTCAATTTGATTTCCCAAATTACCTTCTTTCCTCATCCCATTTTCATTTAAAACTTTACCCAAGCTATTTTAATTACTGTAGAGTAGTGAGTTCAATTCTCATTAAGAGCTCCATACTCTTGGAGTCAAATCTAAGCTCTGCTTAGTTTTTCAGAAGACTATATCAAACCATTGTGAGTTCAGTTCACACTAGGTGCCCTATACTTATGGTTTTGTGCCAGGTTAAGCTTAATAAATAAGTACTCTTTGAGTGGTGTAATGGTCATCATTGCAATTGAGTTTTATTCTCACTGGGTGCTTCATACTTCTGGCCTTGAATGTAGAAAAGCTTAGCATAGATTTGATCACATTTATTTAAATTATTCATTTAAATTTTTAGATTGCACTTAGTCTCATTTTGGACGTTTTTCTTTTTCTATTTATAGCTACTTGTAGTAAGTCACTTTTTTAATCTCCATCTATTTAAAACAGTTTGGTATGCTAAAGTAAATAATTTTTGTATGTAATTAAAATGTCTGTTAAAAATAAATGTACTGAACTTTATTTTCTAATTTTCTTTTTTAATAAAATTCTTTGGAAAACAATAAATAAGAGAAAGAAAAAAAACAGTTTGTAGGGAAATCCAAATTACAGTCTTCCTTGCAAGTCTGGAAACCTGTTATCGAATGGATGGGATCCTAAGGTGTCGTAGGCACAGCTAGCATTGGCATGTGTCTGTTATCTTTTTGTTTACTGTCTAACACTCACTGTTTGCTGCTGCTGTTACTGCTGCCTCTTATTCATTTATTTTTTTAAATTTTCATTTATAGAATTTAATTCCAAAAGAAAGATAGGATGGAAAAAGCAGCCCCTTTTTTCCTTTTTTTCTTTATTAGTCATGTTTCACTTGTTTTTACTTAGTTGTTATCTTCACTATCTGTTGATTTTTTTTTTTCTTATTTCTGGTGTTGTGATAATCATACACACACACTCACATTCACATGCACGGAAAGTGGTCTCTAATATGCTATAAGAGAAACAATGTGATTCACTATCTGGTTTTATGCAGAAGTGCACAGAGATTCTTTAAACCTCATTATTTTCTGTGCATTTAATAAACTAGTTTATATTTTAATTAAAACTGAAATAAGTTTTGAGTTGAATGTAGATGTTTGTCCTTATCTTTTCAATGTCTATACAGAAGTTTTTATCATTATAACTTACCCCTACGGGTTGTAAGATAGTCATTGTTAAAAATAAAGGCCATATTCACTTTTATTAAATTTTAGCATAATCATTCATATTCAAAGGACATTTTATTTGTTTTATTTACCATGGGTTACTGCTTTGTTTATACCAAGTGTGACTTGGAAGATAAGTTTGTTTGATATCTCCAAATGAACTCAATCTCAAAAATCCTTAAAAATTAATAAATATTTATTCAATTTTATTATTTTCCAGATAGCAGGTAGTATTAACCTAAATTTTTTAAAAAGTTCTAAGCCTTTTTTTTTTTTAGGTTGAGTGATTAAGATGAAATTAATTTCCTCTTAGCAGTTTTTACCTGAGCATGACAGAAAGTTTATATATATATATATATATATATATATATATATATATATATAACAACTACCAAGAAGATGGGTAATCTCTGTGAACTCTTTCACAGCATGGTATAATAAAACATAGAACATGAGAGAGAGATCCCACCTAAAAACCAATCTGAGTCAGATCATCTAGTAAATTTTAAAACTTTCCAGGCATAACTCTAACAATTCCTGAGAGTTTGGTTTAAATTGGAGTGAAAAATGGCAGAATCATTGCCGTACAGACAGACATTTGGTCAATTAAGATGAGATTATTTTCAGTTGTTTTTAATTATTATTTTCTCTTTTCTGAACTGCTTGCATGTATGCTTCTTACCAAATGCCCTGAACCTCTTAAAACCAGTTCTAACTGAATTATTTTTTTTTTCAGCTTTCATTTTCTGTCATTATATTGGTAGCTGGATTTAAAAGGCTTCTTAGCATGTTGTTGTTTTTTTTTAGGGGGGGGGAGTTTTTTTTCTTCATTGTAAGAAAGTATTTACCTATTCTCGCTAAATTTCATTAGCATTTTGTTTCAAAGATTTTGAAGTATATTCTTAAAGAAAATGAATAGAATGTTGGTTTGTATTGTGACGTGGGGGCATATAGATTTGTTGGTGCATTAATTGTCTTTGATGTCACTCAAAGAAGTATGATGCTAAACATTCCTCTGATAATGGAATGGTGAAAAAAAAAATCATATGAAGAGATCAACTTTGATAGGGACAGTCATTGTCAAAGAGAGAAGACAATTAGAAAGTGAAGTCAGCTTGTGTTCATTAGCATGGAGAAAAGAGTTCAACTAAAATGCTGCCATCTTCAGACACTAAAGATAAAAAAACAAAAGTAGTAAAAACTTTTACAAACTTGTGAAAAAAAAAGATTCATTGTATTTCTTTTCTAATTTTCCTTCTATGAAAATGAACAACAGGTGAAGCAAGCATCTGTTCCCAAAAAATCCTGATATTTTTCCAAACATCAAAGTTAAGATCAATATCTGTTTAATGTTTTTAAAACCCTTTCTTCAAAAATGCTTCCCCTAAAACAGGACATTTCCCTTACAATTTTAATACATCAAAAATGGCACATTGTAGTGACATGTTTGCTAGAACAACAGGATTAGAATACTCATAATAAATAAATAATAATTTTCAGTCAAATTTGCAACTTAAGTGTGTAGGGTGTATTTTTGCTTGACCTGATAATTATAATTTTTCATAATTACAAATTAAGTTCTTTCCCTTATTTATTTGCAATTAAGTTCTATAAATAAGTTGTAACTAGACATTAAGCTTAATAGCTGCTAGAAGCAGTTTTTAAGCAAGTAATTAAGATTGTCTTAAAGTCACTTATTGATGAAATCTTTTAAACAGTCAATTTTTCTTTGGTTTGTAGCCAATTCTTTGTGTGTGTGTGTGTGTAAACAATATTGGCACTAGATCTTTGATATGGTTTTCTGTTCTGTAATAGCTGAGTTCTTTGGCTGAGGTACCATCAAATCTTATTTAGTTTTCTCATCTTTTATCTTTCTCATTTTGTGCACTTTTTATGTGTCACTGAAATACGTTTGTTTTAATGATTTTATTAGAGAATCCTTCTAATGTTGATCAAATGAATCTGATTTGTGGAAATCTTCCTGAGTTAAAAACTCTTCTGTGTTGTGTGTGGACATTTAGAAAAGTTATTTAACTAATTTTTGAATATGTTAATGTTTTATTCATTTTTCTGTATTTTCAATTAAGAGAAATATTTTAAAATGACAACTTTTTAAGATCGTTTCAGTTGTGTCAACTGAAACGATCTTAAAAAGTTCCATTTTTATATTAGCAATAAAGATTTTTTATTTATTTTTCCCACACTTTTTCATAAAGTTTCATAAGAATTGGCATTCTTAATTATATTACCATGACAACCTCACAGTTATAACATTCCCAAATATTTTTCCTAAAATTATTATCTGATAAAAACATAAATATATAAACACTTAACCAAATTGTCTTTTTTTTTTATTACATCTTATTTCTCTTCCAATTGTTTTAGAATAAATTAACTCTCATCCTGTATATGCACATATTGTGATTGATTTTATTTTAATTGATCTATAAGTTCACCATGTCACCTCGATATATTATATTATTTGTCCTTAGATTGTATATAAGGGGCGGCCAGCGTTGAGAAGTTCTTTGGCATAACAAAGAGAGAATGAAATCCAGTCATATTGTTCCATATATTCATTCTAAATCCAACACACTTCATACATCCCATTTTTCAAGTTCTTTTATGTATTGGTTGGGCCAAGAACGAGTTAATAAAAATTCTCATTAAAAACAATTTTATTATGGTAATTCTACAGCAGATGTATTATTTCACTTATGACCCTATTGTGGGGACTTTTACCCCCCCCCCTCCATCTACACATACCAATATAAGTACATATAGGTTTATTTTACCTTTGCCTTTGCCTTTTAATTTGAGTTTCAAAGGTAGTGTCAACTAATCATATGACAACTTTGGTAAAATATGTTTTATAGTCTGCTAAGAGCATTTCTGACTTTGCCTACCTGTTGCAATGGATAGTAGGTCTTCAAGTTACACAAGAGAACGTTGTAAATATGAGAATCTGAAGATCTTCTACAATATCCAACGGGATAGATTGTAATTTGAAAGTGTATATCCATTGTTTCTATTGTACCTGGTCACCTTTCTCACCGGCATTATTATGGTGCATTCTTTTTGTCATCAACTTGTGTTACATCGTTGTCATCATCATCATCATCACAAGGTTCTCATAAATATTTGTATTATTAATGCTTCTATCACACATTTAGTTGTTTTAAAAAAAAATCTACATCCACCCTATAGTCATTCAATTGTATTATATTCAATTTTTTTTTTTCTAATTTTTAATTGATTTTTAATCATATCTATTAACAAAAGTGAGTGATGAAAATTGATGAAAGGAAAAAAAAAAAATTCTATTTGAAATCATTTAAAAACTTAAAATTTTAGTCAAAAACATTCTTTATAATGCAATTTAAACTATCTTCATAATACATTGTTTAACAGAACAAGTTTCATTCACTCATTCTTGTTAATCACCAAATGATGCAAAATATTCATTTTATGCCACCAATTTTTAATTTTTATCTAACAATTTGTGATTACATTGTATATTCTTAAATATCTGATATCACCATTGATAATATCCTTTTATACACTACTTTGAATAGAAACATATTTGAAATCCTACAAGTCTTTTGGCTAACACTCATCAGAAGAGTAAGGTTAGCATTAAAAGATGGCTTAGATAAACAGGGACTATGAAAACAAAAATATCCAAAAGAGTTTGAAGGACAATATGGAATAAAACTATTAAAATATCACACCTTTAAAATCCAATGAGAAAGAAGAAAAAATCTATTCACCCAAATATCTTTCATTAGAACATCTTGAAATAATATAGATTAAATCTATTCAAAGAAATTGACATTGGCTTCAACAATGGTCTCCAGAGCTTTAACACAATATTTCTTATATACACCTGTGCTGTTAAGTTCTCTGATTTAAAAAAAAAAGATGTTCAGTCTCCACACCCAACTTGACAAATAAGATTTCATTCACCAGGGAATAATTAATTTTATCAAATTTCATGTGAAATTCTATTCCTGCATCATCCTATGAGCTGTAACATACCTCATGTTATCATAATGGAATTTTCCATTATTTTCTAGTGAACCAGGTTGGATGACTGCTAGTATATTAGTGTTATAATAAATATAGAACAATACACATTATTTTGGAGGATATAATTTTAACATGATTAGTCTTTACCGATTTATTTACAAGTGTCTATCTTGTTGGTTAGCATTACTGATAATCTTTACATTTTTGCACATTATTATAGCTACTCGTCGAAGAGATACATCACCAGCACTGAATATCTCTGGGCCCGTGGGAACTGCAGTTAATACAAATGATGAAAAACGCTTGAATCCAGTGGGGCCTAAGTTCGGTATGTGACTTGAGTTTCTGAAATTTACTTTTATTTGCTTGCATTAAAAAAGAAAAAAAATGTCTATATTTTTGCTATTTGGATTTTTCCTTTCTATTTGTATTGAATTTAATATTATTTTGTTATTGAAGAATGCTTGTGTTGTAGTTTTGTTTTAAATGTAGTAATGTCTATATTTTGTTGCTTATTTAGTTTTCACTGAATGTTTTTCATTAGTATACACTATCAAATAGCTGTATCATTTGTTTTAATGATGCATTGCCAGTTACATTGAACTGAGATGTAAAATTAAAGAAAAAATTAAGATTATTTAAATTTAAACAAATAAATAAACAAAACTTGTGGTGTACAGAAGAAAAACCCTTTTATAAATGTGTTATCAAGAATTTTTGTCAGACATAAAACCATTACCACTACTAACTGATATTGATATTTCCTGCCCTTATCTTTGTATAAAACCCCTGTCCCAAATCTCCAAACATTTTAAGAATTTAACTACCCAAAGTTGAAATGATTTTAATAATTCTTATTGAATCTAATTTTTAGTAACTCTACATTTGGCAGCAGTTGTGTGTGCAAAGTTGCTCAACATGATTAGAATTTGCATAATCATACATTTCTTTTAAATAAAATTTGTTAACCATTGACACTAGTTAAAATAAATAAGAGATACTTCTAATAGAACTAGTTAATAAAATAAATATACTGTTGAGAGTAAAACTATATTAAAGGATGAGTTTTAAAGTTTTGATTTGGGATTTTGCTAAAATATCTTTTTATTGGTTAGAGCAGCTTTCTGGCAAAGGGTACAAGTCTTTGATTCTCACAAAGAGATTATTTTTGTGCTAATCCTGATTGTCATAGAATGATGGAGCGAATTAAAATAAAATTAAAGATGAAAGAAAATACTTATCAAAATTAGTAATAATGGGTAACTATGATTCATCAAAAGATGAAATAAAAGGTACTTTATTAGTAGTGTAAATATGGTAGAAATCAAGGGCTTATGTTTTTAATTGATATAATAAGCAACTAAAAATTAAGAAAATGAAAAGTTTGTTTTCTTTAAAAGCTAACATTTAATGATTACTTAAAATTATTTTGTAGATTTTGGATATCAAACATAAATCATTGGTTTTATTAGTGTGGAGACAATGCGTGTCTTGTTTCATAGTAACAATCTCTTATAATGCTTTGGAATAAATATCTCTGCCCTATTTCCTTACAAATTTATTTATTGTCACTCTTGCTTTATTAATGTAAAAAAGTTGAATAATCTTTTGAGGTGGCTGTATTTTCTTTCTTTTTGTGCTTGGTTTCATTCTACTATCACAACATCTAGTTACTTCAACTAATGACTATTATGGGGGGGGGGTCTTGACTTTGGTTCCTTTCATTTTTTTCAATCTGTTTTGTTTATGGATCCCTTTAATTCATTTTCAATATTTTAGAATATAATTTTTCTTTTTTATCGCTGATCATAACAGGAAAAAAAAATCATCTTAGCCTTTTTATAAATCTTTAAAGGATTTTAGTTTTATATATATATTGAGAACAAAAATATAGATTTTATTTACTGTTCAAGTTAGCATATTATAGTGATTTTTAAAATTAACATTCTTTTTTTTTAGATTCAGAAGTTTTCATTTTATTAAAAAAATTTTTTTTTTTTTTTTTTTTTTCCATTTCTTGTGTGTAATTTTACTTGAAGAAAGGCCCCATATTAAATTTTAACCGTACTTTGCTAAAATTTACTCATTTTCAAGATATATTTAACTTTTTTTTATTGTTCAAGGAATAATGTATTCCTTATCATTTATTCCTTAAATCTTTGTTGCTTTTAGTTGTGGTGCCAATTTAGTCTTGTACTTCATTCATTGTTCATTAATTTAAAATTGTTATAGACATTTTTAAAAAAATGTTTAGTTGAGTGATTCATTAATTTCATGATTTTATTATCATTTCTTTTAATTTGGCCCTTTTGTAGCTGTAGTTAATGTTTATTGCATTCAAATTGCTACTTCATATGTGTGGATGAATTAAGAAATATGAATTCAATCCACACATACACACACAAACAGTACTTGTCATAAGTATTAGGACAAATTAGTTAGTTTTGAGAATTAAAAACAGGAACATTATATAAGAAACAAATCTTATATAACAAAGCATTTAATCCGTCAAAGGATGTTAAATTGTTTAGAAACTCTTCCAAATAGCAAAATGAGTTTACCTTTTCAATTTCAATGATTTATTCTGAACAAGATTTTACAAGTATAAACAAAAAACTTTTTCTAAAAATTTAATTCTATTAAAAAAAATTTTCCCAGAAATTTAGTATTAAAGATTACAAAATAAGATTAAATATCTTATATTGATTGCAGTAAAATTTGATTCTTGAGTAATATTCTTGTTTTTTAACTCTTAGAACCAGTTGATTAGAAGCAAATTATTTCTTGGAATTTTTGAGATAAGGCTTGGTAATTAGTATTATCAGAAGGCCGGAGGGGCACATCGGCCAAAACATTGTATAGATAACAATGAAGATGAGGACAATAGTCCGAATAATAAAAATAATACTAGAAGCAAATTGTTTGTTTTAGCATCTATGACAAGCATATATATATATATATATGATCAGAAATTTAATCCTTTTAACTGATAAGCTAATTATTTTGGGTTGATTGCTAACACCATAAGCCCAGTATTTCTGACTCTGGGAGAATACATCTGGTACTAATAATAAAAGTCTTAATATAGTGACTATTCATAGCCTTTCTTTTAATGGTATGATAGGATAATTGTGTGCACCAGAGTGTTTTTGTGTTTTTATTTTTCTGTGAGTTGGGGGTCAAGTGGTCAAAGGGTCAATATCTAAAGCAATATCAGGCATTCTCCACCTCCTTACAAATTCAGGTTCCCAACTCAATCTCCAGCGGCCATCTGGCTTTCTAGGATCTGTACTATTCCTCCCAGGAATTCACCCCCTTATAAGGGATACAAAAGGTGATAGAAGTAAGTGCTTCTACTATTAGATTACTCTTTCTCTATCTGATTTTCCATATATTTTCCCTTTCTGTTGCACCATTTGATGACTCCATACTTTTTTGGCACAAATTAAATCTAACCAAAATTAGTTTTAGTTGTTAGTGGTAAGTATTTATATCTTTTAATCCACTATTGGATCTCATTTCTATCATGATTATTGATCCAAACCCTAAGCCTCGTTCTTCAAATCATCTTTATTTGCATCTTTCAAAGTCTTTTTTTTCTCAAGAATGCTAGCTAACTTTTACTAACAAAAATATTTCTTCATCTTCCAGTCATCATTGTCAGATTTAAGTGTCCATATTTGCCATAGGTCAAAGTTTTTCTTTCATGTCATTAATTTGTTTGCTAAGTTCTAATTATGGATAGTGTTTTTCTTCTTTAATAATTAGTTAATAATCACTTATTTGCATGGAATAAATATTGTTAGCTTGGTCTTTTTTTTCAGTAAGATTTTCCAGGTCTGTAATGTTAATTAGATCAGAAATGCATGAAAAATCTCAAACTTGTAGATTTTGTTGTTGTTAGACATTATAGATAGCTTTTCACACAAGTTCCATTCTCTCTTTGGCATGCAAGACAGCAGTCATTTGTATTCCTTTTTGTTTCTCTCCAGATAATGACCAATTAATTCTGTTTCTTTTCTTCATAAGCTTTTTTGACAAGATAAGCAGACATTGTAGCCACAATTTCCTTAAGTTTTAAATCCAATGCATATTTATTTTTGTTTGTGATGCTCCAAATCAATTCCGTTTCAAGGGCAAAAATTTAAATCTAATTGTTACTTCCCTTAAAAAAAAAAACATTTACAAGATTAAATAAAGCTTGATCCACTGTAGAATAGTGATTAGCAGGTTAGCTAACCATTATTACTGTAATGAATTTAATACTCACTGGGTGTCCTACACTTGTCATCATAATAGATTTTCATAATTGCATGGGATCACACCTGTAATTGGAAACAAATATATTTAAAGACTTTAATGTTAACCTAATAATTGTAAGGACTTAACATAATTCTAATTTTATATGTACTGTTACTTTTGACAATGTCATTACACTAGCAAATTAATAAATTCTTTAATTACAGTGGAAAACATATTTTGTACTTGTTAAAGAGTTATTTTCTATTTTTGTACAAACTGAAAAAGAAAATTGAATGATCTTTAAACATCATTAAACTGTATTTTACTCTGAATGGTGTTGTGAAATTATAACCAGTATAAATTCATTAAGGAAGAATGTGAGGAAAATTACCAGATAATTAAGACAACAAGAAATAATTAAAAATGGTCACCTTAGATATATAAAAATAATTTTACCTACATTTGATTACATCTTGGGTTGGACCTCAGTGCTAACACCAACAATTTGGCCAATGGAATGTGAACATATTGCACTCAGTCCAATGTTCTATTGCTTAATTAAACTTCTTAAATTAGAACTATTCATTGCCTGACTTTTTATCCTAACTCTTTACTGACTTAACAAAAACCATAGCTGAAATATATATATATATATATATATATATATATATATATATATATATATATATAAATATATGGAACCCAGGCAGGAAATAAAATGAAATTCTTAAGAAGCCACTAATTAAAACCATAATTATATACATTCACTTTCTATCACACTTAAGAAAAAAGAAAAAGACATGTGTCCCTTCCATAAATTGTATTACCTATTTATTTGCCTATTTCCTGATGTTGTAAAAGCATATAGCTTAATCTACTAGTTAAAACCATGAGTAAACACATTTACTTCCTATCAATCTTAGACAAAAAAGATAGTTTTTATTTCCTACTTATTTGACAATCTAAAAGTATATTGATAATTGGCTGCCCCAGGTATATCCTGTAACTCATCAAATATCTATCCAAACTTCTCATTGAATGAAATGTTAAAAATAGAAATCATCACTTTAAAGTTTATTCGATGTTGAAATGAACACTTCTTGATGATATTATCAGGATTAATAACAAATTAATAAAACTAATTTAACATTTGTTTCTTTTTCTTTTTCATTACACACACACAAACACACACACAGTTCACATAAGAAATTGACAGAATTATTTATGTATAGCACTTCTGCCTAGGGTCAGGATGTAGTATCTGTACCCAAAGAAATCCTATAGTTATTTTTAAAATGATCAGATATAGAATATCCAGTTGAGGTTTTGAAATAAGATTCAGTTTAGGAGTTCCATTGTTTCTTTTTTTTCTTTTCTTTTTTTTTAAGTCTTACACCATTGCCTCTATTAAAATAAAATTAAAAATGATTATGTTAAACTGTTATAAAAAAGTTCTTATTTACTCTAAATTCCAGAAGAGTTAGATAAAACATAAGACGGCACACTGTCATTAAATAAGAATCTAATTTTCTAAGACTTTAAATTTACTCAAATGATTCTTCCTTTACCAAAATACTTATCAAAATATCTAATTTTGAATGAAATGATTCTCACAACGTCAGGGATAATTCCTTACTACTGATACCATGTAACTAAGTACAACCTGTTACAGGAGAGGAGATGGGCACTACCAATTAAGTTTCATTGCCCTGAAAGTCAGTTAAAATTAAAATTTATGTGTATTAAAAGTCAGAAAAAGCAGTCAGTGTGCGTGCGTGCTGTGTGTGTGTGTGTGTGTGTGTGTGTGTGTGTGTGTGTTTAAAATTTGTTGTCTGTCCATATTGCTAGCTTTTGTCTCCACAGTGTTGTCCAGTATTTATCAACCAAAGCTTTTCTCATGTTCTTATGTTCTGCTGGCAATGCATGCAATAAACTGGATTGATCTTTTTCTATGTGCTTTCTTAGAAATCACCACAGCAGCAGCAGCAGCAACAGTAGCCATGTGGCACTCTTCAATTGAAGAGTGCCACGTGTGGCAGCTGATCTGATGGTGTCACTCTTGCTAGCTCTGTGAATGCATGTTCATTTCTCTTCTTCCCAGGTTCCGAGTCTCCTGAGGCTGTACGAAAACTTCTGGCTTTATCTAATAAAGTCCGTCCACACAATCCCAAACAACACCACCACCAACATCATCACCACCACCACCACCACCACCATCCCCCTTCTCTTCCTCTTACTAGCCCCTTGTCTCCAAGACGACCTACCTCACCAAGGCAAACCAGGTCTGTTCCAGTACACCTATCTCATGAAAGCTCTTCTGTCAACAGTATGGGACACCTCACCCGAAATTCTAGTCTAACGGGTAAGATCGGGTGACAATTCACCCAGGTCTCATTCCTTAATCTCACCCTTTCTTTCCATTGACCACTGCTGCTTCTGCTGGACCCACTTACACCATGTGTACATTTACACATTTGCCCTTCCTTGACTGCTGCTCTAAAGTATTGCCAGCTTTGTTGGGTTGATCGTCATCATCTTTGCTATTCTTCTCCACTAACAACAACAATAGGGTCTCGCATAAATATTTGAAGAGCACTTGATTTTAAAAAATGGGGTTTGATCTGATTTAGTAGTTTGATATTTAATTAGTACAAATATCACTAGCTGAAGTAGAATTTGTACCTGTAAATTGTTACTTGGTCATTTTTATGAACTTTAATTTTTCTTTATACAAAATCTGAATGATAATCCTCCCCTTCCATTTTATATACAATATATATTAATGTCTGCATCAAATGAAGACTTTTATTCTTTGACAAAAATTTGGCATCAACCAAAATTCAAATATAATTGGAAGGACTATGAGCAACTTTTTTGCTTCAAAAATCAGTTTTACAAATTAAGATTTTGTAATATACAGTATTTTAAAAAATTAAATTGCTGAATACAAAAAAAAAAAAATGTTGATAATAATAATAATAATGAAATTTGTGTACAGTGCTCAGGTGCACTACAACTCATCAACGTCTCATGTCTAGTACATAGACTAATGTATTAGTGTCAGGAACATGAATAGCGTACAGTAATAATATACATGTATGTGTGCGCATGGGTGTATCAGGTATAGTGTTGGTGGATTACAGGAAGCATGGAGGCTTTGAAAGATGCAGTGTTTCGGCAGCCTACAACAGATGCAGGCAGTTTATTCCATGCCTCGGCAACTCTGAGCATGAAAAAATGTTTCCGAAAGCCATGTGAGCTATGCTGTTTTCTGACTTTGTAGGCATGCCCACGTGTGTTAGAAACATGAAGATCAAAAAGGTGCTTAAGGTTGCTGTTGTTAAGGTGATTAATGACCTTATGAGCGTTTACCAGGTCAGTTGCCAGATGCTGGAGTTTCAATGAATCTATTCCTAGGGCAGCAAGATGTTCAGAATATGGCAGATGCCCAATGGAGGGTATTCGTTTGGTTGCACATCTCTATACCGTTTCTAGAAGGTTAATGTTCTGAGCAAGATAGAGGTTCCAAACTGGTGATACAAATTCCAAGTGTGGCCACACCATAGCTTTGTACAGCTTTAAATAGATAGCTGATGAGTGGTTGACAAAGCTTTTGCTGAGCGATGCCAGGACACCCTAAGTTTTAGAAATTAGGTTGAAAAAAAGTCAACATTTTTTATCGTACTATAACCAGCCTTTTATTAGTTTTAAAAATAAATTTATCATATTTAGCTTTTTTTTTTTTTCTTTGCAAATTTTAATTTTCTTACTTTGTATCCCCTTATAAATGTTTATATACTTTAAGTTAGTTTAAATATATTGACTGACTTTGTTTGGGTAAACCAGGAGTATGGTAATAAAAAATAACACCTTTGATATTTTAAATTCAGCCATTTTTATTATCCTGGAGACTTGTTTTTCTGTGTTTTCTACTCTGCTGTTGTACTGATAATCTTAAAACAAAAAAACTGCATGATGAATGTCTGTGTAGTAAATTTTATTTTTATTTAAAATTTTGAGCATGCTACATTGATATAAATATTTCTTTCTTTTTTTTTTTTACTTTTTAAAATGCAGGAGTATATTTTTTTTCTTTTAATAGATCAACAAATCTATAATTGTTACAATTGTTTTCAAGTTTATCCACGAAAACGTTATATATATATATATATATATATATATATATATATATCAGAGGTATATTTTTATATATTGTCAAGCTGTTTGAATAATTAAAGAAAAAGTTAAGATTTTTTTTTTTTTTTTTTTTTTTTTTTTTTTTTACTGAATTATGTTTGAATTATATTAATATATAAACACACAGTCTGGGGGGGGGGTGAAGAACATTTTTTTAATGGAATTTTTAATTTTTTTTTTTTTTTTCTTATTAATTTTTAATTTTTTTAATTTTTTTTAACAAATAATGGTTAAATACACAAAATATTCTTGTCTTTTCTATATAATTATAGAGGCAAATCAAAATCTGACCAATTTGAAGATGGTTATAGAACAGTCAAAATGTTAATGAACTTATTTGAAAATTTTCTCCCCCAAAAATATTAGTTAAATTATGGTTACATATGAATTTATCACTCTTGTAGATTATTGCTCTATATTTTGCTCCTTTTTAGTAAAATGAGTTATTACACAAAATACAATGAAAAGAACTTAATGGCCTATAAATTAAACTAACATAAATGAAGGAAAATGTTAAAAAAAATTAAATTAAAATTTACTTACAATTAAAGGCTGTAGAAGATGAAGCATGGAAAAATAAAAGTATATTGATGCAATATTTCTGATTGAAGATGAAAAAAAAATGAATTCAAAAGTATAGAGAGTTGCTTAAAACTAGAAGTAAATCCATTCTGTGTTGTATGCTGGGACTCTGGTTTAGTAGTATTGGTATTCCTATTGGAAACAGATGTCCATATTTATTCTATATTTGTGTGTGTGTAGTTTGTATATCCATTTAATTTCTTGTTTTCTACATGTGTGTATGGAATGGAACCCTGTGTTTATAAGGATGCATTTGATGTTGCCTAGAGTGTGTCCGGTTAGAAGGAAGTGTTTGGCTATTGGGAAGTATGGAGACTTATCACGGATGATTTTCTTATGATTATTAAACTTTAGTCAAAAATAGGTGTTTATTTCTCCGATGTAGTCACCGTTGTTGCATTTTGTGCAGAAAAGATAGTAAATTGTATTGGGGATACACTGGGAGGTTGGATTTTAATCAATGTGTTATGTATAGAGAAGGATGAATCTAAAATTAGGTGTTTGCAGCCAAGACTTCTGGGTTTGTTGCACTTGTAGTTGCCTTGATGAATTATGTTGTTTGATGTGGGGAGTGAAGATAGGTGGATGTTGTTTGCCATGAATGGCTGGTTCAGCATAGTGGATTACATTTTTTTTTCAATTGTTGGAAATCTTTAATTAATGTGTGGGTAAGTTTATGTGTACTGTGGCCAAAATCAAAGACCATGGCTGATCCTATTATTGGAATTTAGGGATTTATATAGTAAAAGTTTGTATCTGTTCTGGGTAGATGATATCTGAATTGCTTCTTTTATTATTTTTATTGGATAGTTGTTGTTGATGAATCACTGAGCTAATAATTTTGTTATTGTGATATTCAAGGGATTTGAGAAAATACATTTGCATAGGCAAGAACTGTATACTATAGATTTCTTGAGATTAAGAGGGTAATAGCCTTTGAAATCTGTGGTTGTCAGTGGGTTTTGTAAGGATATGAAGATTAGGTTGTTTTGTATGCATACTAGTATGTCAAGGACTGGAATGGAACTTCTAGAATGTTCTAAGGTAAATTTAAGAGTGGAGTAGTAGTTATTTATGTATTTGTAGAAGTCTAATAAATTATTTAGTCCATATGAAGAAAATGTCATCTATATATCTACAGTAATGTGATGGTTTTACAGGGTAATTGTGGAGTAGTGTCTTTTCTAATTTATTCATGAATATGTTTACATAACTCCATTTTCATTCCCATTGCAGTTTCTTTAATTTGTAGATAGTATTTGTCTTTGAACTGGAAATACTTATGAGATAATATGAATTCTATAATGTTTCAGTAATCCTGTATTTTGGTTGTGTTGAAATTGTGGAGAAGGGATTCCTAACATGCCTGGACCCCCTCTTCATGGAAGAAACATCCATAGTGATAAGGAGAGCTTCATTTGGTAGTGCTCCTATTTATTGAAGTCTGTTGTATCTTGGCTAAATCTGGAGATAAGTAGCAGGTGGTTGGGGGTTATGATCAAGATATTCAGATATCAACTCTGTAAGGGTACACCTATCCCACACACGATTGGTCTTCCTGGAAGAGATTGATGTACTTTTATTTATCCATGCAAGAATACATACATCTATACAAGAAGCATATGTGGAATCCATACTTATATATATATATATATATATATATATATATATATATATATAATGCTTGATAGCATGGACATGAAGTCAACAGCACTTAGTTACTGAGAGTTTCTTGCCTCTGTGATTTTCAAACCGCTTGCTTTGAAAATTGCATAGGCAAGAAACTGTCAGTAACCAAGCACTGTTGACTTGATATTCACACTACCCTATCTTATGTGTGGTCAGTCTATAAAATTTATAGGCAAATGCAACAATTATAAAATCAATAAATGCAATTTAATGTAAATCAAATGTCAATTTAAAAAATTAGTATTCAGTAAACATTAGTATAAAAAATAATGCTACTTGTATTCCATCATAATTGTTATATTTAATGTAATTACTATTGAGATGTAATGTATTTTCTTTTCTGCTACTCTCTTTAGGAATATATTCTACTTTTTATAGGTTTTTATTATTTGAGTGTTAAACATTAAACATCTTTTTCAATCAACAACTTCCTTGAATTCAAATTGATCCTCTTTATTTTTGTGTAATTTTTTAAAATTATACTTTAACCCAACTTTGCTGGTCAAGTGGCTTTTTAAAGATATTTCACTGCTTTATTTTTGAATGCTAATTGCTTGAGCTTCTTGGGATTAGGAGGCAGTGCTGCAACAGCTGTCACTGATGTGGTATCTGTTAGGGTTTTTTTCTCTCTTTTTTTAAATTTTTTTTTTTTATACAGCCGGTTTTGTCCATCTCTTTTCTTTCTTTCTTGGAGCAGTCTAATCGCCTCTCCCCCCTCCCCACTGTTTCCCTTAAGAGGTACAAATTTACACATACACACACACATACTTCCAGAAGATTGTGTTTGGTAAGATGCTTTTACAACACACACCTTTTTACTAACTACACTTTTCTAACAATTTTCTAAGACAAATTCTGAATTTTATTCATTTTTTATATGGTTGGTTATGACTTTTTTTTTTATAGTGGGTTATGACTCTTTTTTTTTATATGGTGGTTATGACATTTATTTTTTTATATTGGTGGGTTATGACATTTATTTTTTTTATATGGTGGGTTATGACATTTATTTTTTTATATGGTGGGTTATGACATTTATTTTTTTTTTATATGGTGGTTATGACATTTATTTTTTTTATATGGTGGGTTATGACATTTATTTTTTTTATGGTGGATAACCCACCATATAAAAAAAATGGGGGGGGGTTGAAGCAACAATGTAATTTTTTAACAGATTTATTTTAATTTTTGTTTTCCTTGCCAGAATATTCTACTTTATTATCAATAACATTTTGTTATTTGTCAATAAATCAACTACTAAGAGTTTAATTCTTTTGTTAGTACAAATCATTAAAATGCTTTAACTCAAGCAATTTCCAATCTAATGAATAACTGTTTTTTGCTCACCCAAATCATTGTAATTTCTTAAGGAAGATAACAATTAAATGTTAATTACAGTATTTTTCATTTCCAATTATAAATTCTGTGATTCCATATCTTGCTGAATTGCTACCAAGGATACCCTTTAAATTAACATTTTATATATTATATATATATATCTCCTATGAATAAGTACACACCCACCAATTTATTTTTTTAAAAGTTAATTCTTTTCTAAACCAAAGATTCCAAGATTTTATTTCTAGCGGAACATTTATCAATCAAAATGGATATCATTAGCCATTATTTATTAGCAAACCCTACAGCATGGAAACTAATAAAAAAATATATTTTGTAGTAGTCCAAAAATAAGTACAGACCTTTTTATTTATATATTATATATATATATATATATATATATATATACACACACACACACACACACGTTGTAGAACTTCATGTGTATATATAATACAAGAAATATTTATCACAACAGTAATGATATATAAACAGGGACAGCACCAGTGCTTAAAAGAAAAAAAGACTTGAAAATTTCTTATATAATCAATGAGATTTATCTGATAAATCAAATTCTAAGTCACAAATGTTGTGATCCCAGGTAAAGCTTCTCAGACATGGCAACATCTGGCTTTATACTGGCAGAGATGTGTGTATAACATATACACATACTGAAGTCAGCTGAAAAGTTCATAGATTGACCAAGATACTCTTTCAAAGAATGTGATAAAATGAGGTTTATTTTTCAACATAATCTCCTTTGTAGTCTTCACACAGCTTCCATTAGTGTTCAGTCTTTGGATTCCATTGGTCAAGTAATCAGCAGCAGATATGGTGTCATCATATGAATTCTTCAGCTTACCTGTGTGTGTGTGTGCACATATATATATGTGTGTGTGTGTGTGTGTGTGTGTGTATTTTATCAGTGCCCGCCTAGAAACTGCAGCAGAATGCATACCAACCAACCAACCAAAGAGAAAAACACACTGTCCCCTGGGAGATGGAAGCGGTTAGAGTAAAGAGAAATGATATTAAAAAAAAAACCCAAAAAAACATCCCAACGCAATAAAAGAAACGCAAATTAACACCAAAATAGAAAACCTTAATCCCAGGTAGAACTAACTGAAACCTACAAAAAAGAACAGTGGGACAATTCACTTACCTAGGCAGTAATGTCTCCTCCACAGAAAGTGATGTTAATGTACAAATCGGAAAGGCATATTGGAAAAGCTAAAGAGACAATTCTTCCAAGCTGTAGTTATATCAGTGCTACTATACAGCTGCACGACTTGTACCCTAATGAAGTGCCTAGAGAATAATCTAGATGGTAGCTGCACAAGATATAATTTAAAATAACTCCAATAAAGCCTTTACTTCAAGATCCAATATTGAGCTTGCTTTCACATTGAAGCCTTAATGGTCAAAAGGCAGAAATACCAGTGTTAATATGGAAATTGTCCTATCATTAAGAAGGATCACTAAGGGAGATAACTCTAAGGAGTCTTATGTGTAACATGACATACATGTTATGTTTGTTTGTGTGTGTTGTGTGTATGTATATATATATATATATATATATATATATATATATTAGACAACTGAACTGTTGAGTCACCCATTGAGCTCTGGGTAGATGATTGTGGTTAGAGAAAGTGAGTTTGCAAAGCGAATTAAATTTAAAAAAAAAAATGATTTTGTAAGATTTCTAAGAAAGGCAATGTTTGCCTAATTTAAATTGAAAAGGAGCTGATTCGGTTCTCTCTTCAATCTCTCTGCTCACACAGAGAAACTAACATATATAATGAGGAGGTAATCAAGATATACATAGAAAGGGGGAAAGTAACAGGCAGAAAGTGAAGTAAGAAACAGGTCAGTTTTTTACTTAATTGCAAATTATGACTAATTAGAACATTTTAAAATGGAATTTTTTTTCAAACATAACTTAATCCTAACACCAAGTAATATTTTAGTATGAATTTTGTATCATTAAACTAAACAGGAAAAAAGCCTTCAGCAAACAATCATTGATTCACTCAGCATTGAAAATAAAATGGCAAATCATAATATAATACCATATTTGTACTTAATTGAATATCTATCACTAAACGTTTTTGTTTTTTTTTTGTTTGTTTTTGAAAATCAGCCAAGCAAATATTAAAAAAAAAAAAAAAATTGCTTTCTAGTTGGGTTTAAGAAAATTAGTGATATTATTTTTCTCAAACTCTGTTTAATTATCTTGTGTCTATTACTATATCTATCCCATAATACTTGTTAGATTTGCACATACATTTCATATATTAAATATAACAACTATTATGAAACAAAAATAGTAATCATTATAATGAGCATAATTTTTACATTGTTCCCCTCTCTCTCTCTCTCTCTCTCTCTCTCTCTCTCTCTCTCTCTCTCTCTCTCTCTCTCTCTCTCTCTCTCTCTCTCTGATGTAGCATTCAATCTGATAAAAATGTTATTTTCTCTCTCTCTCTCCTTTTTTTTCTCCTTTTTTTTCTCCTTTTTTTTAATTTTAATTTTTTTAAAGAATTGTTTTTGATTTTTAATATCACTAACAGATATTGCCAAAATGTTATGAAAAAAAAAAATCTTTAAAACAGCTTATAGTGTGAGCTTATGTGCTGTATGAGAAGAAGGGTGTTATTTTCTTTTTAAAAAATGTGAAGATTTGCTTTGAATATCTGACTTGCTTCAAATTGTAGATGCTTCTCTGGAATATCTGCATTCAAGTGATCTGCCTCGTCATTTCCAGCATCAGTCTAGCCGCAAAATGAGGAGTTATTATTACTACACCCAGCAGTAATTGGTTATCCCTTCATTTCTCTATTGTTGGGATTGCTAAAAAAAACAAACAACACACATACAAAAAAATAAAGCAAAAATCATTATAGAGTTAAGTATTCCACCAAAGAAACACATTTGCCACTTCCATAAACACTTACACATACTTTTATTTTACTTAGTCAATTAAAAGAAATAGTCCTTAATAGATAGGCATTACATTTTATTATTTAAAAAAAAAACGTTTTATTCACATTTTAGTCTAAAGTTAATTGTATGTCTGTAGTGTTTTAGTGCATATATGGTAGTGAAGCTTGTTGGGTAGCTAAAATTGCACTTTCTCTAGTCAACCAATTTTAGTAAAGGCATGAAGTGATGGCTCTATGGTTTCTACTTTGCACAAAGCAAGTTTGATTAATATTAGGCACATGGCATTATTTTGATAATGCTATTTCAGAATGCTTGTAAAATTGTAAACTAACCTTCTACATAAGCACATTGGGGTCAAGGCAACATTGCTTAATTATTTCTCAGTTTCTAACAAATGTTGTTACTATTATACATTGATTCTTTTGTACTAGTTTCCATATATCTGTGGTTTTCTTACCACAGTGTAAATTCAGGTGTCTTTTGAATTTAGTTACAAATATTTTATCAATAAGGAACTGGTAAGGTAATTATTCTTATGTTTGGTGTCCTAACTCAATTCTTTCTTATGATTTTGATTTTCTTTCCCACCAAGATAGTGTATATTTTTGTTTACTAAATGATCCCTTTCAAGTTTTATGGGGTTCTAATAAGTATTTGAAGAGCATTAGCACAAACTATTGATTGTGGTGATCACAAAAAAAAAGCTTTTATTGGTGGTACAGATAATATAGATATACATAATATCACACACACACAAAGCCTTGGGCCCTAAGTAATTTCTTATATCACTTATACCTTCACATGCACTGACCTGATCAATGATTGAACTTGTAACTTTAACCCTCTTCCTGCACCTTTTCTCACCAACATCATGTTCCCTAAGATATTTAGGTAATGTGTCTGATAACTAAGGAAGACTAGAGGATATATTGCATGAAAACATGACAAAGAAAAATGCCCCCCCCCCAACAAAAAAAACAAAAAAACAATCATAGTAGTAATATAGTTTAAATTGGAGTTCTTCAGGATGGACCCCAACCTCAAATTAGACCCTAGCATGATACAATTTTATATGAATTGATTTTCTTATAAAAATTAATGTTGAATACCAAAGACAACATGGAATACATAATTTGTGAGAAAAATTAGTTGAAAGTATTTGATTTGTTGTAAATTCTTAAAATGTTTCTTTCATCAATCAATTTTCATATGGAGATTGGATTATGATTTTTACTTTACTTTTTCTCTGAATTTTTTTGATAATTTGTATTATTTGGATTTAAGCCAATGGGCCCTCTGGTCTTCTTCAGGTGTTTTCCGAGGCCACATTGGCTGAAACATTGTGTATATAACAATAAAGATGAGGATGATAGTTCGAATAATCTAAATTTTACTTTGCTCTCAAAATATATGCTACTTTAATATTGGACTTTTTAAGACATTGATTATTTTAGAAAATATTTAAAAGAAATATATTTATATTCTACATATGATATTAATATAGAAATTGGTTTCAAACATAATTATAATATTAGATATTTTTTTATACAGATTTACATTCCATTTGTATTCTTTTTTCTCTAAGTATATTGTATTTTATATTTTATTAATTTTAATAACAAGTATTAAAAAAATAACAAAATTAACTGATTTTAAAAAGGTAATAAGATTAACTGATTTAAAGAAAACAAAAGCTAAGGATTATATTTAGCAAAAAACATACCAACTTTTATTGGATGACTTGTATTGTGTAATGGTTAGCAACTTAAATGACTGAACCATTGTTAGTTTGATTTTCACTGAGACCACATAT
>CM042171.1:24613692-24653692 GCA_023376005.1 Doryteuthis pealeii | reverse complement strand
TACACTTTTCACTATGAAACTGGAACATAACCGTATTTTAATAATTTCAAAGAGAAAATTTAATTTGAAACAAAATAGATAGAAAGAAACTGTATTACTTACCAAAATACAAATTCACCGCAGAATGACAAAACTCGCATTTTGTTGTTTTGTTTGAATTAAAGTCACTTAAAATGATTAAACAACCTTTTCTTTCCTTTCTTTTTCAAATAATCAAGTATCTTGCATGAAAATAAAAAATACTAATTATATTTACAATTTAAAACAGACAGACAAATAATAGCATCTGCGTAAATTTTAAAAGATATTAATTTAAAGAAAGTCCGATGACACTAATCATACACATTAAACAAACTATATCTATTTTATTTTATGACTAAAACGAAAAAAAAAAAAAAAACTTAGTTTTATGTTGTTTTATTTTATAATTAAGATTATTCTATTTTTTCCCACTGAAAAATAACAAATCCTGAATGTTAGAAAAAAAAAAAAGGAAGCGATTTTTTTTTTTTTTTTTTTTTTTTTTTTTTTTCACTGTTTAAATCTCAAACCAAAAACAAATCTAAACCAAAAATAATAAAAAAAAATATTTACTTGTAGAGACGAAATGGAGGTTAAACACCTCCATTTCGTCTCTACAAGTAAATATTTTTTTATTATTTATAATGCTTATTTTTTTATATGAATTATTGATATCAAACAAAAGTTGTTCCTTCATTTATAATCTTGTGTTATTGTGTCATAAAACTATAATCATCCCTCTGCTCTTATTATGGATTAGGTTAAGACAATTTGAGATTTAAACATTTAAAAAAAATTCCCATATTTCAGTTTGGTAACTTGTTTATTAGTTTGATTCTCCTCTCCTCTCCTCCTTTCTCTCCTCTCTCCTCTCCTCCCTCTCTCCTCTCTCCTCTCCTCCTCTCCTCTCCTTTCCTCTCCTCTCTCCTTTCTCCTCTCCTCTCCTCCTTTCTCCTCTCCTCCTCCTCCTTTCTTTTCCTCTCCTCCTTTCTCCTCCTTTCTTTTTCCTCCTTTCTTTCCTCTCCTCTTTCTCCTCTTTTCCCCTTCCTTTTTCCTCTTTTCCCCTTCCTTTTTCCTCTTTTCCCCTTCCTTTTCCCTCTTTTCCTTCCTTTTCCTCTTTTTTTCTTTCTCCTTTATCTTTCTCTTTCTACTCCTCCTTTATTCTTCCTCCCCATTCTCCTTATTTCTCTCTTCTCCCCCTCCTAGATTCATCTTAAGAAATCACTTAAATATATTAAAATATATAAACAATTATAAAAATATCTTGAACAATTTTATCAAACATTTTTCCTCATAAACTGAGGAGGTAATGATTATTCTGAAATTTACTTAATTTGTTCTCTATAAAATTTTTAATGTTAACTAATTTTGTTGCTGACCCAAAAAACTGTCTTGTGTCAATCGTGCAAATTTTTACCTATTACACTGGGAACACGATTTTCATTGAGTTGGATCTCACACTTGTTTTTGACTATTTTTTTTTTACCTCTGAATCCAAAAAATCACCCCAGTTTTTCTATATCACACCAACTTTTTGAGCTATAGGATCCCTTGATTTTTCTCAAAAACAATAGAAATACAGCATCTAACATTTTTAGAGAATGTTTGTTGCTAAACTCCTTCAACACTGAACGTCTTAAATTTCTTAATATGAACAAAGGAAAATTGATTCAAAGATTAAAAATTGCTTTTTTTTTATCATGAGAATACTTGTCCTTGAACTACTTTTCAATTATTCATTTGATTACAATATTTATATGAATAAGAATTTAGGTATTGTTTATACTATCATAACTGACCTCCCACTCACTGTTTTATTTATTTTATATAAATATATATAAAGAAAAATAGGATGTGAAAACTAAATTTGTGGGTGTTTCTAACAAATTTTAAATTTCTATTTATTCAGTGTTGTACTTATTTATTCATAAAATTAAAAAAATTTGTTTCCAAATCCTTATCAGATGAAACTCAGAAAGGGTGAAATATTATAATAAAAACTCCATCTAATTTGGTTTTCATGTCATATTTTTATTTTATTCTTTCAGATTCTTAATGCATAATTGATAAAAAAATATTGAAACTGCATCTTTAATTTTTTAATGAAGACATCTGCTCACATGAGCAACTTATATAATAAGTGATGATGCCAATTTGAAAAAAAAATAAATCAAGCCAATCTTCTTTTCTATATTTTCCTGACCTAGCTGTGTGTGATTTCTTGGCTTTCTAAAGTAAAAAAAAACCCACTTCTCAAAGAGGAAGATTAAGGAAATGGAAGCCATTGCAAAAAATATGATGCCACAATTTTTAACTATATCAAAAGATAAGTTTAAGATACTTTGACAAATTGACAGTTTCTTGCCTATGTGATTTTCAAACCCATTTGGACCAAGTGCTGTTGACTTCATGTCTTTGATATCCCTAACTTAAACATACATGTTCTATCAAGAATATTGATCACTCTTAATTTGTAACTATATATATATATATATATAATAAATAAGTAATCCACAGACACGTGTTTCAAGGTATCACCTCTCATCAGTGTGGTTATACCTTAACAGTTACCCCTGTCCGGGTTTGACACCTGAATGAACTTTCATTCGCCAACCCTCTTACCCGTGCGGTCAGAGGCAGCTGTCAAATATAGGAGAATATTTAATTGCTACATTTCTAAGCGGAAATGAATTCACTAGAGTGTGCCATCAGTTGAGTTGGAACACTGATTGTCAGAGAATGAAAATGACCGCCTTCCACCTGATATAAATTAGAGGTACCATGCTGCTTAGATGGAAGGATTTACAATCATAGATTGGCCTTGGAGACACTGTATGGATTAGTGATAATATTTTGGTTATCTCTATTTCTGCTCCTTAATGTATCTAATTTCATTTTGTAATTAAATATTCTATAATTAAGTTGTTCATCTATTATTTATATTATGTACATGTGATGTTAGAAGAATAACCATTAGCAAGTAAAATTGCCATGTCATAGTGAGATTGTTATTAAAACAATATACTTAAAATGCTCTAATGTAGAGAATAAAACAATTTTCAGTTCAATTTGCTACTGAAATAATTTTGTGATGTCTGCATTAGTGCCGAATATCATTTTTTTAATCATCCAAATTCTCAATATAACAGAACTATGAAATTTCAATTAGAATCCTTCACTAATTAGCTAAATAAATGTTACAATGGGAACCCAATGGTATATCATAAACTTAAAAATATACAGATACCAGGATATGTTCTGACCAACCAGTCATAAAAAGATTCAGTCAGAAGTTAGTGTTATAATGAATGAAAGAATTCAAGAGACAATCTTTGAATATCACCTGTGTTATCCATGCTTTAGGGTTAGACAGTAAACAGTGTGCTTATTTACATTGTTACATTACACATAAAGTTCTTAAATGATAAATAAGAAACAAAAACCTGTGACATTCTATCCAAGCAACAAACTTAAATGATCCTTAAACACTTTAAAGCCATGCATAGTTTTTGCTTTTTTGTTCATTTGTTTTGGGACCAGCACTCATTTGTACTATCTGCAACACATCTTATTTTTAAAAGGTTTCACTCATGCTTTTTAGTTACAATTGTAAGTGTGGCTCATTGTAAGTTAAATAAATGACTATCTGTATGCTAATTTAGCAAATTTCTGGTGATTCGCCTTTAAAAATACGACTTTACACAAAATGTACAACTACAAAAAAAGTATTTAAACTTTGATAAATCTTTTTACAAACTATCCATATTCAAACCACTTGATAAGTTAAATCACCTCAAAACACATTACTCAATTTCAAATTTATTATACATACTCTACACAAAAAAAACAACAAAAAAACCATCTAACTTCAGCAATCTTTATTGACAAGTACAACATCCGAGATAGATGAAGGGTGATTGTCAGAGTTTACAACCCTATATAGAGTTATAAGACTGGTGATGAATCTTTCTGCAAACCATCTGCTTATAAAAGTATATGTTTATAAATAACAAATGTTTGGTGAATTGAGTTGATATTTCACTAAATTTACTTTAAAAATAGGTTTTAGACTTAAAATGGTTTAAACACAAATTATTAGATTTTTTCATCATTTATAAAACACCTTTATTTATATATATATATATATATATATATATATATAGGCAGATTTGGGATCTCTTATTCACTTCATTGACATATTTTACTGGAAAGAAATTTCATTCTAATTCTAGGCATGCATTAATAACAATCCACTTGCAATTCTTATTAAGAATTCTATTAATCCACTCATTACTGCTTCACTACCTTTTCTCATCTTTGTATTAATTTGTAGATAGTACACTGATTATTCTCCTCATTTACTTATATTCACTTAATGTGATGTCTTCTTTTATTATTAACTCAAATTATGCTTTATACTTATTCACTCATCTATTGCAAATATTCTTATCTTTCTTTTGTTGCTTTTATTATTGTAATGATACATTTTTAAATTCTTTAGAAATATCAGTTTATTATTAAATATTTTTTTAAATAATTTTGCAAAAACACCATTCCATCCTTTTCAACATGACTGTTTCTGATTTTACTAATTTTTTTTAAAACTATCATTCTCTTCCTAAATAGAAATATTTGGAGGTGGAGGAGAAATATTATTTGCAACTGTAGAAAAACTAACAAAAAATGCTTTCCAATATTTTCTCTGTTGCAATGTACACTGTTTCTTTGTCAGTTGATTAGATAATTAAAAATGTTCCTACTAAATCTTTTTGTAGTCATTTTTCTGCCACTGAGCAATGTCATATGGTGAAATAACTATTTAATATGAAAGAATTATCTACCTTATTATTGTTCAACTTAAGTTGTAATTTCCTGATTAAATCTGGTTATTAGTTTCATTTTTTTTTGTATTGAATAAAAAAAAGTTCTCTTTTTAAAAACTACTTAATGTTATAATATTATGGTTATTATCAGGTTCTATAGGGTCATCTGAGTCTGCTAGTCCGACGAGCAGTCTGAGCAGCTACCAGCACCAATATGAGACTGATTCTGGACATAACAGTATTGCCTCCTCAAATTTTGACAGTCGCAGCACCAGCTCTGTTGGTTCTTCCAATTCCCCAACTCCAACACGGCGTGCTACTAATGTTCCGCAGACAGGTGAGACATTTTTAGAAACTGTCTTTATTATTTCTGTGAAATCATTTGTTATTTTCTTTTATAAATTTTATGTATATTTTGTATTAACAGTGAATATGTGGCAGCATCTTGTTTTTTTTTTTGTTTTTTGTTTTTTTAACCTTCAAACGTCCTTGTTATGTTTCAAATATGTTGTCCATTACTGCTTGAAAGTGTTTCCCAGTTTTGTGTTTTTTTATTAAGTAACCTGTTGTGCTTGGCATTGAAAAAAAAAGTTAAATTTTCTAGTGGTGCAAGGGAGATTGTCAAACAATTTACATTACTCCCTTTCCAGTGTAAATATAGCAGCTTACTCCTGTTATTAGGGAATTCTTGGAAGATTTAAGAATGCCTTTATGACAAATGGATTTTACAAGATTATTAATAAAGAGAAACTAAAATGTAAATAAAAGATTATATTTTACTAGCAAAAAAAACCCTCTGGGCGGTGTATAAATAAATTCTTGGAAGATATTGCCCGAGGTGGGGTTTAAATAAATAAAATAGAATGTTTAATATTTAAAAAGAAATTACTTAAAAAGCATCCTATCCACTCCACTGTGATATTTGTTTTGTTTTATGACAGTAGGGACCTCCAAAATGTTTCTAAAAATTTCTGATTTAATTATTCAGACCCTTATCTTTATAAAAAAAAAATTTTTTAAATCGTACGAGTAAAATATTTTGTTTGGATTTTATAAAATTAAATGAATTAGATATTTCCCCTAATATATTTTAGGTAAAAACTATTTTAAACAAATTCATCTAAAGGTGAATAAGTATCAACATTTTTGTGAGAATTTGACTCTTAAATGATTTTTCATAGAATTTTTTAAAAAGTTTGTAGGCATAACTTGTATGTGGTCATGTTAATTGATTCAATGGTGTGAAAATATAAACATTGTTTTTGTTCATAATTTTCATTATTTTCGGTGGCTGAAAAATATTAAAAAAAAATACCAGGAGTTTTTTAATGTTTCTTCTTTTGAATGATCAAAAAAATTAGATGATAATATTAACTATTATTCTGTTTCATTATATTAAATATTGGGGGGTGGGTGTAATTTTCTACATGGAATTGGAGGTCCCTATATGTCTGGCAGACAACAATGTTTGTTTTTTTTAATTTTTATTTTTTTATACACCAATTTTTACATAATCCTACAAAATTTTATTAAAATTGAACGAATATTTTGATTTTAGTGTAAAAAAAAAATATACTTCTGTTAAACTTTATATAATGTCCAAAATTATGTAACCCTTTTATTTAAAAAAAAAAATTATTTCTTCATAAAAAGATGTAAACAAATCTTAAATGTCAGACATGTGCAGAAACCTAGACAGGATACTGTTAAATACACAAACCTTTTCAAATTTAATGTCAAAGGAGAATATATGACTATTTCTTGTTTGTGAATAATTTTTTCGTAAAGCTCTATACGTTAAATAAAAAAGCTATATATAAATCAATAATACCAGGCATGTATTTATTAAAACTTGTTTTAAAAAACACTGTGGACCATAAAAAGTTATGTCCTAAGTATATATATATATATATATATATATATATATATAAACCAGCATTGTTCTTTATTTTTATGTAGTATTGACTATAAATTAAATACTCATTGATTAACTTGGTTAATTTCTGAAATGACTGTAGTTTCAGTTACAAATAGAATCTGAATCTCCATTATTAATAGAATTATCCGGACCAAGTAACCAATAAGCACCCCAGCTGGGAGCTGTTTTGAAAGGAACAGATTTTGCTTTTCACTGTAATCTCCCGGTTGTTTGTTTACAAACAACAGGCGATTTTTTTTTGCATTAGAATTTCACTGTAAGATTTAAGTTTGTTTATGTATATTTACCACCCAAAGGCATATTTTTATACTGAAATAGTTTTTGATTTTAATTTTTTTTTAAAGTTATTTGTTGGTTACTTTGTCCCAACATCCTTTTATTTGAAGAAAGAAAAAAAATTCCTATTGAATTAACATGAAATTACTAATTTTTTTTATTATTAAAATTGAAAACTATTTTAGTATAATTGGGTTGTAAATATTTTTTTAGTTTTAAAAACTTTAAACGAAAGGCACGTTTTTATATCAAAGACACATTTTTATATTAAAATAGTGTTTTATTTAATCAGAAGAGAAATGCAGGTATGTTTATTTAAATAAAAGTATGTTGGGACCAAGTAACCAATAAATAACTTTTTTTTTTTTTTTTTTTTTTTATTATTATTAAAATTGAAACTATTCTAGTATAAAAAAATTTATGGGTTGTAAATATACATGAACAAACTTTTAAAAAATCTTACAGTGAAATTTTAATGCAAAAGAAATCATCTGTTGTTCGTAAACAAACAACCAGAAGTTTACAATGAAAAACAAAAGGTGTTCCTTTCAAAACAGCTGCCAGCTGGGGTGCTTATTGGTGACTTGGTCCGATTATCCTTTCAATGGATCTACATAATATAGAGTAGAAGATTCAATATTTGGAAAGTTAATGTTTTTCTATTTGTGCCTTGTTCTATCTTATTTCAAGTTTATGAACTGGCAAGACTTTATTTTTTAATCTTTTTCCAGATTTCTGTTGTTTTAGCAAATTGAGTGTTTATCAATTTTAGTTTTTAAAATCTTCATGTAGTGTTGCTGCAAACTAATCTCTGACAGTGAATAATCTTACAAGAATATAAAAGCAAATATATTGTTAGAACAAGTGGCATTAAATAGTGCCAAACAACAAGAGTTTACTATATATTTTAAATGAATTTTTCATTATATTCTTTGAATCCAGAAGTACTGCAAAATATAATGTTTATTAACTAATATTTTTGATGTGCAGTGAAATTTTGATATAGGAATTTAAAAAAAAATTTTTTTTTTTCAAGTTATAATAACAGTTCGTTAAGTTACCCTGGGTATTCATCTTTTAGGGGTTTTTTTTTATGAAATGTTTTTGAAATTTTATTAATTTGATACTAATTGTGATATATTTTACTTTTGTAAATTTCTTGTTTTATTTTTTTTTTTTTTTTAAATAAATTTCTCTCCATTAGAAAATGCAAAGGCCAATTTGCTGCATTTCACATCACTAAAGTTCTATTTCAGCTTTTTCTTCATTATAATTATTCTCTTTAAACTTTTTGCTTTATTTAATATTTTTGCATACAAATGGCAATCTGCAGCTCATTTGCTTATCTTTTCTTTTTTTTTTTTCTAAATCTCTTGATGGTGTGGGAATAAACATTATGGTAGAATTTAAAATAAAGTTGATTTTTGGCCATCAATCTACTGATTGTTCATCTTTAACAATTAAAAAGGAACTTTAGAGTTAATATAATTGAAATTATAACACAACTTATTAAATTGTGTGCAAAAAAAAATAATTTGCAAATATATTTTTTTTAAAAAGTCTCAGAAAGAATATAGTGTTGACATTAATACATTGTGCTGACTTTACAGTTTTTTGTTAATCTGAAACTAATTTTTGATTAAAAAAAAAATTTAAGATTAAATAAAATTAAAAGCATATAAATGTTATTAGTGTTCATAGATCTTCTCGGTTGCATTCTCACACTGCAACATTTCCTTTCACTAAGTTTGCATATCCTAATTGTGACAAAAATTATTTTCATTTTATTTAAAAAAAAAAATAAGATAAAACTCCCTTGACTTTTATTTATTTTTTATTTTTTAAAGAGATTTGAAAAATAAAGATAGTTTTGTAATAAACAAACTATTAGATTTAATGAGAACTAAACAAAAAACAGCACATCTTTTTGACATCAGTACATCACCCACACGTCTTTATTTTTTTTTCTTTCTCTTTTTTTCCTAAATTTCTAAGTCTTACATTTATTACTAAAAAGTTTTTAATTTCACAATTAACATTAAAAAAAATGCTTTGGATTTTTCTTTGATACAATAAACTAATTTTTTTACTTAGGTGTGTGATAATTTTCAGTTTTATAAAATCCTAAGAAATAATAATAATAATAATAATAATAATAATAATGCCTCTAGAGATTTTGTTCTTAAAGCTTTTAAGAACATTTAGTAAAAATGCTTATTAAGTGTATAATATATAGATTTGTGGTGCAGGAGGTGAAGAATCTGAAATTGGTATTTCTTCTCTCACAATTTTTTTTCTTTGCACTGACACAGGGTCACATGTTAATCTATCTTTCAATAGCACAAATATTAACCCTATTTCTTCTTTTAAAAGTTTTTTTATCATTAACATCTAATAACCTTAACTCTTTTTCTATAAAAAATACATTTTTATTTCCCCTGCCTCCTATATTGTATTCAATGTAATTCCCAGAATTTGTTTTGCATGTTGAAATATCTAAAACTTAATGATTCTGGTGATTTTGGGGAGGAAAAAAGTTTTATTTGTTATATGCATGGTCCATTCATTATTTCTTTTAAGTGTTAAGTCCTGTTTTTGTTTTTCTTAATGGCTGTTTTATTTTGATTAAATATAAATAATGATTTTTATTAATCTTTTTCATTTTTGTTAAATGTTGGTGTTGTCATTGATTGTTCCCTCTCCCACCATTCTATGTTGTTCATCTTGGATTTGATAGTCATTATTGTTTGTGCTTGTGGATGTCTTGTGTGTTGTCAGATATATTCAGTTTCTATTAGCCATAATTATTGTCTCTAAACTATATATATTATTTTCTTTATAGCTTTCCTAGTTGATTTTTTTTTTCTTTTTTTAAATTACCTTTTCTGTACTTGTTCTTTATCAAGCTAAAAGATCTGAATGCCTTTACCATTATCAATTTATTAAACTGAATTGGGCTATAAAACACTTTTTTTTCTTCTATTATGGTTGTATTGTCATTTTGTTCATGGGAAACATCTAAAATTGTCTTCTTCTTTGTCACTGACTAATTTTCCTAAATGTCATTGTTCACTTTTCACCCCTTAAAACGGTCACAGACACCTTGGGGTGGTGCAGTATTTAGCAAGCTGGTCTTGCAGATCAGTTATTACAGAATAGTGAGTTCAATTCTCACTGGGTGCCCTCATACTTTGAGCTTTGTGCTAAGTTTAATAAACAATTATTGAAACTGTCATAGTGTTTTATATTTGACAATGTTTCTGTAAGAGTTAATTACTCATATATAGTTTCTATTTCTCAAAGATTTTATAAAGCATTGAATGTTTCAGTTACTTTTTTTTCTTTTTTCTTTTTTAAAATGATCAGATCAATCTTACATCTAAGACAGATCTGAGTTGTAATAAAACTGTTTTAATGCTGAACTATAAACTTGAGCAAAGTTTATTAAAAAATCTGTGTCATATTTCAATTTAGATCTTCAAATGAATCTGGTGATCTTTTTGGTTTAAGAATATTTGCTATAAAATACATGAACATTTTTACAATGTATATTCTGTTGTAAGCTGAATGTTATTTCTAATGTTAAATTTATTTTGTTTAATTCATTATTGGTTTTTAAATTGTTCTTTTTGATGGATTGATTAAGTTATATAAAATTTCAGAATTTCTTTTAGTTTTTTGCTGAACATATATATATATATATATATATATAGACCTTTTATATGCTTTTTATAGAAATAAACATAGAAAATTAACTTCATTACTACTGAATTGACTCAGAATTGTGGTGTTTTGAGATCTGTGTTTTAGGATATTGATATATTTTTTTTTGTTAAAGGATAAAACTTTATTGCATACTTTTTATTTATTTATTTATTTATTTGTTTTTTTAAAGAAAAACCTAAAGTCAGCAATTTCTGAAAGCTTACTTTCAAGATTTGTTGTATTGATTAAGATTTAATTTTTCCTTTTTAAAGAAACATTAACTAATATGCAACTAAATAGTAAAATAAAGATCTGAGTTTTGAGGTGGGGGGTGGGGGTGGGTGCTTCGCTAAAAGTTTTCTTACTCTGTAATTATCATTAGGTTGGAAGTTTTATGAAATTATATATATATATTAAATGTAATAAATTGAAGTACCAAAAAAAATTAGAGACCACTGACTATGTAATGATATGTGTGAAAGGTACTGAAATCGTTGTTGGGATATATTTATTGAGGATATTGTCTTTGTGTTTGAATGTGACTCTAGGGAATTTAGTGAGATTAATAGTATAATTTGGCAAGGACTGGAGGGATGTGAAGTATGTAAAAGTTTCATTTTTCTGGGACCAATTTTGCATCACCTACAGATGATATTTCAGGAGAGGGATGCGTTAGCTTGCTAGAGCAAACCACTGTCACAAACATAGCAAACAAAGAAATGTAAATGATTTGTAACAAAATATGCCATACATATCAAAACATTCTTGTTTTAAAATTGGTCCTTGTGTTCTCAAACAGAACATGCTACCACCAGATTTTACAACATCATGTCAACATACTAGGTCTATTTAGTTCCATCAGATTTCCTCCACTGACAAACTCTGACTATGATACTAAACTGCATTAGTGTTGAGGCTCCAATTCTAAGACTCTTGGTAGTGTGGAGTCACCCCCTTTGTTATTGCCATTACTCCCAGTTCCACTCTGACCTCGAGTGGCAATACTTGTAACAGTCCAATCTATGGGTCAAATAGACTTCATCTTAAAGCATTGATATTGTAACTAAGTATGAAGTGTTTAAAATGATTCAATTTCATTAGTGGCTCTTAAAACTTTGATATTTCTATTTGATAGGAATAGTTAATTGAAGATATATAATTGTTAGCAAAGATATAATTGTTTACAAAGGATTATTATTAAATGGGAATAGTTATTTGAAACCATGTAATTACTTGAGGAAAAAAAAAAGACTTCAGCATTAAATAACCCAACAATGCTCTAAAAGCAACCAACCAATCAGACAAACTACCTGAAAGAAGTGGAAATATGACTCATCTGACCAGATCTGAACATGTCTGTCTTCTATAATTTGAATGACAATGTTATCTGACCTAAGTGAGGCATAGTAAACAATGATTTGATGTCAATAATGGTATCCTTTATTTGTAAACAACTTCAAAATACAATGTGTTAACTAATGTGTTGAATATTTGATTTAATGCAATATTCCTCTTTGTTGGTTGTTTTCCATCTTTGTTAATCATTGGCAGCCTCATTTTTGCACACCTTTTAGATGCCCGCAGTGTGCATATGCCACTAATGTATTTCCAGAATTCATATATTCCTGGTATACTCTGCTACTAAGAAAAACCTGGAGCAGCTGTTACTTCAAAGATAGTACCCTTCCTTTCTAACTCCAGGGTTAGATATATCCCATTTGCTGCTATAGCTACACTTCCCCTAAATCTAGAAAGACAGTGTATAACATAAAAGTTAGAGGAAGGTGAATGGTGTCTCTAATTATTTATTTTTTTTGTGCTTCAGTTTAGCTGTATTTAATTCTGATTGTTGACTATTGGAATTGGAATTTCTTTTCTATTAACTATGTGTGTATAAGTTTCAAACAAAAAATAAAGTTTTAAATTATGTCTCTTTAAAAACAAAATGGAGGAGACACTGGGATCTTTTGCACACATCTAATACTTGTCTATTCCATTAACAATGTATACTTTTTGGGTGGGGTGGGGTGAGGCTTAAAGTGAGGTAATTGTTGAATATTATCTGGTTTTCCAAGATATATTTTTTATTGTTCTTTTTCAACAGATTGTTTTCATTCCAAATACCTTCGGAAATTTCTATTTTGATAGATGTCCAGGCCAGAAAGGGTGGGGCATCGAAAAGCTTACTGGATATTTGACAAACAAAGGGTAAACTTATGGCTTTGATGTTTGTCTGTCTAGTGTCCAGTACTGTTTTAGTCGAGTTAACTTTTCTGTATGTATGTGTATGATAGTATCAGTTTATTTGCTGTATTGTACAATCCAGTGCCTATTTTATTTTCTCCTCATTTCACTTTATATTGATTTTTGTACAACTTTTTTTATTTATTTATTTTTTGAGACTATAGTTGGTAGTTGTGCTCTCTCTTTATATCTACTGACCTGTAGGCATTGTGCTTTATATATATATATATATATATATATATATATATATATATATATATATATATATATATATATATATATATATATATATTTCTCTCCCTCCCCCAATGTAAGCTAGCTAGCTGCCAGTGATCTAGAAAAGAGACAGGCACCTCATGTGACAATTGACATTTTCTTGCAGCAGTTAATCCATCACTTAACCACCAGCCACTACCATCATCACACCTGTCTTCAGTATCTCTGTTGCCACCACCTACAGTTATTGTGGCTCCTGCTATGCCCCCGTCTCCCACTTCTTCGTACCCCTCACAACAACTACAGCAGCAGCAACAGCAGCAGCAACTATATCAGCCACCATTACAGACACCACCATCACCACAGCCTGGCACTACACGTCCACCTCTGCCTCCTTACCATGTTGCCGTGCAAAGTTCTGCCATCAACACTTCAGGTGAGACACAATGGACCAACCAGTTACTAACATGCACCATTTCATGCTATACAAGGCAACAACAACAATAAAAAATTTAAAGTTCACTTAACTTCTAAAAAAAAAATTTTTTTTTTTTTGGAGGGGGCAGAGTTCAATCTGGATTCAGCATGTTTTATTATAAGGCAGTTCCTTAGTATTTTGAATGGAACATTTAAGAATATCTTTTCTCTAGTATTTGAATTAAATGCAAAATGATTATTCGACAAAGAGGATTTGTGTTATCTTATTTCATAATTGTAATATTTGATCATACAATTTCATGAGCCTTTGGGCACCCCGTTGTGGTGTAATGGCTAACAAGCTAGTCTTGCAGACTAATTATTACAAAGCAGTGATTTTGATCTTTGTGCCAAATCTATGCAACATTTTTTGCACCCTGAATGTTAAACCATTGCTAGTGAGTTTGATTCTCACTGGGTGTCTTATGCTATAACTAAGCTAAGCTTAGTAAATGACAACAACTGCATAGGAGGGGGGGGGTTTAAGGAGGAGCAAAAACAATTTGATTTGCCTGAAATTTTGAGAGATAAAAACACAGGTACTAATTTTTTTTGTTTACCTGAATTTTCCAAACTGTGTTTGCCTTAATTTGGCAATGGCATTTGCATCTCTGCTTTCCTGGCTCTCATCTACAATTTCCAATCTCAGAAGAAATATTTAGAATACATTCTAAGAATATCTTGCAAATTCTGGAACTTTTTAAAGTTATAGTAGTCAGTATTTCTTTATAAAGTTCAAATTTACTGATATTTGTGGTATCTCTATATTAAGATGTTTCTTCAATCATTTAATTGCCATTCTTATCAATGTTTTTTTTTTTTTTTTTTTTTTTTTTTTTTAATAAATAATTTTTTCATTTAATTTAAACAATGTTGGACCCTTATGTCAATACAAAAAGTCAAAAGAAAACATTAAAACAAACATTTTCATTATTTAGATATTAAACTCTTTGATGAATATTGAGGGGTTTGGTGTGTTTTAGGTCTTTTTTGGCCAAACCTTTTGGCATTTTGAAGTAATTTACTTTAGTTTTACTAACCTTACTTGAAGATTTGCATGTGAGTGTATGAGTGGGTGCCGCTTTCATGTGCCACGTGCAACTATAGTCGAATTCCTAGCACCATGCCATGTGTGACTGTAGTTGAATTTTATACTACATTCTGCTTGCTGGTCTGTATTTTCAACCTGTTGGGGTATTTTGCAGTTTCATGTTGCCATGGAATATAGGATTAATTGATATTCATACTGGGCAGATTTAGGAAGAAATTGTATATAACTCAAATGTGAGTAAAATTAGTGATTACAACTTCAATTTTTGATCACAATGACTTGTGGATACAGATGATACACATGCTGCTGTACAAAATGTATGCAATGTATACAGAAACAAAAAAAGAACAAAGGAAATTTGCTGATTTTATTCAGAAAATGTTTTTTTTTTTTGTTCTAATACCATTTACATTGATTGGGTTTCAAGTAATCTTCTCTTTTTTTTTCTGGAAAATGCAACACTGACTCAGTTACCAAATATATGAGAATACAACAAGGAAAGTGATGAAAAATTTGGTTTGGCAACCTTAAAAAAATGATTGCAAAAACAGACAGATGGTAGCATAGTTTTTCTTTTCCCTCATTCATTCATTGTTTCAGCTTCATATATTAAAAAAAAAGGTTTTTGGAAGTTTTCTGGTTATTATATGCAAAGAAAAGAAAAAAATAAGGTAATTTTTTAAGAAATTTGAATAAGTTTTTCTGATAATTTATCTTAAAATATTTGATTGTTCACTAAAGAAACATGTTAAAACAAAATGGTCGACTGTTTATATTGGAAGATTTTTTGGAATTATCATAGAAAAACTGATGGCTGCAGATTTACATGGGATTTGACAATTGGCATGGCTGACCAAGATTACTTGTTTTGTTGGGTAGTGGTCAGTTAACTGGAGCAGAGTTGATAACCTTTTCTTTCGGTGGATGAAAGAGAATGAGAGCTCAGCATTTAAAGTCTCTTCATTTTATTTTCTCTCCTTTGAATTGTGTTGTTGGTCTGTTTCTTTTGCATGAACCAATTTGATTTTTTCCCTCTTTTTTTCTTTTTGCAATGTGCTCATTTATTATGGAGTGTCCAAAGTTATCATCCAACTGTTAGGATGAAAGGATCCAGACTTTGGCAATTCTTTCTTTTTTTTCTCAGTTTGTGTCTGGTGTGAGTGATTGGTATTTGATTTTATAGTGCATTTAAATTTCTTTCTTTCTTTTCCTTTTTTTTTCCATTTATTTTTAAACCATTTGCGATGTGCTGGGCAGTGGCATGTTTATTTATTTATCTATTTATTTTTTCTTTTAATTATCAAGTGAAAATTGTAGAAATTTGAAAAACCACATTGGTACTTCTCTTGAGTTTTTATAGATATTTTTGTTAAATGCTAAAACTATTGTAAAAGTTAATCTTTACATTGTGATCAATTCTCTTTAATAACTTATTTGCAGTTGCAAGCAGTTAAGAATAGTTTATGGCTATTGGACATTTTAATGTTACTTTTTTTTTCTCATTAAGTAAATAAAAATTAAGTTTGAGAAAAAAAAAAACAATTGCAGTAATGAATAGTTGGAATTGTTTGGATTGGCTAAAAAAGTTTGATTTATTAAAAATAATACCCTGTTTTACTGAACAACATAATATATCACTAAAACTTTCATTTGGGTGTGTGTGTATATATATATATATATATATATATATATATATATAATATACAACAAAAATTCATCACTTATAATTCTCTAACTTGGAGAATAGAATAAAGTAATGTGAATAGAATAAAGTAAGTGAATGTTAATTTTCTGGGGTGTGCATTTACACTGTAATTATTCTTTTTTTAATCATCTAAATTCTTAATACAATGAGATGATTAGAATCTTTTCTTTCTTCCTAAATAAAAGCATTAATATCATCATAAACCATTGTTACAATGGAAATCTCTATGCTTCCCAAGTCATCTTGTGTTTATTGTTTTATTTCATCTTCTGTTATCTTTTCAGCCAACTTTATTATTTTATCCTCTCAGAGTTTTTATGAATTTTTTTTTAAAACAAAAATGTTTTTTATCATTAAGAATATTCTGTAAAGACCAGAATAAATGGTAATCAAAAACTGCTATATCTTGTGAATCTAGCAGATTAGAAGTGAAAACTTCCTATCCTATCTGTATCAATCTTTCCCCTAGTTACCAAAGAATCATACATTATTTCTTTTAACCTATACTCAGCACATGCTTTTTGACAATTGCTACCTTCATTCAGTCTGATTGAGCACAATATTTGTTCAAATTGATCATTTGGTTCTCTAGAAGGAGATCATAGTAGATGATTCACTTCCAATCCACTGCATTGATTTTTGGATGAAGACCAACCTTTTGGTACGCTTAGTGCTGGTTCATTTTTATTTTTCTATCATCTCTTGGCTTCCATATTATTATAAAGTTTCCAATTTTTATCACTTCAGGTTTTAAAAGATACAACACTTGTGTGTTTTATACTTTTATCAAAATAAAAAATTGAAAGTTCCCAAAATATTGACCCTTAAAAAAAACAAAAAAGCCAATTTTCATAAAAGTTTTGAAAAATGTTTTCTGATATGACCTCTGTTATAATACATTCAAAAGTAATCTTTTTCAATGAAAACAATTAAAACTGAATACTTCTAATGCCATATTACAAGCAAAAAATAACAAACTTTTTGGTCAACCCAATATTTTTATTTAAATTCTTTATTGTAGCAGATATTTAAAAGGGAAAAAAAAGTGATAGATTAGATTTTTTTTCCACATAAACTGACAATAAGGATGTAATATTAATCAACATTAAAAGCTTTGTGTATGCAATGTGTATATATATATATATATATATATACACACATGAAGTGCTATGAATCATTTTATTAAGTCTGACTAGTATCCATCATCCAAAAAAAAAAGAAAAAGCAAAAAGGTAGGACTTTCTCAAAAACTTTGAGACTTTGTGCTTTAAAAAAATTATGTATTTAAAAAAAAAAAAGATTTTCTCAATCACTTTCCAGTTATTTGAATAGAAATGTTAAACCAAATTTAATCAAATATTTTGTTTCCTCTTCTTTGATTGCTATGTCCATAATTATTTGTTGGCCTTGACACTGCTGGTTTCCAGCCCCTGCTTGCTTTTTGATTGCATATCACCACACAGCTTGCATGTTTGCATGTATGCCCTCCCCCCTGCATGTATATGCATGACAAACTGCATTTGTTGTCCTTCCAACACAACCCCCTCCTCTTACCCCCCTCCTCCTCCACCCTTGCTCCTCCCTCCCACCTGTGAAGTATGACTTTCCTAACAATGCATAATTTTCCCTTCTTGGCAGCTTATAGTCACTGCATCCAACAGACATACACGAACATGCGTCGACCACCCTTGCCTGACTACCACGCTGCCACCCAAATGGCTCATCTTGCACGCCAGAAACAGTCATGGCATTTGGAGCGAGCCCATTCACATGAAGGGGTGATAAGGTACTACAATGAGGAGGAATATGAGGCAGCTGAGGACGGTATGTGTATTAAATAAAAAAAAAATCAGACCAGATATTGTTTGATGATAATCATAGCATTTTCACACACACAAAATAGGGAGTTTGGGATATAGTGATACTTAGTTATATTTTAAAGCAAAACTTATCATTTTGGGTCATAGGCTTCATTAATATTTGTATTTTTCTTGATTACCTTCTCCTCATTTTCTATATTGCTCTGTGTGTGTGTGTGATATAAATAACGACACTTACTGTCAGCAATAAACATACCGATTGAAGTCTAAATGAGAATTGACTGAAAAATGTAAATGCTAATGAATTTGCTACTGTAATAATAGGAAATTTTAGAATTTTTGGTTATTTCTTCACTTTTTGAACCCTTTGATCATCTAGTACCTTGTACTAAGCTCACAAAAAGTTTGAGCATTCAAATTTTGCTGCAGAGTTTGAACATCTTTAGTTATTTAATTATTTAAGATAAAGATGTGAATTGTTGTTATATTAATATTATTAATATGAAATATTGGGTTCAAAGTGTTGGGGAAATAAGCCTTAAATTTAGGAGCCAGTTATATTTAGTTAAGATTATTGTCCTCCAGACATTTTAGTTTTCAATTTGGCTTTAAAAAAGGGGAAAATCCACCCAAATTATTGGTAAGTGACCCTTCCTACTGCTGCTTTCTTTGATTGCAGCAAAGAACTTACGAATTTAAAAAAAATTTCCTTTCTGCCTTGTAAACTGACACTCTTATATCTCTCCAACTTTGTCTCACTCAAATTCCTCTTGCTCTGTCACTAATGAAGATACTATGTCTTTCATAATTAACCCTTCAGTACATCATGCTGTGTATATTTAAGTGCAAAAAAAAAAAAAGAAATTTGTAACTCAATTTACCTTTAGCTCCAAAGAATTTGCTATAGAGTTTTTTGTGAAATATAATGAGTTTTCTCTTTCTACAATTAAAACTAGGTTCAAATATCTTCACTAAGGATATTTAGCTACTTTCAATATGGCTGTCATTAAATGGCAGCCATATTCAAGTCTTTTATTAATAGCTATTCTGTTGCCTTAAGTTTTTTTTTTTTTTTTTTTGGGGGGGGGGGGGGGGTTCCAATCTTTCTCTTAATCTCTCTGAAGAGAAATATTCTAGACATCAACTATCCATCTTTTTTATTAATACTAAGTTAGCAGAATATCACTATATTAATACTGCAATGCTGTCTATTAATATTTGATTGAAATGTTTCCAGGTAGCATTGTAATTTAAATTAAACCTGTAAAAATTGATATATCAATTTTTTAATATTATGTAGACTCCACAGCCAAGAAATAGATCAGGTTAGAAATTGTTTTTTTTTTGTGGTTGATAGAATGTAATTAAAAGTAACTAGTAACTCTCATTGCCCTGAAAAGTGCTATAAAAAGAAATTACTTGACATGGTGGCATCCTGTGACAGTTTAACAGGTCATAAAAAAATGCCCCATGAATATAGCCAATATATTTACTGTAGCATTAACCTCTTACCTACCAATTCTATATACATTCACTTCATGCATTGGAGACAAATGCATGGCAAAGAGATTTGTCTTAAATGAAACAATTATTCATAATTTGAAGTATCATGTTCTATTAATATTCTGGCATGCAGTATGTTCTTCAGTTCTGCATGATTGGTTGTAGGGGTGCATTTTACACCTACACACCTGGTAGGTGAGGAGTTAATGAATATATATATATATATATATATATATATAATATATATATAATTAGAGAAAATTTTCTTAGTTCTAATTGATCAAATTTTGTCAACTTTAGTAAAAATGTCAGAAAATTGATCTTTTTAAAGATTTTCTAAATTTTAATTTAAGTTTTCTAGCATAAATTATAAGTAGTTGACTAATTTTGTTAATTTGTAAACATTATATATATATATATATAATATATATATAATGTGTGTTTTAAGGAAAGATCATTAGCAATGAATATATTTCTAATCAAACAAGTTATTTGGTGATCAGTGTAAATCCCACTCAATTCAAAAATCATCCTTGTTTGGCTTGCAATTCTTTTTCTTGCTGTGTTGCTTCTGAAAAGCACAACTGTTGTCATTATTTTCTCTTTGCTTTCCTCTTCTCTTAATTTGGTTCCATTGCCACATCCTGAATTGAAACTCAGGGAAGAAAGATTATATTGTGTAAATATTGTTACCTACCAATCTTTTTTTGCTCATCAGAGAGGCTTTCTTTATTTCTGCATTTGAGCTTTCTTGCCTTCTATCTTCCATTTGGATTTCCCTTATTCAACTTGGTTATTCACATTGTATACTTTTCATAAAGTTCACGGTTTCAAATCTTCAAACTTTTAGGTGATTGGGTAGAACTTGATAAGTTTATAGAAGATCAGATAAAAACATTATCGTATTGAATTATCAATCTTTAGATTACTGAATAAGAATAAAGATGCCAGTCAAGCTGAGATTTATCATATATTAGGAGTTTCAAGCTGAAGGACACAAAAAAGCCATTATGTTCTAGAGAAGAGGTGCAAGCAGGATCCAAGTGAGGTGCGTCTGTATTTTCCAACAGCTATGTTATTTAATTTTTTTTGGCCTCATCTATCTCATGAGATAATTGTAGCACCTAGAATGAATAAGAACAACCTATGGAGTGATTCAGCAATTCAATCCTTGCATGGAGCACTCTTCCACAAAGTATTACAAAGTTAGAGTGTGTATTAATTGGCTGCATTGTTGCATTGTTTTCTGATCTCCATTTGTTGGCTGCAACTATTCTTTTTTAGATACTGTTAAACTATAATACAGCTAGTAGGCTCCTAGGAAAACCATTTCTTTATCAAACTGAGTATACATATGACAGCAGATGTTGTGCTGTATGTGAACGTGTACAAAACCAAAATAGGAATAATAAATAAAACAAATTAATCAAATGTGCAAGTTTTAGGAAAATATTGATTATGAAAATTGTTGCACTGTTGGGTCCACAGATGTGTAAGTACTTCATGGGGGGGGGGATGCGTGTAGTCAATAGATTGAGTGATTGAGATACTCTCAGTTGTATGGACTCATGTGTAAGTTTGTATTTACCAACCCCTCCACCATGAGCAGGATGCAACAAAGTAGAGTACAGCTGGTTTGAATTAAGTTTTCCTTTTCTAGAGTGGTTGCCTAACTGAGGCTAAAGGACCTTGTCTACCCTAGCTATTTACCCATAGATGGGCACATAAGATGGATTCATGCCTTTTGCAAAGGCATTAGATCAAGATTTGAACTCTGGTTGCCAATTCCATTTCCTACAACAATAACTGTTATACAAAATGCACCTCTCAAATAAGTGTAAGTTGTTTATAAAAGATCAGTTTTTTAGCAAAAAAGACTTCTACCTTTTAATTTGGGAGGCACACTTTGTATAAAATTGGGAGGCACACTTGTATAAATGAATAATAATAATTTTCATCAGATCAGACTTTTTATAGAAAGAACTAAAAATAACTGTTGACTTGAAAAAATGAATTCTCTAAATGAATGATTTCATGTCCTTAAATAAATCAAGTGAAACTTTAATGAAAAATAAACCTATAGAAATATTTTACTTGATTTTTTGAAAGTCTGGATTTGTAACTTTATGAGAAATAAACCCTATAGAAAATATTACTGAATTTGAAGTCTGGATTTGTAACTTTATGAGAAATAAACCTATAGAAAATATTACTGAAGTTTTGAAAGTCCTGGATTTGTAACTTTATGAGAAATAAACCTAAATAGAAATATTCTGCATTTGAAAGTCTGGATTTGTAAACTTTATGAGAATAAACCATATAGAAAATATTACTGAATTTTGAAAAGTCTGGATTTGTAACTTTATGAGAAATAAACCTATAGAAATATTACTGAATTTTGAAAGTCTGGATTTGTAACTTTATGAGAAATAAACCTATAGAAAATATACTGAATTTTAAAAGTCTGGATTTGTAACTTTATGAGAATAAACCTATAGAAAATATTTACTGAATTTTGAAAAGTCTGGATTTTGTAAACTTTATGAGAAATAAACTATAGAAAATATTACTGAATTTTGAAGTCTGGAATTTGTAACTTTATGAGAATAAACCTATAGAAAATATTACTGAATTTTGAAGTCTGGATTTGTAACTTTATGAGAAATAAACCTATAGAAAATATTACTGAATTTTGAAAGTCTGGATTGTAACTTTATGAGAAATAAACCTATAGAAAATATTACTGAATTTTGAAAAGTCTGGATTGTAACTTTATGAGAAATAAACCTATAGAAATATTACTGAAATTTTGAAAGTCTGGATTTGTACTTTATGAGAAATAAACTATAGAAAATATTACTGAATTTTGAAAGTCTGGATTTGTAACTTTATGAGAATAAACCCTATAGAAAATATTATGAATTTTGAAGTCTGGATTTTGTAATTTATGAGAAATAAACCTATAGAATATTACTGAATTTTGAAAGTCTGGATTTGTAACTTTATGAGAAATAAACCTATAGAAATATTATTGAATTTTGAAAGTCTGGATTGTAACTTATGAGATAAACCTACTAGAAAATATTACTGAATTTTGAAAGTCTGGATTTGTAACTTTATGAGAATAAACCTATAGAAAATATTACTGATTTTTGAAAGTCTGGATTTGTAACTTTATGAGAATCCCTATAGAAAATATTACTATTTTGAAAGTCGGATTTGTAACCTTTATGAGAAAAAAACCTATAGAAAATATTATTGAATTTGAAAAGTCTGGATTTGTAACTTTATGAGAAATAAACTATAGAAAATATTATTGAATTTTGAAAGTCTGGATTTGTAACTTTATGAAGAAATAACCTATAGAAAATATTACTGAATTTTTGAGTTGGATTTTGTAACTTTATGAGAAATAAACCTATAGAAATATTTCTGAATTTTTTGAAAAGTCTGGATTTGTACTTTATGAGAATAAACTATAGAAAATATTACTGAATTTGAAAGTCTGGATTTGTAACTTTTATGAGAAATAAACCTATAGAAATATTATTGAATTTTGAAAGTCTGGATTTGTAACTTTATGAGGAATAAACCTATAGAAAATATTACTGAATTTTGAAGTCTGGATTTGGTAACTTCTGCAAAGTTCTCAGAAAAAGAACAAATATCTATCTCATATTTCAATAAATAATTTTATTTTCATAATTTTAATTATTTTGGAAATAAATGAATAGTGAAAAATTTGCACAAGCTATTTCAGGTTTTTGCTGTAATTTTTTGACCTCAGCAATGTGCAATGTATTCCTTTCTCTATCTATGCTAAGGTAGCTTACAATTCATATTTGTTATAGGTATAAAATAGTGTTCCGAAAGTTATCTACAAATACTTTTGGCTAGGGTATAATTTACCTACAACTAATATGAATTGTAAGTACCTTAGCATAGCTAGAGAAAGGATACAATTGCACATTGCGAGGTCAAAATTACGCAAAACCTGATAGCTTTGTGCAAAGTTTTTTCACTATCATTTATTTCAATAGTTTAAAATTATGAAATAAATTATTTATTGAAATAATGAGAATATATTTGTCCTTTTTCTGAGAACTTTGGCAAGAAGTTTACAAATCCAGAACTTTCAAATTAGTAATATTTTGCTATAGGTTTATTTCTCATAAAGTTACAAATCAGACTTTCAAATTCAATAATATTTTCTATAGGTTTATTTCTCATATTAAGTTACAAATCTAGACTTTCAAAAATTCAATATATTTTCTTTATAGGTTTATTTCTCATAAAGTTACAAATCCAAGACTTTCAAAATTCAGTAATATTTTCTATAGGTTTATTTCCTCATAAGTTTACAATCCAGACTTCAAATCAGTAATATTTTCTATAAGTTTATTTCTCATAAAGTTACAAATCCAGACTTTCAAAATTCGTAATTTTTCTATAGGTTTATTTCTTCTAAAGTTACAAATCCAAGACTTCAAAAAATTCATAATATTTTCTATAGTTTATTTCTCATAAAGTTACAAATCCAGACTTTCAAAATCAGTAATATTTTCTATAGGTTTTATTTCTCATAAAAGATTACAATCCAGACTTTCAAAATTCAGTAATATTTTTCTAATAGGTTTATTTCTCATAAAGTTACAAAAATCCAGACTTTCAAAATTCAGTAAATTTTCTATAGGTTTATTTCTCAATAATTTACAAATCAGACTTTCAAAATTCAATAAATAATTTTCTATAGGTTTATTTCTTCATAAAGTTAGCAAATCCAGAACTTTCAAAATTCAGTAATATTTTCTTAGGTTTATTTCTCATAAAGTTAACAAATCCAGAACTTTCAGAAAATTCAGTAATATTTTCTATAGGTTTAATTTCTCAATAAAGTTACAAATCAGACTTTCAAAATTCAGTAATATTTTCTAATAGGTTTATTTCTCATAAAGTTACAGAATCCAGACTTTCAAAATTCAGTAATATTTTCTATAGGTTTTATTTCTCATAAAGTTACCAATCCAGACTTTCAAAATTCAGTAAATATTTCTAATAGTTTATTTCTCATAAAGTTACAAATCCAGACTTTCAAAATTTCGTAATATTTTCCTATAGGTTTATTTCTCATAAAGTTACAAATCCAGACTTTCAACATTCAGTAATATTTTCTATAGGTTTATTTCTCATAAAGTTACAAATCAGCTTTCAAATTCAGTATATTTTCTATAGGTATTTATTTCTCATAAAGTTACAAAATGCCAGACTTTCAAAATTCAGTATATTTTCTATAAGTTTATTTCTCATAAGTTAAAATCCAGACTTTCAAAATTCAGTTTATTTTCTATATGGTTTATTTCGTCCATAAAGTTACAAATCCAGACTTTCAAAAATTCAGTAATATTTTCTATAGGTTTATTTCTCATAAAGTTACAAATCCAGACTTTCAAAATTCAGTAATATTTTCTATAGGTTTATTTCTCATTAAGTTACAATCCAGACTTTCAAAATTCAGTAATATTTTCTATAGGTTTATTTATCATAAAGTTACAATCCAGACTTTCAAAATTCAGTAATATTTTCTATAGGTTTATTTCTCATAAAGTTACAAATCCCAGACTTTCAAAATTCAGTAAATATTTTCTATAGGTTTATTTCTCATAAAGTTACAAATCCAGACTTTCAAATTCAAGTATATTTTCTATAGGTTTATTTCTCATAAAGTTCAACTTGATTTATTTAAGGACATGAAATCATTCATTTAGAGAATTCATTTTTCAAGTCAACAGTTTTATTTTTAGTTCTTTCTATAAAAGTCTGATCTGATGAAATTATTATTATTCATTTTATACAAGTGTGCCTCCCAATTTTAATACAAAGTGTGCCTCCCAATTAAAAGGTAGAAGTCTTTTTTTTGCTAAAAACTGATCTTTTATAAACAACTTACACTTATTTTGAGAGGTGCATTTTGTATTAACAGTTATTGTTGTAGGAAATGGAATTGGCAACCAGAGTTCAAATCTTGATTCTAATGCCTTTGCAAAAGGCATGAATCCATCTTATGTGCCCATCTATGGGTAAATAGTAGGGTAGACAAGGTCCTTTAGCCTCAGTTAGGCAACCACTCTAGAAAAAGGAAAACTTAATTCAAACCAGCTGTACTCTACTTTGTTGCATCCTGCTCATGGTGGAGGGGTTGGTAAAATACAAACTTACACATGAGTCCATACAACTGAGAGTATCTCAATCACTCAATCTATTGACTACACGCATCCCCGCCCCCCATGAAGTACTACACATCTGTGGACCCAACAGTGCAACAATTTTCATAATCAATATTTTCCATAAAACTTGCACATTTGATTAATTTGTTTTTATTTTTATTCCTATTGTGGTTTTGTACACAGTTCACATACAGCACAACATCTGCTGTCATATGTATACTCAGTTTGATAAAAGAAATGGCTTTTCCTAGGAGCCTACTAGCTGTATTATAGTTTAACAGTATCTAAAAAGAATAGTTGCAGCCAACAAATGGAGATCAGAAAACAATGCAACAATGGCAGCCAATTAATACAACTCTAACTTTGTATACTTGTGGAAGAGTGCTCCATGCAAGGATTGAATTGCTGAATCACTCCATAGGTTGTTCTTATCATTCTAGGTGCTACCAATTATCTCATGAGATAGATGGAGGCCAAAAAAATTAAATAACATAGCTGTTGGAAAATACAGACGCACCTCACTTGGATCCTGCTTGCACCTCTTCTCTAGAACATAATGGCTTTTTTGTGTCCTTCAGCTTGAAACTCCTAATATATGAATAAATCTTCAGCTTGACTGGCATCTTTATTCTTATTCAGTAATCTAAAGATGATAATTCAATACGATAATGTTTTTATCTGATCTTCTATAAACTTATCAAGTTCTACCCAATCACCTAAAGTTTGAAGTTTGAAACCGTGAACTTTATGAAAAGTATACAATGTGAATAACCAAGTTGAATAAAGGGAAATCCAAATGGAAGATAGAAGGCAAGAAAGCTCAATGCAAGAATAAAGAAAGCCTCTCTGATGAGCAAAAAAAGATTGGTAGGTAACAATATTTACACAATATAATCTTTTTCCCTGAGTTTCAATTCAGGATGTGGCAATGGAACCAAATTAAGAGAAGAGGAAAGCAAGAGAAAATAATGACAACAGTTGTGCTTTTCAGTAAGCAACACAGCAAGAAATAAAGATATTGCAAGCCAAACAAGGATGTTTTTGAATTGAGTGGGATTTACAACTGATCACCCAAACTTGTTTGATTAGAAATATATTCCATTGCTAATGATCTTTCCCTTAAACCACATTATATATATATATATATTAATAATATATGTTTACAAATTAACAAAATTAGTCAACTACTTATAATTTATGCTAGAAACTTAAATTAAAATTTTAGAAAATCTTTAAAAAAGATCAATTTTCTGACATTTTTACTAAAGTGAACAAAATTTGATCAATTAGAACTAAGAAATTTTCTCTAATTATATATATATATATATAAATATATATATATATATATATATATTATATTAACTCCTCACCTACCAGGTGTGTAGGTGTAAAATGCACCCCTACAACCAATCATGCAGAACTGAAGAACATACTGCATGCCAGAATATTAAATAGAACATGATACTTCAAATTATGAATATTGTTTCATTTAAGACAAATCTCTTTGCCATGCATTTGTCTCCAATGCATGAAAGTGAATGTATATAGAATTGGTAGGTAAGAGGTTAAATGCTACAGTAAATATATTGGCTATATTCATGGGCATTTTTTTGACCTGTTAAACTGTCAAACAGGATGCCACCATGTCAAGTAATTTCTTTTTTAGCACTTTTCAGGGCAATGAGAGTTACTAGTTACTTTTAATTACATTCTATCAACCACAAAAAAAAACAATTTCTAACCTGATCTATTTTCTGGGCTGTGGAGTCTACATAATATTAAAAAATTGATATATCAATTTTTACAGGTTTAATTTAAATTACAATGCTACCTCGGAACATTTCAATCAAATATTAATAAGACAGCATTGCAGTATTAATATAGTGATATTCTGCTAACTTAGTATTAATAAAAAGATGGATAGTTGATGTCTAGAATATTTCTTCTTCAGAGAGATTAAGAGAAAGAATTGGAACCCCCCCCCCCCAAAAAAAAAAAAAAAACTTAAGGCAACAGAATGTTTATTAATAAAAGACTTGAAATATGGCTGGCCATTTAATGACAGCCATATTGAAAGTAGCTAAATATCCTTAGTGAAGATATTTGAACCTAGTTTTAATTGTAGAAAGAGAAACTCATTTATATTTCACAAAAAACTCTATAGCAATTCTTTGGAGCTAAAGGTAAATTGAGTTACAAATTTCTTTTTTTTTTTTTTTTGCACTTAAATATACACAGCATGATGTAACTGAAGGGTTAATTATGAAAGACATAGTATCTTCATTAGTGACAGAGCAAGAGGAATTTGAGTGAGAAACAAAGTTGGAAGGAGATATAAGAGTGTCAGTTTACAAGGCAGAAAGGAAATTTTTTTTAATTCGTAAGTTCTTTGCTGCATCAAAGAAAGCAGCAGTAGGAAAGGGTCACTTACAATAATTTGGGGTGGATTTTCCCCTTTTAAAGCCAAATTGAAAACTAAAATGTCTGGAGGACAATAATCTTAACTAAATTAACTGGCTCCTAAATTTAAGCTTATTTCCCACACCTTTACCCAATATTTATATTAATAATATTAATATAACAACAATTCACATCTTTATCTAAATAATTAAATAACTAAAGATGTTAAACTCTGCAGCAAATTTGAATGCTCAAACTTTTTGTGAGCTTAGGTACAAGGTACTAGATGATCAAAGGTTCAAAAAGTGAAGAAATAAACCAAATTCTAAATATTCCTATTATTACAGTAGCAAATTCATTAGCATTTACATTTTTCAGTCATTCTCATTTAGACTTCAATCGGTATGTTTATTGCTGACAGTAAGTGTCGTTATTTATATCACACCACACACAGAGCATAATATGAAAAATGAGGAGAAGGTAATCAAGAAAAATACAAATATTAATGAAGCCTATGACCAAAATGAATAAGTTTTTGCTTTAAAATATAACTAAGTTCACTATATCCCAAACTCCCTATTTGTGTGTGTGAAATGCTATGATTATCATCAAACAATATCTGGTCTGATTTTTTTTTATTTATATACACATCCGTCCTCAGCTGCCTCATATTCCTCCTCATTGTAGTACCTTATCACCCTTCATGTGAATGGGCTCGCTCCAAATGCCATGACTGTTTCTGGCGTGCAAGATGAGCCATTTGGGTGGCAGCGTGGTAGTCAGGCAAGGGTGGTCGACGCATGTTCGTGTATGTTTGTTGGATGCAGTGACTATAAGCTGCAAAGAAGGGAAAATTATGCATTGTTAGGAAAGTCATACTTCACAGGTGGGAGGGAGGAGCAAGGGTGGAGGAGGAGGGGGGAAGAGGAGGGGGGGTTGTGTTGGAAGGACAACAAATGCAGTTTGTCATGCATATACATGCAGGAGGAGGGCATACATGCAAACATGCAAGCTGTGTGGTGATATGCAATCAAAAGCAAGCAGGGGCTGGAAAACCAGCAGTGTCAAGGCCAACATAATTATGGACATAGCAATCAAGAAGAGGAAACAAAATATTTGATTAAATTTGGTTTAACATTTCTATTCAAATAACTGGAAAGTGATTGAGAAAATCTTTTTTTTTTTAAATACATAATTTTTTTAAAGCACAAAGTCTCAAGTTTTTGAGAAAGTCCTACTTTTTTGCTTTTTCTTTTTTTTGGATGATGGATACTAGTCAGACTTAATAAAATGATTCATAGCCTTCATGTGTGTGTATATATATAATATTATATATATTATATATATATATCACACATTGCATACACAAAGCTTTTATGTTGATTAATATTACATCCTTATTTGTCAGTTTATGTGGAAAAAAAAATCTAATCTATCACTTTTTTTCCTTTTAAAGTATCTGCTACAATAAAGATTTAAATAATATTGGTTGACCAAAAGTTTTGTTATTTTTTGCTTGTAATATGGCATTAGAAGTATTCAGTTTTAATTGTTTTCATTGAAAAGATTACTTTTGAATGTATTATAACAGAGGTCATATCAGAAAACATTTTTCAAAACTTTTATGAAAATTGGCTTTTTTGTTTTTTTTAAGGGTCATATTTTGGGAACTTCAATTTTTTAATTTTGATAAAAGTATAAAACACACAAAGTGTTGTATCTTTTAAACCTGAAGTGATAAAAATTGGCACTTTATATAATATGGAAGCCAAGAGATGATAGAAAAATAAAATGAAACCAAGCACTAAGCGTCCAAAAGGTTGGTCTTCATCCAAAAATCAATGCAGTGGATTGAAGTGAATCATCTACTAGATCTCCTTCTAGAGAACCAAAATGATCAATTTGAACAAATATTGTGCTCAATCAGACTGAATGAAGGTAGCAATTGTCAAAAAGGCATGTGCTGAGTATAGGTTTAAATAAGAAATAATGTTATGATTCTTTGGTAACTAGGGGAAAGATGATACAGATAGGATAGGAGTTTTCCTTCTAATCTGCTAGATTTCACAGATATAGCATTTTTTTTTTGTTTTGATTACCATTTAATTCTGGTCCTTTACAGATAATTCTTAAATGTAAAACATTTTTGTTTTTAAAAAAAATTATAAAACTCTGAAGGATAAAAATATAAGTTGGCTGAAAAGATAACGAGGATGAAATAAAAACAATAAACACAAGATGACTTGGGAAGCATAGGATTTCCATTGTAACAATGGTTTATGAATGATATTAATGCTTTTATTTAGGAAGAAAAGAAAAGATTCTAAATCATCTCCATTGTATTAAGAATTTAGATGATTTAAAAAAAGAATAATTACAGTGTAAATGCACACCCCAGAAAATTAACATTCACTTACTTTATCTATTCCACATTACTTTATTCTATGTCTCCAAGGTTAGAGAATTATAAGTGATGAATTTTTGTTGTTATTTATATATATATATATTATATATATATATATATATATGACACACACCCAACATGAAAGTTTAGTGATATATTATGTTGTTCAGTAAAACAGGGTATTATTTTTAATAAATCAAACTTTTTAGCCAATCCAAACAATTCCAACTATTCATTACTGCAATTGTTTTTGTTTTTTTTTCTCAAACTTAATTTTTATTTACTTAATGAGAAAAAAAAAGTAACATTAAAATGTCCAATAGCCATAAACTATTCTTAACTGCTTGCAACTGCAAATAAGTTATTAAAGAGAAATTGATCACAATGTAAAGATTAACTTTTACAAAGTTTTAGCATTTAACAAAATATCTATAAAAACTCAGAGAAGTACCAATGTGGTTTTTCAAATTTCTACAATTTTCACTTGATAATTAAAAGAAAAAATAATAGATAAATAAATAAACATGCCACTGCCAGCAACATCGCAAATGGTTTAAAAATAAATGGAAAAAAAAAGGAAAAAGAAAGAAAGAAATTTAAATGCACTATAAAATCAAATACCAATCACTCAACCAGACACAAACTGAGAAAAAAGAAAGAATTGCCAAAGTCTGGATCCTTTCATCCTAACAGTTGGATGATAACTTTGGGACACTCCATAATAAATGAGCACATTGCAAAAAGAAAAAAAGAGGGAAAAAATCAAATTGGTTCATGCAAAAAACAGACCAACAACACAATTCAAGGAGAGAAATAAAATGAAGAGACTTTAAATGCTGAGCTCTCATTCTCTTTTCATCCACCGAAAGAAAGGTTATCAACTCTGCTCCAGTTAACTGACCACTACCCCAACAAAACAAGTAATCTTGGTCAGCCATGCCAATTGTCAAATCCCATGTAAATCTGCAGCCATCAGTTTTTCTATGATAATTCCAAAAAATCTTCAATATAAACAGTCGACCATTTTGTTTTAACATGTTTCTTTAGTGAACAATCAAATATTTTAAGATAAATTATCAGAAAAACTTATTCAAATTTTCTTAAAAAATTACCTTATTTTTTTCTTTCTTTGCATAATAATAACCAGAAAACTTCCAAAACCTTTTTTTTAATATATGAAGCTGAAACATGAATGAATGAGGGAAAAGAAAAACTATGCTACCATCTGTCTGTTTTTGCATCATTTTTTTGAGGTTGCCAAACCAAATTTTTCATCACTTTCCTTGTTGTATTCTCATATATTTGGTAACTGAGTCAGTGTTGCATTTTCCAGAAAAAAAAGAGAAGATTACTTGAAACCCAATCAATGTAAATGGTATTTAGAACAAAAAAAAAAAACAACATTTTCTGAATAAAATCAGCAAATTTCCTTTGTTCTTTTTTTGTTTCTGTATACATTGCATACATTTTGTAGCAGCAGCATGTGTATCATTCTGTATCCACAAGTCATTGTGATCAAAAATTGAAGTTGTAATCACTAATTTTTACTCACATTTGAGTTATATACAATTTCTTCCTAAATCTGCCCAGTATGAATATCAATTAATCCTATATTCCATGGCAACATGAAACTGCAAAATACCCCAACAGGTTGAAAATACAGACCAGCAAGCAGAATGTAGTATAAAATTCAACTACAGTCACACATGGCATGGTGCTAGGAATTCGACTATAGTTGCACGTGGCACATGAAAGCGGCACCCACTCATACACTCACATGCAAATCTTCAAGTAAGGTTAGTAAAACTAAAGTAAATTACTTCAAAATGCCAAAAGGTTTGGCCAAAAAGACCTAAAACACACCAAACCCCTCAATATTCATCAAAGAGTTTAATATCTAAATAATGAAAATGTTTGTTTTAATGTTTTCTTTTGACTTTTTGTATTGACATAAGGGTCCAACATTGTTTAAATTAAATGAAAAAATTATTTATTAAAAAAAAAAAAAAAAAAAAAAAAAAAAACATTGATAAGAATGGCAATTAAATGATTGAAGAAACATCTTAATATAGAGATACCACAAATATCAGTAAATTTGAACTTTATAAAGAAATACTGACTACTATAACTTTAAAAAGTTCCAGAATTTGCAAGATATTCTTAGAATGTATTCTAAATATTTCTTCTGAGATTGGAAATTGTAGATGAGAGCCAGGAAAGCAGAGATGCAAATGCCATTGCCAAATTAAGGCAAACACAGTTTGGAAAATTCAGGTAAACAAAAAAAATTAGTACCTGTGTTTTTATCTCTCAAAATTTCAGGCAAATCAAATTGTTTTTGCTCCTCCTTAAACCCCCCCCCTCCTATGCAGTTGTTGTCATTTACTAAGCTTAGCTTAGTTATAGCATAAGACACCGTGAGAATCAAACTCACTAGCAATGGTTTAACATTCAGGGTGCAAAAAATGTTGCATAGATTTGGCACAAAGATCAAAATCACTGCTTTGTAATAATTAGTCTGCAAGACTAGCTTGTTAGCCATTACACCACAACGGGGTGCCCAAAGGCTCATGAAATTGTATGATCAAATATTACAATTATGAAATAAGATACACAAAATCCTCTTTGTCGAATAATCATTTTGCATTTAATTTCAAATCATGAGAAAAAAGAGAATATTCTTTAAATGTTCCATTCAAAAACTAAGGAACTGCCTTATAATAAAACATGCTGAATCCAGATTGAACTCTGCCCCCTCAAAAAAAAAAATTTTTTTTTTAGAAGTTAAGTGAAACTTTAAAATTTTTTATTTGTTGTTGTTGCCTTGTATATGCATGAAATGTGGCATGTTAGTAACTGGTTGGTCCTTGTTGTCTCACCTGAAGTGTTGATGGCAGAACTTTGCACGGCAACATGGTAAAGGAGGCAGAGGTTGGACGTGTAGTGCCAGGCTGTGGTGATGGTGGTGTCTGTAATGGTGGCTGATATAGTTGCTGCTGCTGTGCTGCTGCTGTAGTTGTTGTGAGGGGTACGAAGAAGTGGGAGACGGGGGCATAGCAGGAGCCACAATAACTGTAGGTGGTGGCAACAGAGATACTGAAGACAGGTGTGATGATGGTAGTGGCTGGTGGTTAAGTGATGGATTAACTGCTGCAAGAAAATGTCAATTGTCAACATGAGGTGCCTGTCTCTTTTCTAGATCACTGGCAGCTTAGCCTAGCTACATGGGGGAGGGAGAGATATATATTTATATATATATATATATAATATATATTATATATATATATATATTATATATATTATATATATAATATATATATAAAGCACAAATGCCTAGCAGGTAGTAGGATATAAAGAGAGAGGCACAACTACCAACTATAGTCTCAAAAATAAATAAATAAAAAAAGTTGTACAAAAATCAATATAAAAGTGAAATGAGGAGAAAATAAAATAGGCACTGGATTGTACAATACAGCAAATAACTGAATACTATCATACACATACATTACAGAAAGTTAACTCGCTAAAACAGTACTGACACTAGACAGACAAACATCAAGGCCATAAAGTTACCCTTTGGTTTGTCAAATATCCAGTAAGCTTTTCGATGCCCCACCCTTTCTGGCCTGGACATCTATCAAAATAGAAATTTCCGAAGGTATTGGAATGAAAACAATCTGGTGAAAAAAGAACAATAAAAAATATATCTTGGAAAACCAGATAATATTCACAATTACCTCACTTTAAGCCTCACCCCACCCCACCCAAAAGTATACATTGTTAATGGAATAGACAAGTATTAGATGTGTGCAAAAGAATCCCAGTGTCTCCTCCATTTTGTTTTTTAAAGAGACATAATTTAAACTTTAATTTTTGTTTGAAACTTATACACACATAGTTAATAGAAAGGAAATTCCAATTCCAATAGTCAACAATCAGAATTAAATACAGCTAAACTGAAGCACAAAAAAAATAAAATAATTAGAGACACCATTCACCTTCCTCTAACTTTTATGTTATAACACTGTCTTTCTAGATTTAGGGGAAGTGTAGCTATAGCAGCAATGGGATATATCTAAACCCTGGAGTTAGAAAGGAAGGGTACTATCTTTGAAGTAACAGCTGCTCCAGGTTTTTCTTAAGTAGCAGAAGTAATACCAGGAATATATGAATTCTGGAATTACATTAGTGGCATATGCACACTGCGGGCATCTAAAAGGTGTGGCAAAAATGAGGCTGCCAATGATTAACAAAGATGGAAAACACGCAACAAAGAGGAATATTGCATTAAATCAAATATTCAACACATTAGTTAACAATTGTATTTGAAGTTGTTTACAAAATAAAGGATACCATTATTGAACATCAATCAGTTGTTTACTAATGCCTCACTTAGGTCAGATAACATTGTCATTCAAATTATAGAGACAGACATGTTCAGATCTGGTCAGATGAGTCATATTTCCACTTCTTTCAGGTAGTTGTCTGATTGGTTGGTTGCTTTTAGAGCTTGTTGGGTTATTTAATGCTGAATCTTTTTTTTTTCCTCAAGTAATTACATGGTTTCAAATAACTATTCCCATTTAATAATAATCCTTGTAAACAATTATATCTTTGCCTAACATTATATATTTCAATTAACTATTCCTATCAAATTAGAATTCAAAGTTTTTAAGAGCCACTAATGAAATTGAATCATTTTAAACACTTCATACTTAGTTACAATATCAATGCTTTAAGATGAAAGTCTATTGACCCATAGAATTGGACTGTTACAAGTATTGCCACTCGAGGTCAGAGTGGAACTGGGAGTAATGGCAAATACAAAGGGGGTGCTCCCACACTACCAAGAGTCTTAGAATTGGAGCCTCACACTAGATGCAGTTTAGTATCATAGTCAGAGTTTGTCAGTGGAGGAAATCTGATGGAACTAAATAGACCTAGTATGTTGACATGATGTTGTAAATTCTGGTGGTAGCATGTTCTGTTTGAGAACACAAGGACCAATTTTAAAACAAGAATGTTTTGATATGTATGGCATATTTTGTTAACAAATCATTTACCATTTCCTTTGTTTTGCTATGTTTGTGACAGTGGTTTTGCTCTAGCAAAGCTAACGCATCCCTCTCCTGAAATATCATCTGTAGGTGATGCAGAAATTGGGGTCCAGAAAAAATGAACTTTTACATACTTCACATCCCCTCCAGTCCTTGCCAAATTATACTATTAAATCTCACTAAATTCCCTAGGTCACATTCAACACAAAGACATATCCTCATAAATTATAGCTCCCACACGATTTCAGACCGTTTCACACTTATCATTACATAGTCAGTGGGTCCTCTAATTTTTTTTGGTAAGCTTCTTTATTAACATGTAATGATATATATATAATTTTTCATAAAACTTCAAACCTAAATGATAATTACAGAAGTAAGAAAAACTAGCGAAGTCCAAACCACCGCCCACCCCACCTCAAAACTCAGATCTTTATTTTACTATTTTAGTTGCATATTAGTTAATGTTGTTCTTAAAAAGGAAAAATAAATCCCTTAATCAATCAACAAATCTTGAAAGTAAGCTTTTCAGAAATTGCTACTTTAGGTTTTTCTTTAAAAAAACAAATAATAAAATATAAATAAGTATGCAATGAAAGTTTTATCCTTTAAACCAAAAAAATATCAATATCCTAAAAACGACAGATCTCAAAACACCAGCATTCTAGAGTCAATTCAGTAGTTAATGAAGGTTAATTTTATAAATGTTTATTTCTATAAAAAGCATATAAAAGGTCTATATATTATTATATTTATATATATGTTCAGCAAAAAAACTAAAAGAAATTCTGAAATTTTATATAACTTAATCAATCCATCAAAAGACAATTTAACAATATGAATTGAAACAAAATAAATTTAATCATTTAGAAAATAACATTCAGCTTACAACAGAATATACATTGTAAAAAATGTTCATGTATTTTATAGGCAAAATATTCTTAACAAAAATGATCACCAGATTCATTTGAAGATCTAAATTGATATGACACAGATTTTTTAATAAACTTTGGGCTCAGTTTATAGTTCAGCCATTAAAACAGTTTTATTACAACTCAGATCTGCTTAGATGTAAGATTGATCTGATCATTTTAAAAAAGAAAAAGAAAAAAATGTAACTGAACATTCAATGCTTTATAAAATCTTTGAGATAGAAACTATATATGAGTAATTAACTCTTACAGGAAACAGTTGTCAAAGTATAAAACACTATGACAGTTTCAAATAATTGTTTATTAAGCTTTATGCAACAAAGCTGCAAATATGAGGGCAACCCAGTGAGAATTGAAACTCACTATTCTGTAATAACTATCTGCAGACCAGCTTGCTAAATACTGCACCAACCCCAAGGTGTCCTGTGACCGTTTTAAGGGTGAAAGTGAACAATGACATTTAGGAAAATTAGTCAGTGACAAAGGAAGAAGAACATTTTAAGATGTTTCCCATGAACAAAATGACAAACAACCATAATAGAAGAAAAAAAGTGGTTTTATAGCCCAATTCAAGTTTAATAAATTGATAATGGTAAGGCATTCAGATCTTTTAGCTTGATAAAGAACAAGTACAGAAAAGGTAATTTAAAAAGAAAAAAAAAATAACCTAGGAAAGCTATAAAGAAAATAATATATAATATTTAGAGACAATAATTATGGCTAATAGAAACTGATATATCTGACAACACACAAGACATCGCACAGCACAAAACATAATGACTTATCAAATCTCAAGATGATCAAGCATAAGAATGGTGGGAGAGGGAAACAATCAATGACACACCCAACATTTAACAAAAATGAAAAAAGATTAATAAAATCATTAAATTTATATTTAATCAAAAATAACAGCCATTAAGAAAAACAAACAGGACTTAACCTTAAAAGAAATAATGAATGGACCCTGCATATAAGCAAATAAAACTTTTTTCCTCCCAAAATCACCAGAATCATAAGTTTTAGATCATTCAAATGCAAAACAAATTCTGGGAATTAACATTGAATAGCAAATAATAGGAGCCAGGGGAAATAAAAATGTATTTTTTATAGAAAAAGAGTTAAGGTTATTCAGATGTTAATGATAAAAAAACTTTTAAAAGAAGAAATAGGGTTTATATATTTGTGCTATTGAAAGATTGATTAACATGTGAACTGTGCTCAAGTGCAAAAGAAACAAATTGTGAGAGAAGAATCCAATTTCAGATTCTTCACCTCCTGCACACAATCTATATATTATACATCTTATAAGCATTTTACTAAAATGTTCTTAAAAGCTTTAAGAACAAAATCTCTAGAGGCATTAATTATTATTATTATATTATTATATTAAATTTCTTAGGATTTTTATAAACTGAAAATTATCACACACCTAATAAAAAAATTAGTTTATTGTATCAAATGAAAAATCCAAGCATTTTTTTTTAATGTTATTGTGGAAATTAAAAACTTTAGTCAATAAAGTGTAAAGACTTAGAAATTTAGGAAAAAAAGAGAAAGAAAAAAAAATAAAGACGTGTGGGGTGATGTACTGATGTCAAAAAGAATGTGCTGTTTTTTGTTTATGTTCTCATTAAATCTATATGTTTTGTTTATTACAAAAACTATCTTTATTTTCCAAATCTCTTTAAAAAATACAAAATAATAAAAGTCCAAGGGAGTTTTATCTTATTTTTTTTTTTAAATAAATGAAAATATTTTTGTCACAAATTTAGATATGCAAACTTAGTGAAAGGAAATGTTGCAGTGTGAGAAATGCAACCGATATATAGAAAAAAAAAAAAAAAAATAAGAAGATCTTGAAACACTAATAACATTTAATATGCTTTTAATTTTTATTTTAATCTTTAATTTTTTTTTTAATCAAAATTAGTTTCAGATTAAACAAATAGAACTGTAAAGTCAGCACATGTATTAATGTCAAACACTATATTCTTTCTGAGACTTTTAAAAATATAATTTGCAATTATTTTTTTTTGCACCAATTTATAAGTTGTTGTTATAATTTCAATTATATTAAGCTCTAGAAGTTCCTTTTTAAATTGTTAAGATGAACAATCAGTAGATTGATGGCCAAAAATCAACTTTATTTTAAATTCTACATAATGTTTAATTCCCACACCATCAAGAGATTTAGAAAAAAAAAGAAAAGATAAGCAAATGAGCTGCAGATTGCCATGTTGTATGCCAAAATATTAAATAAAGCAAAAAGTTAAAAGAGAATAATTATATAAGAAAAGCTGAAAATAGAACTTTAGTGATGTGAAATGCAGCAAATTGGCGCTTTGCATTTTCTAATGGAGAGAAATTTATTTAAAAAAAAAAAAAAATAAAACAGAAATTTTACAAAAGTAAATATATCACAATTAGTATCAAATTAATAAAAATTTCAAAAACATTTCATAAAAAAAACCCCTAAAGAGAATAACCCAGGGTACTTAACGAACTGTTATTATAACTTGAAAAAAAAAAAAATTTTTTTTTAAATTCCTCATATTCAAAATTTCACTGGCACATCAAAGAATATTATTAATAAACATTATATTTTGGCAGTCTTCTGGATTCAAAGAATATAATAGAAAAAATTCATTTAAATATATAGTAAACTCTTGTTGTTTGGCACTAATTTATGCCCTTGTTCTAACAATATATTTGCTTTTTATCTTGTAGATTATTCACTGTCAGAGAGTTAGTTTGCAGCAACACTCATGAAGATTTTAAAAAGCTAAAATTGGATAAACACTCAATTTGCTAAAACAAAGAAATCTGGAAAAAGATAAAAAATAAGTCTTGCCAGTCATAAACTTGAATAAGATAGAACAGGCAGCAAATAGAAAAACATTAACTTTCCAAATATTGAAATCTTCTAACTCTATATTATGTTAGATCCATTGGAAAGGATAATCGGACCAAGTCACCAATAAGCACCCCATGCTGCAGCTGTTTCTGAAAAGGAGACACGTTTTGTTTTTTTCATTGTAAAACTTCTGGTTGTTGTTTACGAACAACAGATGATTTCTTTTGCATTATAAATTTCACTGTAAGATTTTTAAGTTTGTTTCATGGTATATTTTACAACCCATAAATTTTTTATAACTAGAAATAGTTTCATTTTAATAATAATAAATAAAAAAAAAAAAAAAAGT
>CM042171.1:24598115-24613592 GCA_023376005.1 Doryteuthis pealeii | reverse complement strand
CAGGAGGAATGCATATCGAATTTAAGCTACTGGAGGTATTTGGACAATCAAAGGGAGTAAACTTATGTGTTTTGATGTTGTCTTGAATCTAGTGTCCAGTACTGTTTTAGGTCGAGTTAAAAGTTCTTTTTTTCTCCTTGGTATTGGTATGTTGTATGATATATAGTTTATTTGCTGTATTGTACAATCCAGTGGCCTATTTTATTTTCTCTCATTTCACTTTATATTGATTTTTGTACAACTTTTTTTATTATTTATTTTTTGAGACTATAGTTGGTAGTTGTGCTCTCTCTTTATATCTACTGATCTGTTAGGTTCATTGGTGCTTTATATATATACTATAAATATTATATATATATATTAATAATATTATAATAATAGTATTTATAATAAGTATATATATATTAATATAGTATTATGTTTGCTCTCCTTCCCACAATGTTAACAGCTAGCTGCCAGGAGCTAGAAAAAGGAGACAGGCACCTCATGTGAGACAATTGACATTTCTTGGCAGGCAGTTTAATCCAGGCACTTAAACCACCACCACTACCATCATACATGCCTGTCTTCAGTATCTCTTTGCCACCAGTTTTCAACTACAGTTATTGTGGCTCCTGCTATGCCCCCGTTCTCCGCACTCTTCGTACCCCTCACAAAAACTACACGGCAGCAGCAACAGCAGCACAACTATATCAGCCACCATTACAGACACCACCATCACACACCTGGCACTACACGTCCACCTCTGCCTCCTTACCATGTTGCCTGTGCAAAGTTCTGCCATCAACACTTCAGGTGAGACACAATGGACCAACCAGTTACTAACATGCACATTTCATGCTATCAAGGCAACAACAACAATAAAAATTAAGTTCACTTACTTCTAAAAAAAAATTTTTTTTTTTTGGAGGGGGCAGAGTTCAATCTGGATTCAGCATGTTTATTATAAGGCAGTTCCCTTAGTATTTTGAATGGAACATTTAAGAAACTATCTTTCTCTAGTAATTTGAATTAAATGCAAAATGATTATTCGACAAAGAGGATTTGTGTTATCTTATTCATAATTGTAATATTGATCATACAATTTCATGAGCCTTTGGGCACCCGCCGTTGTGGTGTAATGGCTAACAAGCTAGTCTTGCAGACTAAATTATTACAAAGGCAGTGATTTTGATCTTTTGTGCCAAATCTATGCAACATTTTTGCACCCTGAATGTTAAACCATTGCTAGTGAGTTTGATCTCTACTGGGTGTCTTATGCTATAACTAAGCTAAGCTTAGTAGGAAATGACAACAACTGCATAGGAGGGGGGGGTTTAAGGAGGGAGCAAAAACAATTGATATTTGCCTGAAATTTTGGTGAGAGCTATAAACACTCAGGTACTAATTTTTTGGTTGTTTACCTGAATTTTCCAAACTGTGTTTTTGCTTAATTTTTGGCAATGGCATTTGCATCTCTGCTTTCCTGGCTCTCATCTACAATTTCCAATCTCAAGAAGAAAATATTTAGAATACATTCTAAGAATATCTTGCAATTCTGGAACTTTTTAAAGTTATAGTAGTCAGTATTTCTTTATAAAAGTTCAAATTTACTGATATGTGGTATCTCTATATTAAGATGTTTCTTCAATCATTTAATTGCCATTCTTATCAATGTTTTTTTGTTTTTTTTTTTTTTTTTTTGTTTTTTAATAAATATATTTTTTGTTCATTTAATTTAAACAATGTGGACCCTTATGTCAATACAAAAAGTCAAAAGAAAACATTAAAACAAACATTTTCATTATAAGATATTAAACTCTTTGATAATATTGAGGGGTTTGGTGTGTTTTAGGTCTTTTTTTGGCCAACCTTTTGGCATTTTGAAGTATGTACTTTAGTTTTACTAACCTTACTTGAAGATTTGCATGTGAGTGTATGAGTGGGTGCCGCTTTCATGTGCCACGTGCAACTATAGTCGAATTCCTAGCACCATGCCATGTGTGACTGTAGTTGAATTTTATACTACATTCTGCTGCCTGGTCTGTATTTTCAACCTGTTGGGGTATTTTTGCAGTTTCATGTTGCCATGGAATATAGGATTAATTGATATTCATACTGGGCAGATTTAGGAAGAAATTGTATATAACTCAAATGTGAGTAAAATTAGTGATTACAACTTCAATTTTTGATCACAATGACTTGTGGATACAGATGATACACATGCTGCTGTACAAAATGTATGCAATGTATACAGAAACAAAAAAAGAACAAAGGAAATTTGCTGATTTTATTCAGAAAATGTTGTTGATTTTTTTTTGTTCTAATACCATTTACATTGATTGGGTTTCAAGTAATCTTCTTTTTTTTCTGGAAAATGCAACACTGACTCAGTTACCAAATATAGGAGAATACAACAAGGAAAGTGATGAAAAATTTGGTTTGGCAACCTCAAAAAAATGATTGCAAAAACAGACAGATGGTAGCATAGTTTTTCTTTTCCCTCATTCATTCATTGTTTCAGCTTCATATATTAAAAAAAAAGGTTTTTGGAAGTTTTCTGGTTATTATATGCAAAGAAAAGAAAAAAATAAGGTAATTTTTTAAGAAATTTGAATAAGTTTTTCTGATAATTTATCTTAAAATATTTGATTGTTCACTAAAGAAACAGTTAAAACAAAATGGTCGACTGTTTATATTGGAAGATTTTTGGAATTATCATAGAAAAACTGATGGCTGCAGATTTACATGGGATTTGACAATTGGCATGGCTGACCAAGATTACTTTGTTTTGTTGGGTAGTGGTCAGTTAACTGGAGCAGAGTTGATAACTTTTCTTTCGGTGGATGAAAGAGAATGAGAGCTCAGCATTTAAAGTCTCTTCATTTTATTTTCTCTCCTTTGAATTGTGTTGTTGGTCTGTTTCTTTTGCATGAACCAATTTGATTTTTTCCTCTTTTTTTTCTTTTGCAATGTGCTCATTTATTATGGAGTGTCCAAAGTTATCATCCAACTGTTAGGATGAAAGGATCCAGACTTTGGCAATTCTTTCTTTTTTTTCTCAGTTTGTGTCTGGTGTGAGTGATTGGTATTTGATTTTATAGTGCATTTAAATTTCTTTCTTTCTTTCCTTTTTTTTTCCATTTATTTTTAAACCATTTGCGATGTGCTGGGCAGTGGCATGTTTATTTATTTATCTATTTATTTTTCTTTTAATTATCAAGTGAAATTGTAGAAATTTGAAAAACCACATTGGTACTTCTCTTGAGTTTTTATAGATATTTTTGTTAAATGCTAAAACTATTGTAAAAGTTAATCTTTACATTGTGATCAATTCTCTTTAATAACTTATTTGCAGTTGCAAGCAGTTAAGAATAGTTTATGGCTATTGGACATTTTAATGTTACTTTTTTTTCTCATTAAGTAAATAAAAATTAAGTTTGAGAAAAAAACAAAAACAATTGCAGTAATGAATAGTTGGAATTGTTTGGATTGGCTAAAAAGTTTGATTTATTAAAAATAATACCCTGTTTTACTGAACAACATAATATATCACTAAAACTTTCATTTGGGTGTGTGTATATATATATTATATTATATATATATATAATATAATAATACAACAAAAATCATCACTTATAATTTCTCTAACTTGGAGAATAGAATAAAGTAATGTGAATAGAATAAAGTAAGTGAATGTTAATTTTCTGGGGTGTGCATTTACACTGTAATTATTCTTTTTTTAATCATCTAAATTCTTAATACAATGGAGATGATTAGAATCTTTTCTTTCTTCCTAAATAAAAGCATTAATATCATCATAAACCATTGTTACAATGGAAATCTCTATGCTTCCCAAGTCATCTTGTGTTTATTGTTTTATTTCATCTTCTGTTATCTTTTCAGCCAACTTTATTATTTTATCCTCTCAGAGTTTTATGAATTTTTTTTTAAACAAAAAATGTTTTTATCATTAAGAATATTCTGTAAAGACCAGAATAAATGGTAATCAAAAACTGCTATATCTTGTGAATCTAGCAGATTAGAAGTGAAAACTTCCTATCCTATCTGTATCAATCTTTCCCCTAGTTACCAAAGAATCATACATTATTTCTTTTAACCTATACTCAGCACATGCTTTTTGACAATTGCTACCTTCATTCAGTCTGATTGAGCACAATATTTGTTCAAATTGATCATTTGGTTCTCTAGAAGGAGATCATAGTAGATGATTCACTTCCAATCCACTGCATTGATTTTTGGATGAAGACCAACCTTTTGGTACGCTTAGTGCTGGTTCATTTTTATTTTTCTATCATCTCTTGGCTTCCATATTATTATAAAGTTTCCAATTTTTATCACTTCAGGTTTTAAAAGATACAACACTTGTGTGTTTTATACTTTTATCAAAATAAAAAATTGAAAGTTCCCAAAATATTGACCCTTAAAAAAAACAAAAAAGCCAATTTTCATAAAAGTTTTGAAAAATGTTTTCTGATATGACCTCTGTTATAATACATTCAAAAGTAATCTTTTTCAATGAAAACAATTAAAACTGAATACTTCTAATGCCATATTACAAGCAAAAAATAACAAACTTTTTGGTCAACCCAATATTTTTATTTAAATTCTTTATTGTAGCAGATATTTAAAAGGGAAAAAAAAGTGATAGATTAGATTTTTTTTTCCACATAAACTGACAATAAGGATGTAATATTAATCAACATTAAAAGCTTTGTGTATGCAATGTGTGTATTATATATATATATATATATATATATATATATACACACACATGAAGTGCTATGAATCATTTTATTAAGTCTGACTAGTATCCATCATCCAAAAAAAAGAAAAGCAAAAAAAGGTAGGACTTTCTCAAAAACTTTGAGACTTTGTGCTTTAAAAAAATTATGTATTTAAAAAAAAAAAAGATTTTCTCAATCACTTTCCAGTTATTTGAATAGAAATGTTAAACCAAATTTAATCAAATATTTTGTTTCCTCTTCTTTGATTGCTATGTCCATAATATTTTTTGTTGGCCTTGACACTGCTGGTTTCCAGCCCCTGCTTGCTTTTTGATTGCATATCACCACACAGCTTGCATGTTTGCATGTATGCCCTCCCCCTGCATGTATATGCATGACAAACTGCATTTGTTGTCCTTCCAACACAACCCCCTCCTCTTACCCCCCTCCTCCTCCACCCTTGCTCCTCCCTCCCACCTGTGAAGTATGACTTTCCTAACAATGCATAATTTTCCCTTCTTGGCAGCTTATAGTCACTGCATCCAACAGACATACACGAACATGCGTCGACCACCCTTGCCTGACTACCACGCTGCCACCCAAATGGCTCATCTTGCACGCCAGAAACAGTCATGGCATTTGGAGCGAGCCCATTCACATGAAGGGGTGATAAGGTACTACAATGAGGAGGAATATGAGGCAGCTGAGGACGGTATGTGTATTAAATAAAAAAAAAATCAGACCAGATATTGTTTGATGATAATCATAGCATTTTCACACACACAAAATAGGGAGTTTGGGATATAGTGATACTTAGTTATATTTTAAAGCAAAACTTATCATTTTGGGTCATAGGCTTCATTAATATTTGTATTTTTCTTGATTACCTTCTCCTCATTTTCTATATTGCTCTGTGTGTGTGTGTGATATAAATAACGACACTTACTGTCAGCAATAAACATACCGATTGAAGTCTAAATGAGAATTGACTGAAAAATGTAAATGCTAATGAATTTGCTACTGTAATAATAGGAATATTTAGAATTTTTGGTTTATTTCTTCACTTTTTGAACCTTTGATCATCTAGTACCTTGTACCTAAGCTCACAAAAAGTTTGAGCATTCAAATTTTGCTGCAGAGTTTGAACATCTTTAGTTATTTAATTATTTAAGATAAAGATGTGAATTGTTGTTATATTAATATTATTAATATGAAATATTGGGTTCAAAGTGTTGGGGAAATAAGCCTTAAATTTAGGAGCCAGTTATATTTAGTTAAGATTATTGTCCTCCAGACATTTTAGTTTTCAATTTGGCTTTAAAAGGGGAAAATCCACCCAAATTATTGGTAAGTGACCCTTCCTACTGCTGCTTTCTTTGATTGCAGCAAAGAACTTACGAATTTAAAAAAATTTCCTTTCTGCCTTGTAAACTGACACTCTTATATCTCCTCCAACTTTGTCTCACTCAAATTCCTCTTGCTCTGTCACTAATGAAGATACTATGTCTTTCATAATTAACCCTTCAGTACATCATGCTGTGTATATTTAAGTGCAAAAAAAAAAAAAAGAAATTTGTAACTCAATTTACCTTTAGCTCCAAAGAATTTGCTATAGAGTTTTTGTGAAATATAAATGAGTTTTCTCTTTCTACAATTAAAACTAGGTTCAAATATCTTCACTAAGGATATTTAGCTACTTTCAATATGGCTGTCATTAAATGGCAGCCATATTCAAGTCTTTTATTAATAGCTATTCTGTTGCCTTAAGTTTTTTTTTTTTTTTTTGGGGGGGGGGGGGGGGTTCCAATCTTTTCTCTTAATCTCTCTGAAGAGAAATATTCTAGACATCAACTATCCATCTTTTTATTAATACTAAGTTAGCAGAATATCACTATATTAATACTGCAATGCTGTCTATTAATATTTGATTGAAATGTTCCGAGGTAGCATTGTAATTTAAATTAAACCTGTAAAAATTGATATATCAATTTTTTAATATTATGTAGACTCCACAGCCAAGAAAATAGATCAGGTTAGAAATTGTTTTTTTTTTGTGGTTGATAGAATGTAATTAAAAGTAACTAGTAACTCTCATTGCCCTGAAAAGTGCTATAAAAAGAAATTACTTGACATGGTGGCATCCTGTGACAGTTTAACAGGTCATAAAATGCCCATGAATATAGCCAATATATTTACTGTAGCATTTAACCTCTTACCTACCAATTCTATATACATTCACTTTCATGCATTGGAGACAAATGCATGGCAAAGAGATTTGTCTTAAATGAAACAATTATTCATAATTTGAAGTATCATGTTCTATTTAATATTCTGGCATGCAGTATGTTCTTCAGTTCTGCATGATTGGTTGTAGGGGTGCATTTTACACCTACACACCTGGTAGGTGAGGAGTTAATGATATATATATATATATATATATATATATATAATTAGAGAAAATTTTCTTAGTTCTAATTGATCAAATTTTGTCAACTTTAGTAAAAATGTCAGAAAATTGATCTTTTTAAAGATTTTCTAAATTTTAATTTAAGTTTTCTAGCATAAATTATAAGTAGTTGACTAATTTTGTTAATTTGTAAACATTATATATATATATATATATATATATATATAATGTGTGTTTTAAGGAAAGATCATTAGCAATGAATATATTTCTAATCAAACAAGTTATTTGGGTGATCAGTGTAAATCCCACTCAATTCAAAAATCATCCTTGTTTGGCTTGCAATTCTTTATTTCTTGCTGTGTTGCTTACTGAAAAGCACAACTGTTGTCATTATTTTCTCTTTGCTTTCCTCTTCTCTTAATTTGGTTCCATTGCCACATCCTGAATTGAAACTCAGGGAAGAAAGATTATATTGTGTAAATATTGTTACCTACCAATCTTTTTTTGCTCATCAGAGAGGCTTTCTTTATTTCTGCATTTGAGCTTTCTTGCCTTCTATCTTCCATTTGGATTTCCCTTTATTCAACTTGGTTATTCACATTGTATACTTTTCATAAAGTTCACGGTTTCAAATCTTCAAACTTTTAGGTGATTGGGTAGAACTTGATAAGTTTATAGAAGATCAGATAAAAACATTATCGTATTGAATTATCAATCTTTAGATTACTGAATAAGAATAAAGATGCCAGTCAAGCTGAAGATTTATCATATATTAGGAGTTTCAAGCTGAAGGACACAAAAAAGCCATTATGTTCTAGAGAAGAGGTGCAAGCAGGATCCAAGTGAGGTGCGTCTGTATTTTCCAACAGCTATGTTATTTAATTTTTTTGGCCTCCATCTATCTCATGAGATAATTGTAGCACCTAGAATGAATAAGAACAACCTATGGAGTGATTCAGCAATTCAATCCTTGCATGGAGCACTCTTCCACAAGTATTACAAAGTTAGAGTGTGTATTAATTGGCTGCATTGTTGCATTGTTTTCTGATCTCCATTTGTTGGCTGCAACTATTCTTTTTAGATACTGTTAAACTATAATACAGCTAGTAGGCTCCTAGGAAAGCCATTTCTTTTATCAAACTGAGTATACATATGACAGCAGATGTTGTGCTGTATGTGAACGTGTACAAAACCACAAATAGGAATAATAAATAAAACAAATTAATCAAATGTGCAAGTTTTAGGAAAATATTGATTATGAAAATTGTTGCACTGTTGGGTCCACAGATGTGTAGTACTTCATGGGGGGGGGGATGCGTGTAGTCAATAGATTGAGTGATTGAGATACTCTCAGTTGTATGGACTCATGTGTAAGTTTGTATTTACCCAACCCCTCCACCATGAGCAGGATGCAACAAAGTAGAGTACAGCTGGTTTGAATTAAGTTTTCCTTTTTCTAGAGTGGTTGCCTAACTGAGGCTAAAGGACCTTGTCTACCCTACTATTTACCCATAGATGGGCACATAAGATGGATTCATGCCTTTTGCAAAGGCATTAGATCAAGATTTGAACTCTGGTTGCCAATTCCATTTCCTACAACAATAACTGTTATACAAAATGCACCTCTCAAATAAGTGTAAGTTGTTTATAAAAGATCAGTTTTTAGCAAAAAAAGACTTCTACCTTTTAATTGGGAGGCACACTTTGTATAAAATTGGGAGGCACACTTTGTATAAAATGAATAATAATAATTTCATCAGATCAGACTTTTATAGAAAGAACTAAAAATAACTGTTGACTTGAAAAATGAATTCTCTAAATGAATGATTTCATGTCCTTAAATAAATCAAGTTGAACTTTATGAGAAATAAACCTATAGAAAATATTGAATTTTGAAAGTCTGGATTTGTAACTTTATGAGAAATAACCTATAGAAAATATTACTGAATTTTGAAAGTCTGGATTTGTAACTTTATGAGAAATAAACCTATAGAAAATATTACTGAATTTTGAAAGTCTGGATTTGTAACTTTATGAGAAATAAACCTATAGAAAATATTACTGAATTTTGAAAGTCTGGATTTGTAACTTTATGAGAAATAAACCTATAGAAAATATTACTGAATTTTGAAAAGTCTGGATTTGTAACTTTATGAGAAATAAACCTATAGAAAATATTACTGAATTTTGAAAGTCTGGATTTGTAACTTTATGAGAAATAAACCTATAGAAAATATTACTGAATTTTGAAAGTCTGGATTTGTAACTTTATGAGAAATAAACCTATAGAAAATATTACTGAATTTTGAAAGTCTGGATTTGTAACTTTATGAGAAATAAACCTATAGAAAATATTACTGAATTTTGAAAGTCTGGATTTGTAACTTTATGAGAAATAAACCTATAGAAAATATTACTGAATTTTGAAAGTCTGGATTTGTAACTTTATGAGAAATAAACCTATAGAAAATATTACTGAATTTTGAAAGTCTGGATTTGTAACTTTATGAGAAATAAACCTATAGAAAATATTACTGAATTTTGAAAGTCTGGATTTGTAACTTTATGAGAAATAAACCTATAGAAAATATTACTGAATTTTGAAAGTCTGGATTTGTAACTTTATGAGAAATAAACCTATAGAAAATATTACTGAATTTTGAAAGTCTGGATTTGTAACTTTATGAGAAATAAACCTATAGAAAATATTACTGAATTTTGAAAGTCTGGATTTGTAACTTTATGAGAAATAAACCTATAGAAAATATTACTGAATTTTGAAAGTCTGGATTTGTAACTTTATGAGAAATAAACCTATAGAAAATATTATTGAATTTTGAAAGTCTGGATTTGTAACTTTATGAGAAATAAACCTATAGAAAATATTACTGAATTTTGAAAGTCTGGATTTGTAACTTTATGAGAAATAAACCTATAGAAAATATTACTGAATTTTGAAAGTCTGGATTTGTAACTTTATGAGAAATAAACCTATAGAAAATATTACTGAATTTTGAAAGTCTGGATTTGTAACTTTATGAGAAATAAACCTATAGAAAATATTATTGAATTTTGAAAGTCTGGATTTGTAACTTTATGAGAAATAAACCTATAGAAAAATATTGAATTTTGAAAGTCTGGATTTGTAACTTTATGAGAAATAAACCTATAGAAAATATTACTGAATTTTGAAAGTCTGGATTTGTAACTTCTTGCAAAGTTCTCAGAAAAAGACAAATATCTATTCTCATTATTTCAATAAATAATTTATTTTCATAATTTTAAATTATTTGGAAATAAATGATAGTGAAAAACTTTTGCACAAGCTATTTCAGGTTTTTGCTGTAATTTTTGACCTCAGCAATGTGCAATTGTATCCTTTCTCTATCTATGCTAAGGTACTTACAATTCATATTAGTTATAGGTATAAAAATAGGTGTCCAGAAAGTTATCTACAATACTTTGGCTAGGGTATAATTTACCTACAAAGAGTAAAGGTAATTTAATGAAACACGAGGCATATCAAAATTAATGTCTTTGATTTTAAACTATTAAATATGTTTAGACTTATTAAAAAATACTTTTGTGAGTAAATTTTATCTGTAGATAAATTGTATCCACAGGTGAACTGTAAAAAAATTCCCTTAGAATCATTAAAATAAGGTGTTCAGTTTAATATAAATAATTTATGTATATGTGCACCTGTGAGAAAATACTTTTATAAATTTGTTTGCTTATGCTTAAGATGGGTGCTAGAAGCAGTGGTTTTCGCTTTTTCTACCCCTGCTACCAATCATATGTATATAAAAACACTGTAATCATTATTAGCAGACCTAGTTAAATAATTGGAGGCATTCTATATCCAAATAAGATATGAGTTTAGCTAGATCAGAGGGAAGGGATTTACATGTAACCCTACCAAATAATTTGATATTTGCTATTTATGCTTGATTATTTTTATTTGCAGATTCTTTATGTATATTCATTTATTTTTTGTTACGACATATTTTTTTTTTTTTTTTTTTTTTTTTACTTTACTTTTTCAAAACATTTTAGGTGCTTGGAGAGAATATTCCATTCATAAAGTGAAGTAAGCAAAATATTTATCAAAGTGGTCTTAGAAGATTTAGTATCTCTCAACTGTCAAGAACAAAATAGAAGAATTACTATATGGGATATTTTAACTATAGTTTTATCTCAAATAGAAGCCTATGTTCTTGCGGTAGATTGATATTAACCATTTTTAGATTTTTAAAAGCTTTATATCAAAGATAATTCATGTGAGAAAATAGCATATTTCTGTGATAACATTTTTCTATATATTTACAAAAGTTTTATGGATGGATTATTCTATAGAAGCACCACATATTGCACATTTTTATTTGATATTACATTTTGAAAATAAGTATGTTTGCCTGTTTGTTTAACACTTCTAATTATAAAATCATGTATATATTTTAAAAAAAAAAAGAATTTAGCTTGTAAGTTAATTGTGCTTCACTAAAGCTAAATAAATGTACTAAGCTTAGTCTAATCACAATAATATAAGTTTGAGTGTGTGCGTGCGTATGTATGTGTGTATATATATATATATATAATGTGTGTGTGTGTATACTGACATCAGTTGTCAAAAGATTTTGTTTTAATTTATAAAATTTTACTTTTGTAATTTTTTTTTCTTTTTTTCTAACCTTTGTTTTTCTTGTAATCTGTTTTATTTTTCAGCATTTCCAGCATTTAAAGAGCCTTATTCTGTCCTGGAAAAATAAATATAATAAAAATAACTTTTAAAGTCAAATTTGAAAGATGAAAATATTTTTTTCCCTTACCACTAAACTTGTAGAATACCAAATGTTTGATTAGTCACTCCTGTTATTTTTTTGGCTTGCAGTTTTGGTGACAATGATCAAAGAATTTCAGCTATCAAGTTCTCCATTAATTATGTCTTGTTTTGAAATGGTTTTTAAATTTTTACCTTTTCTAGTACAATTTTTTTTTTATTTATTCATTTTTTAATTATTTTCTACCAGCTTCGAAGTTTGTCTTTTTTTTCCCCCCCAACATTTTTATTAAATTGAAAATGCCAGATGGTTTCTTAAATAATATTGTCCAAAGAGTGTCTATCAAATCCTGCAATTCATAGAGACTGTTCCAGTTTGGTTGCAGTAGTAAAAATAGCATAAAATTAAGGTACTTTAAAAAAAATTTTCTGCTTTTTATGACACACCTAAAATGCTTGATGAATTCACTGTACAGACAGCAACAACAGAATCTTCATATATTTTGATGAAATGGCAAACAAAAAGAAGTGCATGTGTACGAGCATTCTATTAAATATTTCAAAATTATATCATATCAGTGTCATGACTTTTTGCAGGCTGTGTTAGTCACCCAGATCTCCGACCTGTTTCAGATAGTTCAGCTCCCATTATTGGTGAGTATTTAAGATCATTGCAGCATCAAGCTTGCTCTTTGCAATGCTGACAAGATATGCTGCTGTTGCTCCTCATGCCTGCCCAGGGGTTAACCTTTCAACCTTTGGCCCCTTTTACAGCTTGCTGATTTGCACACCAATAGCCTTAACCAAAACTAGTCTTCATTGTTCTCTCTCCAAACTAGTATTCAATACCAATAACATTTCTTCTTCAACAGGAGAGACTACTGACAACTTAGCAGTGTGTTCTTACTGACTTTTTTATTTTTTTAAAAATTTATTACTAATAACTTTTTATTTGTTGTTGTTTTTCTTTTGTTGCTTTTTGCATAAACTTCATCCCCCCCCACTACCACTGTTATTCAATCTTCACAGCACCCCCACCCACTGATTCATCTGAACTTGTCCATAAAACACTTTTTAAAACCCATCTCTCCTGTTGGATTATTAGACTTTGAATTAGTATGTACATCTTGATATATCCTTTATAAATCATATGGTCTTCTTTTATTAAGAATATGGTTGAACATATTAGTCGTATTTGGATAGGGTTTATCTCCCTAAAAAGACAAGTTGAAATCTAACTGTGGTTAACTTCTTGACTAACACAGGTTGTATCATAAAAAAAAAAAATTATACACTCCTGGTCAAAATTTTAAGACCAGATACAAAAGGGTTCAAAAAATATTTTTTTAAATTTTGGTTGGTCACAAAGATAAGATCGTGTGTGTGTGTGGGGACAAAACCTTTTGAACTAGTCTAATAGGCTCATAGCTTCAGGCATGTAGACATCTACTTAGCTCATTTCCAGCATTAAATTTCAGATTTTAAAATGGCTAAGGGTAAAATTTTAACAAAGTTCAAACAGGTCAGAATTGTTGAACTTCAATGACATGATCTTTTGCAAATGAAATTGGTGATAGCAGAACTCTCTATTGCTAACTTCATTAAAAGTCTGGATGTGTATGTTTCTAAAAAATCAAATGGACACCCCAATAAAATATAATAATCTCAAGACAGACACATTAGGTTAGAAGTTAACAGATTCAAACCTAACATCAAATCAGATAAAAGCGAATACAGATGTTGAATGCAGCTCTCGAATAATTCGATGGCATTTAGATAAGAAAGGGTTTAAAAACGTGAAATGGCTGCAGAGGCCTCTTCTTCCTCGCTATAAACCCTCTGGCATCCAATTATCAAACTTGGGATGTGGATAAATGGAAGAAGGTATTGTTTTCAGACTAGAAAAAATTCAACTTCAATGGCCTAGATGGTTTTCAGCATTACTGATCTGCAAAAGATATACGAAAGAAAACCTGACAGTGGAGATGGATCAAGTCTAGCGTTTGTATTTATACAATGAAACTCTTGAGTTAGAGGAAGTAAAAGGTCATTAAACAGTTGCTAGTTACATTGACATGTTAAGGCATCGCTAATTACTGAAAGCTGTCATTGATATAGAGAAAACTGGATTTTCATCAGAACAATGCTGCAATTCACAACACTCATAGGTTGAATGAAGTTTTTTATAGAAAAAAAACCCAATCAGCTTTTGAGGCATTCACCATTCACCCAAGAATTTTGGGGATAATAGCAAAGGATGTTTATAAACATGGATCACAATTTGAAATTATGGATGCTCTTTGTACTGCAGTTTATGCATCCCAAGCCTCTTCATGCAGAAGTTAATGAGTATGCCAAAGATGCTGACTCTGAGGTCAAACAAATTTTGATCCAATGCATCATTACCACAAACCTAGAACGACTCAATATTATTTTATGATATCACCAGACTATCGTATCGTCAGAATACCAAATCAAGATACAGCCTCTTAGTATAATCCTTTGTTGTATTCACAATTTTCCAATAATGAAGCAATAATTCAATGGTGTAAGATTTGAATTAAAAGGCAAGATGACATGTCATTAGACTGAATAAGAATAGAATTTTCATGAAATTCACATTCAGAATCAATAAATAAGATCTCAATGAATTGTTTATTCAGTGATTTTAATTTGAATTGTATGACGGTTCATAACATCATTAAAAAGTCGAGATAATGTTTTATGTTCTTCAAATTTAAACAAGTAACTTTTAAAACTGGTAATCTGTACCATAGCAATAACCAAAGGAATTCTTTGTACTCCTGTTGGCATTCTTTCAATTGATTTCATTGATCAATATCTGATTTACATTTTACAAGCCACCAATGTTATTATTTTCTCACATGATGTTATTCTACCCCTACATTATGTATATGTATTCCATATCTTATATGTATTTACTAACTTATATATTATATCTATTATTATTTATTAAGCTTTGCTTAGTCTGGTCACTCATCTCAGAACTGAACAAGCTTAATTTTTGAAGATATGGCAATAACTGGGGCTCTCAGCATGGCCTAACTGAATTTAAATTTCATGTTAAAATATAGTTGGGGTGTTACCCCAACTATATTTTAACTTGAAATTTTACTTTATTTAATTTTACTTTATTAAAAAAAATGTCTATATCTTGTTATTCTGATCTTTGAATGAGCAGAGGTGTTATAAAAATAGTCTCTATTTAACTGCATCCCCCCAGGGACAGTATGAGGCCAAAATAGCCACCAACTGTTGTGCTGATGTCAAACTACTGCAAAGCTGCCTCTTGGGCAAAATATATACTGCCACAAAATTGGAATCCCAGGAGCCCCTTGTATTTTTTACTGTATCTTGTCTGAAGTGTCATTGCAAAGTTATTAGATAATCATTTCAAGGGACAGAAACATTTCAGTTCACACAAGGTGTCAACTGAAAATTGATATTTTACTCAGTTACTGAATTAATATTTTCTTTTCAGAATACTTTACACCATAAAAACCAGATAATTTTTTTAAAGATACACTTTTTATTCATCTTAG
>CM042171.1:24418115-24593115 GCA_023376005.1 Doryteuthis pealeii | reverse complement strand
TCTCTTCTCTTCTCTCCCTCTCTCTCTCTCTCTTCTCTCTCTCTCTCCCTCCCTCTCTCTCCCTCCCTCTCTCTCCCCCTCCTCTCTCTCCTCCCTCTCTCTCCCTTCTCTCTCTCTCTCTCTCTCTCTTCTCTCTCTCTCCTCTCTCTCTCTCTCTCTCTCTCCCTCTCTCTCTCTTCTCCTCCTCTCTCTCTCTTCTCTCTCTCTCTTCTCTCCCCTTCTCTCCCCTTCTCTCCCTCTTCTCAATTTTTTTTTCCTTTTCCCCTCTCTCTCTCTCTCTCTCTCTCTCTCTCTCTCTCTCTCTCTCTCTCTCTCTCTCTCTCTCTCTCTCCTTTTTCCGTAAGCTGATGAATTTTGAAAGTGTTTCTCATCCACTGCCTTGTGCAGTTTGGCCTATCCATCAATTGGGGGTGGGGGAATGGCCATGGATTTTTAATGTTTTCTCTTTAGGGCATTTTACCTTTCCCTTCTCCCTTCTCTCTTTTCACTCATTTCAAGCATGACAGTCTAATGGCTAAAACACTGCACCTCATTCCAAGTTTTAAAAAACAAACATTCTGGAATAGTTTTTTTTGCTTGGTTCCCCACTACTTAAAACAAAGAAATATCAGAATAATTTTCTTACTGTATATACTTGTGTAATGTTTGATCCTTCCCCACCTCTTTATTCTCCCCTACAACAAATCATGGTTTGTGTTTGAGTCTGGATTTTAAAATTAACGTTAATACATTCAACACCTGTTGATATATAATGTGCAAATGGCTGCTACCATAGCAACTGCTTCTTTACAATTCATCTCTGATCATCTTATTAATTGTATACCAATAATAGAATAATAAAATAACCCTTTTATATGGAAAGAGACTATTTGTCTGTCTATCAATGCTATGGAACTGCATATGGATCACTGCACAGGCCTGGGTATGGTTGACTGACACCCATTTTTATGGTTTCTCCTATTCATGACACTGATGTTGTCTAAAAGAATACAATTTACCATTAATGTCACCCGACCATGTTGGGTATGGAGTTTTAATTTTGTTTTCTTTCTCCTAGACTGGTTGCCAAGACTAAAAAGCCTACTATTTACTCTTAGATGGGGGAGAAGAGGGTATTAGATCAAAGTGAAATGCAAACAGCCTTATTCAGGATTTGAACTTTGTTTGCCAAGTCCATTTTCTACAATCGTTACACAACCAACACCTCTATATTAAACATTACAAAAATATATACATTATGTAAGTATTTCTTAAAATCTATGTTTTGCTTATGATTGTTACACTATAATCTTGGGGATAATCTTCCTTGAGGTGGGGATCCTTAAACCAAGCTAAAAACAGAATTTAGACAATTCACCATTTTGATTTTAATTTTGTTTTTTCTTATCTTTTTTTTTTTTTTCTTATCCTTTTTTTTTTTTTTTTTTTTTTTTTTTTTTTAAATATCTTTTAAGTACTTTAAAAAAAATTATTCAAGTAAATATTAATTTTTGTATAGATTCTTAAAATTGTTTGGTTCAGTTAATTCCTGGTCATTCATAAATACAGGCCAGTACTTTCTAATTGAGTTGGATATCCCATAAGAACATTTTGAGGAAACAGAAGACAGAATTTTATATTTTTATTGTTTCCTTTTAATATTCAAACTGTTGATAGGATATTAACAACTTCATTTGCCAAAGTTGATTCACCTTTTTAAAAAAAATCACTCATTTATTGCAGCAGCTCTTTTTACAGACTATATTAATATTGTGTCAAGTTTTATTACGTTTTGTGTCTAATGTCTGCTTTATAATACTGTGTGTGTATGTGTGAGAGAGTGAATCTTGCATCAATCTGTCTTGGCCTCTGGTTAGGTCATTGTACAAACAGATTGAATTTCATTATAGAAGAACTTCATTCTGATTAACATCTGTATATTATTTTTTCATTTATCAAAAGGAGCAGTGCTTCTTTATATAACTTGCCTGTCTTTAGCATATAGAATCTGGGGAAAAAGGAAAAAAAAAATCTTCTGTTACCAGCAGAGCAGGGGGTGGGGTGCACAAACACATACAAACACCGGTATAATTTAAAAAAAATTTTTTTTTTTTTTTATTAGGCACAAGGCCTTGCTGTCCCCGCTGGTGTCTCCTTCAATCCCCCTGTCTGAACTAAATGATTTTAATCAGTTTTGTATGATCATTTGGTTATAGCTACACATGTTAATATTGTGTATGTGTGTAAACACAAGTAAAATGTGTTACAAATGAATGTGTCAACATGAATGTAATACACATACCCATCACCTATACAGGTAAAAAGGTATGTGTGCGTGTGCATTTTGATTGAATTGTGTGTGTGTGTGTGTGTGTATTATTTACGTGCATGGAGACATTACATCTGAATAGATGGTTTTGATTCCATGTCTGTATATATGCGTGTATGGATGTATATAGAAATATATAAGATAACCATGTCATTTAATAAAATACCATTTGTACTGAAGTTTTTGGCTTATTTTTTCTTTTTTCTTTTTGTTTTTTTTTTTTTTTAATCTTTTCTTTTTTTTTTTTATACTTATACTTATTGTTATTTTTTCTTTTTCTTCTAATTGTTGACTGAAAACAAGGTATCAGGAAATTGTTTTCTAAATGATTTAGTAAAATTTTAAAAATGTATTTACTGAACCCCTCCACCACAGCTTGGAAGTGATACAAGGTCATTTTTAAGTGGAGTAAAGTTGGTTTGAATTTAGATACTTGTCATACTAAGACTAAAAAACACAGTCTACCCTACTATTTACCAATAGCTAGGGGGAGAACAAAAGGATTCATGCCTTTCCCAAGGGCAAAACCAAAATAAACTTATGTAATCCCCCCCCCCCCCAAAAAAAAAGAAGCTGCTGCATATTACTTGAATTATTTTACAATATAAAGTGAGTTCACCCCTGCAATGAATTTTCATATTATTGAAAATAGTATTTTTTTACTTTATTATACCACTTCTACACACACGGCTCTTCAATATTCCTCCTCATGTTACTCTAAGTTTCACATGCCACCCATGATTCTCTGACATTTTTTTTCAACAGAACCTACCCTACCCTACCTTATTAAAGAACCATCTTGCCTGGCATTCTGCTGACAGACTGGATCCATAACTTGTTTCTTAATTACAACAGGTTTGTAAGATTCACACTGGAGCAAGTAGTTCAATTTTAACGTGTGTGGAAGTGATATTGAAATTAGATTCAAGAACTAATATGGGCATGGCAGTAATTAGTCATGCTGCAGGTCTCTGAAAGAAGGTCAAGGTTAGATACAACTTAGCATTAATGTTACTGCAGTAGCAGCAGTTGTCAGAATAAGGTTGATCACAATGTCAAACTGCTTTAGGAAGTCCAGCTTCTGTTTTTTTTTTTGTTTTTTTTTTCATACTACTAAGGGACTTTGAATTCACTTGTTTCTTTCTAGACTGACCCACTAAGCTTAGAGCACCTAGTCTGCCCTCCATAGCTGGAGAGAGAAGAGATGGACTTGCACTTGTCTTAAGGGAAAGTAGGATGAAGTAAAATATAAACAGCCTCCCAATACAATATCCACAGTAGACAACCCTCCACCCCCACACACACAGCAAACAGGATATTTAACATATTGAGTCATATTCAAAAGAAATTTAATTAAAAAAACTTTTCTTTTTTTTTCTTTTTTTTTTCCTTTTGCAAAGCAGTCCAAACTATGGTGATCAAAATTATTAGAAAAACAATTATGGGTGTGTTTGTTTATTTGTGTGTGTGTGTGTGTACACACAGTGATGCTGGTAGCTTTTTGATTTAGTGCATCTTGGGATGCACATATTTGCTTTGAATGGGTCCCAACTAAAGCCGTCTAACCTCTACCTTGTAACCTATCCTGTGTAATTCGTTTCTAAAAAAAAAAAGAAACTATTGAAATCTATTTACAATTAACTTGAAATGGTGAGGGAAGAAAAAAGAAAAACACTGGGATGCATGGATGCAATTTTACTGCGTCCTTTTAAATTTTTGTGAGTCAGTGACAAAGGACGCGTACCTATCAGCATGTGTGTGTGTGTGTATATATATATATATATGTATATATATATATGTATATATATATATATATATATATATATGTATGTATGTATATCAGTTTGGAAAATATCTGACAGATGTGAAAATAAGTAACACATTCAATTGATGAGTAAAACTTAATATTTCATCAAAAATGAATCAATAAACTACAAATGAGAAATAACCCAGCATAGAAATCTTTAATAAATCCTACAAAGTAATCTCCAATGAAGGTAAATTTTAATCCTCATTAATTATCCACCACCCCCACTATTCCCACAATATATGGACTCCCAAAGACATATAAACCCAACGTCCCTTTATGTCTTGTTATTTCTGGAATTGGAACTGCCCCACACAACATAGATAAAATATTAACCCCTCTCTTGGTGACAATCCCTACTATTTCTAGTGATCTAAAAAAGATATACATCATAAACATGGAAAATAAACACCTAGCTAGTTTAGATATCCAACCTTTATACATAAACATCCTCGTTGATAAATGCATCCAACATTTAACTTTTATTTTTTAGGTGGGTGTTTACTCTCCCTTTATCTTAACAAAGTCTGTGAATTTTGCATCTTTTTTTTTTTTTTTTTTTTTTTTTTTTCAAATATAAATTTGATCTTCCTATGGGATCTCCTTTAAGTGGAATCATAGCATACCTTTTCTTAAAATTACTTGAATGAAATCCGTTCAAATATGTTATCCCTAAAGACACTCATTATTTCATTTAAAAAAGAATATGACTTCCAAACTATCACCAAGAAGCTTCACAAAATTGAATCCACCACTAATTTTACTTATGAATTAGAACACAATTCCTTACCTTTCCTCAATATTTTATTGTTGTTGGCATCTACGAGAGTCAATGGAGTAATGTTTTTTTTTTTTTTTTTTAAGTGGAACTATGTAGCCTGGGTGGGTTGATATGGAGGATGAGCTGTTGCCAAAGCAGCAAATCCCCCCACTCCACACTTCCGATGTGATCCAAAGGAAAGGTAATGAGCCAATGCAGTTTGACAGCAGGAGTTACTGGGTAACACTGGAGTTCAGCATCACTCCACTTTAGGGACTCCGGCTCCTGATTTGTTTTTGCTGGTTTACTCCCCTAGCCTTTCCTTTGGATGAGGTAAAGCTGCTAGGCAGTAGGGTTTTATACAGGCTTTTCCTTGTCCTTGATGGGTTGCCGACCAAGGTAAGGAGCCCTTTCTAACTCCTTTAGGGATATATGCGAGTAGTAAGTACCCCAATCCTACTACTGTGTGTGAATGGCCATAGGATCCCCTGGAGCTCATCCACCCTTTGACAAATATTTATCTTTTTTTTTTTTTTTTTGGTGATGCTGGTTGTACACACACTCCTCACCAATTAAATGAGGAGTGCCAGTTGAGTCACCTGTTAGATATGTAAGTTTTAACTTAGTATAAGTCAACTAAAGCATCTGAGAGATTCTGACATACACTGAATTTATACTTGACAAGAATTATATATTTTTTTCTCTCTCATTGGTAAGCAATGGGTTAAGGGGTGTGACTGAGTGGACATACATTTAACTTTTTTTTTTTTTCTTTTTCATACACATGTTCCTGCAAAATGAAATAAGATTTAAAATATTTTGTATTCTATATAGCAAATAAAAACAATAACAATCGGCTAGAGTTTAAAGTCCATCACAAATACACTAAGAAAAATGACCACATTTTTTTTTCAAACCACAAGATAAAAAGCTGGATATTCATAGGCTTTTTCCTCAGATCTCTAAGAATTTGCTCGCATAAGTTTCTTAGTGGAGAATTTGAACATATTTTAACACTTAATGTCCTATACCACTTCATTCCACCTGGTTGGAAGTCACATTCATTTTCCTAATCTACTCCAAATGATAGCCTTTGTTTAAATGTAATATTAAACATATTTAGAAGTCTTTAATTTAAGGGAAATAACAGGTAACTTTAAATGAAAAGGCCATTTTTAGCTATTTTTTGATAAATGGTTATAGGAATTGGGCTCTGGTCTTAGAAAATTCTTAACGGGATGTTAAGAGTTAAGCTCTTTTATTTTACTACAATGTTCTGAATCCTTTATACAATGCCCAAAATCTAAAGCTCTTGAAATATATAAATGAAAACACTCCTCTAACAATCCATAATAATGTATTACAAAGATAGTTCTGTCTGAAAACCCCTACCACTCACCTCATTGAAAAATAATTCTACCATCTAGGCATAAAAACTGTTAGACAATTAACAATCGTCACAAAAGTCTAAAGCTGGGGCATATAGGATTTGCTGCAGAGATTGCAGTAAGGCAAATATTGGGGAAACTTCAAGAACCAAATCTATGAACACATGAGACCTCAAATTCAGCAATTCCAACAATGCCATGGTTTCACATTCAAATTCAGGAACCTATTTATTCACAGCAGTAAAAGACTTCAAATCATTTTAATACCATTAAATAAAAACCAGGTTTCTTCAGAATCCTTTTCTAGCAAAAATAATCTTAAATCATTTTGATATCCATTGTTAAAATGATTTAATATTGCAAACAGGATTTGCTTTATGATTTTTACACTCATACATGGGTGTTGGAATTCTATATGATGTATGAACATGCATTTTTTTGTCATATTAGACGACATCAGATATACATATATACATTAGTTATACTAGCTAAACAAAACCGCCCTACGGGCAGTGTAAAAATAATCTTTTGAAAGATATAGCCTTAGGGGAGTGGGTAGTATCCAAGTAAAATTAATAAATCAATTAAAGTAATAAAAAACAACAATGCCAAAATATGCCAAAAACTTTAAAAGGATATTCAACATTTAATCATTTTTAGTAATTAAAATCATCAAATTCATTAAAGGAGTAAAAAATAAACAATTTGAAATAGAAATTAGGAAAGTTAACTTTTCTACACCAAAATTTTTCATGAAATAATATTTAATAATAAAATTAAATTCAGTTTATCAATGAATAAAACAATTAACTATACAAAATGATTTTTTATTGTTTTGATTATTTCTAAAAAATTTGAAATAAAAAAAAATTAAATTTCACCTTATCTATTTTACATTTAACAAACATTTAGTTTTAGTGTAAATAAATATTATACAAAATAGAATAGAGTAATGATACTTAAATCAATTTTTCAATGCTAAATAATACTTAATATTAATTTTTTTTTAATCGGAGGAAATAAAAATATCTAATTTATAGATTTATTTTCAACTAAATTTTATTTGGTACAATTCTGTAAAAATATAAATTCTTTAAAAATTTTCTTCAATAAATAAAATCTTTTGATAATTGATTCAGTATCAATTTGTCTGTAACTAAAACTATGACACAGTAAAATTAATAAATTAATTAAAGTAATAAAAAACAACAATGCCAAAATATGCCAAAAACTTTAAAAGGATGTTCAGCATTTAATGATTTTAGTAATTTAAATCATCAAATTCATTAAAGGAGTAAAAAATAAACAATTCAAAATAGAAATTAGGAAAGTTAACATTTCTACAGCAACATTTTTCCTGAAATAATATTTAATAATAAAATTAAATTCAGTTTATCAAAAAAGTAAAACAAAACCTTCGGGCGGTGTAAAAATAAACTTTTGAAAAATATAGCCTGAGGGGAGTGGGAGTTAAAATCCAATTTTAGAAGGGTAATAAAATTAATAAATCAATTAAAGTAATAAAAAACAATGCCAAAATATTTTTTTTTAAATTCTTCCTTTTATTTTAGTAGATAAATCTGTAGAGTGAAGATGATAAAAAATTTTGATAAATAAAACACTGAATGATAATAAAAAAAAAACACCTTCCTTTTTATCGTAATAAAATGTATTAAAATAAAAGGAAGGGTGTTTTTTAAAATTATTATTCAGTGTTTTATTTATTAAATAGATAATATACTACACTGAATAATAAAAATACAGTTTTTAAACAAAATTTATCTTTTTCAGCGAAAAAGATGTAAACAAAAAATAAGTTTACATTTTTTCGAAGTTAAAAAAAAAAAAGGGTGTTACAGTTACATTAATAAAGGTTTGGGCGCACCTGAGCATCTGAAAACCACCGCCCCCCGCCCCATCTAAAATTTAAAAAAAAATTTTTTTTCCTTTTTTTCAATGGATTATTATCGATAGCACACCAATCTATCAGATTGTAAAAAAAAATTCAAAAAAGTTTGTTTTTTTTCGAGTTTTCGGGGGTGCTCATTTCCCCGTATAAGTTTATCGTAAATCGATCCCCCATATCGGAACCGCTATTATTTATTTATTTTTTTTTTTTTTTTTTTTTTTTTTTTTTTTTTCCCTTCAATGGATTATTATCGATTACACACCAATCTATCAGATTTTTTTTTTAAATTCTTAAAAGTTCTTTATTTTTTGAGTTTTCAGGGGTGTTCATTTCCCCGTATAAGAACCGCTCAAACTGAACTTGCGCAAAGGTGTCAAAGTTAGGGTGGCCCAGAAAAAACAGAACTTAAATTATTTATTTATTTTCCCATTAAACTAACATTAAACCTCAACACCAACCCCTAACCCCAAACCCTACCCCCCCCCCAGTTAAAATTAACAGTTTTATTACAAAATTTGTGGGTTCTGTTTTTTCTGTCACCTTAATTTTGACACCTTAGCCCAACTGTTAAGATAGAGCAGTTCCGATATGGGGGATCCGTTTACTATAAACTTATACGGGGAAATGAGCACCCCTGAAAACTCAATAAATAAATAACTTTTTAGAATTTTTTTTTTTACAACCTGATAGATTGGTGTGTAAACGATAATAATCCATTGAAGAAAAAGAAAAAAAAATTACAAAGAAAAAATTTTTTAAGCGGTTCCTATATGGGGGATTGGTTTACGATAAACTTATACGGGGAAATGAGCACCCCTGAAAACTCGAAAAATAAATAACTTTTTAGAATTTGTTTTTTACAATCTGATAGATTGGTGTGTAATCGATAATAATCCATTGAAGAAAAATAACAAAATTTTTAGAGGGGGGGTTCCAAAAGTTCAGGTCCGCTAAATAAACAAAACTTTTCTGTCTACGTACATGTCACATTTTAGAAGTCAAATCCGAAAGAAATATATCTCCGCAAATAACTTATTTTCCTTCCTAAAATAAAATAAAACTTTTAATAAATCTAAACTGAAAGAATTGAAGAATAAATTAGATAACAAACTCACATGACAATAACATTTTTTTAAATCAATTACTGTTTATCACGGCTTTTGAAAAACAAATGCTTTTGATAAACATGAACATTCAAACATACGAAGAAAAAAGATTAAAAATAAATATTTTTACACAATTCTACAAATTGTATTTTAATTGAATAAATGAGTAAAAAAAAATACTTTTTAGAATTTTATAAACTTAATAGCTCTATTATTTTAAAATTTTAAAAATGTTTTCGTTTTCCTAACGGAAGCAGATACAGACAAAATCTCATAAGTAATAATTTAAGGTGACATAGATATAAGTGTCTATATTTTATTTATAGATACATTTCTCGCAAAACTATAAATTAGATAATTATAAATACAAACCAAAATACAAATAAATATGTAAAACTGTATATAACTAAACATGCATTTAGTGAAAGACTCGTTAAAAATCGACAAGACCATCAGATATTACAATGACAACCACATAATGTATATAAACTAATTATCTCATTTATATTTTATAAATAAACTATATTGATTATGAATTAGGTTCTCATTAATAAATCCTTTAGATTATTGTGGAATCTGTGATGTAAGCTGTGACGTAGTTTCGGCTTCAAACAGAAATGCAGTCTATCTCCATTATATATAGATTTGGTAGACTCCTCTGGTAATTGTTTAAATATTCAGGTAAGTTGTTCACTAATTGTATTTGAAGTTAGTTTGATTATTTATTTAAATATATTCAAAAAGTTTTGAATAAATAATGAATGGTGGTAATATTCATCAAATATTTATAGTAAATATTTTGCAAATAATGACAATTTTGATTACTTGACAACTACATATTTCATTTGCAATGTTTTCAAATTACATGCATCTTAAATTTTTAATTTATTCCAATCTAAACAGTAATGCTGTTTTTGTTTTTTGTTTTTTTTAAGAAATGTAACAAAATTCAATTATATGAATGTTCTTTCTCGTATCACTTATACAAAAATCAACATCAACAGTTGATATTTGTATTGTCCTGAAGATTGGAGATATATATATATATATATATTATATATTTAATTATAGATAAAAATCTTATATGTATATATCAAAACATTTTAATGTTGACATTCTATTTTTCAAATATTAATGAATTATCCTCATATTTCTTATTTATTACTTAGTTATCTTTCAATTCACCTTCAAGATTTTAACATGGTTATTAACTTACCACAGCAGATTTTTCAGAAAATGACACTAGTCCATCGTTCAAATAGATGGGGTTGAAAATTTAGTAATAGATAGGAATACCTGAAACCATGTAACTGTGTGTAAACAATTATTACTATTATTAAATAGGAATAATTATTTGAAATCATAATTTCTTGCAAGCATACTTGAAACCATCTAATTGTAATTCAGCAAGAACACAATATCCTAGCAATGTTTTTATGGGCAATACACTTAAAATGCTGTAACTTAGAGAATAAAGCAACTTCCAGTCTACTTTGCAACTGAATGGTAAGTTTGTCAGGGTCTGCATTCACAGTGAATGTCATTTTTTAATTGTTCAAATTCTCAATAGAGATAAATAAAATGTTAATTAGAAACCTTCACTCCTTTTCTAGATAGAAGCATCAATATCATTATGGAGCACTGATTCATAGGTTGTCTAGTAGTTCTATAAAAATCCAAGAACAAAATCTTTTAGTAGTCTTTACCAGTCTAATAATAGTTGTTAGATTTGCATATAAATTTCATACACTACATGACACAACTATTGTGGGACAGAGGTTGTATAATATTTCCCAGGTGACAATAATTTATGTATACCACATTAAGTATTTTCAGATGGTTCTACTTAAATTTCTTCCTGGCTGTTATTTTTATAACTAGTTTACCTGCGCTAGAAAAAAATTACAGCATTTATGAAATTACTATTTTAAGTCCTTGCTATCATTAGAAAATTTTATCTTATGAATCTTTAATTGTTTTGTTTTTTCGTTGTTTTTTTTTTTTAATGATTTTATTTTAGTATTAGAAGAATTAAGAAAATTCCAGGAAATTCAATTTGATCTGAAATACAAAAGATTATGCTAATGAACACTGCTCACATAGAAAAAACTAAATTTAATATATTCCATAATTACCTAAGAAAAAAAATCCCTCAGGTCATAGATAAAAGACTTGGTAGAGGATTGTATCAAGAAGTAAACTAGGGAAATTTAAAATGATAATGAGGATACTACCCATACTGAAAAAAAATGGTGTCATATATGAAATTGATGTTTGTTAATGTAATATCATATTCATATTTAAATGAGGTACTGCTATAAAAGTGAAGGCCATGATGATGTCTATTCCAGAGACTACTTTATAATAATATAGTGTCACCGATAGGATCCCTAACGACCTTGGCTGAACCTGAATATGTTGAAACTTGGATTAGGTGCTTCACAACCTTGGCTAAAGTTAAAAGATGAGAAAATCTCCCGAGGGAAGAATGAAATTACTTTGGCTTCAGTAGGATGTGAAGCTATAAAGAAAATATCCATTATGGGTAACCCCAAAATACTTCCTCATCACTGGAATAATGTTTGCCTCTCAAACCCTCTTTCATGGGGCCAAGGAAATGATATCTGTAGTGAAGAAGTGGCTCAAAGAACAGTCAACACAATTTTATGGGACAGGGATACATGCTCTCATTCAAAAGTGGAACATTGCTATTGAGAGAAACGGTGACATGTGGAGAAGTAGGGATGTGATCCACAGAGGACCAGCTTCATTTTGATGTATGATACATATTCCGGAGTTGGTAATTATACCTATCGTAAACAAAATGGTATTACTTTTTGACTTACCCTCATAATTCCGAGAAGGCAAACTTTGTAGCACAGAAAGGACACAACACAATAATTCTAATAATAAATGGACAAACTCTACTGTTCCATTGCACATCAATTCAGAAAAACGCGAGGGTATAGAAACAGGGGTTGGGTGGGAGGTAATGAATCCAGTAGTGAAACAATAATTTTGGATAGTGACCAAAAATCTGATAAGGAGTTGTAAGTGGAAAATGAATGTAGACCAAGATCTCCTATCAGAGAAAATCAAGGTAGGAATCAATAATGCCGTTCTTGGATAGGGTAGGCATCTGTTCTCATCTGTTCTCAGATAGGGTAGGTATCAATAATTGCTATCATTTTTTGCCTTCGGAATAAAATAGTAATTCAGAAGAAGCTTCAATAATCCAATTTTTCTGAATATTTATAAAATGGAGGACAATCAAAAAGTAAATACAAGCAATTTTTAGTTAACCAACGTTTATCATAAACAGTGTAAAATCTTTTGAAAAAAACCCAAACAAACCTGATATTGCAATTTTAAATGACCATTTAATTTTTTGATTACATTGTAGTGGACTGGTAAAAATGAATTCCAACCCTACTAACTATATTTTAATGACAAATAATGAAAAGATGCAAGCTAAACATTAATGGAGGAACAACAAACGCGTGGTATATAGACAACAAAGAACAAATCCATTCATTCCGTGATTGTGGTCGGGTTGAATGGGGCACCTGGATATCACCATTCAGTGGGTGTTGTATGCAATATTGTCTCTTTGGAGTCCAGTCAACTTGGCGTCACCCATTGATATCATTTCTTTGCTGCTCAAGGGGGGTAACTCAGGGTTTGGGGTAATTTCCCCTTGACCATTTTAGCTTACCCTACACCCCCCCCTATTGCTTTTTTAACCGAGAAAAAATATTTATGTAATAATAATAAAGTAAAAAGTAAAGTCGGTAGCCAGATAGCAAGGGAGTCTACCCCTTTTTCACTAGCGCTTGATCAATCTTCTGATGATTCCCTGTGATCTGTGGAGTGATCTTGGGCTGAGGGGAACTCTGAAGCGAGAGCAAAATATTTTCGGATTCCCAGATGTCCCTCGTAAATAGGATTGCGCTTTTCGATTTTTAACTCCGATCGTATAATAATTCTGTCATCGAATATCAACAAATCTTCAACGATTGTTAGTTATTTTTTGCTGATCCGTTCGGGGAGGGCGGATTCTGGCATTTCAACTGTCTTCACGAATCTTAGTTGTAACCCGTTCGGCGATGCTGGGAGAGATTTAGTGGTTTTTATAATGAGTGCCTTTTCCATGAGGGAAAATGACTGTTTGCTCTGAATCATTATGGGTTACATATGACAGTGCATCTGCCTTTGTCTGTTTCTTTCCTGTTACATATATGACATTCGGGGAGTATCGCATCAGCCACAATCTGAATCATTGGATGTGTGGGGCATGTGTAGAGAGTTCTGTAGTAGATATTAAAAGGACTCGGGGTTTGTAGCCAGTTTCTATAATGACATTTAGGCCATGGATATATTGACTTAGTCTGCCACAGGTCTAGGTGACTGCTAGTGCTTCCTTTTCTATAACCTCATAATTATGTTCTCTATCTGAAAGAGATCGTGAGATGTAGCATAGTGTGCATTGTGATTTATCATCTTGCGTTTGGTATAAGATTACGCCGATTCCAGTATCAGAAGCGTCTGCAGCTATGAATGTTTTTCGTTTTGGACGGAGCGGGAAAAGGCAGTGACACTAGAAGATGTTTTTTTTTTGTTTTTTTGGAATGCTATTTTTTTTTTAATTGTTCGCTCCATATCCATTCAATGTTTTTGCGTAGGAGACACTGTAATAGAGCCGTGAAGTTGGCAAGGTTGGACATGAATTTGGTCAGTTAGTTTATCATGCCCATGAAGCGTTGGAACTTCATGATATAACTTGGCGAAAGAAAATTGTTAATCCCCTCTATTTCCGTTGGATCAGGGTGGATACCCATACTTTCAATAATGTGGCCTAAGAAACATATAGAGTTTATGTAAAACTCCCATTTTTTATTAAGTGTGAGACATTCTGCAATCGTTTCAATACCATGTGAAAACAACAGTGATTGGTGATGCGGTTTTTGGTGTGGATGAAGATGTCATCCATATGGCGGATTACTCATTCTCAGTCAGAATTGCTGACATTCTTTACTGGAAAAATGTACTAACTGAACTGATACCGAAGGAGAGACGGTTGAAGTAATATTTTCCAAAAAAGGGTGATAAAGGTGGTATATTGCTTAGATTCTTCAGTGTGGTATTTGCCAGAATTCACTTCTCGCATCGAGATTTGAAAAGACTCTGGTGTTTGCTAGATTGGCCAAGTTTTCATCTACTGTGGTCATCGGGTGAAATTTCACGTTGGATAGATTTATTTAATTGCGTTGAGGCCTACTCCAAGACGTATCGAATTATTTGGTTCCGCTTATCTGCACTGTTTGAAATAGTCAGGTCTGCTTTTACTTGGAGCTCGTCCAAAAGATCATCGTCCCTGCAAAGTTTTTCTGGCTTCTGGGTTTTTCTGTCGAATTTTTTGCGTACAATAATTGGATTTTTGGGGTGCACCGAAATAAATGTTGAATGCATTTATGAGCTCTTCGGGTTCCACCGTATTTTCATCGACGTTTATAGTAGCTATTATATCATTGACTACATCCCCCCACCCCATAAAGTATAAGAACATACTGACGTATTCTGCTCGTTTTCCCCCCGCTAAAACCCAATCCAACACTATATCAGAAGAAAAAGCATTTCCATTTCGAACATTTTTGACGCGTCCTGTCAAGGGAGCTAACTCAGGGTTCTAGGGTTATTTCCCCTTGATCCTCATCGGTGTTGTTTTCCTTTCTTTTTTTTCTTTTTTTGTTATTTTGTTTTATAATGTTTAGTATGTTAAAGATCTGGAGAAATTCTTTGACAAAAATCTTTAATCAGTTTCTGATATGCATCATTTCAATTTGAAAAGAGATTAGATTATATTGTAAAATATATTTTTCAAAAATTATTGTTTGTAAAATTGAATTTTGAATCAATTCATCTAAGGCAACACGAGATCCAACACTAAAAGTTTTGAAATTATCTTAAAATTGAATTTATAAAAATAAAATAAAAATGTTTCTATAATTCTAATGACTACACAATCAGTATTCATAATTCAATTTTTTTCAAGTATTATTACATGTGTTTATTTTTATTCTTTCTTAATGTTTGATTGTATGGAAATAAATCAATAATTTAGTTACTTCCTAATATGGAGAGTTACTTCCTAATATGGAGAGTTGCTAACTAATAACTGGACATCCAAAACAAATTCCTTGGTAAAAAAATGTCTCTGTAATTTAGCAGCAATTTATGTCTCCACATGTCTTCCCCTTTCCAGCCGTGGACCCCAATTGCATGGTTGCCTGTTATAAGGATCAGCATGTGTCAGATTACCAGTTCACCTGACGATTGGAGACATGACCTATTACACTCCTATATTTTCTTAATTGTTTATATACAGGGTGACCAAAAAAACAAAAACAGAATTTGGGTTTTGTTTTTTTGTGCATCACTAATAGTATATATACAGGGTTACCCCCCCAAAAGAGTATTTGGTTTCTTTTTTTTGGGGGGGGGGTCACTCTCTCTCTCTCTCTCTCTCTCTCTCTCTCTATATATATATATATATATATATATATATATATATATATATATATATATATGTAGAGAGAGAGAGAAAGAGATAGAAAAGTGAGTGAGGACATTATGTTTAATGATTAATATGTTTTGCTACAGGTATCTAAACTGATAAAAAGGGTTAAATGAAAGTATGGATTTTGATTGTTAATCTGAACACATAAGCCAAATCAGAAAGAGAGACATTTGGGCTACCATAATTTAACCTTTTCTTAGTCCATTTGGGCTACCCTACAAAAGATGACCTAAAAACCTTTCTTCTTTCACAAATGATAACCCCCTTTTTCTGTCACTGATTTTTGTACAAAAAATGGTGATATTTCTTACTGATTGTTACATACTCATACACATATACCCATGTCGGTATTTTATTCTTAACTAAACTTCTTCTTCTAACTAAACACAGCGCGTGTGTGTAGGTGAGCCCCAGCTAAGAAAGACATGTCTCCTGCCTGACGTCTGAGCTGGTACTGGTCAGTTAACTAGCTCTCACGTGACTTCACATGATTTGCGGGCTTTCTGCCTTACCTGTAATATTCCATGGAAAGCGCCACCCATGATATGAAAGGGACGATCCCTGTAGAAATACAGGGGGGGGGGGTTGACAATAATCTATGCAACCACATAGATTATGCAACATTGTCATTAAGTTTATTTTAATAAATACCAGGAAACTATACAAGGAAGAAACAAATATTAAATAATAAGATAACAGCAAATACTTTTCAAAAGAAATAGAAAACAAGAAAGAGATTGCACAAATTCTCACCATGTCGGATTTCCTAACCAGTGGTGTAAACTAAATAGGGCTTGTGAAAATACACAGTCTGCACTTGCTGCACCTTCATTACACCATGTCGATAACCCCAATGTTGTGATCTTCTGTGCTGGCCAATTTGAAGGGTACAAGTCAGAGACAGGTTCACAAGGATTAAAAAAACAAAACACAAACCAGATGCTGATGGAAGAGGAAGTTGTGACACTCTGTGCAGTTTGTGGTGGAGTAGTGTAATACTTAGGTTTATGTCAGCTGGCAAGAAAGTTGTTATAAATACCCTATACATAATAAAAAAAAACACACCTTAAAGAAAATCAAGTTCAAAACCAACCAACCAACATATTCTCAAATGCCAATTCTCCTCCCACCATTCCCCAAAATATTCTTATAAACTTGTGGCTCCCTACTCCTACTGCTACTGTTTATTTAAAAACAACCATGGCAACGCCTCGCCACTTCACGCCTGATGATGAGACTAGTAATACAAAAAGTACTAGTGTAAGAACCTTCGGTGGATTCATTCACCAATTCCACCCTGATATAAAAAAGATGGCCAGACAATTGGAAAGGATAGAAAAGAAACTCGTCAGACAAGAATTGTCCATTGAATTCAACAAAACATTCATAAAAGAAAAAATGCTGCTAAAATATACTTATATATATATATGAAAAAACACAGTTTGGAAAAAATCTGACTAAATGAGAAAAGATAAAAAGGAGCGGAGAGAAGAGATAGACAGGGACAAAGATAGTGAAAAAAAAGGTGGTGAAAGGGAGAAAAGAGAAAAAATGTCTGGGCGCCATCTGACAGAAAACTGGATTAAGTTAAGAAGAGGAAAAATTGTATTCTATTTATTTTATTCCATTGCAGATAAACAGAGGTGGGTAAAACAAGTGTGTGTGTGGGGGGGGGAGGTAGACGAAAATACTCATATGTAAAGAAAATAAAAAAGGGTTTATACTTTTTTTATTTTTGTTATATTTTTTAAAATTATTTTATATTTTTAGAATATTTGTATTACATTCTTATATTTATATTTTATATCTATTTTATAATTTTTTATTTAGTTTATCAACCTTCTTCCATATATATATATATATATATATATATATATATATATATATATATATATATATATATAGTTAAAAGAAAGGAAATGAATCCGACGGTATGAGTATATATAAAAAAGAAATGAAAACACCACAAAATGCTGTTAAAGTAAAAACATTATATAACTTCGCTGATATTGAACAATATTTCGATTTTATGAAAATCGTCATCAGAGCTTGTTTATACTCCGTGTTGTTGAGAGGAGCGGACAAAAGTCATAGGAGTTCAAAATAAAAACCTTGACGTTGCAAAAAAGAAAAGTTATACAATAATTTCGAATGTGAGCCACTTCCGCCACACTTTTCTCGGGCATCAGAATATGTATCTCTTATTGTAACAGTTTTTAGAAAAGAAGATATATTGACAAGATTTGACACTGGACGAATTCTCTTATTCAAAACGGGATGAGTATTAGCCTGTTGACGTTAAGTTTTCAACAGATTTATAGAAAAAGAATTTTTAGTTTTGTAATTAATATTGTAAAATTTCTATTTTTTGTTTTTCTTATATATAAAGTAAAAAAGTATGAACGTTCGTAAGGTTTTATTTTTGTTTTTTGGAAAAAAAAAAATATATATATAAAATATATATGAGTATATATAAAAAAGATATGAAAACACCACTAAATGTTGTTAAAGTGAAAACATTTTATAACTTCGCTGATATATATATATATATATATATATATATATATATATATATATACATATATATATATGCTAATGGTGGACTCTCCTATCGAGAACGATAGATGAGAGTTAGCAGTGAGTGATTTGATTCCTCCCATGTTGAGCATGCTGTCAAGAAGACATTTTATGTTTCCTCGAGTGTGACAGCAGCCCAGCCCTGCTGCGAGCCATGAAGCCGCACTTGACAAACGAAATGATCCAAGGCAGGAGTTAAATTTTTTCTTTTAAAGTTAGGCGGAGCCGATCTCTATGCTTCAGTCTATTTTGTTCAAAGCTCTTTAGTTTAGAGAAACAGGTCTTACGCCACTCCTTCCGATCCGATGCTAGATCTTCCCAAGCACTCCGGTCAATATCGAGGCGTTTCAAATTGTCCTTTAATTTGTCCTTGTAGTGTAAGAGAGGACGTCCAATTGAACGCTTAGCATTTGGTAGTTACCCGTAAAATATCTTCTTTGGAAGCCTATTCTCATTCATTCGGACAACGTGACCAGCCCACCTAAGTTGAATCTTGGCTAGTAGGGTTTCGATGCCAGCAATATCACATCTTTTTAAAATTGTGCTATTTCTTACATTGTCATCCCATTTTATACCGCAAATGACACGAAGACAATGTGTGAAATGCGTCAAGTTGGTTTATGTTCTTGCGGTAAAATGTCCAAGCTTCAGCACCATACAGTAAAGTAGAAAGCACGACTGCTCTGTAGATGTTAATTTTTATTTTAAGAGTTACATCTTTGGTACTCCATAAACGATGTTTTAGATTTCCGAATGCAGTGCTAGCTTTACCTATTCTGGAATGGATTTCTTTGTCCATTTTTCCATCAGATGTGACTGTTGATCCAAGATATTTAAATGTGTCAACAATCTTCAATGCTTTTCCATCAATGAAGACAGATGGATTTACAAGACATGGATTGCAAGCTGCGGGCTGGTACAGTAGTTCAGTTTTTTTTAATACTGATTGTAAGTCCAAATGCTTTTGATGTCTCAGAGAATTTATAAATGATGGTCTGGATGTCTTTTAGGCTGTGTGCTAATAGAGCGGCATCGTCTACAAAGAGAAGATCACGTACTAGCAGCTGCAAGGAAATTTTTGACCTAGCTTTAAAACGTTGTTGATTGTATAGGCTACCACTTGTTCTAAATTCAACATTTATTCGTTCGCTTAGATCTGAGAATGCTTTCTCGAGCATGGCAGAAAAAAATAATGTAAAAATAGAAATAGAAGTGGAGCAAGAACACAGCCTTGCTTAGTACCGTTTGAGACAGAAAAGGTACTGGATTGCTCGCTAACTAATCTCACAGAAGCCCTCATTCCTTCATGCAAAGAGATGATGATCTGAAGCATCTTATTTGGGACTCCGAATTTTAACAACACTTTCCACAGAGCAGTCCGGGACACAGTGTCAAAGGCTTTTGTGAAATCCACAAAAACTATGAATAAGTCTTTGTTTTGCTCTCGAGCCTTCTCCTACTAATATATATATATATATATATATATATATATATATATATATATATATATATAAGGAATGGAGCGCTCTGTGACGGCCTTTACACACAAAGCGATGTGTGTATTAAAACAGTTAATATCCCCTTCCCATTCTGTAAGTGAAGACAGCCTAATGATTAAGGTGTCGGACTGACACCCAACCGATTGGATTTCAATTCCGGCTGTAGGTAGCTTACAAAATGTTCTAGCCACACTGAAGAGACTTGATAAGTCGAAACACGTGTCTGTGGATGACCCTATATATGCTCCCCATCCCCTAGGGTTGAGCACTAATATATATATAAATATAAATATAGATATATATATATATATACTAATATATATATATATAAATATATATATGTATACTAATATATATATATATATATAAATATATATATATATATATATATATATAATATATATATATATATAATATATATAATATATATATATATATATATATATATATATATATATATAATATATATATATATATGGTGATTGCCGCTTCTTGACAGAATAAGGCCATTTCTACAAGTAGTCCAGATGTGAGCAGTTGTGAGCACGCAGATGATCCACGGAACCAGCTTGTTTTTATGTACCCAGTCACACATGAGATCCTCGACATGCAGGCGCTGCCCCACAAGTCAAACTTCTTTATAGGAAATGTTTCCATGGCGTCCGTCATGTGTCGCTTTAGAATGGAGGGCTCGAGTCACCTTACCTCAGACTTCTTACAGCCATCATAGGTGACTGCCCCTTATCGAGAGACTTCCCTGTCATGATGCCAGTACATGGTTTGGGGTTTCCCAATCTGTCCAGATCGGGAGGTGTCCAGACATTCCAGGTGGCTATTCTTAGCCTTGTTTTGTGTTTTATTTCCTTGTCTACGCCTAGCTAATGTGGACATCCGTCGAAGCGCTGGTCTCTGGCCAGCTTGATAGGTGGACAGGCATTTGTTTAGGTCACCTTTTGTAGATAATTCCCAAATGGCTGTGTGAACAGTGTTAGCCAAGGGGCTGCACCTTCACCCAAAACCTCGCAGAGGCACGTTGCTGACGTTAAGTTGGTCAGGAATCACGCGGTATGCAGAACCACATCTGCATGCTTCCAGCCAGTCAGGCCTGCACACCTCACTGTTCTTCCATCACTCTGGACTTGTAGAAATTATATATATAATATATAATATATATATATATATATGGTGATTGCCGCTTCTTGACAGAATAAGGCCATTTCTACAAGTAGTTCGGTTGTGAGCATGCAGGTGGCCTATGGATCCGGCTTGTTTTATGTACCCTGTCACACATAAGAAACCCTCGACATACAGGCCCTGCCACACAGGTCAGACTTCAATGTAGGAAATGTTTCCATGGCGTCCGTCATATGTCGTTTCAGGTGGAGGGCTTACCTTACCTCAAACTTCTTGCAGCTACCGTCGGCCTGTCTTTTCATGATGGGGTGTATCGCGCCCACCTCCTTCTGTCAATTGGTCCTTATAGCTGCAACCGACTTCCGCAAGGGCATTGATGTCGGCCCATATCGAGATGCTCCCCTTTCACGATGCCAGTTTGTAGTTTGTAGTTTCCCAATCTCTCCAGATTGGGAGGTGTCCAGACATTCCAGGTCGCTATTCTTAGCCTTATTTTGTGTTTTAGTATTTTCTTGTTTTCGCCCAGCTTATGTAGACATCTGTCGAAGCACTGGTTTCTGGCCAGCTTAATAGTTGAATCGGCATTTGTTTAGGTCAGGTTTTCTAGATACTTCCCAAATGGCTGGGTGAACAGTGTTAACCAAGGGTCTGCTCATTCATCTACAACCTCAACGAGGCACATTGCTGTTCCATCAGCAAGGTAGTGACATCAAGTAGGTCACGAGTCACGCCGTATGCAGGTTCATATCTGCGTGCTTCCAGTCCGTCAGGCCTGCACACCTCACCATTCTGCTATCACTGAGACTTGTAAAAATATCTGCACATGTTTTTTGTTTTACATGTTATGCGCTTGTGCGACACGCATCGCATGCTCTCCTTCCCCGAAGTCAAGTATCAGTGACAAGCCGAGGCAGGATGACTGAGAGACTTTGGGGAACGCAGGTGGATGATCTGACGAGATCTACGGGTCCACCACACCAAGGAAAAAAAAAAAAAAAAAAAAAGTCCAAGTTTTAACTTAGTATAATTCCAAAGGTACAAGACCTAATATATCGAATGTTATGCCTAGCTTTTTATTGTTGACTCTAACACACTTTATTCACAGGAATATGTTTAAAAAGAAAATACATTTTAATTCTGTTTTAAATATATATATATATATATATATATATATATATATATATATATATATATATATATATATATATATATATATATGTCTCTGTAATTTAGCAGCAATATATACTAATATATATATATATATATATATATATATAATATATATATATATACACACACACACACACACACACACACACATATATATATATATATATATATATATATATATATATATATAGACCAAACTAATGACCGAATCCCCATGGTATTTCACCACGGTCAGCACATGCACAAACTAACTAAGCTACTCACCGAACAATATAAAACCCTACAAACCGACCCCACAACAAAGTCCATCTTCAAAACCCCGCCCATCAACGTAAAAAAGCAATCACCCAACCTACGTAACATCCTCACTGCATCCAGAAAACATCTACATAACACCGTACAGAAAGGTAACAAAAGATGCGATAAGCCTAGATGCCAAATTTGCAGCCATATACACACTGAAACCGAAATAAAAATACCCTACACGAACATAACAATCCATCCTTCACACCTAACATGCGATAGCCCTAATATCGTATATTACATATACTGCACACAATGCATAAATAGCGGATATGTGGAAGAAACATCTACATCTTTTCGACTAAGTTTAAATAACCACAAATCCACAATAAATCTCAAATCACCCTATAGTACGATAGCACTTCACTTTAACACCCCACCACACAACCTTACACACCTCAAATGTATTTTAATAGACCACGCATTTCCAACAACGCAATCTCGAAAACATGGATTTTAAAACTACGAACTCACGTGGGGGGACTGAACGCCGATATCGGAATACTCCGTTATTACAAATATTTCACAGACGCTGCCGCTGTCAATAACAACAAAGACAAAGGATCCGTTGAACAGGAGCGACATTCATTTAAAAAGGGGAATCTAACGATCCCGAAAATTTATGATAACAAATAATAATAAAAAATAAGTGAATCCAGTACTCCATAACATCGAGTTCCTTCATTTATTTTTAAATGCTTCATAATAACGCCCAACTTCAACATAAAAAAAAAAACATAGGTTGTAGCAGCTTCTGCTCTTTTCTCCCGTCTGGCACCACAAGTCGGTATTTTGAATAAGTTTTTATCTCTTGCCGTTGTGAATACTCATTAGATTAATGACAGAATATGATATCCCCCCCCTCCCAAGTCGACAGAGGAGAATTTATTAGCATTTTCTCCCTGGTATATCTAGGCCGATATTGAATGTTAAATGTCATCCCTCCGAGATTCTATTCAGTTCCTGGATGAATTTCTGGGTACCATATTTCTTATTTCTGTCATCAGGAATTTCATCCCAAGTTGTGATGTACAACTCATATCTCTCGCAGGGCAAAGTTCATTCACCTCTTCCGGCCTCGCACCTAAAACCAACTGGGCCTCGCTTTCATATTTCATATTACCAATATCAACTCATCACATGCAGTTCGATTCTAGTGGGTTGACCTTCAACCCTTAGTATGGGGAGAGAGAGAGAGAGAGAGAGAGAGAGAGAGAGAGAGAGAGAGAGAGAGAGAGAGAGAGAGAGAGAGAGAGAGACTGATTCTGTCTGCACCTAATTTTGCAGTGTACGCAAGTATGTGTGAGTGTATGGGAGACCCATTATTCCTACAATGAGAAGCAGGGCATGTATACGTCACAATATATATATATATATATATATATATATATATATATAGTCATCCACAACACGTGTTTTATATATATCAATCATCTACAGACACATGTCTTAAGGTAATGTGGATCTCGGAGTAATGTCAATGAACGCGGGACTCCATACAAAGTGTCCAACACACAGATTATGTGTGTTATGTCTGTGATTTGAGAGATAGTGTTAATGTAATGAATGAATAAAGCTTGAAATATTATTGGTTTTATTGTCACAGGGGAATTTGCCAACTCTTTTGCTGACGATTGCTGATCCCTACCATATTGGTGCAGCATTTCTCTCCCTCTCCCCATTGCAAAACGGTGTCTTTTAGTTCAAGGGTTTGGGTTGGTTCGGTTTCTTTACTTAATGACATATTAACCTTTATGGGTTATCTAATGCCAAAACCATCCTTGTAGAAGAGCAGTAGTGGTAGTTTTTAACCCATATCTGAGAGAATGAGAGTTTTATATCTTTCCCAAAGTGAATGTAATAGCACAAGTGGAATTCGAACTTGTTTACTACAATGTTGCAGTCCAGCACATTATCCACTGCACAACAGAGACTTCTTCTGAGAGAGTGTTTCAATGCTGCAAAATTTGGTAATAAGTAATACCTAATTATATCTGTTTTGATTACATGTTTTTTTACTAGAAATAATAAAATGGTTTCAAAGAATATTAACTTATCATTTTAAAAATGTTGTTAGGAATTTATAGGCAATATTGTGCATCTTATTACAACAAATTCTAAAGGGCAATTTGATTTGATCTTTTATACTCGAAATTTTGAGTTCAGTTTCAACAAATGTTAATATAATTACAATGTTATATGAATAATATTGAAACAATGTCAGTAAAACAAAATGAGGTATTCATAATTTCCTATATTCTCATCGTCACAAAGAAGGAAAAGACGTGTGACATTCACTGATAACCATTTTTATAAACGTCTTTTGCCGAAATATAAAAATGGAATTGGAACCCAATTCTTCTTGACATTTACATATTTGTGTTTCTGTCACTCAAGTGTGACTCGAAGTAAAAATAAATTTCATTAACTGCTTTTTTTTAATTTCAGTTACGAGAGGAATTTTTTAAAATTGATGAATCTCTGCCCTATTTATTTTCTAAAATTTTCAATGCAAAATTCCAAATACCTAACATATTTTTCCATATTTAATTGGCATTAGAAAACTAATATTGGTTTTTGCTTTTTATTTAAAAAGCAAAAACCAATATTAATAAAACACACAATTTTGTATTTTACAATATTGTAAAACACAAAAAGTCATAATTATTTTCTAAAATCATTTCAATGAAAATTATATACCATCATTTAAAAAAAAAAGATTTTCATTTAAGAAAAATATTTTGTAACATTTACATGTTTAGAAATTATAGGATAACTATTATTAAATGATAGAGATAATTTAGAAAGAAGGGAGTGAGGAAAGAGAAGAGTGAGAGAGGAGGTAGAAAGTGATAGGAAATCATTTGAGTGCTCGTTGATTAGATATGACCAGTTCACATAGTATCTAAGAGATTTACATTTGACTAGTTAGTGAGTTGTGCTCGAAACCTAAAGAGAATCTGTCAACTAATTTAGAACTTAATCGACCCACCACCACGGAGGGGATTTATCTTTTATAAATGAAAGAAAGATTCTTTCCTACTTCTACTAAAAAAACAAATTCACACAAAAAAGCAACACGTATTAATGTTCCAAGCCTAAATTCCCCTTAAGAGGAATGTCGAAGGAACTGAGCAATTTTTGACCTCAATCTCACGTATTCATGGGGGAGGCCACAGTGTTAAATAATTTTATATTTACACTTACAAGTGGGCGAGATCATAATAAGTTTCAATTCACTTTATGGTTGGAATCCTATACGTCAACTGCACCCCCTGATTGCACGTCAGAGAGTAGAGTTACATCCCTGATACAAGAGACGTCCCCCAAAGATAAGTGGTTAAATACCTGAGAAATCTTTGTTCCTACACTCATTCAGGCGTATAAGGGTCTCTGCAGTAAACTTGACAGGGAGGTAGATGGATACTTGAAAGGTAGAGGTCATCGATATCCCTGGAATTTAGAGGAGTGGGAGAATTTAAAGGTGCATGCTTGACTGATCATTTAGATCAGAGGTTGGTATACCCCCCTCCCCTCCCCAACAAGACGCAGTGGAAAGATTCAAGGGGTGGGCGAGGAAAACGTAGGTTGTGGGGTGTCATCAGAAATAAGGTTGCATTTTTTTGTTACAAAATCTGAGAAAATATTAGACTTGAACACCCACATAACGATTTATTAAAGAGGTGACCATTTTTCATTTTGTCAAAAAATAAATAAATGAATAAATAAAAAATAAATAGAACAAAAAATAAAAACTTAATGAGCTTGAATTTAACTAAATTTTCACAGGATGAATGCGCGTGTAAAAATTATAGTTTCCCATAGAAGTTATTTCTATGGGAAACTATAATTTCAAATTATAACATATTATTAGCAAGGTGTAATTAAAACTTATATAAGCAAGAAAATAGCGCCTTAATTGCTTCATATACAGATTGTTATGGATTCATACAATAACCAACATAAAAAATAAAATTGTCCGGTCAGTTCATCTTCTGAGATCTACAAAAAACTAATTGTTGTAGGCACTCCGTAGTTTTATGCACAGCATACGAGGGAACGTTATCTTACATAAATATGATTGTCCATCTGAAGGTGATCCTTTGCTTCTTAAACCAAGGTTCTAGGTACTCTCTCAGGAAGACTATATAAATATCTGCAGTCAGGCACTTTTCACGGACCAATCATGATAACTACAATAATACCAGCCCAAATAATTATACCACCTCCTCTTTGTTTGCGTCTCAAGTCATGATGATCTCTTCTGTTTACGACCCATCCTTAGTTCCAATCATCACGAGTAGCACGAGATTCATCCATGAACAAAATCTTCGAGAATGTACGTGTATTTTTATCAGACGTTGTTACCGGTCTCATTTATATATGTTATATCAGAGAGAAGATATCTCTTATGATTCACAATGCTTACTCACAAAATACACCTCGCTACCATAAAACATCAAAACTCAAGTCGGAGGCAACAAACGGATGTGAACTCAATGGTACCCTCTCACGAAGTGACCAATTCGACGCAGTTCTGCGCATAGGCTCGGATTGAGTTACGCTTGAGAGGAAGTCCAAAATAAACAAAAAATAACATTGTAAGGAATCCGGATTTTCAGCCAATAAAAAACTCTCCCGCTAAAAACCCCAAAAGCATTCTGGAGCCCATCTACCAGCATATAAGCTCGGGTATTTTGAGAATCGGCAGTTGGACGGACGGCCTGGAACCGAGAATATCACCAGACGAGAGGATCAAGGAACTGCTACGCACCCACCACCACGCACGCCCTCACCCACCCGGACACTCAGCCTTACTTCAACACCTCACCGTAGCCAGGCGACATCCTTACCCCTGACCACTACAGCGCTACCCGCTACAACTCGCTGAGATATTCCTGACTTTATTCCCGCACCAAGTGACCGTATCCACTTACAACAGTATCCTAAGTTGACGAACTCAACTCCCTCTACTACCTTCCTTGACCATCACTATTCACTGAGATATTCCTGACTTTATTCCCGCACCAAGTGACCGTATCCACTTACAACAGTATCCTAAGTTGACGAACTCAACTCCCTCGGCCACTACTACCTTCCTTGACCATCACTATTCCACTGAGATATTCCTGACTTGGTCCCTACACCAAGTGACCGTATCAACTCAACTTCTTCTACCTCACGCCTTGCACCAGGCCAAGAGAGATTCCGACGTATCATACGATACCCACACCTCACCGACCCCTCGGCCACTCCAGAGAACTACTACCGTTATCTACGGCGACAATAACAATTTTCACACTCGTTATTTCAATAAACGATTTTTATCAAATTAATCTTGTCCATTATTCTTCCTTGCAAACCATACGCTTTACGGATATCTTAGGATATAACATATATATATACTAGACAAAAAGTGACCCGTTGGGTCACCCGTTAAGCTTTCGCTAGATGATTGGGGTTAGGAAAAAGAGTAGGATCTGCCAAAATATCGTCTGCTTTTCATTTTAAAAATGAATTAAAATTCATCAAACCGATTATTGAAGGTCAAATTTTTGTCTAAGTCGAAAAAGTAACATAATGAGCATAAGCAAAAAAGCAAAGTAATATTACACATGTAATTTATTTTTGATACATTTAAAACGATGTTTTCTGTCAATTTCGATCATCTTGATCTGCCAAGATGCTACTTAAAATCCGTTTTTACAAAATAAATTCTAACCTTTGCGCTTGAAAAAAATTCACACTGGATTGTCCAATTAGACACATAACCTAGTAGCTAAAAGAGTTAGGTTAAGACAGTTCTAAATGACAGTTATCTCTAGACTGCAGGTTCAATCCTGGTCAGGGGCAGCAGTAACATAGAACAATAATTGACATAGCTTAACACCTGTACCCCAGTTATGGTTAGTGGAATGAGAACAGGATACCCCATGGGCTGAATAAAGAGTTAGGTTCAAAGTTCTGTGATGGCTCCCTATTACAAGAAGGTTCCTGTGCCCGATAGGTAATACCTGAACAATGAAGATGAGGACAATAGTCTGAATAATACAAATAATGGTAATCTTTGCAGAGTTCCGTCCTGGCCTCCTGCCTCAAAAACTGCTAGCCACAGACTGCTGAAAAAACAACACCAGCTACGATTGAAGTCCGTAGCCGAAGCGGTATCACTTGAAAAAAAGGGGGAAAAAAAACAACAACTTAGGGCGTTTTTCCTGAAAACCCAACCCCAACCCCCTCTAGTTAAAATTAAGTTTTATTACAAAATTTGTGGTTCTGTTTTTCCTGGGTCACCCAAATTATTTATTTATTTTCCATTAAACTAACCCCAACCCTAGCCCTAAACTCAATTATTTACACCGCTTTACACCGCTTTGCTACGGGAATTTAATCGTAGCTGGTGTTTTTTTTTTTTAGCTGTCACTGGCTACCATTTTTTGAGGCAGGATTCCAGGACAGAACTCCGCAAATATTACCCAAATAATACTCCAAAAATTATTTTTTAGTTTTCATTTTCATTTTATTTTTAGATTTTCGGTACTTATTTATTACTCGAGCAGATTCTTTAAAAAAAACAAAAAAAACGGTACTCTTCGCGGAGAACTGTCCCGCCTCCTGGCTGCTGAAAAAAATACCAGCTACGATTGAAGTCCATAGACGAAGCGGTGTCACTTGCAAAAAAACAAACAAACAAACAAAAAAAAAAAAAAAACAACCAACTTAGGGCGTTTTTCCCGAAAGCCCAACCCCAACCCTAAACTCTAACCCCACATCTACTTAAAATTAACAGTTTTATTACAAAATGTCTGGGTTCTGTTTTTTCTGGGTTAGAAAAAACAGAGAACAAATTATTTATTTTCCCATTAAACTAATCCTAAACCCCAACCCCAACCTCAAACCCTAACCCGAGTTTTTTTTATTCAAGTAACACCACTTCGGCTACGGACTTCAATCGTAGCTGGTATTTTTTCTTTCTTTTTTATTTTACAGCAGCCACCGGCAAGCATTTTTTGAGGCAGGGACGGTTCTCTGCAAAAAGTACCAAATTTTTTTTCTTCTATTCACACCTTCTGTCTTAAGTCTTTTTATTTATGCAGAAAATAGTATCAATCACATATATACACACCGTTATTTTGGGTAATTTATGAGGAAGTGCATCCCGGTCCCCCGCCTCGGAAATTGCTGGGCGATGAATTTTGAAATAACGACCCCAGCTAAGTTCGTTTTGCGGTGTTACTTGAAAGAAAACAACCAAACGCTAAATGTATTTGAGGGGGGGGGGCTCTTTTTTGTCTTAATTCTCGTTTACTTATAGAAATTTGTCGTAATTCGTGTTTATTTATTGTTTTTTTACCGTAATTTATCGTAATAAAAGAAAAGTAATAAAAGAATAGTATTTAATAGATTAATTCTTGTTTATTTATCGTAATTCATCGTAATAAAACTAAATCTTAGTATTTAATAGAATAGATAGATAGATATGAAGATGGATAGTTTTGAATAGACTGAGATAAAGAATATCTAAATACTCAGATTTTCTTTTATTTCTGTTTGTTTAATGTCTTGTTTTTAGTTTAAATAAACAAGAATATCTAAATATTTTGATTTAAAAAAAATTTCCTTTTACTTGTAATTCATTGAAGCGACATTTGTTTTTCAGTGGTTTGAAGGCATTAAAAGTAAGTCATATTGACCCCCTCTAAAATATTTTATATATATGTATATTACATTTACTTGTCGAAAATATACTGGAGGTGGGGTAAAATATCGCATCTATCTGTTATATCAGAGAGAAGATATCTCTTATGATTCACAATTCTTACTCACAAAATATACACTCACTAGCAAACAAATTAAAACTCAAGTCGGAGGCAACAAGCGGAAGTGAACTCAATGGTACCCTATCACGAAGTGACCAATTCGACGCAGTTCTGCGCATAGGCTCGGATTGAGTTACGCTTGAAAGGAATTCCAAAACAACAAAAAATAATATTGTAAGGAATCCGGATTTTCAGCCAATAAAAAACTCTCCCGCTAAAACACCGCAAAGGCATTCGGAGCCTATCTCGCAGCATATAAGCTCGGGTATTCTGAGAATCGGCAGTGGAAGGACGGCCTCGACGCTGAGAACATCGCCAGACAAGCAGGATCAAGGAACTGCTACGCACCCACCACCACGCACGCCCTCACCCACCCGGACACTCAGCCTTACTTCAACACCTCACCGTAGCCGGGCGACATCCTTACCCCTTGACCACTACGGCGCTACCCACTACAACTCACTGAGATATTCCTGATTTATTTCCCGCACCAAGTGACCGTATCCACTTACAACGGTATCCTACCGACACGAACTCAACTCCCTCGGCCGATACCCTTACCTTCCCTGACCATCACTATTCCACTGGGTCATTCCTGACTTGGTCCCTACACCAAGTGACCGTATCAACTCACAACTTCTACTACCTCACGCCTCGCACCAGGCCAAGAGAGATTCCTGACGTATTATCATACGATACCCACACCTCACCGACCCCACGGCCATTCCTGACTTACGACCCCTCGGCCACTCCAGAGAACTACTACGATTATCTACGGCGACAACAACAACGTTTTCACACTCGTTATTTTAATAAACGATTTTTATCCAATTCATCTTGTCCATTATTCTTCTTTGCAAACCATACGCTTTTACGGATATCTTAAGATATATCATATCTATCAAAAAATTTAAAAAAACACGGATTTTTCAATGAATTGACCTAGACAATTGAAATAGACATTAGAATTTTTATTGCGGGGGCGGGTGTTTTTTTTTTTTTTATCTCGCCTTTAGTCGAGAGAGGAAAAGAAAGTAACGAGGGAGGGGAGAAAAGAAAGTAATAAGGGTAGGGAGGGGTTTAACTGTTGCATTTTTACTAATAAAATTATTACTTGTGATCAATTTCATCACCCCTTCCTTGGCGTATAGGGAGTAAAAAGGGGAGGAGCGTAGGATGTAAAGACAGGGATGAGTCAAGATTTGACTTCATTGCAAATTCCGACTAATTAAACCAATTAAAGTGTTGGTTTTTTTTAAAACAATAGAGCTAAAACTAAGGAATAATTAGAGACAAATTTCGTGTGATCAAGGTCACAAACAAAAAAGCCTTTAGGGACTGAACGCTCCAAATCTCAGCTTTAGTATAATAATAATAATAATAATATAATAATATATATATATATATATATATATATATATATATATATATATATATAGTCATCCATAGACACGTGTTTCGACTTATCAAGTCTCTTCAGTGGGGCTAGACATTTGTAAGCTATATATATATATGAAATAAATATTTAGAAAAAACAAACACATGATGTTAAATTCGCTGACAGAATTCTGTTTCGACCCTTTATTGAAGTGGTCTTCCTCAAGAGCGAGTTGTGTAAGGAAGACCACTTCAATAAAGGGTCGAACAGAATTCTGTCAGCGAATTTAACATCATGTGTTTGTTTTTTCTAAATATTTATTTCACACTGTCGGATTCACTTCCATTCATTTTTCATATATATATATATATATATATATATATATATATATATATATATTGTCATGAATGTGTAAAAGTGCATTCCACCTTTTATTTAAAGTTCGGACGGTTGAATGAAAGAAAGAAAAAATTGAACTAGCGACGAGTTCATAACGAATAAATAGTTAACATTTTTATTACTATCAACCAAGAACAATAACGTGTCCCCACTTCCCCCCCTCTCACCTGCACCGATATCCAAGACAGACGATGAACTTTTGATCCGAATTCTCCCCCACCCATAATGTACTTTTAACACACCCTGTGACCCCTTCTCCCCAGATAGCGTTCGAATAAATTCCCGCTAATTTTAAGAAGAAGAGGAAAAGAAATATATTCTCGACAAAAGACAATTAGAATTCAGCGAGTGATGACGTTGTTATGATATCAACTGACTTTTGAAAAGACCCCAGTTTTGTTAAAGAGATCTGCAATATTATTGAAAAGAAAAAAAAAGAGAGAGAAAGAAAGAGAAAATTTCTCATGGACACTAAAGTATATCTGAGGCACAATGCAGAGTTTCTCCAAAGGTATTTCATCAAGAAAATGTAAGTTCCTCTCTGATTATGATTTCACTCTCACATATTTTGTTTGCATCTGTGACGTCGGAATACTTCGAACTTTTGATATAACTACTTTCACATGAACTTTTGACTAAGGTCATTTTCTGTTTGAACTTTTCCAAGTGGCTAGTAATTTTACAGAGACTTTTTAAGAGTAGAAAAAAAAGAAATATTGAATGCGGATAGACGCATAATTAACTCACAAGATCGAAAGTCATTGATGCTTATACTTTTAATAAAACTTCATTTGTTTTCTTGTTGATATAAATGATACTGCGTCTGTGGTCTTTGGCACTGCCAATGTTTTTTTTTTTGCTTCTATATTTTCTTGGCGTATTCTCTACCTTTTGGAGCGGGGAAGTGAAACACTGGATATTCCCCTCCCCCCTTTGTATTGAACTCATCGGCCAGGGACCTGTCGTATTATTATTTTTTTTTATCTTTTCTTTGCGACCCTGTGTTTGATCGTCCCTTATCATCTCAGGTAGTCGTAACAATATATGTATATATAAAGAAAATTTGAAAAAACAAGTGTTCCGAAAATGGGATGAATTTAATTATCGATGTTTAAAACATTTCGGTTACATTGAACCTTCATCAGGATGTCTCTTGGGGTGAAGAAAATGATGGATGTTTTATATGTGACAGGAGATGAAAATCTTTTTAGTTATGTAACTGTATTTGATCAGCGTTTTATTTTTGAAAGGCAAGTCGCTGATCAAATACAGTTACATAACTAAAAAGATTTTCATCTCCTGTCACATATAAAAAACATCCATCATTTTCTTCACCCCAAGAGACATCCTGATGAAGGTTCAATGTAACCGAAATGTTTTAAACATCGATAATTAAATTCATCACATTTTCGGAATACTTGTTTTTTCAAATTTTCTTTATATTGTCGGATTTAATTTCCATATTTACTCCCATATATATATATATATAATCCAATTGGCGCTTGAACCTTTCCGTTGCAGTGATATTAGTAAATTATGCAATTCTAATTATAAATAAACGCCAGTGAAAACAGTTAAATTTAATTCTATTTATATTTTAGAACTTTTATATTACTAATTTATAGTTATTCACAGTTCTATTTCAGTATCTCTTATTTTTTTAAATTAATCCCTATTTCAAATAAATTCTAATAATAGTTCAATGACTGGCCTAACCTATGTCTACAATTGCCAATTGATTAAACTCTATTATTCAACATATTTATCTGGGAATCTAATTATAGCTATTTTTTCGTGTAGATATAGGAAACATTTGATTTTCCATTCAATAATCGATGTTATATTCTGATTCTTTAAATCCCAAATATACCTTGATAGAATTGTCGCGTTTCTAAGCTTATTATTAGAAAATGAGTGTTTATGAATTGTAAATATATTTTTAAATTCTGACTTCGTATATTCCACGTAAAATTTAATTAGATTTGTAATTTTAGAACAATTCATCAACGCCTTTAAATAGAAATGTTAGGGCGTTTTTGATTGGCCAATTCAGTTACTGCTGTTTTGGAACAGTTTATAAATATAAATTGGGTTCTTTAGCAAACCCTAAAATAATTGTTATAGGTGATATACCCTATAGACTATAGTGGAATGCGCTGACGGTTACTATAAGTAACAGGAACAATTATGGTTTGAGGAAGCAAATGCGAGTCAGCTCGTAACTCTATTTGTCGGACGCAATTCCCACTTTACTTTACTGTAATTGTCTACTCTTTTGTTAATACATTTTCCTACATTTGTTACCCGTTGTTTTGTCTTATTTTAACCCCTTAAACCCCCACAACAATAATCTAGCAAGGAAAAATCTCTCCTCGATGCTATTCAGTATCCCATTCCAGGACACACCATACCCATTCGCAGAGCCGGAAAAAAAACACATCTATACTCAGAGAATATTTGTAAAGTGGACCCTTTGCAGGTAGGCAAGTCATTGATCCACCTGCGAAAAAAATTTGGGTCCCTCCGTGAATTGAAAACTTTCGGGATGCACCGTCGGTGACCACCTTGTCCGAGAGCGGGAGACCATGCTAGTGGAATATGGCGAATGATTGAGGCGGCCGAGGTGGCTTTTCCGGGTGTTAGGTTGGTGAGAGGGAGCATCCTTGGGATGTGGGTGGAATAACCAGGACAGACCGAGTCACCCCAGAACTCGGCAAGGGAAGATTTCCGCTCCGTAATGGACAAGGATTTACCCGCGTGCAGGAGATTTATTCTGAATCGGAATGACCGTCTACTGAACGATAGTTTTCTTTTTCAACATATACACAGCATATGACAATTTGCATAGCCCCCCCCCCTATGCAAATTGTCTCTGCTAATGAGATACAGCCGCTGGCGCAAGTGTCAGGCTGGTTGCCGACGTTCCATTAAGAAGTCTGGGGTAATTGCAGTTTATGTGCCCAATTGTGCTATGTAGAGGAAAGCCTTTTTTAGCATTTGGGAGCCGTACATGGTGTATCCGGACGGCTAGTACTAATGGGTGATTGGAATACGAACTTTGATTCCAAGATAGACTGGAAAAACGGGGACCTAGTGTGTCGATGTGGTGTGATAGCAGCCTGCGCGATCTAATAGCCGTCCGATTTGATCGACAGGTTTCACGTTGGTCACCATGGGAGGAAGATGTGGACATGGGTTCTTAGCTCGTCCTTTGATTCAGATACTTCTCTGAATAGAGTGTTAGTAAGAAGGTCCGATGTTAACTTCATAGATTACCTTGTGTTCCACTCATATGCAAAGAGTGGCCATAAATTGCTGTCACTCTTCGCTTTGGGATAGGCCTAGCCTGGCCGCTTACTGGAAGTTAATGGATGGAATTACTACTTAGGCAGGTGTTAGTGGGGAAGAAATTATTGGGATAAGTGGGTGGAGTACCCTTAAGTTTAATATTACAAATATTGCCTGCTCACCCTAGATAAAGAAGCGAAAGTGGTCTTAGAAAATAGATTCTTAGGCGATATATAGGGGTTGTTGGAAATTTTTTCCAATAAATATTTTGTATAGCATTTAAATGCCTATTTTTAAATCCGTCTTTCAATATGTCTTGTTTCGTATTTTTTACGAAAAATAAATGGAAAAAAGGGCTCGGTGGCCAGCTCCGGGACTGGAATCGGTCACGTGCCCCCCTAAAAATCTTTGAAATGGACAGCAAGGAGTAAGGACGCTACTAGCAGTGGTCCTGTCATAGACATGGCACACCCCTAAACAGCCTCTTTGGAATGGGAAGCGAGACGTGACGACGCGTTTTGGTTCTGGCGACAACCAGCAGAGTGTTCATTCTTAGCGCTGACGGATAAAACAACTAAGCTGCTACAATATGGACGTTGGCGGTTCCTGAGAAACCCTGGTTGAGATGGGTGACTTTTAGCTTTCGGAAGCCAGCAATTTTCCCTTGAAAAACAGACAAAGGTCTTTCATTTCCTTTGACGAAAAAGGCCGCTGTTCAAAATTCACTTATACTTCTAACGACGAAGATAGTTGAGAGTCTACCTGTTAGACGAAACCGGACTACAACGCGTAGAAAAAAGGATACCAGCACAGAGGACCCTGTCGTTATTTTCAACAAAGAGCCTCGTTTTTTGGCGATAAAAAACGAGAATACCGGAAGAAGGTTTATCTTTCGGTTAGAGTTATTTTCAACATCAAAAGCCTTGTTCTTTGGCGAAAAGGAACAAGAAGACATTTGAAAGGACTTTCTACCTAATTTTGACCTCTCCTGCGAGAGAGTGTATTTTTTGAAGGGTTCTTTTGTTGCTTAAACCCTTTCTACAGTAAGTGTTTTCTTCTGTTTTTTATTCCCATTTTGTATAGTATATTTTGAAGGTAGTTATTGTTGATTAATGCCTGTTCAGTTACGTAGGGGTAACTCTCTCTACACTTTTTGCATTTTTGTATTATTATATATTTTTGTATTTGTATCTTTGTTATCTGGCGCCTTAAATTGTCTATTTAGCGTTGTGCATGGGGATTCTATATAATTCCTTAATTTGAATTGTGTATATTTAATTTTTGCCTCCTTGTGGAGATTTTGTAATAAAGTTCTTTTTTACTATCAAGCAAGACCGTTCGTAATTTCCATGTTTTCCCTACCCTTTTTATTACGGGCGTCATTTTGAGTATGATGGTCGGTATTTTCTGAAAATGGAAAAATAATTCCGATAGGGTATCTCTAGCTGCAGATTTAGCTAATGGGACCTGAAGCGTGAGGCTAGCGACCGCTACCAGGGCTGTGTAGTTAGATCAAGATTAAATAGTGTATCCATATGAGCAGTGAAACTGACGCTGCGCATCCGTCGAATGAGTTGAGAACGTTTCCGATCAGTAGCAAGTGTTGTCACCTCGGACAGGCACAGCCTTCATCGACTTGCGAGATCGTAAATTTTGCGATTCATTTTCAGGCACGCTTTGCCCAATTGCCGAACATCCGGTGCAACTATTTGGCTGACTTCCGCCACCTTGGGGAGGCAGAAGTAACTAAGTGAGGAGAGAGTGACGGATTGTGACGCGTTGAAGTAGGTCGGCCTCAACAAGGACTGGACGGTTTACCCTATGAAGTGTACTTGAGGATGTCGCACATTTTGTCCCATTTGCTGACGAATGTTTTCAACAAATTGTTCGCTCAGGGAGCAACCGGGTGGCATTACAACATTGCTGAGGAAAGGTGGCAGGAATGTTTTGGGAGGGTTTAAACACAGAGTTAAAGATTTTGTCTCGGGTCTTAGCGAACCGCTAGCCTCGGATTTGATCTAAAAATGAGCAGGAATACGCTGATAAATTGGATCAGTCCAAGGCAATTAATAGGATGTACATCTGATTTTGGTGACTGTTTTGGAGACTGCCGGATTCAAACAAAGTTTTGCAGATGGATCACATCTTGTACCAATCGTCTGCGCTGTAGTACATGTGAATGTTCGGGGCCTTTCCGATGAACGGTCGTTCAACAGGATTACCCCCTTGTCTCCTAATCTATGTCCTCGTTTTGGAGCTTCATAAGCTTAGGATGAGGTGACTAGTCCGATCATACCGCGAATCGCTGTTCCTGGCTATGTACCCAATGTATCCGCGTTACGCCGATGACATCACCGTCCCAGATTTGGACAAGTTACGGTGAGAAAGGTGATTGTAAGGTACGAGCGAATTACCGAGGCAAAGATCTCTTGCGAAAAGATCGAGTTGGACCGTAAATATGATCCTAACAGATACTACAATTCCAAGTCAGAGTGGAAATGGGTATAATGGCAATGAATTTGGTACTTCAAATTTACGAGAACTTCAGAAACTGGAGCCTTACCATAAATGCAATTTAGTTTATATCCAGGAACCAACCCTTTTTTTAGTGGGTAAAGGTTTATTTCTCTGCAGGAGATGAAGTCCCGTGTATTCCATGAAAAAAAAAAAAGGTTAAAAAAATTCCCTTTTTCGACCTTTTTTATGCTATTTTTATGAAAAAAAGTTAGAAATTTCTTTATTCTAGCTTTTTCACGACATTTTTAATCAAAAAAGTTTAGAAATTCCGTTTTTCGATGTTTTGCTATTTTAACGAAAAAAGAAAATTCCTGTATTAGAGGTTTTTTAAGCTATTTTTTTTTATTAAAAAAGAAATTCCTTTATTCGAGCTATTTACGCAATTTCTTATGAAAAAAGGTTAGACATTCCTTTATAGTGCTTTTTTACGCTGTTCTTTATGAAAAAGGTTAGAAATACATTTATGCGAGACTTTTTACGCTATTTTAATGAAAAAATGTTTAGAAATTCTTTATGCGAGTCTTTTTACGCTATTTTAAAGAAAAAAAAAAGTTAGAAATTCCTTTATTCGAGCTTTTTTTACGCTATTTTTTAATGAAAAAAGATTTAGAATTGGTAGAAATTCATTTATTAGAGCTTTTTTACTCTATGTTTTAAAGATTCGAGGTTTACGCTATTTTTAAGAAAAAAGCTTAGAACTTACTTATTCGAGGTTTTTTACTAAATTTTTTATGAAAAAAGTTTAGAAATTACTTATTCGGCTTTTTTTATTATTTTTAAAATTTTATTTTTAATATTCGAATGAGAAAAGGAATAATTCTTTTATTATAGATTTTATAAAATCTATTAACGTTAGAAATTCCTTTACTAGTGCTTTTTTTACCGCTATTTTTCTTTGGAAAAGAGGATAACATTCATTTATTTATTTTTTTTACGCCAAAAAAGGTTAGAAATTCCTTTATTCGACCTTTTTCACCTATTTTAATGAAAAAATTGTTAGAAATTCCTTTATTCGAGCTTTTTCACGCTATTTTATTGAAAAACAGTTTCGAAATTTTACGCGTTTTTAATGAAAAGAGTTAGCAATTCCTTTATTAGTTCTTTTTTTTCAGGCTGTGAAAATTCCTTTATTAGTTCTTTTTTACGCCGTTTTTAATGAAAAAGGTTAAAAATTCCTTAGTTCGAGCTTTTTCATCTGTTTTTATGAAAAAAAAGGTTAAAAATTCCTTAGTTCGAGCTTTTCATTCTGTTTTATGAAAAAAAAAAAGTTAAAATTCCTTTAATCGACCTTTTTTAACTCTATTTTTCACGAAAAGATTGTTAGAAATTCCTTTTTTTCGCTTTGAAATTTTACGTATTTTTAATAAAAAAAGGTTAGAAATTCATTTATCCTCCATTTTTTAATCAATTTTTTAGAGAAAAAAGATGAGAAATCTATTAGAGTGATTTTAATGAAAAAAGGTAGAAATCCTTCATTAGGAGCTTTTTTTACGCACTTTATGAAAATTTTTTTAAAGAAATTGTTTATCAGAGATTTTTCCGCTACTTTTTTATGCAAAATGTTAGACTTATTTATTTCTGTTATTTTTTAATGAAAATTCTAGAAATCCTTTTTTTTCGATGTTTTTGCTATTTTATAAAAAAAAAAAGATAGTAATTCCTTTTACGGTATTTTTTTCTTCCTAGAAAAAAAAAGGTTAGAAATTCATTTATTAGTTCTTTTACGCTGTTTTATTGAAAAAGGTTAGAAATTCTATTATTCGAGCTTTTTCACGCTATTTTAATGAAATATGTTAGAAATTCCTTTATTAGATCTTTTGACGCTGTTTTTAATGAAAAAGGCCAGAATAACTTTTTAAAAATGTTTTTTGGCGAATCTCGAATGAAAAAAGGATAAAAATTCCTCATTATAGATTTAAAAGCTATTCTTATTTTAAAAACGTTAGAAATTCCTTTACTCGAGCTTTTACTCCATTTTCATTGAAAAAAAATTGGGAAAAAATTCTTTTTCGACCTTTTACGCTATTTTTTATGAAAAAAGCTGAGAAATTCCTTTATTCGAGCTTTTTACGCTATTTTTTATGAAAAAAAAGGATAGAAAATCATTCTTAATCTTTTTACGCTGTTTTAATGAAAGAGTTTTTAGAAATTCCTTTATTAGTGCTTTTTTTACGCTGTTTTTAATGAAAGAGGTTAGAAATTCCTTAGTTCGAGCTTTTCATTCTGTTTTTATGAAAAAAAAAGGTTAGAAATTCCTTTTTATCGAGCTTTTTGTCGCATTTTTATGAAAAACTTTAGAAATTTAATGAAAAGAGTTAGAAATTCATATATTAGAGCATTTTCACGCTACTTTTTCTCAATTAAAAAAAGTTAAAATTGCATTTTGTGCTAAAATGATTTGAAATTCTATTATTAGAGTTATTTTACGCTGTTTTTTAATGAAAAGAGGTTTTTAAAAAAATCCTTTATTCGAGCTTTTTACGCTATGTTTTATGAAAAGAAAGGTTAGAAATTCCTTTTATTCGAGCTTTTTTACGCAATTTTTTATGAAAAAAGGTTAGAAATTCATTTATTCGACATTTTTATGAGAAAAAGAGAAGGAAATTGTTGTGAGGTTTTAAGGGTCAAATAAGAACAAAACAACGGGTAACGAAAAGTAGAAAATGTATTAAACAGAAAGTAGACAATACAATAGAGAGATGTGGAAATTACGTCGGACGAACAGAGTTATTGGCACTCGCATTGGCTTGCTTTCTAAGCCACAATTATCCCTGTTTATTTATAGTAAGCTGTTGGCGCATTCCATTGGTCTTATAGGGTGTCACCTATAAACCACCCCCTCCTAAAGATTTCACTCCACAGGAGTCTTAATATCTTTTTCTCTTGGGGTTTATGTTGATAAACCTCCGTCTCTCTTCGTTTCCTTGAAGAATGCGTTGTTGAGGGCTGCTGTGGCTAGGGTTTATGTAACCCGTCCGGCACCTTGTGCAAAAAGGCATGCTCCGATGCCATATGAACTGGCGTCGCTGGCAACAATAATCTCTAGGTCTGGGTTGAAGTATGTAAGAAACAAAGTCCGACGTCAATATTTCTTGATTTTTTTTCGAATGCCGGTCTTCTTCCAGTCTATCTAGCCTCTTTGTTGATCTGTCTAACGAGGCAAATGGCACATTTCTTTTTTTAAATACTGGCTGGATATTATCCTGTAATGCGAGTTTAGCAGTCATTTTTTTTTACAAAACGACCAAGACCCCCTAGAAAGAACGCCGGAAAAAGTTTTTTCAATTCTTCTATTAATTTTTCTGAGTCGGCCTTTGAATTTTTTTTATTTTCTGGCAAAAAGTGTTAATGGGTGAATTCCACAACTCAAACTTTTGCATGCATCTGGCAATAAATTGTTTGTATTTTTTTTAGAACAAGACATTCTTTAATTTTTGGGTTTGCCCGTTTAAAGTTACCATTGGTGATAATTTCACCTTCAAATTCGATTTTTTCCCCCGTGACAGATCTGTTATTTTTTTTGTTCTTAACATCGTCGGTTTACCAAGCTTTTTCCAAGTGTAAGCGTTGATAATCGTTAAGTCTGAACCAGAATCTAATTGGAGTTTTATTTTCTGCCTAAAAAATTTGTACCTTATTACATTATTTTCTATGTTACGGCCTTCTGCTCTATGACTTTGTCGTTTTATGCTGCTTCTTCTGGATTTCTTTTTCCTGCAGTGAGGGCCTTGTGCCCACACGTCGCACAATTAGGCATTTCTTGTTCCGGTACATGCAGTCTCTGTACCAGAAGGGATCCACATCCGGACCAAGATTAGGGACAAATCGTCGTGTCTCTTCTTAGTGAAGAAGGAGTAGTAAACTTTTTTTTGGTGGGGAGGTCTGAATTTGTTCTATCTCTATAATTTCTAATGTGCCTATAGCTGACGTTCTAAATTTATCTTGTTTAAGAACAAATCTTGCTATCTCTTGCCAATTGTCAGGGTCATTGGCTCGTTCCAGCTTATTTAATACCCTTCGCCTAATTTCAGCGTCTTTCGCTGATACTAAACCTCTTATAAATAAATTAGACATTTAAAAATGTCCGAGCTTAATTCAGACAGCTTAAAATTCGTCTCAATGTATATATCGTTCGCAAAGGTTGAATAATCTTCTTTTCCTTTCGAATTAAGTTCATGCACTTCCAATCGTTTTTAGGAATAATGAAGTCTTAGGCTAAAGCAATTCTGTAAGAGTTTGATAGCTTCTGAAAACGATAATTCGCTGGTCTTCGAGGCAAAATATAGTCAACAAATCTGGTTGCTCAGTCGTGACCAGTTTTGCGTAATAGAAGCGGACCTTTTTCAGTTCGTCTCAAGTAGAACTATCTTGTAGGTATCGTCTGTAATACGATTCAAAACTTATCTCTTCATTGTGTCGTAAGTAAAAGTTTCTATCGCTGTCCAGATAGCATCTGTGTAAACGCGTTCTCGTTGTCCGCGTTTTAGCCCTTATTTAATGGCTTTCATTAACAGTACATGATTAGATGCTTGCTGTTCTAATTGATTTTTGTGTATTTCAATCATATTTCTTGAAATGATTGTTTCAATTGTGACTGTCTTTCCAGTAAAGTCTTTGTAGCTCAATTTGCCGCTGTTCATTTTTCTGTTCGATTTCTCAACTGGCTTTCTGTAGCTCAACTTGCTCAGCTATATCTTTTGCTTTGTTTTTTCTGTAGCTCAATTGTTGCTGTTCTGTTATTTAATTATTTCTAGCATTTGTGCCTTAAAATCCTCCATTTTAGTAATTATGTGAAACGAACCAAAAAAAGTTGAGAGAGGAGAAACCGAATAAAAAAAATCTTTTATGAATTCCAGATAAGGAAGGAAGTTTTTTTTTGTACAACTTACTTTTTTTTTTTTCAGCAGAGTTGGTTAATTTCTCTTGCTAAGTAGGTCCTTGAAAACAAAAGGGATGGCTTTTTGGGCTTATTGTGGGACTGACGCATTATTGATAAAGATGTGTCTCTTTTGAAGGATCTAGCGGGTATTTTCTCGTAAATCCGGTGTTGCGTTTCGAATTCAGTTTGCCTGTTGGTTCAAACTTTTTTTTTTTCTTTTTAGGTTCCAATTACTTCACGACTTCTTTTTAGGTTTTTTGGGAGAGTGCCTTAATGCGTCTCTTCAAGTTTTGTGTCGTTACAAAGACGAAATTGTGTTGTGAAGTTCTGTTTGGAATCCTGCTCGCTTGGTGTTGTTATTGTAAACGATAAACCTGCGTAAGTTTACTTCGAATCCTTCGTCGCCAGGTTTTGTGAGGTTTAAGGGGTCAAATAAGAACCAAAACAAACGGGTAACGAAAATAGAAAATGTTATTAACAAAAGTAACAATTACAATAGAGAGATGTGAAATTACGTCCACAGATTATTGGCACTCGCATTGGCTTGCCTCTCTAAGCCACAATTATCCCTGTTTATTTATAGTAAGATGTTGGCGCATTCCATTGGTCTTTATAGGTGTGTGCACCTAACAAAATTCCTTATATTAGAAATTGGTTATTAGAATTTTTTCCGTAATAAATTTTAATATTTGCTAATAAATTTAATATTTTGCTAATTAAAATTTTAACATTTTGCATTAAAAAATGCAAAAAGTGAAATTTGTTTTTTTTCTGTTATTTTTAATGAAAATGCTCAGAAATTCCTTTCTTCGATGTTTTTTGCTATTTTTAATAAAAAAAAAGGGTAAGAAATCCTTAATCGAGATTTTTAAGCATTTTTTTTATTAAAAAAGAAAATTCCCTACTGGAGGTTTACGGTGTATTTTTTCTTTATGAAAAAAGGTTAGGAAATTTATATTATTTCTTTTTTTACATGTTTTGGAATGAAAAAAAGGTTAGAAATTCCTTTATTTAGATCTTTTTAACGCAGTTTTTAATGAAAAAGAGTCAGAAATTAATTCTTTAATGTTTTGGCTTATCTCGAATGAAAAAAGATAGAAATTCCTTTATTATAGACTTTTAAAAGGATTGTTTTAATTAAAAACGTTAGAAATTCACTTACTAGGTGTTTTTACGCTATTTTCTTTGAAAAAAGAATAGAAAATTCATTATATTAGTGTTTACGTTAATTAGAAGTAAGGTTGGGAAATCCTTTTTTGAGCTTTTTCACGCTATTTTAATGAAAGAATGTTAGAAATTTCTTTATGAGCCTTTTACGCTATTTTTATGAAAAAAGTTTAGAAATCTTTTATTTCCCTTTTTTACTCTTTTTTTAGAAAAAAAAATTGGTTAAAAAATTCCTTTTTTCGACCTTTTTTACGCTATTCTTTAATGAATATAGGAAAGAAATTACTTTATTCGAGCATTTTTACCTATTTTTCAATGAAAAAAGATTAGAAAGTCCTTTATTCGAAGCCATTTCACGACATTTTTAATGAAAAAAGGTTAGAAATTCCTTTAGTTCGAGCTTTTTTATTCTGTTTTATGAAAAAAAGGTTAGAATCCTTTATTACCTTTTACTCTATTTTTTTAATGAAAAATAGTTCCTTTAACTTCGAGATTTGACTCTGTTTTAAGAAAAAATGTTAAAATTCTTTTCTTTTAGTTTTTTTTTGCGTTCTTTTTTAATGAAAATAGTTAAAATTTCTTTATTAATCTTTTTTAAGCTATTTTTAATGAAAAAATGAGAAATTCCTTTTTTCATGTTTTTTTTAGTATTTTTAGAGCTTTTGACGCTGTTTGTTATGTAAAACAGTTTAATAATTCTTACGCTTTTTTTTTTTGAGTAAAAACGGTCAAAAAAGGAATTTCAAACCTTTTTTTCATTAAAATAGAGTAAAAAAAAAACGTCCAAAAAAACTTGGAATTTCTTAAACCTTTTTTTCATTAAAAATAAAAGTAAAAACGTTCAGAAAAAGGAATTCAACCATTTTGTCATTAAAAATAAAAAAAAAGTTTAAAAAAAGAATTTCTAACCTATTTTCATAAAAAAAGAATAAAAAAAGTTAAAAAAAAAAAAAAAGGAATTTCTAACCTTTGTATAAAAAAAGAGTAAAAAACATTTTGATAAGAAAGTAGAGTAAGAGAGAATATAACGGAATTTCTTAACCTTTTTTTCATTAAAATAGAGTAAAAAACAGGTCACAAAAGGGAATTCTAACCTTCTTCATTAAAAATATAGAAAAAAAAGGAATTCTAACCTTTTTTCATTAAAAAATTGTTAGTGAGTGTTATCCTAATGATTCGGAACTGGACTCTCTAATAGAGGAGGGGGAAAAGTCTTGCACAAGCAAGATCAGAACTGAACAGGTGGACGATGCGTATCCTACATCAAGCAAAACTTAATCCACACCCATCCACTGTTTCCCTCAGTGAAGAATAAATAAAACAAGTATTGTTATGTTAACAATTTCCCTGTTTTTATATATTTCGGTATTCCTTACAATCTCGATACAACAGTTTTGTGGCGACGAGGATTATTTGAGATCTACACAGGTGGATATAAAAAAATTTAAAAATGGCGATTTCACGAGGAACCTTAAACAGAAATTTTAAACCAGCAAACAGAGATATTTGCGAAGCAACAACGAGATCATGGCTATGATGACTCAACAATTAATCAGCAGTTAATCACCAGTTGAAATTCTACAAGTAAACCAGAATTTGAACACAAAATTCAGCCGAATGAAACGGCAAAAAAAACTATCACAGAATACAGAAATGATTTTATTATTTTTAACGATAAAAAATTTCCAATACTGTACCACGAAGCAAAAGTTTTTCCGTTCTTGGTAATCATAGTGAATCTGTGATAGTTTTTCCGTTTCATCGGGCTGAATTTGTGTTCAAATTCTTGTTTACTTTGTAGAATTTCAACCGGTGATTAAAACTGCTGATTTAAATTGGTGAGTCATCTATAGCATGAACTCTCGTGTTGCTTCGCCCAAAAATATTTTCTTCCTTTTGGGTTTGCTGGTTTAAAATTTCTGTTAAGGCTTCCTGTGAAATCGCCATTTTTTAAATTTTTTTATATCCACCTGATGTAGATCTTCAAAATAATCCTCGTCGCCACAAATCTGTTGTATTCCGAGATGTAGGAATAACAAAAATGATAATTAAAAACAGGGAAATTGTTAACAATAACAATACTTGTTTTATTTATTCTTCACTGAAGGGAATACAGTGGATGGGTGTGGATTTAAAGTTCTTGCTTGGATGTTAGGATACGCATGTCACCTGTTCAGTTCTGATCTGCTGTGCAGACTTTTCCCCCTCCTCTTTAGAGAGTCCAGTTCGAATCATAGGGATAACACTCACTAACAATTTTAATGAAAAAAAGGTTAGAAATTCCCTTTTTTACTATATTTTTAATGAAAAAAGTTAGAAATTCCCTTTTGTGACCTTTTTTACTCTATTTTTAATGAAAAAAGGTAGAAATTCCGTTATATTACCTCTCTTACTCTACTTTCTTATCAAAAATGTTTTTTTACTCTATTTTTTATGAACAAAAGGTTAGAAATTCCTTTTTTTTTTTTTTAACCTTTTTATTCTATTTTTTATGAAAATATGGTTAGAAATTCCTTTTTTTTAAACTTTTTTTATTTTTAATGACAAATAGGTTAGAAATTCCTTTTCTGAACGTTTTTACTTTATTTTTAATGAAAAAAAGGTTAGAAATTCCATTTTTGACCTTTTTACTCTATTTTTAATGAAAAAAAGGTTTGAAATTCCTTTTTTTGACCGTTTTTACTCAAAAAAAAAGCGTAAGAATTTCTAAACTGTTACATAAACAAACAGCGTCAAAAGCTCTAAAAATAGCTAAAAAAAAACATCGAAAAAAGGAATTTCTCACCTTTTTCATTAAAAATAGCTTAAAAAAGATCTAATAAAAGAAATTTCTAACTATTTTCATTAAAAAGAAGCGAAAAAAACTAATAAAGAAAAGAAATTTCTAACATTTTTTTCTTAAAAACAGAGTCAAAATCTCAAGTAAAGGAACTATTTTTTCATTAAAAAAAATAGAGTAAAAAAGGTCGAATAAAGGAATTTCTAACCTTTTTTTCATAAAAACAGATAAAAAAGCTCGAACTAAGGAATTTCTAACCTTTTTTCATTAAAAATGTCGTGAAATGGCTCGAATAAAGGAATTTCTAATCTTTTTCATTGAAAATAGCGTAAAAATGCTCGAATAAAGTAATTCTTTCCTATATTCATTAAAAAATAGCGTAAAAAAGGTCGAAAAAAGGAATTTTAACCAATTTTTTCATGAAAAATAGAGTAAAAAAAGGGAAATAAAAGAATTCTAAAACTTTTTCATAAAAATAGCGTAAAAAGGCTCATAAAGAAATTTCTAACATTCTTTCATTAAAAATAGCGTGAAAAAGCTCGAATAAAGGAATTTCCAACCCTTACTTCTAAATTAACGTAAAAACACTAATAAATGAATTTCTATTCTTTTTCAAAGAAAAATAGCGTAAAAAACACTAGTAAAGGAATTTCTAAACGTTTTTAATTAAAAAAATACCTTTAAAAATCTATAATAAAGGAATTTCTATCCTTTTTTCATTCGAGATAGCCAAAAAAAACATTAAAAGAATATAATTTCTGACTCTTTTTCATTAAAAACTGCGTTTAAAAAGATCTAATAAAGGAATTTCTAACCTTTTTTCATTAAAAACATCGTAAAAAAGAAATAATAAATGAATTTCTTAACCTTTTTTCATAAAAGAAAAAATACCGTAAAACCTCCAGTAAGGGAATTTCTTTTTTAAAAAAAAAATAGCTTAAAAATCTCGAATTAAGGAATTTCTACCCTTTTTTTATTAAAATAGCAAAAACATCGAAAGAAAGGAATTTCTAGCATTTTCATTAAAAATAACAGAAAAAAAACAAATTTCAACATTTTGCATTTTTTAATGCAAAATGTTAAATTTATTAGCAAAATATTAAAATTTATTAGCAAAATATTAAATTTATTAGCGGAAAAAATCTCTAATAAACAAATTTCTAATAAAGGAATTTTGTTATAGGTGACACACCCCTATAAGACCAATGGAATGCGCCAACAGCTTACTATAAATAAACAGGATAATTGTGGCTTAGAGAGCAAGCCAATGCGAGTGCCAATAACTCTGTCGGACGTAATTTCCACATCTCTCTATTGTATTGTCTACTTTCTGTTAATACATTTTCTACTTTTCGTTACCCGTTGTTTTGTTCTTATTTGACCCCTTAAAACCTCACAACAAACTGGCGACGAAGGATTCGAAGTAACTTACGCAGGTTTATCGTTTACATAACAACACCAGCGAAGCAGGATTCAAAAGACTTCACACCACAATTATCGTTTTGTAACGACACAAAACTTGGAAGAGACGATTAAGGATCTCCCAAAAAACTCTAAAAAGAACGTCGTGAAGTAATTGAACCTAAAAAGAAAAAAAAAAAGTGAACCAAGCTACACTGAAATTCGAAAACCGCAACACCCGGATTACGAGAAATCGTTAGCAGCTCTTCAAAAGAGAACATTTTATAATAACTCGTCAGTCCAAATAAGCAAAAAAGCCATTTTTTGTTCAAGGACCTAATTAGCAGAGAAATTTAACACTTGCTGAAAAAAAAAAAAGTAAGTTGTACAAAAAAAAACTTTTTTCTGGATTCATAACAGATTTTTTTATTCGGTTTCTCTCTCTCAAACTTTTTTGGTTCGTTTCACATATTACTAAAATGGAGGATTTTAAGCACAAATGCTAGAAATAATTAAATAACAGAAACAGCAACAAATTGAGCTACAGAAAAACCAACAACAGCAACAAATTGATCTGCAACAGCAGCAAGTTGAGCTACAGAAAAGGCAGTTGGAAATCGAACAGAAAAATGAACAGCGCAAATTGAGCTACAAAAGACTTTACAGGAAAGACAGTCACAAATTGAACAATCATTTCAAGAAAAATTGATTGACATACACAAAAATCAATTAGAAACAGCAAGCATCTAATCATGTACTGTTAATGAAAGCCATTGAAAATAAGGGCTAAAACGCGGACAACGAGAACGCGTTTACACAGAATGCTATCTGGACAGCGATAGAAACTTTTTACTTACGCACCAGATGAAGAGATAAGTTTTGAATCGTATTACAGACGATACTACAGATTGTTCTACTTGGACGAACTCGAAAAAGGTCCGCTTCTATTACGCAAACTGGGTACGACTGAGCACACCAGATTTGTTGACTATATTTTGCCTCGAAAGACCAGCGAATTATCGTTTTCAGAAGCTATCAAACTTTAACAGAATTGTTTAGCCTAAGACTTCATTATTCCATAAACGTTGGAAGTGCATGAACTTAATTCGAAAGGAAAACGAAGATTATTCAACCTTTGCGTCAACAGTTAATAAACATTGAGACGATTTTAAGCTGTCTGAATTAAGCTCGGACAATTTTAAATGTCTAATTTATTTCTAGGGTTTAGTATCAGCGAAAGACGCTGAAATTAGGCGAAGGGTATTAAATAAGCTGGAAAACGAGCCAACCTTGACCCTGCACAATTGGCAGAAGACTCGCAAAGATTTGTCAGTCTTAAACAAAAACTTTAAAATATTGAAACAGTCAGCTATAGGGCACATTAGAAATTTGCGGAATAGAAACAAATTCAGACCTCCCCACCAAAAAAAAAAGTTTACTCCTTCTTCACCTAAGAAGAGACACGACGATTTGTCCCCTAATCCTTGGTCCGGATGTGGATCCCTTCATTGGTACAGAGACTGCATGTACCGGAACAAGAAATGCCTAAATTGTGACCGTGTCGGGCACAAGGCCTCTCACTGCAGGAAAAAGAAATCCAGAAGAAGCAGCATAAAAACGACAAAGTCAGTCGAGCAAGAAGGCCGTAACATAAGAAAATATGTACTGGTACAAATTTTAGGCAGAAACATAAAACTCCAATTAGATTCTGGTTCAGACTTAACGATTATCAACGCTTACACTTGGAAAAAGCTTGGTAAACCGACGATGTTAAGAACAAAAAAAATAACCAGATCTGTCACGGGGGAAAAAATCGAATTTGAAGGTGAAATTATCACCAATGTAACTTTAAACGGGCAAACCCAAAAATTAAGAATGTTTGTTCTAAAAAATACAAACAATTTATTCGGCACAGATGCTATGCAAAGTTTGAGTTGTGGAATTCACCCATTAACACTTTTTGCCAGAAAATAAAAAAATTCAAAGGCCGACTCAGAAAAATTAATAGAAGAATTGAAAAAACTTTTCCTGGCGTTCTTTCTAGGGGTCTTGGTCGTTGTAAAAAAAAATGACTGCTAAACTCGCATTACAGGATAATATCCAGCCAGTATTTAAGAAAAAAAGAAATGTGCCATTTGCCTCGTTAGAACAGATCAACAAAGAGCTAGATAGACTGGAGAAGACCGGCATTCGAAAAAATCAAAGAAATATTGACGTCGGACTTGTTTCTTACATACTTCAACCCAGACCTAGAGATTATTGTTGCCAGCGACGCCAGTTCATATGGCATCGGAGCATGCCTTTTGCACAAGGTGCCGGACGGGTTACATAAACCCATAGCCCACAAGCAGCCCTCAACAACGCCATTCTTCAAGGAAACGAAGAGAGACGGAGTTTATCAACATAAACCCCAAGAGAAAAGATATTAAGACTCCTGTGGAGTGAAATCTTAGGAGGGGTGTTATAGGTGACACACCCTATAAGACCAATGGAATGCGCCAACAGCTTACTATAAATAAACAGGGATAATTTGGCTTAGAAAGCAAGCCAATGCGAGTGCCAATAACTCTGTTCGTCCGACGTAATTTCCACATCTCTCTATTGTATTGTCTACTTTCTGTTAATACATTTTCTACTTTTCGTTACCCGTTGTTTTGTTCTTATTTGACCCCTTAAAACCTCACAACAAATTTCTTCTCTTTTTCTCATAAAAAATGTCGAATAAATGAATTTCTAACCTTTTTTCATAAAAAATTGCGTAAAAAAGCTCGAATAAAGGAATTTCTAACCTTTCTTTTCATAAAACATAGCGTAAAAAAGCTCGAATAAAGGATTTTTTTAAAACCTCTTTTCATTAAAAAACAGCGTAAAATAACTCTAATAATAGAATTTCAAATCATTTTAGCACAAAATGCAATTTTTAACTTTTTTTAATTGAGAAAAGTAGCGTGAAAATGCTCTAATATATGAATTTCTAACCTCTTTCATTAAATTTCTAAAGTTTTTCATAAAAATGGCGTAAAAAAGCTCGAATAAAGGAATTTCTAACCTTTTTTTCATAAAACAGAATGAAAAAGCTCGAACTAAGGAATTTCTAACCTCTTTTCATTAAAAACAGCGTAAAAAAAGCACTAATAAAGGAATTTCTAACCTCTTTTCATTAAAAACAGCGTAAAAAGAATTAAGAAATGAATTTCTATCCTTTTTTTCATAAAAAAAAATAGCGTAAAAAAGCTCGAATAAAGGAATTTCTCAGCTTTTTTCATAAAAAAATAGCGTAAAAGGTCGAAAAAAGGAATTTTTAACCAATTTTTTCATGAAAAAATGGAGTAAAAAAGCTCGAGTAAAGGAATTTCTAACGTTTTTAATAAGAAATAGCTTTAAAAATCTATAATTGGAATTCTATCCTTTTTTCATTCGAGATCGCCAAAAAACATTTTTAAAAAGTTATTCTGGCCCTTTTTCATTAAAAACAGCGTCAAAAAGATCTAATAAAGGAATTTCTAACATATTTCATTAAAAATAGCGTGAAAAAGCTCGAATAATAGAATTTCTAACCTTTTTTCAATAAAAACAGCGTAAAAAAGAACTAATAAATGAATTTCTAACCTTTTTTCCTGGAAGAAAAAAATACCGTAAAAGGAATTACTATCCTTTTTTTTTTTATTAAAATAGCAAAAACATCGAAAAAAAGGAATTTCTAGAATTTTCATTAAAAAATAACAGAAATAAATAAAGTCTAACATTTTGCATAAAAAAGTAGCGGAAAAATCTCTGATAAACAAATTTCTTTAAAAAATTTCATAAAAGTAGCGTAAAAAAAGCTCTAATGAAGGAATTTCTACCTTTTTTCATTAAAAATCACTCTAATAAAGGAATTTCTCATCTTTTTTTCATAAAAAAAATTGATTAAAAAATGGAGAATAAATGAATTTCTAACCTTTTTTTATTAAAATAGCGTAAAATTTCAAGCGAAAAAAGGAATTTCTAACAATCTTTTCGTGAAAAATAGAGTAAAAAAGGTCGATTAAAGGAATTTCTAACCTTTTTTTTTTTCATAAAACAGAATGAAAAAGCTCGAACTAAGGAATTTTTAACCTTTTTTTTCATAAAACAGAATGAAAAAGCTCGAACTAAGGAATTTCTAACCTTTTTTCATTAAAAACGGCGTAAAAAAAGAACTAATAAAGGAATTTTCACAGCCTGAAAAAAAAGAACTAATAAAGGAATTTCTAACCTCTTTTCATTAAAAACGGCGTAAAAATTTCGAAACTGTTTTTCATAAAAAATAGCGTGAAAAAGCTCGAATAAAGGAATTTCTAACATTTTTTCATTAAAAATAGCGTGAAAAAGGTCGAATAAAGGAATTTCTAACCTTTTTAGCGTAAAAAAAATAAATAAATGAATGTCTATCCTCTTTTCAAAGAAAAATAGCGTAAAAAAGCACTAGTAAAGGAATTTCTAACGTTAAATAGATTTAAAAATCTATAATAAAAGAATTTATATCCTTTTCTCATTCGAAATATTCAAAAATAAAATTTTAAAAATAATAAAAAAGCCCGAATAAAGTAATTTCTAAACTTTTTTCATAAAAAAATTTAGTAAAAAACCTCGAATAAAGTAAGTTCTAAGCTTTTTTCCTTAAAAATAGCGTAAAACCTCGAATTCTTATAAAACATAGAGTAAAAAAGCTCTAATAAATGAATTTCTACCAATTCTAATCTTTTTTCATTAAAAAATAGCGTAAAAAAGCTCGAATAAAGGAATTTCTAACTTTTTTTTTCTTTAAAAATAGCGTAAAAAGACTCGCATAAAGAAATTTCTAACATTTTTCATTAGAAATAGCGTAAAAAGTCTCGCATAAATGTATTTCTAACCTTTATTCATAAAGAACAGCGTAAAAAAGCACTAATAAAGGAATGTCTAACCTTTTTTCATAAAGAAAATTGCGTAAATAGCTCGAATAAAGGAATTTCTTTTTTAATAAAAAAAAATAGCTTAAAAAACCTCTAATACAGGAATTTCTCTTTTTCGTTAAAAATAGCAAAACATCGAAAAACGGAATTTCTAAACTTTTTTGATTAAAAATGTCGTGAAAAAGCTAGAATAAAGAAATTTCTAACCTTTTTTTCATAAAAAATAGCATAAAAAAGGTCGAAAAAGGGAATTTTTAACCTTTTTTTTTTTCATGGAATACACGGACTTCATCTCCTGCAGAGAAATAAGACCCTTTACCCACTAAAAAAAGGGGTGGTTCCTGGATATAAAACTAAATTGCATCTTATGGTAAGGCTCCAGTTCTGAAGTTCTCGTAAATTTGAAGTACCAATTCATTGCCATTACTCCCATTTCCACTCTGACTTGGAATTGTAGTATCTGTTAGGATCATATTTACGGTCCAACTCGATCTTTTCGCAAGAGATCTTTGCCTCGGTAATTCGCTCGTACCTTACAATCACCTTTCTCACCGTAACTGTCCAAAATCTGGGACGGTGATGTCATCGGCGTACGCGGATACATTGGTACATAGCCAGGAACAGCGATTCCGCGTATGATCGGACTAGTCACCTCATCCCTAAGCTTATGAAGCTCCAAAACGAGGACATAGATAAGGAGACAAGGGGTAATCCTGTTGAACCGACCGTTCATCGGAAAGGCCCCCGAACATTCACATGTACTACAGCCGCAGACGATTGGTACAAGATGTGAATCCATCTGCAAAACTTTGTTTTGAATCCGGCAGTCTCCAAAACAGTCACCAAAAATCAGATGTACATCCTATTAATTGCCTTGGACTGATCCAAATTTATCAGCGTATTCCTGCTCATTTTAGATCAAATCCCAGAGGCTAGCGGTTCGCTAAGACCCGAGACAAAATCTTTAACTCTGTGTTTAAACCCTCCCAAACATTCCTGCCACCTTTCCTCAGCAATGTGGTAATGCCACCCGGGGTTGCTCCCTGAGCGAACAATTTGTTGAAAACATTCGTCAGAATAGGGACAAAAATGTGCGACATCCTCAAGTACACTTCATAGGGTAAACCGTCCAGTCCTTGTTGAGGCCGACCTACTTCAACGCGTCACAATCCGTCACTCTCTCCTCACTAGTTACTTCTGCCTCCCCAAGGTGGCGGAAGTCAGCCAAATAGTTGCACCGGGATGTTCGGCAATTGGGCAAAGCGTGCCTGAAAATGAATCCGAAAGTTTTACGAATCTCGCAAGTCGATTGAAGGCTGTGCCTGTCCGAGGTGACAACACTTGTACTGATCGGAAAACGTTCTCAACTCATTCTGACGGATTGCAGCGTCCAGTTTCACTGCTTCATTGGATACACTATTTAATCTTGATCTAACTACACAGCCCTGGTAGCGGTCGCTAGCCTCACGCTTCAGGTCCCATTTAGCTAAATCTGCAGCTAGAGGATACCCTATCGGAATTATTTTTCCATTTTCAGAAAAATACCGACCATTCAACTAAAATGACGCCGTTAATAAAAAGGGTAGGGAAAACATGAAATTACGAACGGTCTTGCTTGATAGTAAAAAAGAACTTTATTACAAATATCTCCACAAAGGAGGCAAAAATTAAATATACACAATTCAAATTAGGAATTATATAGAATTCCCCATGCACAACGCTAAATAGACAATTTAGGCGCCAGATAACAAAGATACAAATACAAAAATATATAATAAATACAAAAATGCAAAAGTGTAGAGAGAGTTACCCCTACGTAACTGAACAGGCATTAATCAACCAATAACTACCCTTCAAAATATACTATACAAAATGGGAATAAAAAACAGGAAGAAAACACTTACTGTAGAAAGGGTTTAAGCAACAAAAGAACCCTTCAAAAAATACACTCTCTCGCAGGAGAGGTCAAAATTAGGTAGAAAGTCCTTTCAAATGTCTCTTGTTCCTTTTCGCCAAAGAACAAGGCTTTTGATGTTGAAAATAACTCTAACCGAAAGATAAACCTTCTTCCGGTATTCTCGTTTTTTATCGCCAAAAAACGAGGCTCTTTGTTGAAAATAACGACAGGGTCCTCTGTGCTGGTATCCTTTTTTCTACGCGTTGTAGTCCGGTTTCGTCTAACAGGTAGACTCTCAACTATCTTCGTCGTTAGAAGTATAAGTGAATTTGGAACAGCGGCCTTTTTCGTCAAAGGAAATGAAAGACCTTTGTCTGTTTTTCAAGGGAAAATTGCTGGCTTCCGAAAGCTAAAAGTCACCCATCTCAACCAGGGTTTTCTCAGGAACCGCCAACGTCCATATTGTAGCAGCTTAGTTGTTTTATCCGTCAGCGCTAAGAATGAACACTCTGCTGGTTGTCGCCAGAACCAAAACGCGTCGTCACGTCTCGCTTCCCATTTCCAAAGAGGCTGTTTAGGGGTGTGCCATGTCTATGACAGGACCACTGCTAGTAGCGTCCTTACTCCTTGCTGTCCATTTCAAAAGATTTTTAGGGGGCACGTGACCGATTCCAGTCCCGGAGCTGGCCACCGAGCCCTTTTTTCCATTTATTTTCGTATAAAAATACGAAACAAGACATATTGAAAGACGGATTAAAAATAGGCATTTAAATGCTATACAAAATATTTATTGGATAAAAAATTTCCAACAACCCCTATATATCGCCTAAGAATCTATTTTCTAAGACCACTTTCGCTTCTTTATCTAGGGTGAGCAGTTGGCAATATTTGTAATATTAAACTTAAGGGTACTCCACCCACTTATTCCCAATAATCTTCCCCACTAACACCTGCCTAAGTAGTAATTCCATCCATTAACTTCCAGTAAGCGGCCAGGCTAGGCCTATCCCCAAAGCGAAGAGTGACAGCAATTTATGGCCACTCTTTGCATATGAGTGGAACACAAGGTAATCTATGAAGTTAACATCGGACCTTCTTACTAACACTCTATTCAGAGAAGTATCTGAATCAAAGGACGAGCTAAGAACCCATGTCCACATCTTCCTCCCATGGTGACCAACGTGAAACCTGTCGATCAAATCGGACGGCTATTAGATCGCGCAGGCTGCTATCACACCACATCGACACACTAGGTCCCCGTTTTTCCAGTCTATCTTGGAATCAAAGTTCGTATTCCAATCACCCATTAGTACTAGCCGTCCCGGATACACCATGTACGGCTCCAAATGCTAAAAAAGGCTTTCCTCTACATAGCACAATTGGGCACATAAACTGCAATTACCCCAGACTTCTTAATGGAACGTCGGCAACCAGCCTGACACTTGCGCCAGCGGCTGTATCTCATTAGCAGAGACAATTTGCATAGGGGGGGGGGCTATGCAAATTGTCATATGCTGTGTATATGTTGAAAAAAGAAAACTATCGTTCAGTAGACGGTCATTCCGATTCAGAATAAATCTCCTGCACCGCGGGTAAATCCTTGTCCATTACGGAGCGGAAATCTTCCCTTGCCGAGTTCTGGGGTGACTCGGTCTGTCCTGGTTATTCCACCCACATCCCAAGGGATGCTCCCTCTCCACCAACCTAACACCCGGAAAAGCCACCTCGGCCGCCTCAATCATTCGCCATATTCCACTAGCATGGTCTCCCGCTCCTCGGACAAAGGTGGTCACCGACGGTGCATCCCGAAAGTTTTCAATTCACGGAGGGGACCCAATTTTTTTTCGCAGGTGGATCAATGACTTGCCTACCTGCAAAGGGTCCACTTTACAAATATTCTCTGAGTATAGATGTGTTTTTTTTCCGGCTCTGCGAATGGGTATGGTGTGTCCTGGAATGGGATACTGAATAGCATCGAGGAGAGATTTTTTCCTTGCTAGATTATTGTTGTGGGGGTTTAAGGGGTTAAAATAAGACAAAACAACGGGTAACAAATGTAGGAAAATGTATTAACAAAAGAGTAGACAATTACAGTAAAGTAAAGTGGGAATTGCGTCCGACAAATAGAGTTACGAGCTGACTCGCATTTGCTTCCTCAAACCATAATTGTTCCTGTTACTTATAGTAACCGTCAGCGCATTCCACTATAGTCTATAGGGTATATCACCTATAACAATTATTTTAGGGTTTGCTAAAGAACCCAATTTATATTTATAAACTGTTCCAAAACAGCAGTAACTGAATTGGCCAATCAAAAACGCCCTAACATTTCTATTTAAAGGCGTTGATGAATTGTTCTAAAATTACAAATCTAATTAAATTTTACGTGGAATATACGAAGTCAGAATTTAAAAATATATTTACAATTCATAAACACTCATTTTCTAATAATAAGCTTAGAAACGCGACAATTCTATCAAGGTATATTTGGGATTTAAAGAATCAGAATATAACATCGATTATTGAATGGAAAATCAAATGTTTCCTATATCTACACGAAAAAATAGCTATAATTAGATTCCCAGATAAATATGTTGAATAATAGAGTTTAATCAATTGGCAATTGTAGACATAGGTTAGGCCAGTCATTGAACTATTATTAGAATTTATTTGAAATAGGGATTAATTTAAAAAAATAAGAGATACTGAAATAGAACTGTGAATAACTATAAATTAGTAATATAAAAGTTCTAAAATATAAATAGAATTAAATTTAACTGTTTTCACTGGCGTTTATTTATAATTAGAATTGCATAATTTACTAATATCACTGCAACGGAAAGTTCAAGCGCCAATTGGATTATATATATATATATATGGGAGTAAATATGGAAATTAAATCCGACAATATAAAGAAATTTGAAAAAACAAGTATTCCGAAAATGTGATGAATTTAATTATCGATGTTTAAAACATTTCGGTTACATTGAACCTTCATCAGGATGTCTCTTGGGGTGAAGAAAATGATGGATGTTTTTATATGTGACAGGAGATGAAAATCTTTTTAGTTATGTAACTGTATTTGATCAGCGACTTGCCTTTCAAAAATAAAACGCTGATCAAATACAGTTACATAACTAAAAAGATTTTCATCTCCTGTCACATATAAAAACATCCATCATTTTCTTCACCCCAAGAGACATCCTGATGAAGGTTCAATGTAACCGAAATGTTTTAAACATCGATAATTAAATTCATCCCATTTTCGGAACACTTGTTTTTTCAAATTTTCTTTATATATACATATATTGTTACGACTACCTGAGATGATAAGGGACGATCAAACACAGGGTCGCAAAGAAAAGATAAAAAAAAAAATAATAATACGACAGGTCCCTGGCCGATGAGTTCAATACAAAGGGGGGAGGGGAATATCCAGTGTTTCACTTCCCCGCTCCAAAAGGTAGAGAATACGCCAAGAAAATATAGAAGCAAAAAAAAAAAACATTGGCAGTGCCAAAAGACCACAGACGCAGTATCATTTATATCAACAAGAAAACAAATGAAGTTTTATTAAAAGTATAAGCATCAATGACTTTCGATCTTGTGAGTTAATTATGCGTCTATCCGCATTCAATATTTCTTTTTTTTCTACTCTTAAAAGTCTCTGTAAAATTACTAGCCACTTGGAAAAAGTTCAAACAGAAAATGACCTTAGTCAAAAGTTCATGTGAAAGTAGTTATATTCAAAAGTTCGAAGTATTCCCGACGTCACAGATGCAAACAAAATATGTGAGAGTGAAATCATAATCAGAGAGGAACTTACATTTTCTTGATGAAATACCTTTGGAGAAACTCTGCATTGTGCCTCAGATATACTTTAGTGTCCATGAGAAATTTTCTCTTTCTTTCTCTCTCTTTTTTTTTCTTTTCAATAATATTGCAGATCTCTTTAACAAAACTGGGGTCTTTTCAAAAGTCAGTTGATATCATAACAACGTCATCACTCGCTGAATTCTAATTGTCTTTTGTCGAGAATATATTTCTTTTCCTCTTCTTCTTAAAATTAGCGGGAATTTATTCGAACGCTATCTGGGGAGAAGGGGTCACAGGGTGTGTTAAAAGTACATTATGGGTGGGGAGAATTCGGATCAAAAGTTCATCGTCTGTCTTGGATATCGGTGCAGGTGAGAGGGGGGAAGTGGGGACACGTTATTGTTCTTGGTTGATAGTAATAAAAATGTTAACTATTTATTCGTTATGAACTCGTCGCTAGTTCAATTTTTCTTTCTTTCATTCAACCGTCCGAACTTTAAATAAAAGGTGGAATGCACTTTTACACATTCATGACAATATATATATATATATATATATATATATATATATATATATATATATATATTGAAAAATGAATGGAAGTGAATCCGACAGTGTGAAATAAATATTTAGAAAAAACAAACACATGATGTTAAATTCGCTGACAGAATTCTGTTTCGACCCTTTATTGAAGTGGTCTTCCTTACACAACTCGCTCTTGAGGAAGACCACTTCAATAAAGGTCGAAACAGAATTCTGTCAGCGAATTTAACATCATGTGTTTGTTTTTTCTAAATATTTATTTCATATATATATATAGCTTACAAATGTCTAGCCCCACTGAAGAGACTTGATAAGTCGAAACACGTGTCTATGGATGACTATATATATAATATATATATATAATAATATATATATATATATATATATATTATTATTATATTATTATTATTATTATACTAAAGCTGAGATTTGGAGCGTTCAGTCCCTAAAGGCTTTTTTGTTTGTGACCTTGATCACACGAAATTTGTCTCTAATTATTCCTTAGTTTTAGCTCTATTGTTTTAAAAAAAACCAACACTTTAATTGGTTTAATTAGTCGGAATTTGCAATGAAGTCAAATCTTGACTCATCCCTGTCTTTACATCCTACGCTCCTCCCCTTTTTACTCCCTATACGCCAAGGAAGGGGTGATGAAATTGATCACAAGTAATAATTTTATTAGTAAAAATGCAACAGTTAAACCCCTCCCCTACCCTTATTACTTTCTTTTCTCCCCTCCCCTCGTTACTTTCTTTTCCTCTCTCGACTAAAGGCGAGATAAAAAAAAACAAAAAACACCCGCCCCCGCAATAAAAATTCTAATGTCTATTTCAATTGTCTAGGTCAATTCATTGAAAAATCCGTGTTTTTTTAATTTTTTGATAGATATGATATATCTTAAGATATCCGTAAAAGCGTATGGTTTGCAAAGAAGAATAATGGACAAGATGAATTGGATAAAAATCGTTTATTAAAATAACGAGTGTGAAAACGTTGTTGTTGTCGCCGTAGATAATCGTAGTAGTTCTCTGGAGTGGCCGAGGGTCGTAAGTCAGGAATGCCGTGGGTCGGTGAGGTGTGGGTATCGTATGATAATACGTCAGGAATCTCTCTTGGCCTGGTGCGAGGCGTGAGGTAGTAGAAGTTGTGAGTTGATACGGTCACTTGGTGTAGGGACCAAGTCAGGAATGACCCAGTGGAATAGTGATGGTCAGGGAAGGTAAGGGTATCGGCCGAGGGAGTTGAGTTCGTCGGTAGGATACCGTTGTAAGTGGATACGGTCACTTGGTGCGGGAAATAAATCAGGAATATCTCAGTGAGTTGTAGTGGGTAGCGCCGTAGTGGTCAAGGGGGTAAGGATGTCGCCCGGCTACGGTGAGGTGTTGAAGTAAGGCTGAGTGTCCGGGTGGGTGAGGGCGTGCGTGGTGGTGGGTGCGTAGCAGTTCCTTGATCCTGCTTGTCTGGCGATGTTCTCAGCGTCGAGGCCGTCCTTCCACTGCCGATTCTCAGAATACCCGAGCTTATATGCTGCGAGATAGGCTCCGAATGCCTTTGCGGTGTTTTAGCGGGAGAGTTTTTTATTGGCTGAAAATCCGGATTCCTTACAATATTATTTTTTGTTGTTTTGGAATTCCTTTCAAGCGTAACTCAATCCGAGCCTATGCGCAGAACTGCGTCGAATTGGTCACTTCGTGATAGGGTACCATTGAGTTCACTTCCGCTTGTGCCTCCGACTTGAGTTTTAATTTGTTTGCTAGTGAGTGTATATTTTGTGAGTAAGAATTGTGAATCATAAGAGATATCTTCTCTCTGATATAACAGATAGATGCGATATTTTACCCCACCTCCAGTATATTTTCGACAAGTAAATGTAATACATATATATAAAAATATTTTAGAGGGGGTCAATATGACTTACTTTTAATGCCTTCAAACCACTGAAAAACAAATGTCGCTTCAATGAATTACAAGTAAAAGGAAATTTTTTTAAATCAAAATATTTAGATATTCTTGTTTATTTAAACTAAAAACAAGACATTAAACAAACAGAAATAAAAGAAAATCTGAGTATTTAGATATTCTTTATCTCAGTCTATTCAAAACTATCCATCTTCATATCTATCTATCTATTCTATTAAATACTAAGATTTAGTTTTATTACGATGAATTACGATAAATAAACAAGAATTAATCTATTAAATACTATTCTTTTATTACTTTTCTTTTATTACGATAAATTACGGTAAAAAAAACAATAAATAAACACGAATTACGACAAATTTCTATAAGTAAACGAGAATTAAGACAAAAAAGAGCCCCCCCCCTCAAATACATTTAGCGTTTGGTTGTTTCTTTCAAGTAACACCGCAAAACGAACTTAGCTGGGGTCGTTATTTCAAAATTCATCGCCCAGCAATTTCCGAGGCGGGGACCGGGATGCACTTCCTCATAAATTACCCAAAATAACGGTGTGTATATATGTGATTGATACTATTTTCTGCATAAATAAAAAGACTTAAGACAGAAGTGTGAATAAAGAAAAAAAAAATTGGTACTTTTGCAGAGAACCGTCCCTGCCTCAAAAAATGCTTGCGGTGGCTGCTGTAAAATAAAAAAGAAAGAAAAAATACCAGCTACGATTGAAGCCGTAGCCGAATGGTGTTACTTGAATAAAAAAAAACTCGGGTTAGGGTTTGAGTTGGGCGTTGTTTAGGATTAGTTTAATGGAAAATAAATAATTGTTCTCTGTTTTTCTAACCCAGAAAAAACAGAAACCCAGACATTTTGTAATAAAACTGTTAATTTAAGTAGATGTGGGTTAGAGTTTAGGTTGGGGTTGGGCTTTCGGGAAAAAACGCCCTAAGTTGGTTTGTTTTTTTTTTTTGTTTGTTTGTTTGTTTTTTTGCAAGTGACACCGCTTCGTATCTCTCTCTTNTTTTACTTTTAATCTATTTTATGAAAAAAGGTTTGAAATTCCATTTGAATTTTTACTTTATTTTTAATGAAAAAAAGGTTAGAAATTCCTTTTTTCAACCTTTTACTCTATTTTTTAAGAAAAAAGGTTAAAAATCCTTTTCGACCTTTTTTAGACTATTCTTTATGAAAAAGGTTAGAAAGTCTTAATTTTTAACTTCTTTTAGTTTATTTTTTCATGAAAAAAGGTTAAAAATTCCTTTTTTTGACATTTTTACTGAAAAAAAGGTTAGAAATTCCTTTTTTTGTTCTTTTTTATGAAAGAATGGCTGGAAATTCCTTTTTTTTAATTTTTAATGAAAATTCCTTTTTTTTTGACCTTTTTTACTTTATTTTTAATGTAAAAAGGTTAGAAATTCCTTTTTTGACCTTTTTTACACTTTTTTTTAATGAAAGAAAAGGTTAGAAATTTCTTTTTTCAACCTTTTTTACTCTATTTTTTATGAAAAAAGGTTAAATATTCCTTATTCAACCTTTTTTATACTATTCATTTTGAAAAATCGTTAGAAATTCCTTTTATGGACATTTGTTACTTTATTTTTAATGAAGAAAGGTTAGAAATTCCTTTTTTTAACCTTTTTTTTTACTCTATTTTTAAGGAAAGAAAGGTTAGAAATTCCTTTTTTTAACCTTTTTACTCTATTTTTATGAAAAAAAATGTTAAAAATTCCTTTATATTACCTTTCTTACTCTATTTCTTATCAAAAACGGTTAGATTTTCCTTTTTTTTTTTTTTTTTTGACGTTTTTACTCTATTTTTATAGAAAAAAAGGGTGTTGAAATTCCTTTTTTTGAGGCTTTTTTAATCAATTTTTTATGAAAAAAGGTTAGAAATTCCTTTTTTGACGTTTTTTACTTTTTTTTGGATGAATTTTTTTTTGACGTATTTTAGAAAATCCTTTTAACCTTTTTTTTACTGTAATAAAAAAAGGTTAAAATTCCTTTATCTGACCTTTTTTAGACAATTCTTTACGGAAAAAGGTTAGAAATTCTTGATTTTTTTTACCTTTTTTAATTTATTTTTCATGAAAAAAGGTTAAAAATTCCTTTTTTTTTACCTTTTTAACTATTTTTTATGAAAAAAGCTTAGACATTCCATTTGTGAGCCTTTTTACATTATTTCTAATGAAAAAAAGGTTAAAAATTCTTCTTTTTTTTTTATCTTTTTTACTATTCTTTATGAAAAAAATGTTAGAAATTCTTTTTTTTTACTTTTTAATCTATTTTAATGAAAAAAGGTTTGAAATTCCATTTGTGAATTTTTTACTTTATTTTTAATGAAAAAAAGGTTAGAAATTCCTTTTTTCAACCTTTTACTCTATTTTTTAAGAAAAAAGGTTAAAAATTCCTTTATTCGACCTTTTTTAGACTATTCTTTATGAAAAAAGGTTAGAAAGTCTTAATTTTTTAACCTTTTTTAGTTTATTTTTCATGAAAAAAGGTTAAAAATTCCTTTTTTTGACATTTTTACTGAAAAAAAGGTTAGAAATTCCTTTTTTTGTTCTTTTTTATGAAAGAATGGCTGGAAATTCCTTTTTTTTAATTTTTAATGAAAATTCCTTTTTTTTTGACCTTTTTTACTTTATTTTTAATGTAAAAAGGTTAGAAATTCCTTTTTTGACCTTTTTTACACTTTTTTTTTTATGAAAGAAAGGTTAGAAATTTCTTTTTTCAACCTTTTTTACTCTATTATTTTATGAAAAAAGGTTAAATATTCCTTTATTCAACCTTTTTTATACTATTCATTTTGAAAAATCGTTAGAAATTCCTTTTATGGACATTTGTTACTTTATTTTTAATGAAGAAAGGTTAGAAATTCCTTTTTTTTAACCTTTTTTTTTACTCTATTTTTAAGGAAAGAAAGGTTAGAAATTCCTTTTTTTAACCTTTTTTACTCTATTTTTATGAAAAAAATGTTAAAAATTCCTTTATATTACCTTTCTTACTCTATTTTCTTATCAAAAACGGTTAGATTTTCCTTTTTTTTTTTTTTTTTGACGTTTTTACTCTATTTTTAAATGAAAAAAGGGTTTGAAATTCCTTTTTTGAGCTTTTTTAATCAATTTTTTATGAAAAAAGGTTAGAAATTCCTTTTTTTGACGTTTTTTTTACTTTTTTTGGATGAATTTTTTTTTGACGTATTTTAGAAAATCCTTTTAACCTTTTTTTACTGTAATTAAAAAAGGTTAAAAATTCCTTTATTCGACCTTTTTTAGACAATTCTTTACGGAAAAAGGTTAGAAATTCTTGATTTTTTTTACCTTTTTTAATTTATTTTTCATGAAAAAAGGTTAAAAATTCCTTTTTTTTTACCTTTTTAACTATTTTTTATGAAAAAAGCTTAGACATTCCATTTGTGAGCCTTTTTACATTATTTCTAATGAAAAAAAGGTTAAAAATTCTTCTTTTTTTTTATCTTTTTTACTATTCTTTATGAAAAAAATGTTAGAAATTCTTTTTTTTTACTTTTTAATCTATTTTAATGAAAAAAGGTTTGAAATTCCATTTGTGAATTTTTTACTTTATTTTTAATGAAAAAAAGGTTAGAAATTCCTTTTTTCAACCCTTTACTCTATTTTTTAAGAAAAAAGGTTAAAAATTCCTTTATTCGACCTTTTTTAGACTATTCTTTTATGAAAAAAAGGTTAGAAAGTCTTAATTTTTTAACCTTTTTTAGTTTTTATTTTTCATGAAAAAAGGTTAAAAATTCCTTTTTTTGACATTTTTACTGAAAAAAGGTTTAGAAATTCCTTTTTTTGTTCTTTTTATGAAAGAATGGCTGGAAATTCCTTTTTTTAATTTTTAATGAAAATTCCTTTTTTTTTTACCTTTTTACTTTATTTTAATGTAAAAAGGTTTAGAAATTCCTTTTTTGACCTTTTTTACACTTTTTTTTTTTATGAAAGAAAGGTTAGAAATTTCTTTTTTCAACCTTTTTTACTCTATTATTTATGAAAAAAGTTAAATATTCCTTTATTCAACCTTTTTTATACTATTCATTTTGAAAAATCGTTAGAAATTCCTTTATGGACATTTGTTACTTTTTTTTAATGAAGAAAGGTTAGAAATTCCTTTTTTTTTAACCTTTTTTTTTTACTCTATTTTTAAGGAAAGAAAGGTTAGAAATTCCTTTTTTAACCTTTTTTACTCTATTTTTATGAAAAAAATGTTAAAAAATTCCTTTATATTACCTTTCTTACTCTATTTTCTTATCAAAAAACGGTTAGATTTTCCTTTTTTTTTTTTTTTGACGTTTTTACTCTATTTTTAATGAAAAAAGGGTTTGAAATTCCTTTTTTTGAGCTTTTTTAATCAATTTTTTATGAAAAAAGGTTAGAAATTCCTTTTTTTGACGTTTTTTACTTTTTTTTGGATGAATTTTTTTTTTGACGTATTTTAGAAAATCCTTTTAACCTTTTTTTACTGTAATTAAAAAAGGTTAAAAATTCCTTTATTCGACCTTTTTTAGACAATTCTTTACGGAAAAAGGTTAGAAATTCTTGATTTTTTTTACCTTTTTTAATTTATTTTTCATGAAAAAAGGTTAAAAATTCCTTTTTTTTTTACATTTTTACTGAAAAAAAGTTTAGAAATTCCTGTTTTTGTTCTTTTTTTACTCTATTTTTTATGAAAGAATGGCTGGAAATTCCTTTTTTTTAATTTTTACTCTATTTTTAATGTAAAAAGGATAGAAATTCTCTTTTTTGACCTTTTTCCACTATTTTTTATGAAAAAAAGGTTAGAAATTCCTTTTATTTACCATTTTTACTCTATTTTTAATGAAAAAAGGTTTGAAATTACTTTTTTTTTTACCTTTTTTACTTTTTTTAATTAAAAAAAGGTTAGAAATTCCTTTTTTTGATGTTTTTTATTCAATTTTTGATGAAAAGGAGAGAAATTCCTTTTTTTTTTACTCTTTCACTCTATTTTTTAAGAAAAAAGGTTAGAAAATCCTTTTATTGACATTTGTTACTTTATTTTTAATGAAAAAAGTTTAGAAATTCCCTTTTTTGACCTTTTTTTACTTTATTTTTGATGAAAAAAAGGTTAGAAATTCTTTTTTTATTACCTTTTTTACTCTATTTTTAATGAAAAAAGGTTTGAAATTACTTTATTTGTACTTTTTTTACTTGTTAGAAATTCATTTTTTTTTACCATTTTTACTTTTTTTTAATTAAAAAATGGTTAGAAATTCCTTTCTTTGATGAAAAAAAGGAGAGAAATTCCTTTTTTTAACTCTTTTACTCTATTTTTTTTTAAGAAAAAAGGTTAGAAATTCCTTTATATTACCTTTCTTACTCTATTTTCTTATCAAAAACGGTTAGAAATTCCTTTTTGATGTTTTTACTCTATTTTTAATGAAAAAGGGTTAGAAATTCCTTTTTTTGACCTTTTTTACTCTACTTTTAATGAAATAAAGGGTAAAAATTCCTTTTTTCCACCTTTTTAACTCTATTTTTTATGAAAAAAAGTTAGACATTCCATTTGTGAACCTTTTTACTTTATTTTTAATGAAAAAAAGGGTAGAAATTCCTTTTTTACTCTATTGTTATAAAATAAATGTTATAAATTCCTCTTTTTGACCTCTTTTACTCTATTTTTAATGAAAAAGTTTAGAAATTTTTTTTTACCTTTTTGAAGAAAAAAAGGTTAGAAATTCTTTACTTTATTTTTAATTAAAAAAGGTTTTTGACCTTTTTTACACTATTTATGAAAAAAGGTTAGAAATTGTTTTTTCGAACTTCTTTTACTTTATTTTTAATGAAAATAGGTTAGAAATTCCTTTTTTTGAAAGTTTTTACTTTATTTTTAATGAGAAAAGTTAGAAATTCCTTTTTTTGACCTTTTTTACTCTATTTTTTATGAAAAGGCGTTAAACATTCCTTTATTTGATCTTTTTATACTATTCTTTTAAAAAAACGGTTAGAAATTCCTTTATTCGACCGTTTTTACTCTATATTTTATGAAAAAAGGTTAATTCCTTTATATGACCTTTTTTTACTCTATTTTTTATGAAAAAAGGTTAGAAATTCCTTTTTTTTTAAATCTTTTTTACACTATTTTTTATATAAAAAAAGGTTAGAAATTCCTTTTTTTTTTTAAATTTTTTTACTCTATTTTTTATGAAAAATTTTAGAAATTCCTTTTTTTTTTACCTTTTTTTACTCTTTTCATTACAAATAGAGTAAAAAAAGGTAGAAAAAAAAAGTAATTTATAAAAGCTTTGAAATTACTTTATTTTACCTTTTTATTTGACCTTTTTATTTACACTATTCTTTATGAAAAACGGTTAGAAATTCTTTTATTCGACCGGTTTTACTCTATATTTTATGAAAAATGGTTAGAAATTCCTTTTATTGACATTTGTTATTTCATTTTTAATGAAAAAAGGTTAGAAATTCTTTTTTTTTTATGTTTTTTACTCTATTTTTTATGAAGAAAAGTTTAGAAATTCCTTTTTTTTTACCTTTTTTACATTATTTTTTTTTACCTTTTTTACTCTATTTTTTGAAGAAGAAAAGGATAGAAATTCCTTTCATTGACATTATTTACTTTTTAATTAGGTTAGAAATTCCTTTTTTTTTTTACCTTTTTTACTCTATTTTTTATGAAAAAAAGGTTAGAAATTTCCTTTTTCGAACTTTTTTTACTTTAATTTTAATGAAAATATGTTAGAAATTCCCTTTTTTTTTACATTTTTTTAATCCTTTTTTAATGAAAAAAGGTTAGAAATTCCTTTTTTTTGACCGTTTTTAGGAAAACAAAAGGTTAAAAATTCCTGTTTTCAACCTTTTTTACTTTATTTTTTATGAAAAAAGGTTAAAAATTCCTTTAGTCGACATATTTACACTATTCTTTATGAAAAACGGTTAGAAATTCCTTTATTCGACCGTTTTTTATCTATATTTTATTAAAAAATGTTAGAAACTTTTTTTTTCCTTTTTTACTCTATTTTTTACATTTTTACTTTATTTTTTTATGACAAAAAGGTTAGAAATTCCTTTTTTTTTTAAACGTTTTTACTTTATTTTTAATGAAAAAAAGGGTAGAAATTCATTTTAACATTTTTTTTTACTTTCTCTAATAAAAAAAATTTAAAAATTCCTTTTTTCAAGCTTTTTTATTATGAAAAATTGTTAGAAATTCTTTTTTTTTTTTTTTTTACCTTTTTTACTTTATTTTTAATGAAAAAAAAGTTAGAAATTTCTTTTTTTTTCTTTCTTTTTTACTCTATTTATTATGAATAAAAGGTTAGAAATTCCTTTTATTGACATTTTTACTTTATTTTTAATGAAAAAATGGTTAGAAATTCCTTTTTTTTCCTTTTTTACTCTATTTTTTATGAAAAAACCTTAGAAATTCCTCTTTTTGACATTTTTACTATTTTTAATGAAAAAACGTTAGAAATTCCTTTTTTCGAACTTTTTTACTCTATTTTTAATGAAAAAAAGGTTAGAAATTCCTTTTTTTTTAAACTTTTTTACTTTATTTTTGTTGTATCCGAGATACATATGTTTTGTTTCGGGAATCTGTGTAGTTGATAGGGTTTTCACCGAAATCTATAGGATCTTCTAAGTACACATTTATTTGGTGTCTTAGGATTATCCTTTGGTATGTCTTGGGGACGTTGTGGAGGCAGTTCAAAAGTGTCCAATAAAATATCTAGCGGTAAGGTAAAATTTGATATAGTCTCTGGAAGGTGAGAAGACCGTAATTGGTTTGCATGTCGAACCCAAACTGTAGATTCTATATCAACATCATATATGACGTTTCCAGAACGATGTATAATGCGACCTTGAATCCATTTTTCCTTGCCATTGCGGTAGTCCTTTGCAAGTACAGATTGTCCTGGTACATATGTGCGTTTCACTGCGCCATGATGTTGGTTAAATTGTTCCTCCATCATCATATTCCTTTTTTGGGAATGTTTTGGAGTAGGATGAATGACATCTGTAACTACTGAGGAATATTTCTAATATTTCCTGTGTGGTTCCCTCCCCTTTGTTTTTGATGAGTGCCCTCTTAAAAATATCTACAAAACGCTCCACCTGTCCATTTGATTGTGGGTGAAAGGGTGGTGTTTTAATGTGTTGTATACCATTAAGTGCATAGAAATTTGCAAAGGTACCTGAAGTGAATGCAGTTCTGTTATCAGAAACTAATATCTGGGGAATTCCAAAGCGACTGTAGATCTGTTTCAACTTTTGGATTGTTTCATCTGAAGTGATGCTATTCATTTGAAAAAATTCTGGCCATTTGCTGTAAGCATCGACAAGTATAAAATAACACTGTCCATTTATAGGTCCAGCGAAATCAATGTGAAGGCATGACCAGGGTGATTCAGGGATAGGCCAGGAATTCAGTGTAGTTTTCCTGAGAGATTTTGCTGCCAGTTGACAGTTGGTACATGTGTGTGCTAATTCCTCTAACTGCTTATCCATATTTGGTCAGTAAGCGTAACTGCGTGCTAGGGCTTTCATACGGCTAATACCTTGATGACCATAGTGAAATTGCTTGAGCACTCTGTCCTGTAATGAGGATGGAACGATAATGCGCTCAGCAAAAAGAAGACATTCATCGACTTCTCACAATAAAGCTCGACGCTGAAAGAAAGGTTGAATTCTTTTGTCTGTGCATACTTTTGGCCATTTTGTATGATGAAAACGTTTCACAATTTGTAGCACTGGGTCAGAAATTGTAGCTTCACGGATCATTGTAGAAATAACTGGTAATGCTCTCACAGTGGATGCAAAAACAGAAGTGATTTCTGGCTCCAGCTGCAATGACGGAGTCCTCTTTTGTACAGTCATGAGCCTAGATAGTGCATCAGCATGACCAATTGTATCAGTTCTGTTATACTTTATATTAAAGTTATAGTCCAATAATGTAGTAGCCCATCTTTGCAGACAGTTTGCTGTATACACGGGAATCCCCTTTTTGGATCCAAAAATACTGAGAAGAGGCTTGTGATCTGTGATCAGAGTAAAATGTCGTCCATACAGCATTTTATGGAATTTCTTATTGCAAAGACTATAGCCAGGGCTTCCTTTTCAATTTGGCTAAAGTTGCGTTCTGCAGGTGCATGAGCAATTGCTTTTTGACTGTTATCAGGAAAAACATGAGAAATGACAGCTCCAACGCCGTAATTAGAGGCATCCAAAACCACGACAATATCCATGGATGGATCATAATGTGTCAGCAAAAGATTTGAAGAAATTAAAGTCTTTGTGAAGGCTGACTGACATGCATCAGACCAGTCCCATGTAGTATCTTTCTTGAGAAGACTGTTGAGAGGTGCACGAACTCTATGAAGTTCGGGCAAAAATGCACTGTAGTGGCTAACCATGCCAAGGAAGGAACGTAAAGTTTTAATATTTACTGGTGTCTGCATATTTTCAATTGCTTTGGTATTTTCCGGGTCGGGTTTTCTACCGTTTTTATCTATTATAAACCCAAGGTATTTAATTTTGTCCCGGAAAAACTCACATTTTTCAGCCCTAACCCGAAATCCGTATGCACCGATTCGGCTGAAAACTGAAAACAATCATTGCAAGAGTTCATCCTGGGATGCAGCTGTAACGATGATGTCGTCAATGAATGCTGCAACTCCTGTCAGTCCCGTTAACATGGCGTCCATAGTTTGCTGAAATATGGCTGGTGCAGGTTTAACCCCAAAACTAAGCCGGTTAAATCTAAATAAACCCTTGTGGGTGTTTATTGTAAGGAGTTCATTGGAATCCTCTTCAACTTCGAGTTGGAGAAAGCATCGGAAAAATCGATTTTTGCGAAGAAAATTCCGCCATTTAATTTTGTAAACAAATCCTCTGGAATTGGTAGAGGGTATTGATGTGATTCCAGATTCCAGACTCGACTGGACTGAACGAGTAATCCGCGCATATCCGGACCTTCCCATTTGGTTTTTTTACAACCATGATGGGAGCAGCCCATTTGGAGTAATTTGTTGGCTCTATTACTCCTTGTTGTTGAAGACGTAGCAGTTCTTTTTCGACAATATTCAGTGCAGCATAAGGTACTGGTCGTTTCGGTCTAAAAATAGGCTTAGCATCCTTTTTTAATTTTAAAGCTACTTTACTTTTTGTGCAACATCCGAGGCCCTCCTGAAAAACATTGCTGAACTTATTTTTAAGTTCACTAGTAAAATAGCGTTCAATTTCCGTAACAGACGTTATGCTGAGTGTGTTAAAAACATACCCGAGAGGAATGTTGAAAAGTTTTAGTTGTTCGATCCAGTCGAGACCGAGTAAATTTAGTTCTGAATTCTCAGCAAGATAACATAAACCCGAGAAAGCAATATTCCGAAATGTCACATTACAATGTAACTCACCGGTAAGCTGAAATAGGTCACCAGAAGCGCTTTTTGCTATGTGTTGCGATTCAGAATATCTAGGTTTTCCTAGGTATTTCCATGTCTCTTGAGATATCAGTGTAATATCTGACGCTGTGCCGAATTGGAAACAACTAAATATTTCCGGCTGCATTTGTAGTCCGTTTTGAAGGTAGCGAACACTGAGTTTGTTTGTGCCGTTTGTCTGTTCCATTGTTTTTTATTTACGGATTTTTTTCCTGGTTGGATTTTCGGCCCATTTTTTTTCTGGGCTCACAAAAGTTTTCCTTGTGACCAATTTTTTTGCAAACATTATATTTATGTTTTTTAAACGGGCAAAACTTTGAATAATGCATTTCTCCGCAAAATCAGCATGCCTCTGAAGGTTTATTTACCTTTTTGGCCTGAACGTTAAAAGTTGACGGTGTGGTATTTTGTTCTTGCACTAAAATGGTATCACTTTTAATTTTTACCATGTCGTTGCATATATTTGTGAGCTTTTTTGCATTGTCACATCTTTATCGTTTTCTGATTTAGTGAGTAACCTCGTCCGAATATCACTGTGTGCTTCGGAGGTGTGTCCCTTGATAAAGATTAGACATTTAAACTGTTCTTCTGTGAGAGAACTCAGTTTAAATTTCTCGCATTCACGATTTACAATACCGGTGAATGTTACAAAGTCTTCGTCACATTTTTTTTTCCAACTTCAGGAAATTGAACCGGGTGTTGAATAGTTACTGCTTATTTCCGAATATTTCTTTAAGCAAGAATATTTGTTTCAGCGAAGGAAAAATCCGTAGCTTCTTTGGGAATGATATAATTTGTAAATCTTTCATGTTCCTGGGTAACCAGCTTCCGAATCAATATATTATATCTTAGGTATCCTTAAAAGCGTATGGTTTGCAAAGAAGAATAATGGACAAGATAAATTGGATAAAAATCGTTTATTGAAATAACGAGTGTGAAAATTGTTGTTGTTGTGGCCGTAGATAATCGTAGTAGTTCTCTGGAGTGGTCGAGGGGCCGTAAGTCAGGAATGGCCCAGTGGAATAGTGATGGTCAGGGAAGGTAGTAGTGGCCGAGGGAGTTGAGTTCGTTTCGGTAGGATACCGTTGTAAGTGGATACGGTCACTTGGTGCGGGAAATAAGTCAGGAATATCTCAGTGAGTTGTAGTGGGTAGCGTATGATAATACGTCAGTTCTCTCTTGGCCTGGTGCGAGGCGTGAGGTAGTAGAAGTTGAGTTGATATGGTCACTTGGTGTAGGGACCAAATCAGGAATATCTCAGTGGAATTGTAATGGGTAGCGCTGTAGTGGTCAAGGGGGTAAGGATGTCGCCCGGCTACAGTGAGGTGTTGAAGTAAGGCTGAGTGTCCGGGTGGGCGAGGACGTGACGTGGTAGTGGGAAAACAGCGGCCTTCTGATCCTGCCCGCCTGGTGATATTCTCGGCGTCCAGGCCGTCCGTAAAAACTGGCGATTCTCAAAAATGCCCGGGTTTATATGCTAACGATGTAGGCTCCAGAATGCCTTTGGGGTGTTTAGCGGGAAGATTTTTCATTGGCTGAAAATCCGGATTCCTTACAATATTATTTTTTGTTTATTTTGGAATTCCTTTCAAGCGTAACTCAATCCGAGCCTATGCGCAGAACTGCGTCGAATTGGTCACTTCGTGATAGGGTACTATTGAGTTCACTTCCGCTTGTTGCCTCCGACTTGAGTTTTGATGTTTTATGCTAGCGAGGTGTATTTTGTGAGTAAGAATTGTGAATCATAAGAGATATCTTCTCTCCGATATAACAAATAGACGAATTTCCATTCTTCGTTTTTGTGTGAGAATTCGTTTTGGAAAAGGTCTATCCATCGCTTGTATCGGAATGTTTCCTTGTTCAGAAAAATCCGAACGTAAAAAACAAAGATGGCATCGTTAACAAAAAGGGGGTTGGGGAAAAATGAAAATAAAGATGGTCTTGCTTGATAAAGAAATAGAATATTTATTCAAATAATCTCCTCTAAGGGAGGCAAAAATGAAATACAGAAATACAAAACAATTTACACAAAGATTGCATAAATTTCCCTATGCATGACTGACTAACAATTTAGGGGTCAGGTAACACAAATATAAAAATATATAATAAATGCAAAAATACAAAAGTGTATGAAGAGGGTTACACTTATGTAACAGAATGGGCGTTAATCAACCAATAACTACCCTTCAAAATATACTACAAAATGGGTATAAAAAAACAGGAAGAAAACACTTACTGTCGAAAGGGTTTAGACAATAAAATACCCTTTATATAAAAATTATTTCTCTCGCGCAGGAGAGACAAAAAGTTCTACAGAACTCACAGTTCTGTCAAAAAAATGTCTCGTTCCTTTTCAAGGACTGAGGCTCCCGGCTGTAGATTAAGGCTGGACCTCTGCGCTAGTAACTTTCTTCTTTCACACGTAGCTGTCCGTTATTCCTCAAAGGGATGGACGCTCAAACAAAATTTCTTCCGTGGGGAGAAGAATGAGAGAAAAGAAACGCGACCCTTTTCGCCAAGGAATTTGAGGATACCACCGTCTCAGCCGTTCTGGGAATTCTGTAGGGTGCACCAGCAATTAGCCACCTTTTCTCTATCAAGGTTTCTTTTAAAACGGCCAATGTCCGTCCTGAAGCATATAATGTGTTCGTCTCACAGTGCCCAAGACGGGACAAACTGCTAGCTGCGTCCGCTCGCTTCGCTTCCCAGTTCCAAAGAGGCAGATTACAGCTGACACGTGATCCAAGAAAATCCAGACAGGCACCAATTCCAGAAGCCCCCGTCCTTTGCTTTCGCAGCAAAAAACGAAACGAAACAGAGAGACAGACCAAAAGGGAAAAAAAGGCATGGACAATACAGAAATGATTTTTATTTATTTTTAACGATAAAAATTTCCAATACTTGTACCACGAAGCAAAAGTTTTTCCGTTCTTGTAATCATAGGTGAATTCTGTGATAGTTTTTGCCGTTTCATCGGCTGAATTTGTGTTCAAATTCTGTTTACTTTGTAGAATTTCAACCTGGTGATTAAACTGCTGATTAAATTGTTGAGTCATCATAGCCATGAACTCTCGTTGTTGCTTCGCAAATATCTCTTGTTGCTGGTTTAAAATTTCTGTTAAGGCTTCCTGTGAAATCGCCATTTTTAAAATTTTTTTTATATCCACCTGTGTAGAATCTTCAAAATAATCCTCGTCGCCACAAAATCTGTTGTATCCGAGATGTAGGAATAACAGAAATGATAATAAAAACAGGGAAATTGTTAACAATAACAATACTTGTTTTATTTATTCTTCACTGAGGGAATACAGTGGATGGGTGTGGATTAAAGTTCTTGCTTGATGTTAGGATACGCATGTCACCTGTTCAGTTCTGATCTGCTGTGCAGACTTTTCCCCCTCCTCTTTAGAGAGTCCAGTTCGAATCATAGGGATAACACTCACTAACAATTTTTAATGAAAAAAGGTTAGAAATTCCCTTTTTTTACTATATTTTTAATGAAAAAAGGTTAGAAATTCCCTTTTGTGACCTTTTTTTACTCTATTTTTAATGAAAAAAGGTTAGAAATTCCGTTATATTACCTCTCTTACTCTACTTTCTTATCAAAAATGTTTTTTTACTCTATTTTTTTATGACAAAAAGGTTAGAAATTCCTTTTTTTTTTTTTTAACCTTTTTTATTCTATTTTTTATGAAAATATGGTTAGAAATTCCTTTTTTTTAAACTTTTTTTTATTTTTAATGACAAATAGGTTAGAAATTCCTTTTTCTGAACGTTTTTACTTTATTTTTAATGAAAAAAAGGTTAGAAATTCCATTTTTGACCTTTTTTACTCTATTTTTAATGAAAAAAAGGTTTGAAATTCCTTTTTTTGACCGTTTTTACTCAAAAAAAAAAAAGCGTAAGAATTTCTAAACTGTTTTACATAACAAACAGCGTCAAAAGCTCTAAAAATAGCTAAAAAAAACATCGAAAAAAGGAATTTCTCACCTTTTTTCATTAAAAATAGCTTAAAAAAGATCTAATAAAGAAATTTCTAACTATTTTCATTAAAAAGAAGCGAAAAAAACTAATAAAGAAAAGAAATTTCTAACATTTTTTCTTAAAACAGAGTCAAAATCTCAAGTAAAGGAACTATTTTTTCATTAAAAAAATAGAGTAAAAAAGGTCGAATAAAGGAATTTCTAACCTTTTTTTCATAAAACAGAATAAAAAAGCTCGAACTAAGGAATTTCTAACCTTTTTTCATTAAAAATGTCGTGAAATGGCTCGAATAAAGGAATTTCTAATCTTTTTTCATTGAAAATAGCGTAAAAATGCTCGAATAAAGTAATTTCTTTCCTATATTCATTAAAAGAATAGCGTAAAAAAGGTCGAAAAAAGGAATTTTTAACCAATTTTTTCATGAAAAATAGAGTAAAAAAGGGAAATAAAAGAATTTCTAAACTTTTTTCATAAAAATAGCGTAAAAAGGCTCATAAAGAAATTTCTAACATTCTTTCATTAAAAATAGCGTGAAAAAGCTCGAATAAAGGAATTTCCAACCTTACTTCTAAATTAACGTAAAAACACTAATAAATGAATTTCTATTCTTTTTTCAAAGAAAAATAGCGTAAAAAACACTAGTAAAGGAATTTCTAACGTTTTTAATTAAAAAAAATACCTTTAAAAATCTATAATAAAGGAATTTCTATCCTTTTTTCATTCGAGATAGCCAAAAAACATTAAAGAATATAATTTCTGACTCTTTTTCATTAAAAACTGCGTTAAAAAGATCTAATAAAGGAATTTCTAACCTTTTTTCATTAAAAACATCGTAAAAAAGAAATAATAAATGAATTTCTAACCTTTTTTCATAAAAGAAAAAATACCGTAAAACCTCCAGTAAGGGAATTTCTTTTTTAATAAAAAAAATAGCTTAAAAATCTCGAATTAAGGAATTTCTACCCTTTTTTTTTATTAAAATAGCAAAAACATCGAAAGAAAGGAATTTCTAGCATTTTCATTAAAAATAACAGAAAAAAAACAAATTTCAACATTTTGCATTTTTTAATGCAAAATGTTAAAATTTATTAGCAAAATATTAAAATTTATTAGCAAAATATTAAAATTTATTAGCGGAAAAAATCTCTAATAAACAAATTTCTAATAAAGGAATTTTGTTATAGGTGACACACCCTATAAGACCAATGGAATGCGCCAACAGCTTACTATAAATAAACAGGGATAATTGTGGCTTAGAGAGCAAGCCAATGCGAGTGCCAATAACTCTGTCGGACGTAATTTCCACATCTCTCTATTGTATTGTCTACTTTCTGTTAATACATTTTCTACTTTTCGTTACCCGTTGTTTTGTTCTTATTTGACCCCTTAAAACCTCACAACAAACTGGCGACGAAGGATTCGAAGTAACTTACGCAGGTTTATCGTTTACAATAACAACACCAGCGAAGCAGGATTCAAAAGACTTCACACACAATTATCGTTTTGTAACGACACAAAACTTGGAAGAGACGATTAAGGATCTCCCAAAAAACTCTAAAAAGAACGTCGTGAAGTAATTGAACCTAAAAAGAAAAAAAAAAGTGAACCAAGCTACACTGAAATTCGAAACCGCAACACCCGGATTACGAGAAAATCGTAGCAGCTCTTCAAAAGAGAACATTTTATAATAACTCGTCAGTCCAAATAAGCAAAAAGCCATTTTTGTTCAAGGACCTATTAGCAGAGAAATTAACACTTGCTGAAAAAAAAAAAAGTAAGTTGTACAAAAAAAAAACTTTTTTTCTGGATTCATAACAGATTTTTTTATTCGGTTTCTCTCTCTCAAACTTTTTTTGGTTCGTTTCACATATTACTAAAATGGAGGATTTTAAGGCACAAATGCTAGAAATAATTAAATAACAGAAACAGCAACAAATTGAGCTACAGAAAAACCAACAACAGCAACAAATTGATCTGCAACAGCAGCAAGTTGAGCTACAGAAAAGGCAGTTGGAAATCGAACAGAAAAATGAACAGCGGCAAATTGAGCTACAAAAGACTTTACAGGAAAGACAGTCACAAATTGAACAATCATTTCAAGAAAAATTGATTGACATACACAAAAATCAATTAGAACAGCAAGCATCTAATCATGTACTGTTAATGAAAGCCATTGAAAATAAGGGCTAAAACGCGGACAACGAGAACGCGTTTACACAGAATGCTATCTGGACAGCGATAGAAACTTTTACTTACGCACCAGATGAAGAGATAAGTTTTGAATCGTATTACAGACGATACTACAGATTGTTCTACTTGGACGAACTCGAAAAAGGTCCGCCTTCTATTACGCAAACTGGGTACGACTGAGCACACCAGATTTGTTGACTATATTTTGCCTCGAAAGACCAGCGAATTATCGTTTTCAGAAGCTATCAAACTCTTAACAGAATTGTTTAGCCCTAAGACTTCATTATTCCATAAACGTTGGAAGTGCATGAACTTAATTCGAAAGGAAAACGAAGATTATTCAACCTTTGCGTCAACAGTTAATAAACATTGAGACGATTTTAAGCTGTCTGAATTAAGCTCGGACAATTTTAAATGTCTAATTTATTTCTAGGGTTTAGTATCAGCGAAAGACGCTGAAATTAGGCGAAGGGTATTAAATAAGCTGGAAAACGAGCCAACCTTGACCCTGCAACAATTGGCAGAAGACTCGCAAAGATTTGTCAGTCTTAAACAAGACTTTAAAAATATTGAACAGTCAGCTATAGGGCACATTAGAAATTTGCGGAATAGAAACAAATTCAGACCTCCCCCACCAAAAAAAAAAGTTACTCCTTCTTCACCTAAGAAGAGACACGACGATTTGTCCCCTAATCCTTGGTCCGGATGTGGATCCCTTCATTGGTACAGAGACTGCATGTACCGGAACAAGAAATGCCTAAATTGTGACCGTGTCGGGCACAAGGCCTCTCACTGCAGGAAAAAGAAATCCAGAAGAAGCAGCATAAAAACGACAAAGTCAGTCGAGCAAGAAGGCCGTAACATAAGAAAATATGTACTGGTACAAATTTTAGGCAGAAACATAAAACTCCAATTAGATTCTGGTTCAGACTTAACGATTATCAACGCTTACACTTGGAAAAAGCTTGGTAAACCGACGATGTTAAGAACAAAAAAAATAACCAGATCTGTCACGGGGGAAAAAATCGAATTTGAAGGTGAAATTATCACCAATGTAACTTTAAACGGGCAAACCCAAAAATTAAGAATGTTTGTTCTAAAAAATACAAACAATTTATTCGGCACAGATGCTATGCAAAAGTTTGAGTTGTGGAATTCACCCATTAACACTTTTTGCCAGAAAATAAAAAAATTCAAAGGCCGACTCAGAAAAATTAATAGAAGAATTGAAAAAACTTTTCCTGGCGTTCTTTCTAGGGGGTCTTGGTCGTTGTAAAAAAAATGACTGCTAAACTCGCATTACAGGATAATATCCAGCCAGTATTTAAGAAAAAAAGAAATGTGCCATTTGCCTCGTTAGAACAGATCAACAAAGAGCTAGATAGACTGGAGAAGACCGGCATTCGAAAAAATCAAAGAAATATTGACGTCGGACTTGTTTCTTACATACTTCAACCCAGACCTAGAGATTATTGTTGCCAGCGACGCCAGTTCATATGGCATCGGAGCATGCGTTTTGCACAAGGTGCCGGACGGGTTACATAAACCCATAGCCCACAAGCAGCCCCTCAACAACGCCATTCTTCAAGGAAACGAAGAGAGACGGAGTTTATCAACATAAACCCCAAGAGAAAAAGATATTAAGACTCCTGTGGAGTGAAATCTTAGGAGGGGGGTGTTATAGGTGACACACCCTATAAGACCAATGGAATGCGCCAACAGCTTACTATAAATAAACAGGGATAATTGTGGCTTAGAAAGCAAGCCAATGCGAGTGCCAATAACTCTGTTCGTCCGACGTAATTTCCACATCTCTCTATTGTATTGTCTACTTTCTGTTAATACATTTTCTACTTTTCGTTACCCGTTGTTTTGTTCTTATTTGACCCCTTAAAACCTCACAACAAATTTCTTCTCTTTTTCTCATAAAAAATGTCGAATAAATGAATTTCTAACCTTTTTTCATAAAAAATTGCGTAAAAAAGCTCGAATAAAGGAATTTCTAACCTTTCTTTTCATAAAACATAGCGTAAAAAAGCTCGAATAAAGGATTTTTTTAAAACCTCTTTTCATTAAAAACAGCGTAAAATAACTCTAATAATAGAATTTCAAATCATTTTAGCACAAAATGCAATTTTTAACTTTTTTTAATTGAGAAAAGTAGCGTGAAAATGCTCTAATATATGAATTTCTAACCTCTTTTCATTAAATTTCTAAAGTTTTTCATAAAAATGGCGTAAAAAAGCTCGAATAAAGGAATTTCTAACCTTTTTTTTCATAAAACAGAATGAAAAAGCTCGAACTAAGGAATTTCTAACCTCTTTTCATTAAAAACAGCGTAAAAAAAGCACTAATAAAGGAATTTCTAACCTCTTTTCATTAAAAACAGCGTAAAAAGAATTAAGAAATGAATTTCTATCCTTTTTTTCATAAAAAAAATAGCGTAAAAAAGCTCGAATAAAGGAATTTCTCAGCTTTTTTCATAAAAAAATAGCGTAAAAGGTCGAAAAAAGGAATTTTTAACCAATTTTTTCATGAAAAATGGAGTAAAAAAGCTCGAGTAAAGGAATTTCTAACGTTTTTAATAAGAAATAGCTTTAAAAATCTATAATTGAGGAATTTCTATCCTTTTTTCATTCGAGATCGCCAAAAAACATTTTTAAAAAGTTATTCTGGCCCTTTTTCATTAAAAACAGCGTCAAAAAGATCTAATAAAGGAATTTCTAACATATTTCATTAAAAATAGCGTGAAAAAGCTCGAATAATAGAATTTCTAACCTTTTTTCAATAAAAACAGCGTAAAAAAGAACTAATAAATGAATTTCTAACCTTTTTTCCTGGAAGAAAAAAATACCGTAAAAGGAATTACTATCCTTTTTTTTTTTATTAAAATAGCAAAAACATCGAAAAAAAGGAATTTCTAGAATTTTCATTAAAAAATAACAGAAATAAATAAAGTCTAACATTTTGCATAAAAAAGTAGCGGAAAAATCTCTGATAAAACAAATTTCTTTAAAAATTTCATAAAAGTAGCGTAAAAAAAGCTCTAATGAAGGAATTTCTACCTTTTTTCATTAAAAATCACTCTAATAAAGGAATTTCTCATCTTTTTTTCATAAAAAAAATTGATTAAAAAATGGAGAATAAATGAATTTCTAACCTTTTTTTATTAAAATAGCGTAAAATTTCAAGCGAAAAAAGGAATTTCTAACAATCTTTTCGTGAAAAATAGAGTAAAAAAGGTCGATTAAAGGAATTTCTAACCTTTTTTTTTTTCATAAAACAGAATGAAAAAGCTCGAACTAAGGAATTTTTAACCTTTTTTTTCATAAAACAGAATGAAAAAGCTCGAACTAAGGAATTTCTAACCTTTTTTCATTAAAAACGGCGTAAAAAAAGAACTAATAAAGGAATTTTCACAGCCTGAAAAAAAGAACTAATAAAGGAATTTCTAACCTCTTTTCATTAAAAACGGCGTAAAATTTCGAAACTGTTTTTCATAAAAAATAGCGTGAAAAAGCTCGAATAAAGGAATTCTAACATTTTTTCATTAAAAATAGCGTGAAAAAGGTCGAATAAAGAATTTCTAACTTTTTAGCGTAAAAAAAAATAAATAAATGAATGTCTATCCTCTTTTCAAAGAAAAATAGCGTAAAAAAGCACTAGTAAAGGAATTTCTAACGTTAAATAGATTTAAAAATCTATAATAAAAGAATTTATATCCTTTTCTCATTCGAATATTCAAAAATAAAATTTTAAAAATAATAAAAAAGCCCGAATAAAGTAATTTCTAAACTTTTTCATAAAAAAATTTAGTAAAAAAACCTCGAATAAAGTAAGTTCTAAGCTTTTTTCCTTAAAATAGCGTAAAACCTCGAATTCTTATAAAACATAGAGTAAAAAAGCTCTAATAAATGAATTTCTACCAATTCTAATCTTTTTTCATTAAAAATAGCGTAAAAAAGCTCGAATAAAGGAATTTCTAACTTTTTTTTTCTTTTAAAATAGCGTAAAAAGACTCGCATAAAGAAATTTCTAACATTTTTCATTAGAAATAGCGTAAAAAGTCTCGCATAAATGTATTTCTAACCTTTATTCATAAAGAACAGCGTAAAAAAGCACTAATAAAGGAATGTCTAACCTTTTTTCATAAAGAAAATTGCGTAAATAGCTCGAATAAAGGAATTTCTTTTTTAATAAAAAAAAATAGCTTAAAAAACCTCTAATACAGGAATTTCTCTTTTTCGTTAAAAATAGCAAAACATCGAAAAACGGAATTTCTAAACTTTTTTGATTAAAAATGTCGTGAAAAAGCTAGAATAAAGAAATTTCTAACCTTTTTTTCATAAAAATAGCATAAAAAAGGTCGAAAAAGGGAATTTTTAACCTTTTTTTTTTCATGGAATACACGGACTTCATCTCCTGCAGAGAAATAAGACCCTTTACCCACTAAAAAAAGGGGTGGTTCCTGGATATAAAACTAAATTGCATCTTATGGTAAGCTCCAGTTCTGAAGTTCTCGTAATTTGAAGTACCAATTCATTGCCATTACTCCCATTTCCACTCTGACTTGGAATTGTAGTATCTGTTAGGATCATATTTACGGTCCAACTCGATCTTTTCGCAAGAGATCTTTGCCTCGGTAATTCGCTCGTACCTTACAATCACCTTTCTCACCGTAACTGTCCAAAATCTGGGACGGTGATGTCATCGGCGTACGCGGATACATTGGTACATAGCCAGGAACAGCGATTCCGCGTATGATCGGACTAGTCACCTCATCCCTAAGCTTATGAAGCTCCAAAACGAGGACATAGATAAGGAGACAAGGGGTAATCCTGTTGAACCGACCGTTCATCGGAAAGGCCCCGAACATTCACATGTACTACAGCCGCAGACGATTGGTACAAGATGTGAATCCATCTGCAAAACTTTGTTTTGAATCCGCAGTCTCCAAAACAGTCACCAAAAATCAGATGTACATCCTATTAATTGCCTTGGACTGATCCAAATTTATCAGCGTATTCCTGCTCATTTTAGATCAAATCCAGAGGCTAGCGGTTCGCTAAGACCCGAGACAAAATCTTTAACTCTGTGTTTAAACCTCCCAAACATTCCTGCCACCTTTCCTCAGCAATGTGGTAATGCCACCCGGGGTTGCTCCCTGAGCGAACAATTTGTTGAAAACATTCGTCAGAATAGGGACAAAAATGTGCGACATCCTCAAGTACACTTCATAGGGTAAACCGTCCAGTCCTTGTTGAGGCCGACCTACTTCAACGCGTCACAATCCGTCACTCTCTCCTCACTAGTTACTTCTGCCTCCCCAAGGTGGCGGAAGTCAGCCAAATAGTTGCACCGGGATGTTCGGCAATTGGGCAAAGCGTGCCTGAAAATGAATCCGAAAGTTTTACGAATCTCGCAAGTCGATTGAAGGCTGTGCCTGTCCGAGGTGACAACACTTGTACTGATCGGAAAACGTTCTCAACTCATTCTGACGGATTGCAGCGTCCAGTTTCACTGCTTCATTGGATACACTATTTAATCTTGATCTAACTACACAGCCCTGGTAGCGGTCGCTAGCCTCACGCTTCAGGTCCCATTTAGCTAAATCTGCAGCTAGAGGATACCCTATCGGAATTATTTTTCCATTTTCAGAAAAATACCGACCATTCACTAAAATGACGGCGTTAATAAAAAGGGTAGGGAAAACATGAAATACGAACGGTCTTTGCTTGATAGTAAAAAAGAACTTTATTACAATATCTCCACAAAGGAGGCAAAAATTAAATATACACAATTCAAAATTAGGAATTATATAGAATTCCCATGCACAACGCTAAATAGACAATTTAGGCGCCAGATAACAAAGATACAAATACAAAAATATATAATAAATACAAAAATGCAAAAGTGTAGAGAGAGTTACCCCTACGTAACTGAACAGGCATTAATCAACCAATAACTACCCTTCAAAATATCTATACAAAATGGGAATAAAAAACAGGAAGAAAACACTTACTGTAGAAAGGGTTTAAGCAACAAAGAACCCTTCAAAAAAATACACTCTCTCTCGCAGGAGAGGTCAAAATTAGGTAGAAAGTCCTTTCAAATGTCTCTTGTTCCTTTTCGCCAAAGAACAAGGCTTTTGATGTGAAAATAACTCTAACCGAAAGATAAACCTTCTTCCGGTATTCTCGTTTTTTATCGCCAAAAAACGAGGCTCTTTTGTTGAAAAATAACGACAGGTCCTCTGTGCTGGTATCCTTTTTTCTACGCGTTGTAGTCCGGTTTGTCTAACAGGTAGACTCTCAACTATCTTCGTCGTTAGAAGTATAAGTGAATTTGGAACAGCGGCCTTTTTCGTCAAAGGAAATGAAAAGACCTTTGTCTGTTTTTCAAGGGAAAATTGGCTGGCTTCCGAAAGCTAAAAGTCACCCATCTCAACCAGGGTTTCTCAGAACCGCCAACGTCCATATTGTAGCAGCTTAGTTGTTTTATCCGTCAGCGCTAAGAATGAACACTCTGCTGGTTGTCGCCAGAACAAAACGCGTCGTCACGTCTCGCTTCCCATTTCCAGAAGGCTGTTAGGGGTGTGCCATGTCTATGACAGGACCACACTGCTAGTAGCGTCCTTACTCCTTGCTGTCCCATTTCAAAGATTTTTAGGGGGCACGTGACCGATTCCAGTCCCGAGCTGGCCACCGAGCCCTTTTTTCCATTTATTTTCGTATAAAAATACGAAACAAGACATATTGAAAGACGGATTAAAAATAGGCATTTAAATGCTATAAAAATATTTATTGGATAAAATTTCCAACAACCCCTATATATCGCCTAAGAATCTATTTTCTAAGACCACTTTCGCTTCTTTATCTAGGGTGAGCAGTTGGGCAATATTTGTAATATTAAACTTAAGGGTACTCCACCACTTATTCCCAATAATCTTCCCACTAACACTGCCTAAGTAGTAATTCCATCCATTAACTTCCAGTAAGCGGCCAGGCTAGGCCTATCCCCAAAGCGAAGAGTGACAGCAATTTATGGGCCACTCTTTGCATATGAGTGGAACCAAGGTAATCTATGAAGTTAAACATCGGACCTTCTTACTAACACTCTATTCAGAGAAGTATCTGAATCAAGGACGAGCTAAGAACCCATGTCCACATCTTCCTCCACTGGGTGACCAACGTGAAACCCTGTCGATCAAATCGGACGGCTATTAGATCGCGCAGGCTGCTATCACACCCACATCGACACACTAGGTCCCCGTTTTTCCAGTCTATCTTGGAATCAAAGTTCGTATTCAATCACCCATTAGTACTAGCCGTCCCCGGATACACCATGTACGGCTCCAAACATGCTAAAAAAGGCTTTCCTCTACATAGCACAATTGGGCACATAAACTGCAATTACCCCAGACTTCTTAATGGAACCGTCGGCAACCAGCCTGACACTTGCGCCAGCGGCTGTATCTCATTAAGCAGAGACAATTTGCATAGGGGGGGGGGCTATGCAAATTGTCATAATGCTGTGTATATGTTGAAAAAAGAAACTATCGTTCAGTAGAACGTCATTCCGATTCAGAAAAATCTCCTGCACCGCGGTAAATCCTTGTCCATTACGGAGCGGAAATCTTCCCTTGCCGAGTTCTGGGGTGACTCGGTCTGTCCTGGTTATTCCACCCACATCCCAAGGGATGCTCCCTCTCCACCACCTAACACCGGAAAGGCCACCTCGGCCGCCCATCATTCGCCATATTCCAACTAGCATGGTCTCCCGCTCCTCGGACAAAGGTGGTCCACCGACGGTGCATCCCGAAAGTTTTCAAATTCACGGAGGGACCAATTTTTTTGTTCGCAGGTGGATCAATGACTTGCCTACCTGCAAGGGTCCACTTTACAAATATTCTCTGAGTATAGATGTGTTTTTTTTTCGCGGCTCTGCGAATGGGTATGGTGTGTCCCTGGAATGGGATACTGATAGCATCGAGGGAGGAGATTTTTTTCCTTGCTAGATTAATTTGTTGTGGGGTTTAAGGGTTAAAATAAGACAAAACCGGGTAACAAATGTAGGAAAATGTATTAACAAAAGAGTAGACAATTACAGTAAAAGTAAGTGGGAATTGGCGTCCGACAAATAGAGTTCGAGCTGACTCGCATTTGCTTCCTCAAACCATAATTGATTTCCTGTTACTTATAGTAACCGTCAGCGCATTCCACTATAGTCTATAGGGTATATTCACCTATAACAATTATTTTAGGGTTTGCTAAAGAACCCAATTTATATTTATAAACTGTTCCAAAACAGCAGTAACTGAATTGGCCAATCAAAAACGCCCTAACATTTCTATTTAAAGGCGTTGTGAATTGTTTCTAAATTACAAATCTAATTAAATTTTACGTGAATATACGAAGTCAGAATTTAAAATATATTTACAATTCATAAAAACCTCATTTTCTAATAATAAAGCTTAGAACAGCGAACAATTCTATCAAAGGTATATTTGGGATTTTAAACGATCAGAAATAACATCGATTATTGAATGAAATCAAAGTTTCTATATCTACCACGAAAAAAATAGGCTATAAATTAGAATTCCCATTCAATAATCGATGTTATATTCTGATTCTTTAAACCCAATCATAACCTTGATAGAATTGTCGCGTTTCTAAGCATTATTATTAGAAAAATGAGTGTTTATGAATTGTAAATATATTTTTAACATTCTGACTTTCGTAATTTCCACGTAAAATTAATTAGATTTGTAATTTTAGAACAATTCAATCAAGCTTAAATAGAAATGTTAGGGCGTTTGATTGGCCAATTCAGTTACTGCTGTTTTTGGAACAGTTATAATATAAAATTGGTTTTTTAGCAACCCTAAAATAATTTGGTTATAGGTGATAACCTATAGACTAAATAGTGGAATGCGCTGAAGTGTACTATAAGTAACAGGTACAATTATGGTTTGAGGAAGCAAATGCGAGTCAGCTCGTAACTCTATTTGTCGGACCGCAATTCCCACTTGACTTTACTGTAATTGGTCCTACTCTTTTGTTAATACATTTTCCTACATTTGTTACCCGTTGTTTTGTCTTATTTTACCCATTAAGACCCCCAACAATAATCTAGCAAGGAAAAAATCTCCTCCTCGATGCTATTCAGTACCCATTCCAGACACACAATACCCATTTCGCCAGAGCGGAAAAAAACACATCTATACTCAGAGAATAATTTGTAAGTGGACCATTTGCAGGTAGCAGTCATTGATCACTGCGAAAAAAAATTGGGTCCCCTCCGTGATTGAAAACTTTCGGGATGCCCGTCGGTACCACCCTTTGTCCGAGAGCGGAAGACCAGCAGGGAAGATGGCGAATGATTGAGGGCCGAGGTGGCTTTTCCGGGTGTTAGGTTGTTGTTGGAGAGGGAGCCATCCCATTGGATGTGGGTGAATACCAGGACAGACCGAGTCACCCCAGACCGGCAAGGGAAGATTTCCGCTCCGTATGGACAAGGATTTACCCGCGGTGCAGGAGATTTATTCTGAATCGGAATGACCGTCTCTGAAAACGATACGTTTTCTTTTTTCAAACTATATACAGCATAATGACAATTGCATAGCCCCCCCCTATGCAAAATTGCCTGCTAAATGAAGATACGCCCGCTGGCGCAAAGTGTCAGGCTGGTGCCGACGTTCCATTAAGAAGTCTGGGGTAATTGGCAGTTTATGTGCCCCAATTGTGCTATGTAGAGGAAAGCCTTTTTTCAATTAGGCATTTGAGCCTACATGGGTTATCTCGCGGCCAGTACTAAATGGGTGGATTGGAATACGACTTTGATTCCAAGAAGACTGGAAAAAACGGGGACCTAGTGTGTCTGATGGTGTGACTAGCAGCCTGCGCGATCTAATAGCCCGTCCGATTTGCATCGACAGGTTCAACGTTGGTACACATGGGAGGAAGTGTGGACATGGGTTCTTACTCGTCCTTTGATCAGATTACTTTCTGAATAAGTGTTAGTAAGAAGGTCCGATGTTAACTTCAATAGATTACCTTGTGTTCCACTCATCATGCAAAAGAGTGGCCATAAAATGCTGTCACTGCTTCCGCTTTGGGGTGATAGGCCCTAGCCTGGCGCTTACTTGAAGTTAATGGATGGAATTAACTACTTAGGCAGGTGTTAGTGTTTGGGAACGATTATTGGGAATAAGTGGTGGCGTACCCCTTAAGTTTAAATATTACAAATATTGCCAACTGCTCACCCTAGCATAAAGATACGAAAAGTGGTCTTAGAAAATTAGCTTCTTAGGCATAATATAGGGGTTGTTGGAAAAATTTTTTTATCCAATAAATATTTTGTTATAGGGGCATTTAAATGCCTATTTTAATCCGTCCTTTCAATAGGTCTTCGTTTCGTATTTTATAACGAAAATAAATGGAAAAAGGGCTCGGTGGCAGCCTCCGGACTGAAATCGTCACGTGCCCCTAAAAAATCTTTTGAAAATGGACAGCAAGGAGTAAGGACGCTACTAGGGCAGTGTCCTGTCATAGACATGGCACACCCTAAAAGCCTCTTTGGAAATGGAAGCGAGACGTAGACCGCGTTTTGGTTCTGGCGAACAACAGCAGAGTGGTTCAATTCTTAGCGCTGACCGGATAAAAAACTAAGCTGCTACGAATATGGACGTTGGCGGTTCCTGAGAAAACCCTGGTTGAAAGAAATGTGGTGACTTTTAAGCTTCGGAAGCCAGCAATTTTCCGCTTGAAACACAGACCAAAGGTCTTTCAATTTCCTTTGACGAAAAAGGCCGTGTTACCAAATTCACTTTATACTTAACGACGAAATAGTTGAGAGTCTACCTGTTAGAATTTCAAACCGGACTCCAACGCGTAGAAAAAAGGATACAGCACAGGGACCTGTCGTTATTTTCAACAAAGAGGCCTCGTTTTTTGGCGATAAAAAACGAGAAATACCGGGAAAGAAGGTTTATCTTTCGGTTAGACGGTTAATTTTCAAACATCAAGAAGCATTGTTCTTTGGCGAAAAAGGAACAAGAGACAATTTGAAAGGACTTTCTAACCTAATTTTGACCTCTCCTGCGAGAAGGTGTATTTTTTTGAAGGGTTCTTTTGTTGCTTAAACCCTTTCACAGTAAGTGTTTTCTTCCTGTTTTTTTAATTCCCATTTTGTATAGTAATATTTTTTGAAGGGTAGTTATTGGTTGATGTAAGCCTGTTCAGTTACGTAGGGGTTTAACTCTCTCTAACACTTTTGCATTTTTGTATGTTATTATATATTTTTGTTATTTGTATCTTGTTATTCTGGCGCCTAAATTGTCTATTTAGCGTTGTGCATGGGGAATTCTATATAATTGCCTAATTTGATTGGTGTATATTTAATTTGCCTCCTTGTCGGAGATATTTTAATAAAAGTTCTTTTTTACTATCAAGCAGAAGACCGTTCGTAATTTCAATGTTTTCCCTACCCTTTTTATTAACGTCGTCATTTTTAGTCTGAATGTCGGTATCTTTTCTGAAATGGAAAAAAATTCCGATAGGGTATCCTCTAGCTGCAGATTTAGCTAAATGGGACTGAAGCGGGTGAGGCTAGCGACCGCTCAGGGCTGTGTAGTTTAGATCAAGATTAAATAGTGTAATCATGAAGCAGGAACACTGGACGCTGCAATCCCGTCAGAAGAATGAGAACGTTTTTCCGATCAGTAACCAAGTGTTGTCACCTCGGGACAGGCACAGCCTTCAATCGACTTGCGAGATTCGTAAAACTTTCGGATTCATTTTTTCCAGGCACGCTTTGCCAATTGCGGCGGAAACATCCCGGGGTGCAACTATTTGCTGACTTCCGCCACCTTGGGAGGCAGAAGTAACTAGTAGGAGAGAGTGACGGATTGTGACGCGGTTGAAGTAGTGTCGGCCTCAACAAGGACTGGACGGTTTACCTATGAAGTGTACTTGAGGATGTTCGCAACATTTTGTCACATTCTGTACGAATGTTTCAACAATTGTTACGCTAGGAGCAACCCCGGGTGGCATTACCAACATTGCTGAGGAAAGGTGGCAGGAAGGTTTGGGAGGGTTTAACACAGAGTTAAAGGGATTTTGTCTCGGGTCCTTACGAACCGCCCTAGCCTCTGGATTGAATCTTAAAAATGAGCAGGAATCCGCTGATAATTTGGATCAGTTCCAAGGCAATTATAGGATGTACATCTGAATTTTTGGTTGACTGTTTTGGAGACTGCCGGATTCAAACAAAGTTTTTGCGCAGATGGATTCACATCTGGTACCAATCGCCTGCGGCTGTAGTCAATGTGAATGTTCGGGGGCCTTTCCGATGACGGTCGGTTCAGACAGGATTACCCCTGTCTCCTTATCTATGTCCTCGTTTTGGAGCTTCAATAAAGCCTTAGGGATGAGGTGACTAGTCGATCATCGCGGAATCGCTGTTCCTGGCTATGTACCAATGTATCCGCGACGCCGATGACCATCACCGTCCCAGATTTTGGACAGTTACGGTTTTGAAAAAAGAAAAAAAAAGGGGGTGAAAAATTGTAAGGTACAGGGAATTAACCGAGGCAAAGATCTCTTGCGAAAAGATCGGAGTTGGACCGTAAATATGATCCAACAGATACTACAATTCAAGTCAGAGTGGAAAATGGGAGTAATGGCAAAATGAATTGGTATTTCAAATTTAACGAGAACTTCAGAACTGGAGCCTTTACCATAAGATGCAATTTAGTTTAACCAGGAACCACCCTTTTTTAGTGGGTAAAGGGTCTTAAAATTTCTCTGCCAAGGAGATGAAGTCCGTGTATTCCATGAAAAAAAAAAAGGTTAAAAAATTCCCTTTTTCGGACCTTTTTTATGCTATTTTTTTTATGAAAAAAGGTTGAGAAATTTCTTTTTATCTAGCTTTCACGCATTTTTAATCAAAAAAGTTTAGAAATTCCGTTTTCGAATGTTTGCCTATTTTAACGAAAAAAGACGAATTCTGTATTGAGGTTTTTAAGCTATTTTTTTTTTATAAAAAAAAGAAATTCCTTTATTCGAGCTATTACGGCAATTTTCTTTATGAAAAAAAGGTTAGACATTCTTTATTAGTGCTTTTTTACGCTGTTCTTTTGATAGGTAGAAATACATTATGCGAGACTTTTTACGCTGATTTTCTAATGAAATGTTAAGAATTTCTTTATGCGAGTCCTTTTTACGCTATTTTAAAAAAAAAAGTTAGAAATTCCTTTATTCGAGCTTTTTTACGCTAATTTTTTAAATGAAAAAAACAGATTAGAATTGGTAGAAATGTCATTTATTAGAGCTTTTTACTCTATGTTTTATAAGAATTCGAGTTTTATCGCTATTTTTAGGGAAAAAAGCTTTCAACTTACTTTATTCGGGTTTTTTATCAATTTTTTTTAGAAAAAAAGTTTTAGAATTAAGCTTTATTCGGCTTTTTGTATTATTTTTAAAATTTATTTTTGACATATTCGAATGAGAAGGGATATAAATTCTTTTATTATAGATTTTTAAATCTATTTAACGTTAAAATTCCTTTACTATGCTTTTTACGGCTATTTTTTTTGAAAAGAGGATAGACAGTTCATTTATTTTATTTTTTTACGCTAAAGGTTAGAAATTCCTTTTTCCACTTTTCACGCTATTTTAATGAAAAAATGTTAGAATCCTTTATTCGAGCTTTGTTTCACGCTATTTTTTTGAAAAACAGGTTTCGAAATTTTTACCGCCTGTTTTTACATGAAAAGAGGTTAGAAAATTCCTTAATTAGTTCTTTTCTTTTTTTCAGGCTGTGAAAATTCCTTTATTAGTTCTTTTTTTACGCCCGTTTTAATGAAAAAAGGTTAGAAATTCCCTTAGTTCCGAGCTTTTTCATTCTGTTTTTGAAAAAAAGAGGTTAAAAAATTCCTTAGTTCGACGCTTTTTCATCTGTTTTATGAAAAAAAAAAAGGTTAGAAATTCTTTAATCGACCTTTTATACTCTAATTTTTCACGAAAAAGATTGTTAGAGAATTCCTTTTTCGCTTGAAATTTTACGCTTATTTTAATAAAAAAAAGGTTAAGAAATTCATATTCTCCATTTTTTAATCAATTTTTTTATGAAAAAAAAGATGAAAATTCCTTTATTAGAGTGATTTTTTAATGACAAAAGGTAGAAATTCCTTCATTAGAGCTTTTTTTACGCTACTTTTATGAAAATTTTTTAAAAATTTGTTTATCAAGATTTCCGCCTACTTTTTTATGCAAAATGTTAGACTTTTTATTGTTATTTCTGTTATTTTTAATGAAAATTCTAGAAATTCCTTTTTTTCGATGTTTTTGCTATTTAATAAAAAAAAAGGACTAGTAATTCCTTTTACGCGTATTTTTTTCTTCAGGATAAAAAGGTTTAGAAATTCATTTATTAGTTCTTTTTACCGTTTTTATTGAAAAAGGTTAGACAAATTCTATTATTCGAGCTTTTTCACGCTATTTTTAATGAAATATGTTAGAAAATTCCTTTATTAGATTTTTTGACGCTGTTTTTTAATGAAAAAGGGCAGAATATCTTTTAAAAATGTTTTTTGGCGATCCTCGAATGGAAAAAAGGATAGAAATCCTCCAATTATAGATTTTTAAAGCTATTTCTTATTAAAAAACGTTAGAAATTCTTTACTCGAGCTTTTTTACTCCATTTTTCATGAAAAAATTGGTTAAAAAATTCCTTTTTTCGACCTTTTACGCTATTTTTTTATGAAAAAAAGCTTCGAGAATTCTTTATTCGAGCTTTTTTACGCTATTTTTTTTATGAAAAAAGAGGATAGAAATTCCATTTCTTAAATTCATTTTACGCTGTTTTAATGAATAAAGGTTAGAAAATTCCTTTATTAGTGCTTTTTTTTTACGCCTGTTTTTAATGAAACAGAGGTTAAGGAAATTCTTAGTTCCGAGCTTTTTCATTCTGTTTTATAAAAAAAAGGGTTTAGAAATTCTTTATTCGAGCCTTTTCCGCCATTTTTATTGAAAAACTTTAGAAATTTAATGAACAAGAGGTTAGAAATTCATGATATTAGAGCATTTTCACGCTACTTTTTCTCAATTAAAAAAAAGTTAAAAATTGCATTTGTGTGCCTAAATGAATTTGAAATTCCTATTATAGAGTTTATTTTACGCTGTTTTTAATGAAAGAGGTTTTAAAAAAATCCTTTTAATCGAGCTTTTTTTTACCCTATTTTTATGAAAGAAAAGGTTGAAATTCTTTATTCGAGCTTTTTACGCAATTTTTTATGAAAAAGGTTGAAATTCATTTTTCGACATTTTTTATGAGAAAAAGAGAAGAAATTTGTTGTGAAGGTTTTAAGGGTCAAATAAGAACAATAACAACGGTAACGAAAAGTAAGAATATGTATTTAACGAAAGTTAGACAAAGTACAATAGAGAGATGTGGCAATTACGTCGGACGAAACAGAGTTATTGGCAATCGCATTGGCTTGCTTTCTAAGCCACAATTTTCCTGTTTATTGAGTAGTAAGCTGTTGGCGATCCAATTGGTCTATAGGGGTGTTCACTATAACACCCCCTCCTAAGATTTCACTCCACAGGAGTCTTAATATCTTTTTCTCTTGGGTTTATGTTGATTAAACTCCGTCTCTCGTTTCCTGAAGAATGGCGTTGTTGAGGGGCTGCTTGTTGGGCTAATGGTTATGGTACCGTCCGGCACCTTGTGCAAAAGGCATGCTCGATGCCATAAGAACTGGCGTCGCGGCAACAATAATCTCTAGGTCTGGTTGAAGTAATGGTAGAAACAAGTCCGACGTCAATATTTCTTTGATTTTTCGAATGCCGTCTTCCTCCAGTCTATCTAGCTCTTTGTTGATCTGGTTCTAACGAGGCAAATGGCACATTTCTTTTTTCTTAAAATACTGGCTGGATATTATCCTGTAATGCGAGTTTAGCCGTCATTTTTTTTTACAACGACCAAGACCCCCCTAAGAAAGAACGCAAGGAAAAGTTTTTTTAATTCTTCTATTAATTTTTCTGAGGTCGGCCTTTGAATTTTTTTATTTTCTGGCAAAAAGTGTTAATGGGTGAATTCACAACTCAAACCTTTTGCCATAAGCATCTGTGCCGAATATAAGTTTTTGTATTTTTAGAACAAACATTCTTAATTTTTGGGTTGCCCCGTTTAAAGTTATCAATTGGGTGATAAAGTTTCCACCTCAAATTTCGATTCTTTTCGCCCGTGACCGATCTGGTTATTTTTTTGTTCTTAACATCGTCGTTTACCAAGCTTTTCCAGTGTAAGCGTTGATAATCGTTAGTCTGAACCAGAATCTAATTGGAGGTTTTTAATGTTTCTGCCTAAAATTTGTACCAGTCAATATTTTCTTAATGTTACGGCCTCTTGCCTCGACTTGACTTTGTCGTTTTATGCGCTTCCTTCTGGATTTTCTTTTCCCTGCAGTGAAAGAGGCCTTGTGCCCGACACGTCCAACTTTTAGCATTTTCGTTGTTCCGGTACATGCAGTTCTGTACCATGAAGGGAGTCCACATTCCGGACCACAGATCAGGGGACCAAATCGTCGTGTCCTCTTTTAGGTGAAGAAGGATAACCTTTTTTTTTTGGGGTGGGGGAAGGTCTGGAAATTTGTTTCCTATTCCCGCAAATTTTCTAAATGTGCCTATAGCTGACTGTCAATTATTTTTAAACGTCTTGTTTAGACTGACATAAATCTTTGGGCGGAGTCTTCTGCCAATTGTTGCAGGGTCTAAGGTTGGCTGTTTCAGCTTATTTAATACCCTTCGCCTAATTTCAGCGTCTTTTCGCTGATACTCACACCCTAGAAAATAAATTAGACATTTAAAATTGTCCGAAGCCTTAATTCAGACAGCTTAAATCGTCTCAATGTTTATTAAAATGGTTGAGCAAAGGTTGGAATAATCTTCGTTTTCCTTTCGAATTAATTCAGCACTTCCCAACTTTATGAAATAAATGAAAGTCTTAGGGCTAAACAATTCTGTTAAGAGTTGAGTAGCTTCTGAAAGACGATAATTCGCTGCTTTCGTAGCAAAAATATAGTCAAACGAAGATCTGGTGTGCTCAGTCCGTACCCGTTTGCGTAATAGAAGGGACTTTTTTCGAGTTCGTCCAAGTAGAACATCTGTAGATCGTCTGTATACGATCAAATCTAATCCTCTTTCATACTGTGCGTAAGTAAAGTTTCTTCGCTGTCCAGATAGCATTCCTGGTGTAAACGCGTTCTCGTTGTCCGCGTTTAGCCCCTTATTTTTCAATGCCTTTCATTAACAGTACATGATTAAGATGGCTGCTGTCTAATTGATTTTGTGTATGTCAATCAATTTTTCTTGAAATGATTGTTCAATTTGTGACTGTCTTTCTGTAAAGTCCTTTTGTAGCTCAATTGGCCGCTGTTCTTTTCTCCTGTTCGATTTCCAACTGCCTTTTCCTGTAGCTCACTTGGCTGCTGTTTGCAGATCAATTTTGTTGCTGGTTGTTGTTTTTCTGTAGCTCAATTTGTTGGCTGGTTTCTGGTTATTTAATTATTTCTAGCATTGGCTTAAAAATCCTCCACTTTTAGTAATTATGTGGAAAGAACCAAAAAAAAGTTGAGAGAGAGAAACCGAATAAAAAAAATCTGTTATGAATCCGGAAAAAAGTTTTTTTTTGTAACAAACTTAACTTTTTTTTTTTTCAGCAAGTGTAATGTTATCTGCTAATAGTCCTTGAACAAAAATGGCTTTTTGCTTATTTGGACTGACGAAGTTTTATTATAAAATGTTCTCTTTTTGAAGAAAAGCCTGCTAAAGATTTTCTCGTAATCCGGGTGTTGGCGGTTTCGAATTTCAGTGTAGCTTGGTTCCTTTTTTTTTTTTTTTAGGTTCAATTACTTCAACGACGTTCCTTTTTAGAGTTTTTTGGGAGATCCTTAATCGTCTACTTCCAAGTTTGTGTCGTTACAAAACGATAATTGTGTGTGAAGTCTTTTGAATCCTGCTCGCTGGTGTTGTTATTGTAAACGATAAACCTGCGTAAAGTTACTTCGATCCTTCGTCGCAGTTTGTTGTGAGGGTTTTAAGGGGTCAATAGAAATCAAAACAACGGTAACGAAAAAGTAGAAAATGTATTAACAGAAGAGACAATACAATAGAGAGATGTGGAAATTACGTCCGACAGAGTTATTTGGCATCCGCCAATTGGGGCTTGCTACTTAAGCCACAATTATCTGTATTTATAGTAAGTCTGTTGGCGATTCATTGGTTCTTATAGGGTGTGTCACCTATAACAAAATTCCTTTATATAGAAATTTGTTTATTAGAGATTGTTTCCGGCTAAATAAATTTTTTAATATTTTGCTAATAATTTTAATAATTTTGCTAATAAATTTAACCCAATTTTTGCATTAAAAAAATGCAAATGTTGAATTTGTTTTTCTTTCTGTTTTTTTTAATGAAAATGGCTAGAAATTCCTTTTTTCGTATGTTTTTGGCTTATTTTAATAAAAAAAAAGGGTAGAAATTCTAATTCGAGATTTTTATAGCTGTTTTTTTTATTAAAAAAGAAATTCCCTACTGGAGGTTTTAGCGGTATTTTCTTTTATGAAGAAAAGGTTGAAATTCAATTATTATTTTTTTTTCGATGTTTTTTAATGAAGATAAAGGTTAGAATTCCTTTTAATTAGAATCTTTTTAACGCAAGTTTTTAATCGGAAAAAGAGTCAGAAATTATATCTTTAATGTTTTTGGCTATCTCGGGAATGAAAAAAGGATATAGAATTCCTTTATATAGGATTTTTAAAGTATTTTTTTAATTAAAACGTAGAAATTCCGCTTTAGCTAGTGGTTTTTTTACGGCCCTATTTTTCTTTGAAAAGAAAATAGAAATTCATTTATTAAGTGTTTTTACGTTAATTTGAAGTAAGGTTGGAAATTCCTTTATTGCGAGCTTTTTCACCGCCTATTTTTAATGAAAAGAAAATGTTAGAAAATTTCTTTATGAGCCTTTTTACGCTATTTTTATGAAAAAAGTTTAGAATTCTTTTATTTCCTTTTTTTAACTCTATTTTTTCATGAAAAAATTGGTTAAAAATTCCTTTTTGTCGCCACTTGTTATGACCTGTTAAAGGGTCAATAAATAGTAACAACACTGGTATAAAAATGTAGGGAACAGATTGTATTCAGCAATATATATCACATACAATGGAAGGGTTTCCTTGTTCAGTATATACACGAAGACTGTTTCTAGAACTACTCGACTGAGTAGCTTTGCTCTGTTACATATGTACCCTTTGGGTAAGTCCATGTTCGTGTCATAGTGAGTCACCTACAACAAATTTCTAACCTTTTTTTCATTAAAAAATAGTGGAAAAAGGTAAAAAAAAAGGAATTTTTAACCTTTATTTCATGAAAAATAGAGTAAAAAACGTTGAAAAAGGAATTAAATTTTTTTGATAAAAATAAAGTAAAAAAGGTCAAAAAAAGGAATTTCTAACCTTTTTTTCATTAAAAATAAAGTAAAAATGTCAAAAAAGAAATTTCTAACCTTTTTTCATGAAAAAAAAAAGTAAAAACGGTAAAAAAAAAAAAAGGGAAATTCTAACCGTTTTTATAAAGAACACTCTAAAAACGGTCGAATACAGGAATTTTTAACCATTTTTCATTAAAATTAGAGTAAAAAAGGGTAAAAAAGGAATTTAGACCGTTTTTTCATTAAAAATTAAGTAAAAAAGTTCAAAAATGGAATCTCTAAGCTTCTTTTCATAAAAAATAGAGTTAAAAGGGTCAAAAAAGGTATTTCTAACTTTTTTTTCATTAAAAAATAGAGTAAAATACAAAAAAAGGAATTTTTAACGTTTTTTTTCCTAAAAAATAGAGTATAAAGGGTCAAGAAAAGGAATATCTAACCATTTTCATAAAGAATAGTAAAAAAGGTCAAAAAAGGAATTTCTAACTTTTTTCATTAAAAATAATGTAAAAAAGTTTTTTAAAAAAAAGGAATTTCTAACCTTTTTTCATTATAAATAGAGAAAAAAAAGGTCAAAAAAGAGAATTTCTAATCTTTTTTCATAAAATATAGAGTGAAAAATATTGAAAAAAGGATTTTCTAAACTTTTTTTATTAAAAAAAAGTCAACAAAAGGGAATATCTAACCTTTTTTTCATAAAAAATAGAATAAAGTAAAAAAAGGAATTTTAAACCAAAAAAGGTTAAAAATAGAATAAAAAGTAAAATAAGGAATTTCAAACCAAAAAAGGTTAAATAGATAAAAAAGTAAAAAAGGAATTTTAAACCAAAAAGGTTAAAAATAGAAATAAAAAGTAAAAAAGGAATTTCAAACCAAAAAAGGTTAAAAATAGAATAAAAAGTAAAAAAAGGAATTTCAAACCAAAAAGGTTAAAAATAGAATAAAAAGTAAAAAAGGAATTTTAAACCAAAAAAGGTAAAAAATAGAATAAAAAGTAAAAAAAGGAATTTCAAACCAAAAAAGGTTAAAAATAGAATAAAAGGTTTAAAAAAAACAAAACGATATTTCTAACGTTTTTTCATAAAAAAAATAGAGTAAAAATGTCAGAAAATGAATTTTAACCCTTTTTTACATAAAAAATAGTGTAAACATGTTCAAAAAAGGATTTTCTACCCTTTTTTTAATAAAAAAAATATAGTATAAAGGTCATATAAAGCATTTCTAACCTTTTTTCATAAAGAATAGAGTGAAACGATCAAATAAAGGAATTTCTAACCGTTTTTTCATAAAAAATAGTGAAAAAGGTTGAAAAAATGAATTTTTAACATTTTTTTCATAAAGAATAGCGTAAAAATGTCAAGAAAAGGAATTTCTAACCTTTTTTTCAATAGAAAAAAATAAAAAAGCCAAAAAAAGGTATTTCTAACCTTTTTTCATAAAAATAGAGTAAAAAATGTCAAATAAAGGAATTCTTAACCTTTTCTCAAAAAAAATAGAGTAAAAAAGGTTGAAAAAAGGAATATCTAACCATTTTTCATAAAGATCAAGAGTAAAAAAGTAAAAAATAGGAATTTCTAACATTTCTCATTAAAAATAAAGTAAAAACGTTAAAAAAAAAGATAATTTCTAAACTTTTTGTCAATAAAAAAAAACAAAGTAAAACGATCAAAAAAAGGAATTTCTAACCTTTTTTCATAAGAAATAGAGTAAAAAGGTAATAAAAAAAGGAATTTCTAACCGTTTTTGATAAGAATAGAGTAAGAAAGGTTATCAAGGAATTTCTAACATTTTTTCATTAAAAATAAAGTAAAAAAAGGTAAAAAAGGGAATTTCTAACCTTTTGTTATTAAAAATGAAGTAACAAATGTCAATAAAAGGAATTTATAAACATTTTTTTTTTAAATAAAAAAATAAAAAATAATTTCTAACCTTTTTCATTAAAAATAAGTAAACAAGTTAAAAAAAAGGAATTTCTAACTTTTTTTAATAAAAAAATAGAGTAAAAAGATCAATAAAGGAATTTCTAACCTTTTAAATAAAAAATAGAGTAAAAAAGATCAATAAAGAATTTCTAACCTTTTTTTTTAATATAGAATAAAAACGGTCGACTAAAGAATTTCTAACTGTTTTTCATAAAGAATAGTGTAAAAAAGGTTGAAAAAAGGAATTTTTAACCCTTTTCTCATAATAAAGTAAATATAATAGTAAAAAAGGTAAAAAAAAAAGGAATCATTTGTTTTCATAAAAAATAGAGTAACATAAAGGTAAAAAAAGGGAATTTCTAACCTTTTTTTCATTAAAAATAAAAGTAAATCAGGTCAAAAAAGGAATTTCCAATTTGTTTAATTAAAAATAGAGTAAAAAAGTTTTAAAAATAGCAATTTCTAACTTTTGTTCATTAAAATAAAATAAAAAAGGTAAAAAAAAATGAATTTCTAACTTTTTTGAGTAAAAAAAAAAGGGAAAAGGGAAAAAATGGGAATTTCTAAACTTTTTTAATTAAAATAAAGTAAAAATGTCAATAAATGAATTTCTAAACTTTTTTCTTAAAAAAAGTAAAAATTGTCAGAAAACAATTGACCGTTTTTACTCTATATGTTATGAAAAAAATGTTAGAATTCCTTTATTGGACATTTTTTACTCTGAATTTTGAATGAAAAAAGGGTAGAAATACCTTTTTTGACCTTTTTTTCTATATTTTTTATTTAAAAAAAGTTGAAAATTCCTTTTTTTTGAACTTTTTACTATATTTTTAGGAAAAATGGGTTAGAAATTCTTTTTTGTTTAATGTTTTTACTTTATTCTTAATGAAAAAAGGTTAGAAATCGTTTTTTTTGACATTTGTACTCTATTTTTAATGAAAATTCCTTTTCCAAACATTTTTTACTCTATTTTTAATGAAAAAAAGTGTTTGAAATTCCTTTTTTTGACCTTTTTTTACTCTACTTTTAATGAAAAAAGGTTAGAAATTGCAATTTTTTACCCTTTTTACTCTATTCTTTATGAAAAAAAGGTTGAATTTGCTATTTTTAACCTTTTTTATCTACTTTTAAAGAAAAAAAGGTTAGAAATTGCTATTTTTGACCTTTTTTCTCTATTCTTTATGAAAAAAAGGTTAGAAATTGCTATTTTTAAAACTTTTTTACTCTATTCTTTATTTTTTACTCTTTATAAAAAGGTTAGAAATCCTTTTTTTAAAACTTTTTTACTCTATTCTTTATGAAAAAAAGATTAGAAATTCCTTTTTAAAACCTTTTTTATTCTATTCTTTATGAAAAAAGGATATAAATTCCTTTTTGACCTTTCACTCTATTCCTTATAAAAAAAAAAGGTTAGAAATTTTCGTATTTTTTACCCTTTTTTACTCTACTTTTAATGTAAAAAGGTTAGAAATGGCTATTTTTGACCTTTTTTACTCTATCTCTTTATGAAAAAGTTTACGAAATTCCTTTTTCTGACCTTTTTTTTACTCTACTTTTTTAATGTAAAAAAGGTAGAATTTGCCTTTTTAAGCTTTCTGTACTTTATTCTTTGTGAAAAAAAGGTTTAGCACTTCTTTTTTTGTACCTTTTTTACTCTACTTTTAATGTAAAAAAGATAAGAATTTTGCTATCTTTTGACCTTTTTGGACTATTTCTTTATGAAAAAAAGGTTGAGAAATTCCTTTTTTATGACGCTTTTTTTACTCCATCTTTAATTAAAAAGATAGAATATTGCCTATTTTTTACCTTTTTACTCTATTCTTGTGACAAAAAAGGTTAGAAATTCCTTTTTTTGCCTTTTATTACTCCGACTTTAATGTAAAAAGATAGAACTTTGCTTCATTTTGCCTGTTTTACTCTAATTGTTCTGTGAAGAAACAGGTAATTCCTTTTTATGACCTTTTTTACTTCTACTTTTTAATGTAAAAAAAGATAGAATTTGCTTCTATTTGACCTTTTTTACTCTATCTATTGTGAAAAAGGGTTAGAGAAATTCCTTTTTATGACCTTTTTTTACTCTACTTTTAATGTAAAAAAGATAGAATTTGCTATTTTTGAACTTTTTACACTCTATTCTCTTTGGTGAATAAAAAAAGGTTAGAGATTCTTTTTATGCGGGCCTTTTTTACGTCTACTTTTAATGTAAAAAAGATAGAATTTGCAATTTTTTACCTTTTTTTACTCTATTCTTTTGAAAAAAAAGGTTAGAAATTTCTTTTATTGACCTTGTGCTTACATCTCATGTTTAATGTAAAAGATAGATTTGCTAATTTTGCGCTTTTTAATACTCTATTCTTTTGGAAAAAAGGTTGAATTCCTTTTATGACCTTTTTTACTCTACTTTTACTTATGTAAAAAAGATAGAATTTGCTATTTTTGAACCTTTTTAGCTCTATTCTTTGTGAGAAAAAAGGTAGAAGATTCCTTTTTATGGACTTTTTTACTCTAGCTTTAATGTAAAAAGATAGAATTTGCTCTATTTTTGCCTTTTTTACTCTCTATTTTTTGTGAAAATGGGTTAGAAAATTCCTTTTTATGAGGGCCTTTTTACTCTACTCTTTAATGTAAAAGATAGATGTATTGCTATTTTTGACCTTTTTTTACTCTATTCTTGTGAAAACAAGGTTAGAAATTCCTTTTTGACTTTTTGACTCTTTTTATTAATTTATCTATTACTTTACTATTTCTTTGTGAAAAAAGGTTAGAAATCCTTTTTAATTGACCTTTTTTACTCTACTTTTAATGTAAAAAAGATAGAATTTGGCTATTTTTGACCTTTTTTAACTCTATTCTTTTGAAAAAAAAGTTAGAAATTCCTTTTTATGAACCTTTTTTAACTTCTACTTTTATGTAAAAAGATGAATTGCCTATTTTTGACCTTTTTAACTCTATTCTTTGAATGAAAAAAGGTTAGAATTCCTTTTTTTGACCTTTTTTACTCCACTTTTAATGTAAAAAAAGATAGAAATTTGCTCATTTGCCTTTTTTACTTCTAATTGTTTGTGAAAAAAAGGTTAGATAATTCTTTTTATGACCTTTTTACTACTTTACTTTTTAATGTAAAAAAGATAGAATTGCTATTTTTGACCTTTTTACTCTATTCTTTGTGAAAAAAAGGTTAGAAATTCCTTTTTATGACCTTTTTTACTCTATCTTTTAATGTAAAAGATAGAATTGCTATTTTTACCTTTTTTAACTCTATTCTTTGTGAAAAAAAAAGGTTAGAATTCGCTTTTATGAACCTTTTTACTCTACTTTTTATGTAAAAAAGATTAGATTTGCTATTTTTGACTTTTTTAACTCTATTCTTTGTGAAAAAAAGGTTAGAAATTCCTTTTATGACCTTTTTACTCTTACTTTTAAATGTAAAAAGATAGAATTTGCTATTTTTTGACCTTTTTACTCTATTCTTTGTGAAAAAGGTTAGAAATTCCTTTTATGACCTTTTTTACTCTACTTTTAATGTAAAGATAGATTTGCTATTTTGACCTTTTTTACTCTATTCTTTGTGAAAAAAAGGTAGAAATTCCTTTTTATGACCTTTTTTACTCTACTTTTAATGTAAAAAAGATAATTTGCTATTTTAGCTTTTTTACTCTATTCTTTGTGAAAAAAAGGTTAGAAAATTCCTTTTATGACCTTTTTTACTCTACTTTTAATGTTAAAAAAGATAGAATTTGCTATTTTTGACCTTTTTTACTCTATTCTTTGTGAAAAAAGGTTAGAAATTCCTTTTTATGACCTTTTTTACTCTACTTTTAATGTAAAAAAGATAGAATTTAGCTATTTTACCTTTTTTACTCATTCTTTGTGAAAAAAAAGGTTAGAAATTCCTTTTTTGACCTTTTTTACTCCACTTTAATGTAAAAAAGATAGAATTTGCTCAATTTTGCCTTTTTACTCTATTGTTTGTGAAAAAAGGTAATTCCTTTTTATGACCTTTTTTACTCTACTTTTAATGTAAAAAAGATAGAATTTGCTATTTTTGACCCTTTTTTTACTCTATTCTTTGTTGAAAAAAGGGTAGAAATTCTTTTTATGACCTTTTTTACTCTACTTTTAATGTAAAAAGATAGAATTTGCTATTTTTGACCTTTTTACTCTATTCTTTGTGAAAAAAAAGGTTAGAAATTCGCTTTTTAATGACCTTTTTTACTCTACTTTTAATGTAAAAAAGAATAGAATTTGCTATTTTTGAACCTTTTGTACTCTATTCTTTGTGAAAAAAAGGTTAGAAATTCCTTTTTTATGAACCTTTTTTACTCTACTTTTAATGAAAAAAAGATTAGAATTTGCTATTTTGACCTTTTTTACTCTATTCTTTGTGAAAAAAAGGTTAGAATTTCTTTTTATGACCTTTTTTTACTCTACTTTTAATGTAAAAAAGATAGAATTTCTATTTTTGAACCTTTTTTACTCATTCTTTGTGAAAAAAAGTTAGAAATTCCTTTTTATGACTTTTTACTCTACTTTTAATGTAAAAAAGATAGAATTTGCTATTTTTGCCTTTTTACTCTATTCTTTGTGAAAAAAAGGTTAGAAATTCCTTTTTATGACCTTTTTTTACCTCTACTTTTAATGTAAAAAAGATAGTAATTTGCTATTTTTGACCTTTTTTAACTCTATTCTTTGTGAAAAAAAGGTTAGAAATTCCTTTTTATGACCTTTTTTTACTCTACTTTTAATGTAAAAAAGATAAATTTGCTATTTTTGACCTTTTTTTACTCTATTCTTTGTGAAAAAAAAGGTTAGAAATTCCTTTTTTATGACCTTTTTACTCTACTTTTTATGTAAAAAAGATAGAATTTGCTATTTTTGAACCTTTTTTAACTCTATTCTTTTGAAAAAAAGGTTAGAAATTCCTTTTTTTGACCTTTTTTATCTAACTTTTAATGTAAAAAAGATAGAATTTGCTCATTGTTGACGCTTTTTTACTCTATTCTTTGTGAAACAATGGGTGATTCCTTTTTATGAACTTTTTTTACTCTACTTTTCAATGTAAAAAAGAAGAATTTGCCTAATTTTGACCTTTTTTACCTCTATTCTTTTGAAAAAGGTTAGAAATTCCTATTTTATGAGCCTTTTTTTACTCTAGCTTTAATGTAAAAAGGATAGTATGTTGCTATTTTTGCCTTTTTTACTCTATTTTTGTGAAAAAGTGGTGATTCCTTTTATGACCTTTTTTTTACTCTACTTTTAAATGTAAAAAGATAGAATTTGCTATTTTTGACTTTTATACTCATTCCTTTGTGAAAAAAAGGTTAGAAATTCCTTTTTTGACTTTTTTCATTCTTGAAGGCCGATTCTTTTTTGACCTTTTTACTACTTTTATGGTAACAAAGATGAATTTGCTATTTTTGGACCTTTTTAGTTCTATTTTTGTCGAAAAAAGGTTAGAAATTGCCTTTTATGACTTTTTACCTCTAACTTTTTATGTAAAAAAGAATAGTAATTTGCTATTTTGTTGTACCTTTTTTTACTGCATTTCTTTATGAAAAAGGTTAGAAATTCCTTTTCTTTTACTTTTTACCTTATTTAACTAAGAGTTGCCTATGCCTTTTAGTTAGTTGGAAAAAAAGGTTAGAATTCCCTTTTTATGACCTTTTTTTTACCTCTTTAATGTAAAAAATGATATGAATTTGCTATTTTTGACCTTTTTACTCTATGTCTTTGTGAGAAAAAAGTTAGAAATTCCTTTTTATTGACCTTTTTTACTCCTACCTCTTTAATGTAAAGAAAGATAGATTTAGCTATTTTAGCTTTTTTACTCTATTCTTTGTGAAAAGTTTAGAAATTCTTTTTATGAGTTTACTACCTAGTAAAAAATAGTCTGGCTCTTTTTGACCTTTTACTCTATTTGTGTGAAAAAAAAGGTTAGAAATTCCTTTTTATTGACTTTTTACTGCTAACTTTACTGTGAAAAAAGTATGAAATTTCTTTTGTATGACCTTTTTTACTCTATCTTCGTGAATTTAGATTCCTATGACCTTCGTAACAATTAAAAGATAGAATTAGCTATTTAGCCTTGTTACTCTATTCTTTTAAAGTAGATATTTTATACTTTTGTCATGAATTAAAAAAGATGCTTATGCCTTTAGTATGTAAAGTAATCCTTTTTATGACCTTTTTTAACTCTACTTTCTAATGTAAAAAAGATAGAATTACTATTTTAGCCTATTTTTACTCTATCTTTGGTGAAAAAAGGTTAGAAATTCGCTTTTTATGACCTTTTTTACTAACTACTTTTAATGTAAAAAGAGAGTAATTTGCTAATTTTTGACCTTTTTACTCCTATTACTTTGTGAAAAAAAGGTTATAGAAATTCCTTTACGCTTTTTTATCTATTAGTACAGATGAATTAGCTTTAGCTTACTCTCAATTCTTTGTGAAAAAAAGGTTAGAATTCTTTTTATGACTTTTTTTACTCTACTTTTAATGTAAAAAAGATATGAATGTTGCTATTTCTGTGACTTTTTTACTCTATTACTTTGATGAAAAAGGTTGAGAAAATTAGTCCTTTTTATAAGACCTTTTTTTACCTCTTACTTTTAATGTATAAAAAGGATAAGAATTTTCGCTATTTTTGACCTTTTATACTGCTATTTCTTGTGAAAAAAGGATTTACATATAGCTTATGTTCGTCTTTATCTTGACTCTTGATCAGTATATCGTCAAGATAGGCAATTGTGAAATCAAGACCACCCAACATGGTATCCATTACCTGTTGAAATATCGCTGGTGCGACCTTGACTCCAAACGCTAGTCTTTCGAACTTATAGAGTACCCGGTGTGTGTTTATACACAGAAGTCTGGAACTATTTTCTTCCATGGGGACCTGCAAATACGCATCGCTAAGGTCTATTTTTTTAAATTTTTTACCTCCGTTTAGCTTGCCAAATATCTCGTCAGGATTTGGCAGTGGATAAATATATTCTTTTAGCGCCGCATTTAGGCCTGTGGAGAAATCTGCGCAGACCCGAACTTCGTTTGATTTTTTCTTTATATAGACGGCTGGTGCAGCCCACTTGTTATACTGTATTTTCGAGATTACGCCGGTCTTTTCCAATCTGTCGAGTTCCTTGTCTATTTGGTTAAGAGACGCAAAAGGCACACTCCTTTTATTCTTAAATACAAGTTGACTGTCGTTTTTACTCGAGTTTTACTGACATTTTTTTACATCGACCCAGACCACCAGAAAAGACATCTGGGAATGTCTCCTTTAAATCTTTTAATAGCTTCTCTGATTCTGCCGTGGCACTCTGAACTTTTTTGCAAAAAGTGTTTATTGGCGAATCCCACAACTCAAACTCCTGTATTGCGTCACTACCAAAAAGATTATTTGTATTTTTTAATACAAATATCTTCATTTTTTTCGTCTTATTATTTTGGGTGACGTTCACAATAATTTCCCCCTCAAAATTTATTTTTTCGCCAGTCACTGATCTCGCTATTTTGGTAGTTTTCAGCATCGTAGGCCTCCCAAGCTTTCTCCACGTTTGAAGATTAATTATTGTCAAGTCACTACCAGAATCCAATTGTAGATTTATTTTCCTTCCCAGTATCTGTACTGGTACATATTTTCTGTAATTGTCTTCGTCTTGCTTGTCCCATTTGGTCGTTTTTACATAACTACCGGTTTTCTTTCTACAGTGGGACGACTTGTGACCAGTTTGGTTACAATTGAAACACTTCCGCTTTCGGTAGTCGCAGTCAGTAGACCAGTGTAATGCTCCGCATCTCACACAGGGGCTAGGTGGCAACTTGTTTTGTTTCTTGGGAGAGCTCTGAGTTCTTTCTGGTTTGCTATATCTGGGGGGTGAACAGAATTTCTTCTTCGTGTAGTGTACTTTTCGGACATGCGAGATCCCCAACTCTTCTATATCTTTTGAGTCTTTTTTTATGGTAACGTAACTCTGGCAGTCCTCTGCCAAAAGTCGTAGGGTCAAATTAGGCTCACTTTCGAGTTTGTTTAGCACTCTCCTTCTGACCTCTGCATCCTTTGGTGGAATTAATCCCTGACAAAAAACAAGGCATTTGAAGTTGTCTGCTGAAAGTTCCACCAACTTGAAGTCATCGCAACTTTTGTTGACTTTCGCCGCAAAAACTGTGAATTCCTCATTTTCCTCGCTGACTAAATTTAGACATTTCCATCGTTTATGAAAGAGAGCTGTTTTGGGGGAAAACAGATCAGTTAGAAGCTTAACAGCTTCTTGGAATGTTAGTTCGTTAGTTTTTCTATGTAGAATATAGTTCACGAACCTAGTATGTTCGGCGGTATCCAACTTTCTTGTTAAAAGTCTGACTTTTTTAGAGTCTGACCAGTTTTTACAGTCATTCAGATATATATCCTCGTAACGCCTAAAATAGGCTTCAAAGCTTATATCCTCATTTGGTCGGTATTTAAATGTATCAACTGCCGACCAGACTGCGCCTTGAGTGAAGGTGTCGTCATCATCAAGACTTTGCAGATTTTTATTTATGACTTGGGCGAATAAATCCATTTTCTTGTAAGACTGGATTTGCATTTCAGCCAACTGCTGTTGAAATTGTTGTTGTTGTTGTTGAAATTGTTGCTGAAATTGTTGGTTCAGTTGCTGTTGTTGTTTCAACATCTCCAAAACTTGAACCTGAATATCCATGTTTTTTAACCGACAAAATTATTCAACCGAATCAAAACGCTTTTCCTCTTTTCGCAATAAAAAAAAACTCAGAAATTACGAGTTCTAGCTGAGTAAAAAAGCTTTTCCTATTTTACAATAAGTGAAAATCAAAATTTAAGATTTCACTTTCTTGCAAATAAAATCCACGCGTGTCGAACAAAAAAGTTTGTCTTTCTGACGAAAGAAAATTTTTTTTCTTTAAAAATGGACACGAGGTTCGTAATCCTAACGCTGTGGTTTCAAATGGCAGTGTTTCTCTGTACACTTTTTTCTTTTTTTTTTCGGTTCTTGCTCAAATCCCGAAGTCAGATAAGGTCGTTTTGAGACTCTGTATCGTTTTTGCTGGAGTTCTTTTTTCAGTTTTGTACCGTAACTGTAGTATTGCGTAGGTCCTTATAAATTTTTAGACGCTACTGTTTAGGGTTCCGTGAAAATCCTTTTCCCTCGTCGCCACTTGTTATGACCTGTTAAAGGGTCAATAAATAGTAACAACACTGGTATAAAAATGTAGGGAACAGATTGTATTCAGCAATATATATCACATACAATGGAAGGGTTTCCTTGTTCAGTATACACGAAGACTGTTTCTAGAACTACTCGACTGAGTAGCTTTGCTCTGTTACATATGTACCCTTTGGGTAAGTCCATGTTCGTGTCATAGGTGAGTCACCTACAACAAATTTCTAACCTTTTTTCATTAAAAATAGTGGAAAAAGGTAAAAAAAAAAGGAATTTTTAACCTTTATTCATGAAAAATAGAGTAAAAAACGTTGAAAAAGGAATTAAATTTTTTTGATAAAAAATAAAGTAAAAAAGGTCAAAAAAAGGAATTTCTAACCTTTTTTTCATTAAAAATAAAGTAAAAATGTCAAAAAAAGAAATTTCTAACCTTTTTTCATGAAAAAAAAAAGTAAAAACGGTAAAAAAAAAAAAAGGGAAATTCTAACCGTTTTTATAAAGAACACTCTAAAAACGGTCGAATACAGGAATTTTTAACCATTTTTCATTAAAAATAGAGTAAAAAAGGGTAAAAAAGGAATTTAGACCGTTTTTTCATTAAAAATTAAGTAAAAAAGTTCAAAAATGGAATCTCTAAGCTTCTTTTCATAAAAAATAGAGTTAAAAGGGTCAAAAAAGGTATTTCTAACCTTTTTTTCATTAAAAAAATAGAGTAAAATACAAAAAAAAGGAATTTTTAACGTTTTTTCCTAAAAAATAGAGTATAAAGGGTCAAGAAAAGGAATATCTAACCATTTTTCATAAAGAATAGTAAAAAAGGTCAAAAAAGGAATTTCTAACCTTTTTTCATTAAAAATAATGTAAAAAAGTTTTTTAAAAAAAGGAATTTCTAACCTTTTTTCATTATAAATAGAGAAAAAAAAGGTCAAAAAAGAGAATTTCTAATCTTTTTTCATAAAATATAGAGTGAAAAATATTGAAAAAAGGATTTTCTAAACTTTTTTTATTAAAAAAAAGTCAACAAAAGGGAATATCTAACCTTTTTTTCATAAAAAATAGAATAAAAAGTAAAAAAAGGAATTTTAAACCAAAAAAGGTTAAAAATAGAATAAAAAGTAAAATAAGGAATTTCAAACCAAAAAAGGTTAAAAATAGAATAAAAAGTAAAAAAAGGAATTTTAAACCAAAAAAGGTTAAAAATAGAATAAAAAGTAAAAAAAGGAATTTCAAACCAAAAAAGGTTAAAAATAGAATAAAAAGTAAAAAAAGGAATTTCAAACCAAAAAAGGTTAAAAATAGAATAAAAAGTAAAAAAAGGAATTTTAAACCAAAAAAGGTAAAAAATAGAATAAAAAGTAAAAAAAGGAATTTCAAACCAAAAAAGGTTAAAAATAGAATAAAAAGGTTTAAAAAAAACAAAACGAATTTCTAACGTTTTTTTCATAAAAAAAATAGAGTAAAAAATGTCAGAAAATGAATTTTAACCCTTTTTTACATAAAAAATAGTGTAAACATGTTCAAAAAAAGGATTTTCTACCCTTTTTTTAATAAAAAAAATATAGTATAAAAGGTCATATAAAAGCATTTCTAACCTTTTTTCATAAAGAATAGAGTGAAACGATCAAATAAAGGAATTTCTAACCGTTTTTCATAAAAAATAGTGAAAAAGGTTGAAAAAATGAATTTTTAACATTTTTTTCATAAAGAATAGCGTAAAAATGTCAAGAAAAGGAATTTCTAACCTTTTTTTCATAGAAAAAAATAAAAAAGCCAAAAAAAGGTATTTCTAACCTTTTTTTCATAAAAATAGAGTAAAAAATGTCAAATAAAGGAATTCTTAACCTTTTCTCATAAAAAATAGAGTAAAAAAAGGTTGAAAAAAGGAATATCTAACCATTTTTCATAAAGATCAGAGTAAAAAAGTAAAAAATAGGAATTTCTAACATTTCTCATTAAAAATAAAGTAAAAACGTTAAAAAAAAAAGTAATTTCTAAACTTTTTGTCATAAAAAAAAAACAAAGTAAAAACGATCAAAAAAAGGAATTTCTAACCTTTTTTCATAAGAAATAGAGTAAAAAAGGTAATAAAAAAAGGAATTTCTAACCGTTTTTGATAAGAAAATAGAGTAAGAAAGGTTATCAAGGAATTTCTAACATTTTTTCATTAAAAATAAAGTAAAAAAAGGTAAAAAAAGGGAATTTCTAACCTTTTGTTATTAAAAATGAAGTAACAAATGTCAATAAAAGGAATTTATAAACATTTTTTTTTTTAAATAAAAAAATAAAAAATAAATTTCTAACCTTTTTTCATTAAAAATAAAGTAAACAAGTTAAAAAAAAGGAATTTCTAACCTTTTTTAATAAAAAAATAGAGTAAAAAAGATCCAATAAAGGAATTTCTAACCTTTTTTTTTAATATAGAATAAAAACGGTCGACTAAAGGAATTTCTAACTGTTTTTCATAAAGAATAGTGTAAAAAAGGTTGAAAAAAGGAATTTTTAACCCTTTTCTCATAATAAAGTAAAATTATAATAGTAAAAAAGGTAAAAAAAAAAGGAATCATTTGTTTCATAAAAAATAGAGTAACATAAAGGTAAAAAAAGGGAATTTCTAACCTTTTTTCATTAAAAATAAAGTAAATCAGGTCAAAAAAAGGAATTTCCAATTTGTTTAATTAAAAATAGAGTAAAAAAGTTTTAAAAATAGCAATTTCTAACCTTTTGTTCATTAAAAATAAAATAAAAAAGGTAAAAAAAAAATGAATTTCTAACTTTTTTTAGAGTAAAAAAAAAAGGGAAAAGGGAAAAAATGGGAATTTCTAAACTTTTTTAATTAAAAATAAAGTAAAAAATGTCAATAAAATGAATTTCTAAACTTTTTTTCTTAAAAAAAAGTAAAAATTGTCAGAAAACAATTGACCGTTTTTACTCTATATGTTATGAAAAAATGTTAGAAATTCCTTTATTGGACATTTTTTACTCTGAATTTTGAATGAAAAAAGGGTAGAAATACCTTTTTTGACCTTTTTTTTCTATATTTTTTATTTAAAAAAAGTTGAAAATTCCTTTTTTTTAACTTTTTACTATATTTTTTAGGAAAAATGGGTTAGAAATTCTTTTTTGTTAATGTTTTTACTTTATTCTTAATGAAAAAAAGGTTAGAAATCGTTTTTTTTGACATTTTGTACTCTATTTTTAATGAAAAATTCATTTTCCAAACATTTTTTACTCTATTTTTAATGAAAAAAAGTGTTTGAAATTCCTTTTTTTGACCTTTTTTACTCTACTTTTAATGAAAAAAGGTTAGAAATTGCAATTTTTTACCCTTTTTACTCTATTCTTTAAGAAAAAAAGGTTGAATTTGCTATTTTTAACCTTTTTTACTCTACTTTTAAAGAAAAAAAGGTTAGAAATTGCTATTTTTGACCTTTTTTACTCTATTCTTTATGAAAAAAAGGTTAGAAATTGCTATTTTTAAAATTTTTTACTCTATTCTTTATTTTTTACTCTTTATGAAAAAAGGTTAGAAATTCCTTTTTTTAAAACTTTTTTACTCTATTCTTTATGAAAAAAAGATTAGAAATTCCTTATTTTAAACCTTTTTTATTCTATTCTTTATGAAAAAAAGGATATAAATTCCTATTTTTGACCTTTTCACTCTATTCCTTATAAAAAAAAGGTTAGAAATTCCTATTTTTTACCTTTTTTACTCTACTTTTAATGTAAAAAAGGTTAGAAATGGCTATTTTTGACCTTTTTTACTCTATTCTTTATGAAAAAAAGTTAGAAATTCCTTTTTTTGACCTTTTTTACTCTACTTTTAATGTAAAAAAGATAGAATTTGCTATTTTTTTTTTACTCTATTCTTTGTGAAAAAAAGGTTAGAATTCCTTTTTTTACCTTTTTTACTCTACTTTTAATGTAAAAAAGATAGAATTTGCTATTTTTGACCTTTTTTACTATTCTTTGTGAAAAAAAGGTTAGAAATTCCTTTTTATGACCTTTTTTACTCTACTTTAATGTAAAAAAGATAGAATTTGCTATTTTTACCTTTTTTACTCTATTCTTTGTGAAAAAAGGTTAGAAATTCCTTTTTTTGACCTTTTTTACTCTACTTTAATGTAAAAAAGATAGAATTTGCTATTTTGACCTTTTTTACTCTATTTTTGTGAAAAAAAGGTTAGAAATTCCTTTTTGACCTTTTTTACTCTACTTTTAATGTAAAAAAGATAGAATTTGCTATTTTTGACCTTTTTTACTCTATTCTTTGTGAAAAAAAGGTTAGAAATTCCTTTTTTGACCTTTTTTACTCTACTTTTAATGTAAAAAAGATAGAATTTGCTATTTTTGACCTTTTTTACTCTATTCTTTGAAAAAAAAAGGTTAGAAATTCCTTTTTTGACCTTTTTTACTCTACTTTTAATGTAAAAAAGATAGAATTTGCTATTTTTGACCTTTTTTACTCTATTCTTTGTGAAAAAAAGGTTAGAAATTCCTTTTTTGACCTTTTTTACTCTACTTTAATGTAAAAAAGATAGAATTTGCTATTTTTGACCTTTTTTACTCTATTCTTTGTGAAAAAAAGGTTAGAAATTCCTTTTTATGACCTTTTTTACTCTACTTTTAATGTAAAAAAGATAGAATTTGCTATTTTTGACCTTTTTTACTCTATTCTTTTGAAAAAAAGGTTAGAAATTCCTTTTTTGACCTTTTTTTACTTTTTAATGTAAAAAAGATAGAATTTGCTATTTTGCCTTTTTTACTCTATTCTTTGTGAAAAAAAGGTTAGAAATTCCTTTTTATGACCTTTTTTACTCTACTTTTAATGTAAAAAAGATAGAATTTGCTATTTTTGACCTTTTTTACTCTATTCTTTTGAAAAAAAGGTTAGAAATTCCTTTTTTGACCTTTTTTACTCTATTCTTTGTGAAAAAAAGGTTAGAAATTCCTTTTTTTGACCTTTTTTACTCTACTTTTAATGTAAAAAAGATAGAATTTGCTATTTTTGACCTTTTTACTCTATTCTTTGTGAAAAAAAGGTTAGAAATTCCTTTTTATGACCTTTTTTACTCTACTTTTAATGTAAAAAAGATAGAATTTGCTATTTTTGACCTTTTTTACTCTATTCTTTGTGAAAAAAAGGTTAGAAATTCCTTTTTTGACCTTTTTTACTCTACTTTTAATGTAAAAAAGATAGAATTTGCTATTTTTGACCTTTTTTACTCTATTCTTTGTGAAAAAAAGGTTAGAAATTCCTTTTTATGACCTTTTTTACTCTACTTTTAATGTAAAAAAGATAGAATTTGCTATTTTTGACCTTTTTTACTCTATTCTTTGTGAAAAAAAGGTTAGAAATTCCTTTTTATGACCTTTTTTACTCTACTTTTAATGTAAAAAAGATAGAATTTGCTATTTTTGACCTTTTTTACTCTATTCTTTGTGAAAAAAAGGTTAGAAATTCCTTTTTATGACCTTTTTTACTCTACTTTTAATGTAAAAAAGATAGAATTTGCTATTTTTGACCTTTTTTACTCTATTCTTTGTGAAAAAAAGGTTAGAAATTCCTTTTTATGACCTTTTTTACTCTACTTTTAATGTAAAAAAGATAGAATTTGCTATTTTTGACCTTTTTTACTCTATTCTTTGTGAAAAAAAGGTTAGAAATTCCTTTTTATGACCTTTTTTACTCTACTTTTAATGTAAAAAAGATAGAATTTGCTATTTTTGACCTTTTTTACTCTATTCTTTGTGAAAAAAAGGTTAGAAATTCCTTTTTATGACCTTTTTTACTCTACTTTTAATGTAAAAAAGATAGAATTTGCTATTTTTGACCTTTTTTACTCTATTCTTTGTGAAAAAAAGGTTAGAAATTCCTTTTTATGACCTTTTTTACTCTACTTTTAATGTAAAAAAGATAGAATTTGCTATTTTTGACCTTTTTTACTCTATTCTTTGTGAAAAAAAGGTTAGAAATTCCTTTTTATGACCTTTTTTACTCTACTTTTAATGTAAAAAAGATAGAATTTGCTATTTTTGACCTTTTTTACTCTATTCTTTGTGAAAAAAGGTTAGAAATTCCTTTTTATGACCTTTTTTACTCTACTTTTAATGTAAAAAGATAGAATTTGCTATTTTACTTTTTTACTCTATTCTTTGTGAAAAAAAAGGTTAGAAATTCCTTTTTATGACCTTTTTTACTCTACTTTTAATGTAAAAAAGATAGAATTTGCTATTTTTGACCTTTTTTACTCTATTCTTTGTGAAAAAAAGGTTAGAAATTCCTTTTTGACCTTTTTTACTCTACTTTTAATGTAAAAAAGATAGAATTTGCTATTTTTGACCTTTTTTACTCTATTCTTTGTGAAAAAAAGGTTAGAAATTCCTTTTTTGACCTTTTTTACTCTACTTTTAATGTAAAAAAGATAGAATTTGCTATTTTTGACCTTTTTTACTCTATTCTTTGTGAAAAAAAGGTTAGAAATTCCTTTTTTGACCTTTTTTACTCTACTTTTAATGTAAAAAAGATAGAATTTGCTATTTTTGACCTTTTTTACTCTATTCTTTGTGAAAAAAAGGTTAGAAATTCCTTTTTATGACCTTTTTTACTCTACTTTTAATGTAAAAAAGATAGAATTTGCTATTTTTGACCTTTTTTACTCTATTCTTTTGTGAAATTAGAATTCCTTTTTGACCTTTTTTACTCTACTTTTAATGTAAAAAGATAGAATTTGCTATTTTTGACCTTTTTTACTCTATTTTTGTGAAAAAAAGGTTAGAAATTCCTTTTTATGACCTTTTTTACTCTACTTTTAATGTAAAAAAGATAGAATTTGCTATTTTTGACCTTTTTTACTCTATTCTTTGTGAAAAAAAGGTTAGAAATTCCTTTTTATGACCTTTTTTACTCTACTTTTAATGTAAAAAAGATAGAATTTGCTATTTTTGACCTTTTTTACTGTGAAAAAAAGGTTAGAAATTCCTTTTTATGACCTTTTTTACTCTACTTTTAATGTAAAAAAGATAGAATTTGCTATTTTTGACCTTTTTTACTCTATTCTTTGTGAAAAAAAGGTTAGAAATTCCTTTTTATGACCTTTTTTACTCTACTTTTAATGTAAAAAGATAGAATTTGCTATTTTACCTTTTTTACTCTATTCTTTGTGAAAAAAAGGTTAGAAATTCCTTTTTATGACCTTTTTTACTCTACTTTTAATGTAAAAAAGATAGAATTTGCTATTTTTGACCTTTTTTACTCTATTCTTTGTGAAAAAAAGGTTAGAAATTCCTTTTTATGACCTTTTTTACTCTACTTTTAATGTAAAAAAGATAGAATTTGCTATTTTTGACCTTTTTTACTCTATTCTTTGTGAAAAAAAGGTTAGAAATTCCTTTTTATGACCTTTTTTACTCTACTTTTAATGTAAAAAGATAGAATTTGCTATTTTTGACCTTTTTTACTCTATTCTTTGTGAAAAAAAGGTTAGAAATTCCTTTTTTTTTTTTTTTACTCTACTTTTAATGTAAAAAAGATAGAATTTGCTATTTTTGACCTTTTTTACTCTATTCTTTGTGAAAAAAAGGTTAGAAATTCCTTTTTATGACCTTTTTTACTCTACTTTTAATGTAAAAAATAGAATTTGCTATTTTACCTTTTTTACTCTATTCTTTGTGAAAAAAGGTTAGAAATTCCTTTTTACCTTTTTTACTCTTTTAATGTAAAAAAGATAGAATTTGCTATTTTTGACCTTTTTTACTCTATTCTTTGTGAAAAAAAGGTTAGAAATTCCTTTTTTGACCTTTTTTACTCTACTTTTAATGTAAAAAAGATAGAATTTGCTATTTTTGACCTTTTTTACTCTATTCTTTGTGAAAAAAAGGTTAGAAATTCCTTTTTTTGACCTTTTTTACTCTACTTTTAATGTAAAAAAGATAGAATTTGCTATTTTTGACCTTTTTTACTCTATTCTTTGTGAAAAAAGGTTAGAAATTCCTTTTTTGACCTTTTTTACTCTACTTTTAATGTAAAAAAGATAGAATTTGCTATTTTTGACCTTTTTTACTCTATTTTTGAAAAAAGGTTAGAAATTCCTTTTTTGACCTTTTTTACTCTACTTTTAATGTAAAAAAGGTAAAAATTCCTATTTTTGACCTTTATTACTCCATTCTTTTTTATTAACATTTTTTATTCAACTTTTAATGAAAAAAAGAAATTGCTATTTTTGACCTTTTTCACTCTACTTTTAATGAAAATATGGTTAGAAATTTATTGACCGTTTTTACTCTACTTTTAATGAAAAAAAGGAAAGAAATTGCTATCTTTTCTATCTCTCATATTGATGCATTTTATCCGTTGCGGTAACCAATGTGCATCGACTCCGCGGACTTTTGTTTGAAAGGGATTGAATGACACGAACCAGGTAAAGGAGGACACACGAGGAGATTTGGTTAACAAGAAACAGTATTTCGGAAACTATAGTAGATGAAAGGTCGGAAGTAGGTAGAGCATTGGTCGGGTCGTTGATATCTCAGGTTGGGAAGGTGTCGGTTGCGTCAGATGAATCGGTTGTGTGGACGACCGGGAATGTACACGATGGGCACTGCGGGTCGAAGGTCGATGTTGATCATTGCTGAACGTGGTGTGTCTTCCGGAGGCTGGAGATATGTTGGTAGACGAAGAAGTAGCTGGTCGCCTCAGGAAGAGTCGAATGAGAAGCTGGTTCGAGGCTGGATCGGCGGTAGTCAGGGTCGTCGGTAGCGAGGTGCAAGAAGTAGAAACCTGGCGGGGCCGAGTCGAGGCAGGTCTGGTCGTCGGTTAGCTGGGACGTGTGCAGTTTGCCAGTACGTGGGATACTGCAGGATGCGTCGGCAGCGAGGGGCGAGAAGCGGAGCCAAGGCGTAGTCGAGCCGAGGCAGGTCGGGTCGGTCGGTAAGCTGTGACGTGTGCAGTTTGCCAGTACGTTGGGATACTGCAGGAATCGTCGGCGGTGAGGGTCGAGAAGCGGAGCCAAGGCGTAGCCGGGCGATGGCAGCGGACTGGTCGGCGGTCGGTCGGAACGTGTACGGTTTGCCGGTATGTTGGGATACCGTAGGAACGTGTGTGCTGTTCACCAGCGGGTCGGTGATACCGTGTGCGGTCAGCAATGGGACGGATGAGGAGCGTTGACCGAGACGGAGCTGAAACGAGAGGACCGAAACCGAGGTAGCTACGAGCGAGTACCGAGTTTAGTAATTGCTTTATTAGAGGATTTTAAAGCATCAAAAAAAAATCTCGCTACGATTTGCCATTTTTGCCTTATGAAGTATGACCATTATCTTTATAACAATAAAATTGTTATTTCTTATATGTAACCGTTACCCAGCACAACTGGAAAATAATATTGAGATTTATTAAATGTTTTTAGAGAATAAAACAATTTCCAGTCTAATTTGCGACCTGAAGATTTTTTACCGGCTTCTCTTTGGCGTCCACACCCGGGATTGAACCAGGGACCTTTAGATGGCAAACTCGCCTTTGTGTGTTGTTTTCACCCTCCTCCTTCCGTTTGCTAATCGTCTATCCATCTTCCCTTTCTCTTTCTCTTTCTCTTTCTCTTTCCTTCCAGACGCTCTGCCACTGAAGAGAAATACGATTCAGTCGTTTAGGCATAAATGGGTCGCTTTTATTGCCAAACTGACTACCCATAATGCATTGCAACTTTTATAAAAGTCACTCTGCCCTCTCTAAGTTCTTGATACTTCAAATTTCTTATTCAGAGTGAGTACAGTGGCGTACCGCTCCAAATACATTACTTCTACGATGGCTCATTTTGCAGACGAGGCATCGAGGACGCTTTGAGTCAGGTAAGTTCGACCCTTCACTACACGACCACCAAAATTTAAAAAAAAGTATCATCCAACTTCTCAATAATTATCATAATTAAGTATTGAAATGATAATGAGAATCCTTGACACATTCCTAGATAGAAGCATCAGTATCATAATGGACCGCTTTTACAACCGGAATCAAACGCGTTTACAGGTTACAGAATATAAAACGAGCCCCCCCCCCCCAAAAAAAAAAAAAAAAAAAAAAAACTCTCTCCTTTCATAAAATAGTTACCAGTATCTGAAATTATCAGCTGACTCATATTTCTGAGAATATTCTATTTACTACGTTATTTCTTGAATCTTTGAAATGACACATCTGGGGATTGGTGCCTATTGTCTTAGGGCGTCTGCTCTACCAAACCTATTAGTCAAGCATGTTAACTTTAGCCTATTTTTATAGACTAATTATTTAACGTTTGTACATAAGAAGAAAAACATTTTTAAAATTAGAACATTCAGTTTTGGGTTTTTTAAAACTTTAAATATCTCGATTGTTTATTTAATAACGTTTCCCAATGACATTATCGATAACTACTATGTTGTGCAGTGCTCAATTTATTCTGTGCGCATGGAATATTTGTTAGTAGGCGTGTTCATTGATGAGCATAACCACAAGATAAGATCTAAAATGTTAGATAAGATAAAATGGTCATAAATCCACTGCTCAATACACGAAAGTGAAAAGCAAATATTCCACTGTTCCAATAAGATATTTAAATAATTTTAAGACTACTCTCGACTTGGAGTTTCATGAAAATGATTTTCTAGTGAATTTATGTGACTACGTCTGAATGTCTATTGAATTATTTTACATTCTCTTAATGTCTCTTTAGTGCTATTAGTGTCTCATGTACTATTTGTACTATCAGTGTTTGATGCGCTATTTTGTTAAAGTACTTCAATCTGGCATCAAAGGATATGCTATTACCTGAGCAAACTTAATAGAGGAAAATACATATATGGCAGAAGATACAAAGAAGAGCTTATACATAGTTGTATAAGAGAAATATCCTAATAGGAAAATAGTTTTTGATAAACTCTTGAGGCTGTTGCTAAAAGAGGAAAGTATAAACACTTACATGTAGAGCATGTTCTCGTGTGTCATGCGACACGGAGTGCTGTAGACAGGAAATGCAACTAGTAAGTGTTACCTCTGCAGAGTGAAAAAGAATTTCACTTTGGCACTTCCGCCTTTATATTGCAGCTCGCTACGCCACCTAGTGCCTACTGGCAGATACACCTCTGTGTCCCCTAGGGTTATAAAAATCTATAATATGGAATTTTTGTCCCCCCTTCTAAGCAAAATTTAAAATGGACTATTCAACTTCTGGTTCAACATATTTTTCGTTATACTCCGAAATATATTTAGACAACCTCGTTGCGGTTCGTTTATTTCTGAACGAAGTTTTATGATTATTGCATCTTTCCTTCTACCGTCTGCTTAATTGATGTGGTTCATATCCGGTCTGTTATTATTTTCAACAGTACCTTAATAAACCTGAATACCTTAATAAACCTGATATTTCTGATGAGATAAAGTAAGAATTCTCCTAAGTTGTAGCCATGTCAGTGCTACTGTATGACTACATCACTTGTAGATTTTAACGAAACTACATCACTTGTAGATTTTAACGAAACGCTTAGAGAAAAAGCTAGATAGGAACTATAAAAGGATACTGAATGCTGTCTTTAACAAATCTTGGAGGTAGCACACACACACACACACACACATGTATGTATATATGTTGATGTAGATATTTGTGCATGTATATATATATGAGTATGTGTATATGTGTATATATATGGATCTGTGTGTGTGCGCATATGCGTGTATAATTGTATGTATAGACCTATGGGAGTATGTTCGTGTATGATACTAACCTGCATCCGGTATTGAGGCTCCGGTTCTGAAGCATCAGGGAGTGTGGAGTCACCTCATCATTACTATCATGTCTTCGTTAAAAATCAGGTTTTGATTGAATTAGGTTTATGACATGTTAGTCCGTCTCAATATGTATATATATATGTGCGTGTGTGTGTGTAGGTCTATGTTTTATTGTGTGTCTATGCAAGTATATATACGTTTGTGTATATGTGTATAAATATATACAGATCTATGAGTGTATGCAGTATATATATGTGTGTGTATATGTGCACATAGAGACAGATCTGTGTGTGTGTGTGTGTGTGTGTGTGTGTGCAGTTGTACGACCACTTACCCCCTTTCAGACAAGTCATCTGACGAACAAGACATACTGAATACTGTTGGAGAAGTAAGTGACGTTCTCCTGTAGACACCTATACATAGACACATAAGTGTAGTCCGACTAGCAAAAGTCAATATTCATCAGTTCTGATTCAGATTCAGGATGCTGTGCGGAAGACCTGCCAGACCAATAGTGACGGTTGGCGAGAGAGAATCATGGGTATCTGTGCTGTTATCGCGACCTAATTTATGATCTCCAGTTATATACGATACACAAATATATGTATTTATCCCACTCCACCGCCACGGACAGGATGTGGTACAAGGTCAATTTTTAGTGAAGTAAAACTGTTTATATTCTCATAGACTGGTGTTGCCTAACCCAGGATAAAGAATCCAGTCTGCCTTATTATTTACCTGTAGCTGGTGGAGGTGAGAGTATGGATTCTTGTCTTTTCCAAAGGCATTAGCGCGGATCGAAATGCACAGCCTCGTTCAGCATTTGTACTCAGGCTGCAGCTTTCATTTTCTATAACGATGACCGTACTTCCTACGGTAAGTTTTTTTACCATACACAATGTTCCCTTCATAATTAATTTAAACAAGTAAAAAGCTTAGTTACAATATCAATGTTTTTAATAACAAATATAGTTAAAAATCACCTTTAAAAATCATATCAGACATATCTATTCGACCCAGAGTTGGTAGTATTGGCAATTAGAAACTATTTACTCCGTTATCGGAAGTAAAGAACACTACTGCGTTCCCTTAACTTTATGGCGTTAAATATCGTTCAGTCACCTATGACCGATTGGACATACAAGTCATCACCAGCCCCAAATCCATACTTAACAGTAATACACAAACCTCCATCTTCAGGCCAACCCCACGGATTTCTGGCCCACAGGAACACAAGGATGAACCAGCAAACCCCAAATCCTCTAACCCTACAGTAGAATCTCAAGGCACCTTCACTAATCCCCTCTTAATACACTCTACTTCCCACGGCGTTCATCCTACCTCATTTGATGAACGCAATGGAGACGGGGCGGAGGATATAGACAATATCTATTCCCTTACTGAAAGTGAAAAAATCAAACTGCGTTCCTTTAATATTGAGACGGACTAACATGTCATAAACCTAATTCAATCAAAACCTGATTTTTAACGAAGACATAATTACGAAGACATTTCATTACTAATGAAGAGGTGACTCCACACTCCCTGATGCTTCAGAACCGAAGCCTCAATACCGGATGCAGGTTAGTATCATATTCAGGACACATTGCGACATCACTTACCAAGTGAAGAGGTTAGAATGCAATTATCCCCTAAAAATGAAAATCCATAAAATATTTCCATTTTAAGAGGGAAGATAACAAGCGCTATTCTCTTGCCAAAGTGTTTCGCATTTGAGATAATTTCTCTCTCTCTCTCTCTCCCCCCCCTCTCTCTCTCTCTCTCTAACTCCCATTTCCACACGCATATCATCATCATCATCGTCGTCGTCTCGTAACATAGTTACTTGGGTCTTGGGGCGCTACTATGAAGTATGTCTTGGATAGTAATAACCTGTCGGAGTCCATCCCTCTCCAGGTCAGACGTATCTACTTGCTAGATAAATCATAATTGTACGAAAATGTTTTTTTTATTGCAAGCAGACTTTTGACTGTGAGATTCATAACTGATTATCTTCCTATCTTACCCATCATTCAAAACAATTGTTTAGTTGTAAAATCTGCAACGTTTATTCATACAAATTTTGACAAAAACAGAACAAGAAAAGACTTGTGAAAATGGTAAAGAAGAATTATCCTTAGCCAATATACTTATTTTAATTCAGAATCGTACAATTCCCCCAGAGACACGACGGGGACACACACTACATAAATAGCAATGGGACACACAACGGGACACATTACATAAACAGCCTTTGATCCATTTAATCTTTTGAAGATCGATATTCAGGCTATTGATACTTGGAGATTGCTAAATATTCATGGCAACTCTAATATATCTCATGCGATGGCCGTAAAGGTTTTCATATTATCTTTTATATTTTCTAAGGTTTTTTTTCTTTTGCCTTCTTTTTCTTTTTTCTTTTGTTTTCCCTATTATTTCATTTCCTTCCCCTCTCTTTATCCATGTTTAGTTCTTTTTTCTTACCCTGACCCGGAGTGGTAGCACCTGTAAGGGTCCTATCTATGGATCAAATAGATCTATTCGAGATGATGAAGAGTTTATCTACCTAAAATGAATATGAAGTCCGTTTCTTGGTTAAAAGTGACTAAGAATAGTATTCCATTTTTATCTAAAGTGGAAAGCGGTTTTTCTATTTTAGTGTCCCATATTCTTCAATTATTGATTTTCTGAGTGTTGTAAAAATATAGATAGCTGGGGGATATGAATTATCCCTCCTTGGACTGATATTCTCCCGGATATAGAAGAGACGCCATCTTGGCCAAGCACGCATGCTTTTGAGCTAAAATATGAATGTATTAAATATGAAGTTATTTCAGTTATGACAATTTATTCAGCTCATATTTTCATAAACATGGAATGTGCCCCAAAGACGATCGATATTGAGCCGATTTCACTTTCTGTTGAGAAGGAATATCGAGACTGATGAAAGACTTTCGAGAATTTCATCGAAGAATGCGGAGACCTAACAAACTACACTGTCTAACCAAATGCGTCCTCGCAATCGTCTATGAATATTTTATTGATACAGGATAATACTGGAAATTCTGAACAAGATTTTCATTAAGAATAATAATGAGATATTCGGTAGAAACATATTCACCACAAAACATCATCAGCCTTTAAAAACATTAGACGAATTTATTTGTGAATTTCAGCAAAAACTGTTCATTCAAAGTCGCCACAGCGGAACTATGATGGCACGCCCCCTTTACTGGCCGTTGGGGTCGCTGGTTCGAATTCCCAGTATTGACCAAATGGCCGTCTTTGGTCAATCGGTCAGTTGACCGCCCACTCCTCATTGAAACGAAATTCTTGGTTGGCGATTTCCACCTACGATCCACCCTCCACCTGCCACGTTGTGCTTTTTGACCTCAGGTAGGGGGTCTGATCAAGAGTTCACGCCCAGACTGAGTTAAGCTGTCAAAGTGATATCACAAATGAAAAAAAAAGTTCCAGTGAAAACAATACGGTCAGGCAGTTAAATTGCATATACAAGTTTATATATAACAAAGTAAAAGATACAGGTTTTGAATATCCCTTCCCGTTTGAATTTTCGAAGTGATGTGATCAGATTCTTGGGCTGATAACAAAAATCTATTCAAAATTTTGTCTCGAACCGGCTTGGAACTCAGCTAGTTAATATCAACCAGCAAAACTTTCTCTTGGACTGTCGGTAACTTGCTTTTCGGGAACTCACTGAACTGGCAAATTTCTCCCGGGAACTCTGGCTCGACTGCCTCGACTGGCAAATTTCGTAAGAACCCTGGCTTAAATAATATTAGATCACTACGCGAAGTAAATCAGTTATCTCGACCGACTCACTCAAAAATAGTCCCCACAAGAAATAGTCCCTACCTACCGCCTTTCAATCACTCCCACTTATTATAATTATCATCTGTCACTGATATCCACAACTTGGGTGTAATTCGGCTCATCATGACCAAATCATGACCAAATCACTCAAAAGTAGTGCTTCCGAGAAAAAGTCCCTTCCCGTTTGACTTTTCTCCGCGTTTCTTTTTCTCCAAACCCTTTTAATTGTCACCTGTTAATACCACTCACTATGATTACTATCTCACACCATTCCCTCAGGATACTTTTAATTAAGTCCCCATGACCGAATCTCATTCCCAAGGACGATATGTTTTTCATCGATGTCATTGGGTCTCATTTAACACCTCTCGTGACCTGTTTGACTCGATTTCCCCTGTGGGTCACCCAACAGATGTTTGTACTTTGAAATCCTTCTAACGTAGGAAATAGCATTGTTCGATTAATTTTCATATCTCAGGCAAATAGGTATTTTTAGATATTTTTTAAATTAGTAATTTAAATCTAGCGGGAATAATATTTTAGATTTTGTTGTTAGCAAAACTTTTCTGAAAAAATAAAAAAATTTTGCTAACATTATTTTTTTCCCTTCACTCACAAATTTTAAGATTTTAACTTCTTAGAACCCAATTACCATCAGCCATTATATCACAACAGTAGTGTGAAGAATTAATGAGTGTGTTCTTCATTAATGAACTATATTTTACCAGTATACGGCAACGTTTACTGGAAAACGTAAGTCTGACTCTTTTTCAATCATACAACCAAGCAAGGGACCTGGACATTGCCGTTAGGTTCTGTCGTTGAAGTATGGGGCTACCCATATTTGGGTTCAATAATTATACGCTAGCTGTCACTCAAAATAATAATAATAATAATAATAATAATAATAATAATAATAATAATAATAATAATAATAATAAAGACAACCAGCTAACTCTGGTATGAAAAAATAATGTGGAGTATAATAATGATAATATATTAATTAACAAGAAGCAAAGAACTTGTTATCTCGCGGATTTTGTCATCACGGCTGATCACAGAGTGAAAATGAAAGAAAACGAAAATATGGAAAGATGGATACTTGGACCTGGCTAGAGAACTGAACCCCCCCTAAAAAAAAAAAAAAAAAAAAAAAACAAACTGTGGAATATGAAGGTAAACGTCGTAATTCCATCTCAAATCATCCAGAAAAAAGTGAAATTGTCACCCACACCCTTCAATTTTTCTGAAATTTTGTCCACGTGTTGACTATGTTAAAATAAGACAATCTTCAAACTTTGAGCTTCAAATTCCAAAAATTGGCCGTTATGTCGATTTTTAGCTCACCAAATTTGTGTGACATGGCCTGGATGATTTGACATGGAATTACCGCATACCAATTGTTATTGGTGCCCTTGGAACGGCTCTCAATGGTTTGGAAAAGAGTCTGGGTGAAATGGAAACCAGAAGAAGAATCGAGACTATCCAAATAACAGCTTGTTAAGATCGGCTAGAATTATCCAGAAGAGTCCTGAAGACCTGAACTGACTTATTGTCATTCAACCTCAAGTGAACTACCAGCCAAGGCGTGAAAAACTATCATGGAGTGAAATAATAATAATAATCATCCTGCAAATGTTGGCTTAAATTTCCCTTTAAGGTACACAACTAAAAGGGAAAAAAAGCCCTCGGAATATCAGGGAGAAAATGACCAGAACTCACTTCGTGGTCAACACGGATAATCTAGCCGGAATATTTCGAACACATTCTGCTGGTGCTTTAATTGTTCTTTCAGATAATGCAAATGACTGGTTCAAAAAATTCTCATCTATCCAAGATTGGCAAAACTGATGAATAAATGCATACAAGAAGGAAACGTAACCAAATGAATGACAAAGGAAAAACTATCCTGATCCAGAAAGACCCCCCAAAAAGAAACTGTCCCCAGCAACTATAGGCCAATAACATGTTTACCTATGATGTGGAAAATACTGACCGCACAAATAAAAGAAGAGATCTAGTACTCACTTGATTGCCGCGGATTGTTTCCGGAAGAACAAAAAGGATGCCGCAAGGAAACAAGAGGAACAAATGACCTACTATACATAGATCAGAGCATCCTTAAAGAAGTACAAACAAGGAAAAGAATTTTGCCATGGCAGTCCTACGACATGATTCCACAAACCTGGATAATCGAGTGCCTAAAGATATATAAAATATCAGATACAATAATAAAATTCATAAAAAAACGTGGAAAATTGAAAAGTAGAATTGACAGCGTGGATAGACAAAGAGGCATCTTCCGGAGAGACTCCCTTTCACAACTGCTATTTGTCATAGCAATGCTTCCACTCAACCACATAATCAGGAAATGTACTGCGGAATACAAATTTAGTAAATCACAAGAAAAAATAAATTCTTTAATGTACATGGACGACATCAAGATTTTTGACAAGAATGAATAAGAATTAGAAACACTTATACAAACAATAAGAATATACAGCCAAGATATAGGAATGGAGTTCGGCATTGACAAGTGCGCCATATTAGTGATGAAGAAAGGAAAAACTATAACGGCGAATGGAATAGAACTACCGAATCGAGAAGAAATTAGGACACTAAGAGAAAAAGAGAACTATAAATACCTGGGAATACTTGAAGGAGACGCCATCAAACAAATAGAAATGAAACAAAAGTAAGAAAGGAATACTTCAGAAGAACAAGAAAGTTCCTAGAAACTAAGCTATGTAGCAGAAACCTTATCAAGGGAATAAACACATGGGCTGTCCCTCTCGTAAGATACTCGGGACCATTCCTAAAATGGACAAGAGAGGAGCTCTGACAGATGAACCAAAGGACAAGGAAACTTAACCATGCACAAAGCATTTCACCCCGAGAGATGACACAGACAGACTCTATGTGCCAAGGAAAGAGGAAGGAAGGTATCTCGCCAACATGAAGACTGTGTAGATACGACAATCCGAGCACTTGACGAATACACTAATAAAAGTAAGGAAATACTAATTGCAGCAGCCAAGAAAAACAATTGCAACACATTAATAAACAGAAATACATAAAAAAAACTTAAAAAAATAGAAATTGGAAGAAAAACAACTACTTGGATACTTTAAGCGTAAAACTCAAAAGATATCACATCCGAAGACAGGGGCAGAAAAGGAAACCTCAAGAGAGAAATCGAATTCCTTATAATCACAGCACAAGACAATGCCATAAGAACAAACTATGTAAAGGTAAAAATAGATAAGACGCAGCAGAATAGAAAGTGCAGAATGTGTGGAGACAGAGACGAAACAGTTAATCATATAATAAGCGAATGCAGCAAACTAGCACAAAGAGAATACAAGACTAGGCTATGTGGGAAAGGTGATCCACTGGGAATTGTGCAAGAAATTCAATTTTCATCAAACAACTAAATGGTATAAGCACAAGCCTGAATCTGTCCTGGAGTATGAGATGCATAATATTATCTGTGACTTCGAGATACAAACGGATCACCTAATCCCGGCCAGGAGACCGGACCTAGTAGTGATTAACAAGAAGAGAACCTAGCATCTCGTGGATTTTACCGCCCCGGCCGACTACCAAGTAAAAAAGAAAGAAAGCGAAAAGATAGACAAATACTTGGATCTTGCTAGAGAACTGAGGAAACTGTGGAACATGAAGGTGAAGGTTGTACCAATTCTAATTGATGCCCTTGGAACGGTCTCCAAAGCCCTGGAAAAGAATTTGGGTGAATTAGAAATCAGAGGAAGAATTGAGACCATCCAAACTAAAGCATTGTTGAATAGGCTAGAAGAATCCTGGAGAAGAATCACCGGCTACGGCAAGTGTGAAAACATAATAATAATAATAATAATAATAATAATAGTAGTAGTAGTAGTAGTAGTAGTAGTAGTAGTAATGTAACTGTTGTGGGTGTGGCTTCGTTTAAAAAAGCAATGTTGGTTTTGTCATGGCTATTCACGTATAAACTGTCCAGCAAAAGATTGTGATTGTTTTTCGTGTTGAAGAAGGGGTCACTACATCCGGATTTGCCAAACCAAGAATAAAAGTAATGTTACCGCGGCAATATTGTCTCCCTCTCTTTGTACCACTTTTTCTGTTCCTCATTATTTGAATTCTGCTTTGAACCTGAGAGTGAATGGAGATAGAATTTAGTTCTTTTAGAAATTCTTTGTTGTTATTTATATTGTTTAAGGAAAGAAACAACAAAAATGTTCAAAAGGAAAGAAACAAAACAAAAAACAAAATAAATAAATAAATAAACTAATATAAGAAGCTAAACGATTAACCGTACCCAGAATATGATAAACAAATAAAGGTGGCATGCTTCTCTCTCCCATATCATTTGCGAAACAAAATTCAATTTCAAATGAATCTATTCTTTTAGTAAGATATAAATTAATTTCCTTATTGTCTTCATGATGTTCTCATGCAAATGGATTTTATTCCAAAACTTAATTACATATATCATTGAATATCATCATCATCATTATGATCAAGTCATGCGGACAGCAAGGATTCCCATGATTATCTCTCGCCACCCGTCCCGGAGGACTTTGTCACGAGCGATGGCCGTCCTTCGTACGCGTAGGTGTCCACATGAGAACGTCACTTATGAGTTTTTCCTTGCTTCTCCGGCAGTGTCCAGCACGTCTTGTTCGTCTTATTTGGATGGCTTGTATATTAGGAGGTAATTGGCCGTACAGCTGCTTTTGTGTGGGGTCCTGCTTCCAGGGTTTGTTCAAGACAGCACGCAATATCCTTGTATAGTTCCCATTTAACTTTTTTTACAAGGGTTTCATTAAAGTTCAAGTGGTGCAGTCATACAGTATCACTGATACGACAACAGCTTGGAAGAATTCTCGCAATATCTTATTCGAAAGATATTCGATATTTATCAATATCAGTCCATCCCTTTCCTATGCGTATATTGACATCGCTTTCCTTAAATGAGATTGTAACTTACCAAAATCGAAGCATTTTTTAGTTGCCACAACAGTAGCCGGAAATTATCCTCTACACATACAGGCGCGTGTGGCAAGAAGATAAAATTCTGTAGTGGAAAGAATCTGCTTGGAAACCCACCTAAGATCATAGATAAACATTCTTAAGAAATCAATAATTGCCAACTAGACACCAAGCTTTACGGGGGATGAACTCAATAAAGTCCTAAAAACAATCAAAAACAGAAAAGCTGCATGCTTCAAAGAAATACATTCTGAAAACAAGCAAATTTGACGACATACTTCTCCAATTAGTATATAACCAAAACACAATACAGAAATGGGCGAGACTCTGCATCTTCCTCTTTCCGAAGAAAGATGACCTCGGAATCACTAAGTACTACAGATTTATTCTTACTGTCATAGTTGTTGAAGTTTATAATACGCTACTTCTCTATTGCATCCGACCTGAAGTCAAGAAAAGAATTGTTGAATTTCTTTTCGACGATACTGACAGAGCCAGATAAAAAGAAAGAATTGATGGAAAATTTTCTTTCTAGTCGGCATACAGTGACAACGCATCTATTTCGTTGTTATTCATTAATGTGCTCGGACTAATATCTTTATCTGCCTTGTGACTATAACAACAAACATATTAGCTTGAATAATGAATAATCTTATTATAATTCACTAAATTTTCGCCTGTAAACGTAAGGTACTGCCATTTTAGGTAGGATTTCAACAAAAGTAATTGTTAAGATTATCCTTTGAAATTTTTTTGCACTATAGTAAAGACATAGATACAAATAGAAAGATCTTCATTTCAGACCGGTACTCAGGCATTTGGATATGTTTGAGTGTGTGTGTGTGTGTGTGTGTGTGCGTGTGCGTACGTATGCCCGTTCTCGTTCAGTTTAAAAATAGTCTGAAAGCCAAAAACTTTAATGCTCTCACCATGTAATTGAAGCACCCCATCTTTGCTTTAACCCATCCTGTCGGTGGGGCTTAGAATACGTTTACTATATCCCCTGCGCATGGGTAAGACACCTCTGCTCTACTGCCTCGTAACCATTAAACTACACACGACACCCTAGTGTAATGCAGATTAAAAAGGTTTTTATAGAAAGGATATCATTAAGCTATTCATTAGTGAAAAGACCAAATATGATTTTTCATATTTACACGAAAAAGCCGGTTTAAAATAAACAATTTATTTAATAGATCCACGTAGACAAGCAAATTGAATAGTTCACCATTTTGTAAGGTAATTTTAATCGATCTCTCAATCGCATTTTTCAAGAGAAAAGCAACTTGTTCTCAGTATTACTATCTTTCCAAATTGGTAACAGATTGTATTTATAGGTGTCAATGTATTGATTTCTCAAGAATTGATCCATGAAATGTAAAAAAAGGTTGTGTCCTCGAAACAGTGGGCATATTTATAAATGCCAAAAGTTAACTGGGTTAGTAGAACTGGATTTTTTCTTCGTCTTAATTGATGTTGCTTTATTCTCAACTCCCTCAAGTCGTTATTGTTATGAGGAAGAGTGCTCATCGGAACAATAAAGTATAAGCTCTTAGTGAGACTTGAACTTACGTCAAAAGTAATGACAATGATGACTGACAATGCTTCATCAAAATATAAATAAAGCATGCAATACTAATATTAGCAGCGTGTTCAGACAACACTAAATATGCCACCGACAAATCAGAGAAAACCGTATGAAATGGGCTTATAAATCTAATTTGGATTTCTGCGGTGCCTAAAATGCATCTGATGGTGAGGCTCAAGATCTTTTTTTTATTATTCATAGTCCATTTTGACCCGATTAAAATCCCATCTATGGGTCAAATAGATCTGTTTTAAAATTATTCGTATTCGATATTATGACATAACACGTGGGTGCAAAATAAATTAATTGGACCAGAAGAAACGGATTTATTGCGAGTCAGAAACTTGTATATTCGTTCATTTTAATTTTTGCTTCTTTTTACCACAACGCACTCGGGTCGTTGTTTCTAAGTGTTTCTCGTTTCCTAAGAATTCAACTCATTTGTAAGATTTGAGCATGTAGATGACATTAAAAGAAAAACAATGGCACTGAGTTTCAGGCGTGCTTTGACCAATAGAAAAGTTGCTGAATTCAAGGGACTTATTTTTGCATATGTCTATAATAAAGCAAAAGTGACACATCGCCAGATAACACGCACTGCCATTCTTCTCAACCGCTCAACGGACATATACATGTATATATACGCTCCATTCTTAAACCCGCAACAGTTCTATCCACGCCAACGCTCATGTCACATAGAAATCAAATCTAATCGTCCTACCCCTCAGAACAAGTGTCGCTTTAATGCCGACACGCATAACCCATGTTGAGACCTCACTTAACAGTTCTACCCACGTAAATTAAATGTCGCGCAAGAGACCCGCTCAACAGTCCTATTTTTATTTTGAAGAAGTCTTAGGAAGCTATTGTGATTATTGGTGGCGTTAGGTATTACTTCAATGATAATTTTGGATTCCATCTATCTACTACTATAAGGTAGTAGAATTTAGCGGACCTGCAAAGTCTATATATATTCGGGACCATGGTCGGTCTGTTTTAGGTCAAGGACTATATTTGATTGGGGATGACTTAGCTGCCAAGGCACAGCCTTCAGATGAGTTTACGCTGTTTTCGATATCCTTGTTCGGACAGTACACATAACTGCGCATAAGGCTTTTCATCCTTATAATCCCAGGGTGGCCAGCATGGAAATCATTCAGAATTCTCCTTTGTAGTGTTGTGGGAATGACGACTCGCCCACTATGTTGCTGTACTTCGTCGCATAGAGAGAAAATATCTTAAGTCCGTTGGTCCTTTTCACAAATGTTTGCTTTGGTTTTACTGATAAACTCATCGTTAAGAGCTTCTCGTTTGATTTGGTCGAGAGTTACCGGGACCTCTCTTACTGTGTTGCATAATGCGGTTTAAATTCGAATAGACGCAATCACAGTATCTTCAAGAGGTCCCCTGTGTTTCGGGATTAATCTAGATAGTCCGTCGGCATGACAGAGTTTTTTAGACGCTTTAGGAATTTTAAAATAATAATTTAAGAGGATTGTTGCCCATCTCCACAGTCTATTTGCTGTATGCACAGGCAGACCACTTTTAGAACCAAAGATGGTAAATAATGGTTTATAGCCCGTCGGCAATGTAAAATGTCTACTATGAATGTACCAGTGAAACTTCGTGACTGCAAAAAAAATCCCTAATGACTCCTCAATTTGTGAGAAATTCTTTTCTGTGGGAAGAAGTGTTTTCGACACATTAGCAACTGCTTTGTGAGATCCATCTAGCATCTTATGTAGAATACATGCCACAATACCATACGAGTTGGCATCACTGGCAACTATAATGTCCAGGTCTGGGTTATGGTGGATAAAAAACAAGTCTGACGCCAAGTCTTCTTTTATTTTGACAAATGCTTTCTGGCATTCAGGTGTCCACTCCCAGCCTTTGTCTTTTTGTTAGAAGTTCGTTTAACGGAGCACGTACGTCGTGCATATTATGTATAAATACCTGGTAGTAGTTTGCCAATCCTAAGAAACGAAAGGAAGAGACGTTTTTGGGAGCTGACATGTCCTTGATTGCGGTAGCCCGTTCAGGATCTGGCCTTCTGCCATCTTTGTCTATAATCTGACCTAAGTATTTAATCTTCTCCAAAAAGATGACTTTATGAACATATTCCTTGTGTTATTCTACATTTTGGCTCTTCATCAACGTCGTCCAAATATGCAACCGTGAAGTCAAAGCCGCTCAACATAGTGTCCATTACTTGTTGGAAGATTGCCGGTGCGACTTTGACCTCGAACGGTAGACGTTCGAAATTGTACAACCCACAATGGGTGTTGATACAGAGAAATTTAGAACATTATTCCCCCCACCTGTATTTGAAGATACGCATCACTGAGGTCGACTTTGAAAATGTTTTTCCTCCATTTAGTTTCATAAAAAATCCTTCCGGGCTAAGGGGAAAGGATAGTGATAGTCTTTGAGTGCCGCATTAAGCCCCGTCGAGAAGTCGGCGCAGGCCCGGATCTCCTTTGACTTATATAGATGATCGGTGAAGCCCATTGACAGGACTCAATTTTCGACAAGACCCCGGTTCTTTCAAGTCTGTCGAGTTCTTTATTTGTTTGTTGTAAAGAGGCGAAGGGCACGTTTCTTTTTTTCTTAAACACTGGCTGGATGTCATCTTTTAAGTCAAATTTTGCCGTCATCTTATTATATCAACCAAGGCCCCCAGAAAAGGTTTCTTTTAAACACTTTATTAATTTTTTTGCCTCGGTGAACAGGTATTCAAGTTTCTTAGCAAAATGAATTAATTGGGATGTCCCACAACTTAAATTTCTCCATCCAGTTGGTGCCGAATAAATTTCCTGTATTCTTTAGTATGGACATTTTTAGTTTTAACGTTCTTCCTTGAAAGGTTACATTTGTGATAAGTTCTCCTTCAAACTTGATTTTCTCCCCTGTCCTAGCCATTTTATTAGATCTTAGCAATTTTGGTTTTCCCAACTTTTCCCACGTGTGATATTTATGATTGTCACATCTGACCCTGAATCCCACTGTAATTTTATATTTTTATTTAGAATGTTTACTTGCACGTATTTCCTAATGTTTAAACCCATCTCATTTATCTGATTGTGTGTGTTTTTATGCAGCTATTAAACTTATTTAACGCTTGGCAATGTGAGTTCTTGTGCCCGATATGGCTACAAGTTAGACATTTCTTATTCTGGTAAGAGCAATCCTTATACCAATGTAGTGACCCACAACCGGAACACGGGTTAGGAGGCAAGTTATTTTGTTTCTTTTTGTAATGGTTTGATTTAGAGGGAAAACTAGATTGTTTTTTTCTTTTGACGTACCTTTCTTATATGTGCTATGCCAGAGTCCTCGATATCTTTCGAATCTTGGCGTACGCTTACGGGCCTCTGACAGTCTTCCGCTATTTGTTGGAGATTAACGTTTGGTTCATTTTCTAATTTATTCAGAACCCTACGTCTTTGAACAAATATCAGACACTTTAAATTATTGGCACACAATTCTGATAGTTTAAAGTCGTCGCAATACTTGTTCTGACCGAGACGAATGTAGTGTAATCTTCAGTATCCTTTCTAGTTAAATTCATACACTTCCATCTCTTATGAAAGGGTAAAGTTTTAGGACTAAATAGTTCCGTAAGAAATTTAACCGCTTCGATAAATGTCAGTTCGCTTGTTTTGCGAGGTATGACACAAATTTGGTGTACTCCGTGGTGCCTAGTTTTCGAAGTAGTATAGTCTTATAGTCTGCCCAATTTGCACAGTCTGTAGGGTATAAATCTTCTGAAATAGGAGGTGAGGATTATATCCTCGTCTAGAGAATATATGAAATTGTCTATAGCACCCCAGATCGTGTTTTTTGAGAACAGGATTTTCATTTTCACTAATTTGACCCCTATTTGTCAGTTCAAACAAATTTCTCGGCTCTTGTTGAGTTTGAAGTAGCATTTCTTCGAGTTTTTGCTGTCGGATTTCCGTCTTTGTAAAGCGAGTCTTTCTTCTTCAATTCGTTTTAGACATTCAAACCTTTTTAAAGTTGATTTTGCTGTTCATGTTGGAACTTAAGAAATTCATGGCAGATCTAGGTTCGTCCATGTTTGTCTGTGTCTTGTTTTTTAGGATTAAACCGAAATAAAACTTAAGTTAGGTGAAAATTTTTATTTTCTTTGAATTAAAAAAAGAAATAACTTTAATTTCTTTCTCACTCAGTGCCTTTTCTTTTTTTAACAATAGATCTGTAACCAAAAGCTATTGTTCTCAAATAATATTCGTGCGAAAAATGGATTCTGGTAATTTACCGACTCGCGTTCAAGTTCAGTGTAAGTTAGTTACACTTTTTTTTCTCTCGGTTTCCTCTTTCTGGATTGTCAAGTATTGTTGAGTTGAAAAGTTTTTTTCTTCGTTCGGTTTCCTTTTCTGGATTCTGTTTTAGTAGAACAAAGTGTGTCGAAAATAGTATTTCGTGCGTCCAATGTTGAATCAATAACTGTTGACAATTCTCACGTAATCTGTTTGGGGTCCTCAAGGGTTTTTAAGAGTCCTCGCTGCTAAGTTGTAGTGGCCTGATTAGGGGCCAGAATAAAGACACAAGAGAAGAAATGAGTTAAACAAACATTATCAAAGAACAGTAGTACAAACATATAAAAATGAGAAGGTTACTCGCGAGGCTGAAATTACTGCTGAAATGTTGACTCTCCCTTAAGAGCAGAACCTGCCGCTATTTATAGTTGGAAGAGTTCATGCGTGCGCGGTAAATTACCATAACAGTAGGGGAATAAAGGATCACTGCGTCAGTCAATGGAAGTTCGGGAAGGTCATAAAAATGTACGACCACTTTCAATTGAAATCGCTTAAAGATAATATCTTTATGTGACTAGTTTTAAGCGAAATTGGGCCTCAAAAAGTTAATAGTCTGAAAATTGGTGACACCCACACTGGAAAAGAAGTAATGTTCATAATTTTAGGAGAAATTGGAGACATTATGGCCAATCTTTTAATGGTCGGATCTGTGGTATCGGGGATGGGAGAATTCTGCATATATTCAACCGGATAGAGCCACAAAGGATCAGATTTTGACCAGCTGTAGAAGTGAGAGTGTTGTCCAAGTAGCAGTTGACCATAGCAAATAGGCAAGGACCCAAATCATTGAAGCCAGGAATCGACTTATAGTTAAGAGACATAACTATAACTGTGCCCTCTGCTCTACCACAAACTGCACAAAGTGTTACACCTTTCTCTTCCATTAGCACCCTGTCATCAAACGTTGAGTTGTATTTTTCTTCTACATGTGAACCTGTCTCTAGCTCGTGCCTGTCGAACCGGCCTGCACAGATTATTACAACGTGGGATCATCACCATTGTGCTACGAAGATGCACGAGTTGTAGAGCGGGTATTTTCACATAAATAGTTAATCATTCCAAGTATGCATTCTAGTTTTGTCTTATTGGTAGGTGCTGGCATGTGTGTGGGTTAAAATGAAATTACAAAAAATGACAATTTTTCATCTCAGACAGGAAGGAACCTCTGGGCATGTACAAGAAAAAGGACCCACTTCCTACCATCAAGAAAAATCTCTCGGCTGTTCGGGCCTTAAGTGGAATCAGATACTATTACTAGACAGGAAACAATTTCCTTTCCACGAGGTAACTATGAACCACGAATTAAGTCTGAATCCTAAAAGCACATTTTGACTTTGTCTCTCCCTTTTCCTTCCTTCAAGACCACCACTAGAAGGAAGAATATAATGGGGAAATATAATAAGATGAAAAAAAAAACCCAGCGAACATGTACCTGAAATAACCAACAACCTTAAAGTCACATAAAATCTTTAAAACCCCATAATGGCGACCTCGAGACGTAAAAAAAAGAAGACAAAAAAAAATCTTTCAGTGAGTGTCCGCTAGAGAAAGAAAGAAAGAATAGAAATTGTCCCAACCTATTTCGGCTTACCATTTCAGATGCCTAACTATTAAAACGAACTCAACATAAAAAAAAAGGCCTGAGTAAATAACTGCTGTATTCTTTTTACACATTTCACCCCCCACCCCCACACACAAGAAGAAAAAAATGACCAAGGAGACGATAATAACCCTCCTTTGAGAAGGACAATTACGCAACAATCTCTCATAAAGCGATAGAACTCTCTGGGCATGCACAGGAAAAAGAAGCCACTTCCTTCCGGATAAAATGAAATGTCCGAGGAAATTTGAAGTTGGTGATGATAGTCCCGTGGGAAAAGTATATGGCTGGGATTTGGCAGTATGGGATCGCCTCTCTTAGCTGCATGTGACAGTTACATAGAAAATATAATGGCGAGATTCAACCATCGGTTTGAGAAACGATGGTAATTATGTGGGATGTTGTTGATGATGTCTTCCCATTAGTCAAGTGGGGGGGTCACGTGATATTTCTGTCGGAATAGTATCTAACTGGTGTTGGTTAGGGATGTGTACTGTCCAGTCTTTTGTCTCCCAATGAATCACATCACCGGGGCTCGAAACACATCTCGTTTCGACTAACACCACAACCGATTCTACAATCAACTACCAGACGTTCTATTCACATCTCTAATACACATTGTGCCCACATCACTTTCAGCGTCAACTGTCATATCACCGAGGTTCGAACCACCACCACGTTCGGCTAACACCGCTACCATTATACTACCAAGACTGGGTTTTCCACCCACTCTGAAGATATCACTAGCAATTTCTTTTTCTTTTCATCAATACAACTTATTGAAACCTTCCGCCTGTGTTTGTTTTTTCCTTTGCTACCAAACGCTGACTCCTCACCGCTTGATATAACATCTCCCTTTCCAAGACGACCTCTTTATCAAAGATTATATATATTTCACATTTCTAAATATGAGGAGAGATAGGTTTGAAAATTTCTCTCTCCTATTTTGGAACTCTACCGTACCGATAGGTAAGTCATTTATTTTGCCTTTTCCCTCTTTTTATTCAGTTGTTAATCTGAAATTCGTTTTCCTTTCGAATAATTTTTACGGTGAATTTTATTTCTTTTCACTTTTTTGTTGAATTGAAATTCTTTTTCCTTTTAAATATTAAATACGTTTTTTGTTTTTTAAGAAGTTAAAAGGGAAGAAATTCGTAAGTCATTTATTATGACATTATTTTTACCCTTTTTATTCAATGGTTAAACTGAATTCATTTTTCTTTTGAATATTTCATGCGATAATTTTCTTTTCTTTCTTATTGTTTTTTAAAAGAAGTTAAAAAAAAGTGGTGAGTAAGAAATTCGTAAGTCAATTTTTATGGCTTTATTTTTAGTCTTTTTATTCACCGCCCTGTCGGCTGGGGCGTTAGAATGCACCGACTGCACCTCTGCAGAGAGGTAAAACTCCCCCAATGGGGTCACCTGTTGGCCGTGAGTGGCGAACCGTGATGCTTAAGGATAGATCCCAAGTGGATGAGCAGTTCATGACTTGCAATAATTCACTTTGGCCCTATCTTGGGCTAGACGGGCGGTCAGAGAGGCCCCCGATCAATCGGCTGGTCACGTCAAGCCCTAGCACCGATATGATTTTCCCAACCCTATTGCCCTTATGGCAAACCGCAACCACTTTTTATAATATGGGTGCTAGAAGGCGGTGACTGAGGGTATACATGTCCTGTAAATTACGTTAAACTCTATCTGATGGTGATGTTTCAGTTTTGGAGGTTTGGAGAATGTGGAGCACCCATTTATCACCATTGCTCCCTGGTCCACTCTGACCCGGAGTGGTAGTACCTGTTAGTATCCCATCTATGGGTTAAATAGAAAAACATGAGTTGATAAACAAAATTGTATTATGCATTAAGAATGAATTTATTTCACAACTTTGTCGGCATTAAATGACCCACCGAGGTTGTTATGCCGTAAAACAAAACAAACCAAACCAAACCAAACCAAACTTTTTATTCAGTTGTCAAAACTGAAATTCGTTTACCATTTGAATATATTATATGTTGAATTTTATATTTCATTCGTATTGTTTTTTTTTTTCAAAGGCTGAAAGAGACTATCAATCTAGAGGGGTCTGTAATTCAGCATTGGAAGAAGTAGATTCTTTGGATGACCAATAATATAGGGCTTCTTAAACTCACTTTAATCAGTTTTGTGATGAACGAGCTTACTTACCTCCGGCGAAATGCATCTGCTTAGCTTGTCAGGTTTTGCCTGAACTAAGAAACATAGTCGCCATTGACGAGCAGATTTATAAGGTGTGGTCTCGTTCTGTCTCGTTCGTGGGGTGAGTATAGCGTCGCCCATGCAAATTATGCCGACAGTATAAAAGTTTTTTTTTTTTTTTTTGGCCAGAGAAGGGCAGCAATCTACATAGGAAGAAAGACTGTAAGCGTGACGTTACTTCTACTAGAACTCACAAGCTATTTCGGAACTACTCCATAATGAACGGTTTCGACGTGAAATTAATACCCGAGTTTGATGGATCCCCTACTAGTCCGTCTATTGTTGAATGGTTCGAGAAAGCGGAGCGCGTCTGCAGGCTGTCCAAGATAAAGGCGCCAGCAGAAGTTATCCCGTTGAGATTGACGGGAGGTGCTTACGCAGTCTACCAACAACTCAAGGATGAAGCAGACTTGGATGAAATAAAAATGCTCTGTACACAGCATTCGGCATGGAAGAAGTTCATTGGGCAACGACTGCCCAGGTGAAACTGTTGACGTGTACCTAGCTGATTTACGGAAGCTGTCGGTAGCATTTGGCGGCGTAAGCGACCGAGTACTGGGATGTGCGTTCATGGAAGAGCTGCCTGAAGACGTCAGCCAGCTTATGTGAGCATAATCAAAACCGGGGGAGATGGGTATTGACCAGCAGCTGGCCAGGGCCCGTACCATTGTAAAGGAGGCTGAACACGCTGCAGAAGCTGCAAGGGTGGAGCAAACGCCATCTAAATCATAAAGTGCTGCTTACGATTTCCGTCATCTCAAACCTCATGAGAGTCCCGAATATGGTGGTCCCTATCACTTCTTCCGGATAAAAGGGATAGACCAAGTGCCGGAGATTCCGAGAGATACGAAAGAACCGTATAAGATAGGTGATCCCGTCTGGGTCAAACCCCCAAACGTACAGTGTACCACCAGATTCGGCAGAGGACGAGTTGACGGAATGATCAGCTCCCACACCGTCCAGGTCAATGGGGTGCCACGCCATGCAAGGGATCTTCGCCCACGGCGGGAATCGACTGCTTCGGGAGAAAGCTATCAAGAAGCGGTGATGACTGACCCGCACGACATAGACGCGGAAATGTTGCCCCCTCCTCTCCGAAGAAGTACTCGTCGAAGGCGGTCGCCCCCTCACTGCCATCTGTGGGATCATGAGATCAGGGGGGGGGTGATGAACGAGCTTACTTATTTTCTTTCAGGGGAGAGATTCCAGAATCTGGTACGATAGTTAGATCGCCTTTTGGAGAAGAGCTCACATGTTTTTTCTGGCTTCTGTGTCTAATAGCTGCATGTATAGATCTGACTCCTTGGGCTCATTTGCATATAAGGTCATTCCAATTCTATCCTCCATGGATACCACGAAGAGACAATATCTAAAAGATGATCTCTATAAACAGTTTATTAGCAAACATATATAAATGTGGACAAAAAAGGAAAACTGCTTCAAAGGGGTACTACTCCACCACGTAGAGCTTCTAGTTCTTTGGGCACATGCTTCAGAATATGGCTAGGGAGATCACTTAAGCACTCACCAGGTGGCAGGCGTTTGTGACGTACCTCAGGGAAGGAACCATATCAATTGGCTAAAGCTAAAAGCAGTCCATCTTACACTTATTCAGCTACTAAATCATAGTTCTTCTCAGATGCAACTATTCCACAGTAGTGACATACAGCAACAAAGAAGGGGGCACAAGGTCCCTTCATCTTTGTCAGATGACGCAGTAAGTGTTCCAATGGGCAGCAGATTACAACATTTCCCTTTGGACAGCTCACATTCCAGGAAAGAAGAATGTTTTGGCAGACAGTCTATTGAGGGGTCAAGCGGTTGACAGAATGGAGCTTAGATCTGAGGATAGTAGACTTAATTTTTCGAAGGTTCGGTTGTCCAGATATAGACTTCTTCGCTGCCCGGAAAACAGAAGATTGGGGGTGTTTTGCTCCCCTTATCCAGTATATGCTGCATATGCTTCAGATGCTCTGAGCATAAATTTGAAGGGGATATATGCATTTGCGTTCCCTTCCCCAATATTGATTTATCTGGTCTTTCAGAAAGTGTCGCTAGAAAGGGGTGTATTCTTCTTCGGGTAGCCTCACATGCTCCACGTTAGTCATGGTATCCTGTCCTCTTCGACCTGCTAATAGACTTTCCAGGGGAATTACCTATGACATCGAAAATGCTAACTCAAAAACGGACAAATAGTGTATTCAGACCCAACAGTCTAGTAGCAGGGAAAATATACAGCTTAATCTAACAAAAGCTTATTAGGACCCATGATTTTCGGCGATTGCTTCATGTTGGGCTTTGTTTAATGGAGACATCCCCCAAGCGACTCATTAGTTTTCAGAAAGCACATTTGCATATCTTTATTTTAGAGATGTTGCTTGCGGCAAAGTAAATTGATCCATCTTCAAAAGAAGAAGTGAGATTGTTCCTTTTACTTTTTCCCTCACCAACCGAAGTTCTGCTACAAATTCTATTTCTTGATTTAGTTATACTGGTCAGTATAGCTGTTGATATAAACTGAGGGTTTTCAAAGTAAAACCCTTTTATGAGACCTGTATATTTCCCTCACTCCCTCCTCTTTAAAGTTCCTGGTTGATAAAGGTGCTCGTATAAAAGTGAAGTATATATCTTCTTTGGTAAAGAGGTTTTCTTGGAAAGAGAGATAATTAAGAATAAATAAATAAATTCTACTCGGACGGTTAAAGGTATTTTAAGTATAATTGCATTAGTTATACAGATAAGTATAGTATCCCATAAAAAGTGGTTTTCCTTAATAAAAAAATAAAAATTCTCTCCTAACGGGTCCAATACGACTTTCGAGAATTATCTTCAGAGGAGAATTTTTCTTTCTTTCTTCTTTAGGAACAAATCCTAAATTTCTTCGAAATAGACTAACTCATCCATGTTTCTTTTGTTTCTTATAAGCTAGAACCAAATAGCTTGAAATAATCTACATACGCCTATTTCTTGTATCTAAGTTATTACTGCTCTCCCGGTGAACTATCAAGCTATATAAAAATTCCCAATTTTGTCCGCTGCCAAATGTAGGCTTTCAATGGATACCTAAAAAAGAGGGGTAATTCTGGTTTGCAACCCGTTAAATACCCCTTTCCCACAACCACGCCTGGCATCAGTAGCAGTCGGAACCAACCTCAGACCCTTAGGGACTCAAAGGACAGCAACTCCACTTTTTCTTTTTTTTTTCACAAAATTTCTAAAGAAAATAAGTAAAGAAAAAAATACAAAAACAAATTTAACAGATGTATGAAACATTTGTTAGTAGTTTTTCTTTTCAGTTATTTTACCTTTTTTAAAATTGTTAATTGTCTCGCATATAAACTCATGTGCATAATCGTCCCTTTTTCGTTGTAATTAAATTCTTTGAAACAATATTTGCCTCTAGCCTCACTTGATATTTTTATTAGTTACCTTTTAGATAAAATCTGATTTCGACATCAGACATATGGAGCCTAAAAAGTTAAATTTCCTAATAAAGGCAGTATACGACATCTTACCAACACCAATCAACCTACACGTCTGGAGGTTAGCTACGTCCGACCTATGCAGAGCATGTGGAAAACTGCTAGCCTGAAACATATTCTCACGGGATGCGAGTATGCTCTAAGAAGCTACACGTGGAGGCACAATGAAGTCCTCGAGATTTTTGCGAAGGCGTCAAAGATATTTTGTGAGACTGCTTAAAAGGCTTTTACATAAACAAAACAATAGATTTCGTTAAAGATGGAAATATTTCGAAATTTTCGCGTCGAAATAGACACATTTTTTCACTGTTTGATGACTGCACGGGCTGGCGCATTGTATGTAATTAAAAACATCAACTCGTATTTCCAACTGAAATAACATTAACGGTACAGTTAATCAAAAGGAAGTTTGGAGATGCCGAACTTGGCGGCTCATCGAGACGCTGAGAGGCTGGCATTTCTGAATCAATCGTTGCAAACCGAAACCGCTTGGTCGTGGCGAATCCGGGATATCTTCCCGGACTGGCAGCTACAGCTCCATAAAATTCGACGGCAAGAGCGATTTCTGTTCGAGTGTCGTGAAGCCCTTCGAAGACTACCTAAGTCTAGTGACGCCTCATGGCCTCTGAGGGCACTGTATCGGGCATTAGTGGAGGGGTCCGTCTCGGATCCGCTCGTGGAGCGGCTCGGCTCGTCGTTAGAGGAAGTCCGCTCACAGTGGAATTGGGCGCCAGGTGCTGGGTTCATGAACAACTCCGAGTTCTCCCTCACCTGGCGAATAGCTCGGAATGCGTTGCCGCTCGCAAGCGCGCAATACAAAGCGCACGCTGCTGATTTTCCATCTTGCACCCGTTGCAACAGTGGCTTAGAAGAAACGGCTGAGAACGCCTTCTACCACTGTAACGGGGTACGTTCGTTTTGGGAGTACGTGAACGAGGTTACGGCCCGTATCGCACCCAATCAGTGGGTGCCGCTCGACGTTGGTTACGCCGTGGACAATGTCAGTCCGCCGTTCGCCGGAGAAAAACGAAAGGTGTTTTTCGCTATACTAGCCGTAGCTAGAATGGTAATATAATCGACGCGAAACAAGGGATTGCATGAGGACGAGGAATTTTCCTGTCAGAATCTGCTGTTATTTTAAGCATCAGCTTAAGGTAAGGATTAGGTATGATAGGAGGATGCTCGAACCCACGACATTCAACGAAAGGTGGATAAATGCCGCAAGCTTGTGTGTGAGAACGGGGGCAGGAGTAGAGACATTGTTGCTTGCCCATCATGGCCAGCACTGACGGGGATCCTGTCTCGGGACCCCATCCCTTAGATAGACAAACAAAGTCTGTAAAATAAACAAAAGAAAAAACAAGAAAAAGCCAAATCTGCATACACCATAGATCCTTTTAGTTAGGAGGCTGAATGATCATCAACCCCAGTTTTTTCTTATAGGACATATGCAGGACCCCAATCCCAAGTTTTTTATAAAACCACCCGAGTCACCCTAATATTTTCCCTGGAAAGTCAATTTTTCTAGTAACCCAACCCGCCTGGCCTACAGAATCCCAATTTTTTACCGACCACCCACTAAGGACACCCACTCCCATATTAGAGGCACTGACCGGCTTGCTTCAAACAACAAAGTGCGGAAGAGAGTCGACGGGCCTACACAATAGCTGAGGGAAAGGGGGAAACCAAAATGACCCAAAATTTTTGTTTTGTTTACATGTGTTTTTCAGTTTCTTGGGGTTTTTATTTTCAATTTTTTCCCACACCCTCCATCGCCAATTATCAATATTGGGAAATTTTTAAGTAGGATACATGCATAGAGCGAATGAGGTATTTTGGTGGAAGGAAGCTGCGCAAGGAGAGAATGCAAGAATTTTATTTTTATTTTTTAATGAATCGGTCGGTGAGTGAGCCTAGCTAGATAGATCCGTGTAGTGATATGACCAGTTTTATCACCTCTCCCCCAAAACCAAACTTCCGGCTACATGCCGAGTTGTGTGCACATGCGCTGTACCTCATTTCCGAATAAATAAAAAGTTTGTTTGGAGTGAGTGCACGTATGTGCTCACTTCAAATAATCTGTTAATCAAAAAAGGTTTTCATCGTTTAATTAGCAGTCCTTTCGAGGAAAATCTAGACTGGGCACATCAGCGTAAGCTGGAAAAATATGAAGATTTAATGGGTCAGAAATGGATGAATAACGGATGTATTTCCTATCGAAGTCGGATGCCGAGAATTTATTACCAACTCAACCATGGCATTTTTAAATTTTTTTTTTTTTTACTAAACTTGGTCTTTCCTCGCCAGGCAAGAGGAAATACATAAAAAAATATTCAGAATAAAGCTCTAACCTCATCAGCGTGGATACGGCAATCCAACAATGTGAAATCAAACAACAAAGTCTGGTGGTATCGTGAAATACTGCTGGGGAGCTCTGAGTTAGTGGTAATGATGTTTCAGCCCCGAAACCATGTCTGAACCCTGAGTCATCATCTGATGAAGGCTTTGTTGGTTGCAATGCTACTGTGTAAATAGCAGTCATTGTATGAAGATTTTCTTTAAAGAATTGTTTCCCTTTTCAGAACAGTAAAAGACGGACACATGTCTTTTAAAATTAATTCCGTTCATACCAGATGGACTCGTCAAGTTCTCCTTGTAACAGCGGTCCATAATAATATCGATAATGCTTTTAGGAAGGAGTGAAGGATTCTAATTCACATTTCATAGTCATCTTCGTTATATCAAGTAATTTGGTCATTAAGAAAATGACGTTCAACAAGTAGTCAATTTATCTTTCAGTTGCAAATTAAAATGGAAATTGTTTGGTTATATCGAAACTTAACGGACCTAAATTCTACCATCGTATGTTAACCTGCCGAAAATACCCCCCCCTCAAAAAAAAAATCAGGGAATTTACCAAATTTAATGAAATTTTCAGTGTTGATATATTAATGAATAAAATATATAATGCACCAGTTATTTTATTTAAAAACTTTTACATTTTTTCAGGTCAGTTAACTTTTAACCACGTATCTTTGAGGCGTAACACTGATTCTCAAAGATACGTGTTTCAAAGTTAACGGACCTGAAAAAATGTAAAAGTTTTTAAATAAAATAACTGGTGCGTTATATCTTTTATTCATTAATATATCAACACTGAAATTTTCATTAAATTCGGTTAATTCCCTGATTTTTGGTATTTTTTTCTTTTGGCGGGGTGACATACAATGGTGGAATTTAGGTCCGTTAAGTTCGATTTAACCAATTGTTTTATTCTCTTATTTGGATAATTTAAAGTGCATTGCTCTCATAAAAATCCCGCTACGATGTGCCATTTTTGCTGGGTTACGGTTATATACATAATGAGAATTTTAGTAATATAGATATTTGAAATTCAGTTTGTGATTTTTCTGCCTCGAATTTTTATATTGATCAATAGCAGAGATTAAAATTACTGTAAGCGTTGTGTCTATAAAATATATAATCATTTTATGCCCATCAGATAGTTGTTCATATAAATCAAAAACCATGAACTTTGATCATAATATCTGTCCATACTCAGAAGGAAGACAATTAGAATTAGAGAACAGCTGAATAATGGGGATTGGATAACTAAGCTAAGAAGGGCTGTCCTCATCCGGTCTGAATTCTAAATCTGAACTAGTCCATTATTCTTCTACTACACTTAGTCCAAGTAAACGTAAATGGGCCATAACGCTTAAATCTATGTGGACGCAACAAGTTCATAATTAACCAACCAATGTAGCATTTTATGAGATAAACCACACTGCCCATTATCCCCTGTGGCAACAAGCAGAAGCAATAGTAGAGTTTTCTAAGTGATAGCATTAGTAGCAGTTGATGATATCGCAGCTGTATTTTTTTTTACAGCAAACTAACGGCAGCAGTCGGGTAGCTACAGGCAAATCATTTTTTCTTCCTTTAGAAGATAGTAAATAATAATAATAATAATAGAAAGAAAAAAAACACACACACACAAAAAAAACAAAACAAAAACAAAAAAAAAACAATAATAAAGCTCTGGTTTTGTCCGTAGTAGGAAAAACTCCACTGCAAAGAAAGGTGCTGTAGGAAAGCAGTTGAAGTATCTAAATCGCACCAGATGTTAGAGATGAAGAAGCGGCGATAATTACCGACAACAACCGAACAACCTAAATATCTTTATTTTGTTGTTATTTCTTTTAAGTCTTTCCATCCTTGATGTGCAGCTCAATAGTTTGTTTTTATGCACATTACACACACATGAATGAGTTAATATTTATTTGTAAAAAATTATATTATTTATATATGGACTGTGGGCAGCAGCTGGTTTCATAGTTCGACCTGCCTTTGTAGCGTCTGCTCGTGGCTAAGTTTTTTTTAAAAATTGTTGACGAACCAATTCTCTGTCACCGTGAAAGAAAGCACTTCCCTAAAAAAAAAAAGTAAGTAAAATTTTTCCTTTTTTTTTTTAGAAAGTAATCGGCTTAAAAAAAAAAAAAAAAAAAGAAAAAAAAATCTAAATGTTTGTTAAAAGTTTTAGCCGTGGAAAGTGTTTATATGTTTTTAGGCCACCGTAAGTTCAAACAATCTTGTTTTCAAATTAAATTTTAAGTATTATTTGGGGTATTCTGGGTACATTAACTTAACATTTTCCTCGCTCATTTTTCTTCTTTTATTTAAAAATCTTTTAAAAAATCTTAAAAAATACTTTCACATTCACAAGTAAAAAAAAAAAAAAAAAAAAAAAGGGAAGAAAAAAAAAAGGATATTTCATTAGTAAATATTATTGAATGTTTTGAATAAAGTGTATTAAAACTATCGCAAAATTCAGAAAATTTAATTTACATGGAAGTTTTCACTTATTTTCGGACGGTAATAATTCGATTAGATCCTTTTTACTGGGACCTCTTTAAAGCCTTGTGAGATTATATGGATTTTTTATTTATTTAAAAGAAAATATGAATTTTTAATATTTTATTCGACAACCGTCAATTAGCTTAGGGAAATATCAATAAACTGACTGATGGACCAACGGAAATAAATTTTTAATTGTGATTTGCAAGGCAAATAAATAAATAAAATAATGAATGTAAAATTAAAAAAAAAACAAAATTCAACAGTTATAATAATGTGGTTTTCACACAAAGTAAAACATATTGATATTTATTTACAATTCTTTTCTTTCTTTTTCTTGCTGAAAGAAAACTAATCTTCATTTTTTTTCTTGTTCATTTAAAAAGCTTTAGTAATGAATAAATCTTTTTTTTTTTTTATGGAAAGAAAGGAGCAAAATAAAAACATATAAGTCGGTCATACTTTATTTTTGTCCTGAACTAAACTGTAAAATCAATATTGTTGTTATCCAGAGGAGTGTGCAAAGTTTCCAGTTGCTGATAAATACCTGATTACGGAACTGATTCTTAAAATTCTTACGTAAAATATCATGTATTATGATAACAGTTGCACATGTTGTCAGTAATGAAACCACAAGAAGCGAACAGAAATGTTCGTGGGCAGAGAAATATTTCGCAATTGAAAATTTCGCATTCCTGGCATATTTGCAATGTTTTGCTTTCTTTTCTTTTCTGTAAAATTAAGTTTAATCTTTAACTTTATTACATCCTTTATTATTCTTCCTTTAAATGGGTTTTATTCACAATTTAAAAAAATCTTTTCATTGGATGCGTGTTTGCTAAGTATCGCCTGTTGTATCGTAAACTCCCTGACTGACTCATCCTGACTCATTTTGGAACCAGGAAATATTATATTATTTTATGTTAATTTCTAAATTTATTCCTGACAATTAAGAACATTTTCCTTGATTTTGTCTAGAGTGCTGGAGTGGTAAGAAACAACAAATGGGCAACTTTGTTCAGTATATATTCGATTATTTGTTAATGCAAATTGTGAAAATTAAAACTTGAAAATTATTGATTTTGCATGACAAAAACTGGAATTGTGAAAAATGTGCTACACATTTTTACTTATCCATTAAAAAGTTTTGTAACACAGTAATATTATTTTACTACTTCATACTCGTACCGTAATGCAGTATGAGCGATTATAACTTATTTTCATTTTTCCAAAGTATGAGAAGTTAATAAACAGGTGCAAAAATATCCAAGTTTTCATGTCTAAAGCCATTTATCAAGTTTAATTTTTTTAAAGATTCCCTCCTTCAGTAAAATGTTAACCTATGTGTGATTATCTCTGTTATCATAATAGCAATTGTGTAAAAGCAACTATTTGTGTTGAGTCAGCATTTGATTGAGGTGACAGTCTGAATGGCACCTTTTGATTATTACCTTCGGCATTGTTATTATCACTTTTCCACCAGTGTCTTATTTTTTTCTTCTTCATTATACATTAAATAAAAAAGGTTACATGAACTTAAGACAGGAACACTACGGATAATAAATGGTGGTGGTGGTGGGGGGCATGCACGTGAAGTTAAGATAACACATCATATGTATTATCTTAAATATCGTATTATAAATTTAAGAAATATTCGAGTTATCGCTTTGGGATAAAGGGCATTTTGAATTAGAAAAGAATCAATTATGTTTCCCCTTTTAACATAATGACTGGTGATTCTGTAATATTAAAGTGGGACTTCGTAGTTGATTTTTGAAGCACAGCACACACACACACACACACACACACACACACACGCAAACTTAGTGAGGTTAAAGAGAGAAAGTATTGATGATTATCGACCCAAACAGAGAGAGAGAGAGAGAGAGAGAGAGAGAGAGAGAGAGAGAGAGAGAGAGAGAGAGAGAGAGAGAGAGAGAGAGAGAGAGAGAGAGAGAGAGAGAGAGATAGTTTTTTTTTTAAACATTCTAATGGATACTTTTGTGAATACTTCTATTTTTCGAAAGAAAAGAAAAAAAATACAACAGACAAATTTACGATCACAAGGCATCAGAACTAGGTGACAGCGAAGCAATCATTTTTCTCTTTTTTTAAGTAATAAAGCAGTCCTTGCTGTGTTGTTATGATTTATGAGTCCCAAATACGTCATGTTTGCTGATTGTCAGACGATGAGTTTTGGAAAGGACACATAAAAAGGCAATATATTTGGTAAATACCTCATCTTAAAAATACCTTGGACATATATTTTCTGCACTATCGAAAAGACGACTTCGTTGAACTTATTCTAAAACCGAAGTTGATGAATAAGCAAATGTCAAAATATTGAGGCATGAACAAACCGAACCAGTACGAGAGAGAGAGAGAGAGAGAGAGAGAGAGAGAGAGAGAGAGAGAGAGAGAGAGAGAGAGAGAGAGAGAGAGAGAGAGAGAGAGAGAGAGATTATCAGATACTATTATTAATAGTGTTTGCGTGTGTATCAAGCGAAAGAAAAACGCTTTTCTACGAGATATTCATATTTGTAGAGTTATCTTTTTATTCAATGATACATGAATTCTGTGTATGTATTTTCCATTTGAAATTCTGTATATTGTTAAACTCAGTAGTGTATAATCTGAGTGTACTAGGTGAGCGTTGTGTACGGCCACTAAAAATGACAAATTCATAGAATATTAAGCTTACTCAATAATGTAATCATGGATCATAATGTGAAAATAATTTTTCTGTCTTTATATTTTGGCGGTTGTCCTGAAATAGCATTGCCCACTTCATAGATAGTTGTATCTTGATATTACATGAAGCAGGATAATAGGAGAGTGATAAAAATACGTGTCGAAAGATGAGCGACATTCCACCAGCACAAATCCTGTTGTGGTGGGAAGTTGTATGTATAAATTTGTTGAATTAATTAATTTATCTATGAAAAGAATATTTTTGTAAGAAAGAATTGTAGTAGTAGTTTTTACATCAATCACCCTATTCCTAATTTACTTTCATTAAATTTCTTTAAAATCCTATGGAGGTGCAAAAATATTTACTTTCAGTCACCGGATAATTTTAGTAATATTCATGACCATAATAGGTTCAGCACGGTAGCACACCCTCAGACAATAACCACCACAGGTCGACATATGTATTTCTGCGAAATATTTACTTTTGCCTATTTTCTGTACCAGACAGTATCAACTGGTGTCAGTTTAGAAGCATGCTGAAATTATTACCGGCTTTCAGAAGTCATTTTTATAAATACCACTGTTATTTATTACAAGCGAAACATGGAAAACAAATACTGATTGAAATTTGAAGAATTTGTATTAAGTAAATTTTACAGCACACACACGCAGGTGCAATGCAATATACAATTCAATATACAGTTCTTGATATGGGAAAAGAGTTTATAAACGGGTAAGTAGTTGGTAGATGAGAAGATCTTATATGTTGGAAATTTATTAGGGGACAGGCGACTCGGCTTCATTGGCTATCAGCAGCCCCTTAGGGTCATGTGGGGGTCAGTTATAAAAGCAGGCACCCAATGTTGTTCCTCCTCTGTTCTCCTTCCACCCTTGCTGGGTACAAGGTGGGCTGCTAGATTCAACAAACCCACGACGGATGAATTCTCTGTTTCTCACCCCCACACCTAGCTCTATTTCACCTGGCCCCACGTGGCGAGTAGACAAAAGACGAGCATCTTTGCAACGCTACCCATTATAGTTGTGGAAGTCTGCTACTTCCACCCTGCTACTACCTATTACTACTCGGGCTAAGACTACAGAATCTTGTTACCATGAGGAATATATATTCACAACAAACTTAGCAGGCAATATTTCTGCAACCCTAACAATACATAACAATCCATAACTTTACTAAACTGCCATGTTTACCTTCGTCCGATCTAAATGAACTATTGAACTCTACAACAATAACCTCCACGTTTGAACTTGTAACGTTTATATGTGTATATATGCCTTTTTGTACATTTGATGTACTTTTAATACGTCAAACGTACAAAAGTATCACTTTTAGTAACATTTATATTGTCGCCGTAGCTTGTCTTTCAACATCACCGTTTATCTTATCTCTGCTTTAAAGTAACTTATAATTTATTCCCCTGCACTACATAGGGGTCTAAATTTTCTTTTTATTAATTTCTATATCTTGCAGAGATAATACATAATGAGAAATGTGTGACAGGTTGAAGACAAGTGCAAACATAAAAAAAATAAGTGAAATTACCTTATAAAACTAAAATTGCCCTACAAACACAGTACTTTAATATTCCACATGGTGGAATTCAAAAAGTTAAATGGTGTTTATTTCCCCCTGGCATCAAGAGAACCCCCCCAAAAAAAAAGAAGAAAAATTCAATGTGTCTGGAACTTCCTACAGGCCGTAGATAGTATAAGAAAATTTATCTTTTAAGACCAGAAAGAAAGAATTGGAGGCTGGATGAAATTGAAGGCCTCAACCATAAAAGTTTGGAAGCTTGCATAAATGCAAGCATTAATTTGACCGACAGAGAAAAATAAATTGCCCGCGGAAGCTTTCTTGTGCCATTTGATGGTATGACGGAGCGAGGCCTTAAAGCCGCCTTCGTCCATGGATTACCTGACCATGTCCGACAGTTCATACGAGCTTTTTCCCGAATGGAGGAAATGAACATTTCTGAGTTTTTGGCTCGAATGAGAGCGATATTGAAAGATGACCCACCAGGACCCGCGTTGATTACGGCAGTCATGGGGCCAGTGCACACCAGACGAAGAACACCAGGATAAGGTGTTTCGAATGTTATGGAATTAACCACTTAGCCAGAGATTGTCTCGCTCGGTGTGACAGGCGGAGAGCTCGGGACCAACAGCGGAGAAGAGGTTCAAGTTCCTCCCGATGTGAAAGACTAGGCCACACTTCTCTGGATTGTCCGGGAAAAGGGCGATAGCTATGCACACCACAGGCTTCTTCCACGGACAAGAAGTGAACTCGGCGCTGCCAACCATAAGAATAGCTGTGAGCGGGAAAGAGTGCATCGCATTAGTTGATTCTGGGTGCTCCTGTACCATAGTGAGCAAAAAGGTGTGCTAGACGTGGCAAAAGCAGACCATTGAGGTGGTTACTATCGGCGGGATAACGTAGATATGTGGAGTTGGATCCGTCAGCCTCCGACTGGAGAGTGGGCGTACGGTTGTAATTGAGGTCAGAATCGGACACACGACACATCAACCTCGTGGAGTTGGATGCGATTATAAAAGGAATAAATCTTGCTATCCACTGGGAGGCCAAGTCTCTCCACCTAAAGACTAACACCTTGTGCGTTCGCCAATACGTTGACTGGTAAATCCAGAATTAGCACTAAGGCTGCTACTGAAAAGCTTACCAGAAGATGGCTACGAACCTTTTCAGAACTTGACAGAGATTACGCACTAGAGGTAGACGCTGTGCTTGTCAGGTCAAGCTAAAATAAAGCAGATAAGATAACTAGAGCCCTGCAGAGGTGGCTACAGACAATGAGGAGGGAAGCTGAGCCTGCGTTGCAGATATGTACCGCCACTAATAGCAGCATGGAACCTTACCAAATACGACAGATCTATTCGAACAGCAGTCACTCCGGAGTGAAACGGACAATGTACTTCGTTAGGAGGATCGCCCCTCTTACGACGAAAAGGGATGTGAAATCTACAATTACATCCTTTCACGAGTGATCCTATGCCAATACGATGGCAACATGGGAAACTTGAATCCTGAAGCGTATGGCAAAAGGTAGGCATGGATGTCACCCACTATGGGGGTGTTCACTACCTGACCCTCATCGATTGCGGGCCTACCCGGTTTGCTATATGGCGACCCGTGCGGTGAGAAGATTCTGTCGCTGTGATACTGTGTCTCAGATCTATTTTCCTTGAGAGGAGCCCGCCCGAAGAAATCTTGACCGATGCACTAGTGAATGGAGGACGGGAACTGTGACTGAAGTGGCGAGGCCCCAAATGGTGTGAACCAGCGAATTCGAGAATTGGAAAAAGAAACAATGTTTACTGAGTCTGTACCCCGTTAGAAGATTGTCCCAAACTTTTTGTGCGTTGGCTTTTCTTCAACAACACTAACGTCTACGTTTTAAAATATAACGTTTATATGTGTTATACATTTGTACATTTTGCCGTATATAAAACTCTTTTTGTTGCATTATATTGTCGTCGTTGCTTGTCTTTAAACCTCACCATTTATCTTCTCTCTGTATCGTAGTTGCTTGTAATTTATTCCCCTAAACTCCAGAGGGGTATAAATTTCCTTTACGTTTAATCTTTATATTTATGCACATATGTAACTGTAATTATGATAGTAACATCAAGGTTCGAAACGGTTCCTTTTGATTTTACGTTGTTGTAAGCGACAATCGAGTTAACCAATGGATATGCTCTAAAAATGTAGAAACGTGTTTGACTCACCTTCCAACTACCAGTGCTCCATAAAAGGTATATAAACCAATTCTTCTATAACATGGTGTCAGAAATTGGATTACCTATATTATCCAGACCTCATTTAATTCAGAACTGTTTCTTTTCGTCGTTTTCTTTTTCAATTTTGCATTTCGTTTCTCGCTCCTTAGTTATTCGGTAACTCGTCCATAATGGAGAGATTTCCTGGACCCAAATATGCATTTTTGACCAGAAAAAAACTGGAGGAGGTGGAAAGGGGAATTTGAACTGTACTAACATAATTTGTTTTGAAATCCAGAAAAGTCTAAACATTCATTTTACTGATTTGTATTTTACTGATTTAAAGTAAACGGAAGGGACATTTTATTCACGTTCTAGTTCAAGAGAGACGACGATAAAGAAACTATTACAAAAGTAGTTAAGAAACTTGACAATTACTGTGAACCCGGAAAAAATATCAGAAATCTATTTTGTTACAAGCAAGCAAATACAGAAATTCGACGACCATGTGACGGAATGAGTTTGGGATGTTAGGCCTTGGAAAAGGCAGTTATTAATAATAAGAAAAGGTTTAATAAAGCTATAAATATTTAATATCTATGAAAGTTTCTATCTCACCGCACGGTGGATTGTTACCACATGCATATACAAAATCAATTACATTTTGTAATTTTTACAAAACATAACAGGGCCATCTGCAATCTCCTGTACAAAAAACATACCTGGACCATCACCATGGTCCTATAATCCTGGTTAAAAACCCCGTGACCTCTCTGGCCATTCCAGTTATACATTCGCCTGGATTCCATATGACCAACACACCATTCATTTCCCCCACAGGTCCTACCTGGAGTAAACTGAAGACGTACACAAAATTCAAAAGATTACATTCATGTCCTCCAAAACAATACATCACAATTGTATTACAAAATCTCTTTGAAAAAACCGCACCAAAACATTTTACCAGTCTTAATTACACTATCAACATGACTAATCACTAATCAACTATTTTTTCTGTATCTCTTTGCTTAACTCTGAGGGAAATCGCTGTACCCTGCTTAAACAACATTCTTCTAGTAAAATCTTTGGTCTTCAGACTCTTCGGTCTGGCTTCCACACGCAGACACTGTCGGTGGTTACATAATTCCCAGGAACCCTCCAACACTAAAAGTAGGCACCTATCGATTTTCATAATTTAGTCATACACTAACTTTGCTACCCGCGCACGAATTCGAGACATCCTTCACGTCCGAAATGTCATGGAGATCATCTCCAAAATCTTTACCCCCCCCCCCAATTATTCCTAACAACATACATGGGGCACGCCAATCGCTATTTTTCATATTCCGACTTTTCGGAACTTCAAAATCACAGTTTGGATCTGGCAACCCGCCATTTGATATATCCGAACCCCGGACTCCAAATAAAACATATTCCGACCTATCAGTACCTCATAACCACAGGAAAAGACAGAAGAATATCTTCCCGAAATTACGGATGACCCAAAATATGGGACACTTTCCTGGAAAATTCCCCTCGGGATCTTTCCGGGAAATGGTGGGTCTCTCTATAGAGCAACTTTCTTTACCATATCTCTATGGATCCCTAACACGATTTGGGGAAAACAAAATCTCCAGTCAACCGTAAAATCAACCCCACAGAAAGGCTCAATACTACCAAAAATTATTCAATTAAATTAAAACCCAATCCATTACTAAGATCAACTCTTTAAGATACATCGCTAACATTTTTGGAAAACTTCCAACATAAATCAACGTTTCTTTACTCGGAAAAAATTCCCAATTTAATCATTACTAACACTGACTCCAGACAAAAATTTAAAATACAAAAATACTCATTACATTATTTCACTAAAACATTCAATTATTCATTTTCATTAAACTCAAAATTACTTTTCCAGTACCTTGAAAGCTATTACACAATTTGGTAAAAAAATCTCAAAATGAATTATTACATTCTACTAACCGCTGGCAAAAATGTTAAATTCAAAAATATCACCACTCATTATATTATTTCACTAAAACATTCAATTATTCATTTCCATGAATTTCTCAAAATTAACCCTAAAAGTTATCATAAAATTCGTCAAAAAATCCCCAAAATGAATCATTACATTTTACAAAATTCAGCAAAAGTCCAAAAATTCACAGGAAAATTTCACACAATTCATTATTATCTCTAGAAATTTATAAGTTTTTACAAATATTCTTAAATTTTTCAAAATGGCCGACCACCCAAAAAATTAATCACATGACCAGTAGTCGAAAACTTTCCGCATTCATTCTTAACAATTTCTTTCTCCTCCATTTCTCCTCTCTCTCTCTCTCTCTCTCTCTCTCTCTCTCTCTCTCTCTCTCTCCTCTCTCTCACATATTGCTAAAACAATAGCGACAAAATTTCCCAGTTCCACACACACACGCAGGAAAAAGCCACGAGAAACATTGAAAAGAAGGAAAACCGGGAGGGGTCACAATTTTACGTTTAAAAAATCTTTCATCATCAACACTTTTCAATAACATATCTTTTCAAAAAAATTTTCAGCAGTTGACATTTTAGTATTATTTGATTTATTCGGACTATTGTTCTCATCTTTATTGTTATCTATACAACGTTCCGGCAGATGTACCCTCCAGCCTTCTTCAGGTATTTCTTGCCGGATTGAACCAGCAGCTTACAGATAACTGTCACTTAGAACTGTCTTAACATAACGCCGTTATCCACTATGCTATGTATCCAATTGGACACATAATAGCATAGACATATAGCAAGACAAGGTTAGGAACTGTAGCACCTGTGTTGATGAACTCGACCAACAACCTGAAATCCATGAAATATCAAGAACTAAAATTGGCACAAACATATTTGAATTCCATAAAACCCCCTATGTAATCACTGTTTATTATAACACTAAGTTTTTCGACATTCACTCTCTCATAAACCACACATCTTAAGAGCAAGTTTGAAATTTAGAATTCCACAAACTGTCACCAGTGACAATGGTGACAATTCAAACAAATTCATACAAAAGATTTGCTAAAGATTGGAATATCCAGGATGATACCCTCTTAAGTCTTAAGGGGTACCCTCTGTCGTAACAATTATCATGAGAGCATAACATCAGCTATGAGAAATCTGGATCGCAAGACAGAGGATGATACCCGAAAACTTACCACAATCTATCAAAGGCTTAGCTGAAAAATTCAAAAGATATGTAATCCTTATGACATCAAGACAACATTCAGGACTGTCTCGACTCTTCGTAAACATCTCCGAGTCAAGCCCAAAAGTCGGGTATGGCTGACCATATATGGAATGAAAATGGAAACCATCTGCCCTTATGGGATGAAGTTATGATAATAGATAGGGAAGAACATTAGAAGAGAAGACGCCTCAAAGAATCAGCTCATGTGATAGGTTGTAGTGGTTTCTTAAGTAGACCAAAAATAGAAATGAACACAATATGGAAACCGATAATTAAAAAGGCTAGATCAGATTTTTTTAAAACCCAAAAAACAAAAAAAAAAAATACAACAAAAAAACAATATGAGTCTAGGTAAAAAATTCATACATAAGTGAATAGGTAGATATTCTAGCCAAAACAAGACATTAGGTTTATAAGTTCCCAAAATTCACACTGGATTGTCCAATTGGACACATGGCCTAGTGGATAAAGGAGTTAGGTTAAGACAGTTCTAAGTGACAGTTATCTCTGGATTGCAGGTTTAATCCTAGCCAAGAGCAGCAGTAACATAGAATAATAATTAACACAGCTTGACGCCTCTACTCCAGCTATGGTTAGCGGAATGAGAACAGGATATCCCCGTGGACTGAATAAAGGATTAGGTTCAAAGTTCCGTGATAGAATTACGACAAGAAGGTTCTCGAGTCCGAAAAGAATCAACTGAAACGTTGTACAAATAACAATGAAGATGAGGACAATAGTCCGAATAAGGCAGATAATACTAATCAAACATCCTCGTCAAAAATAAACCCACCTAAAATCTCCCTAAATCAAACCAATGTAGTGTATAAATTTACATTTCGAGAGTGCCTCGCCAAAAAACAAATCAAATATTAATACCTACATTGGTCACATTATCACAACACTCTCCCGTCGTCTTACATACCACCTCTCTGGCACTAGCACCACAAAACAACATGTAATTATGAAACATACAAACAAATTCACATTCACCGAAAATACCAAAATCCTTTATAAAAATAAAAATAAAAAGGCTTACAAATTCTCGAGGCGATTTGTATAAAAAACAACAAACCTAACATTTTAAAAATAGCATTTAATACCGACAATAATATACTAAACATCTTCAATACACACTAATCTTAGCAATCCTCAAAATATATAATAATAGACTCTCCTGATTTGAATTAACAATAAATAAATGAATGACTGAATTCAAATGAAAAAACAAAACAAACCTACAATCCCCCGATGATGACCGAGGAAATGGTCTAAAGCCCTTGGGTAGAAAGTATGGGACAGTTTCTTCACCATCTGGATACCAATTTACAAAAAAAAAACCCCAAAAAAGAACAAAAACAAACCAAAATAAAACAAGAAGACTAGAAAGAATACAGATAAAGATCATTAAATTAATATTCCGTGGTCTTAAAAATATCTGCTTAAATATATATATATATATATATATATATATATATATATATATATATTACTCTACACCTATCAGATTCTAGCATATATGCCAACATTTAAAAAACATGATTATCTTACTATATAGAAATATTTTAATAGATAATACAAAAATGCTTCATACTGACAATATGAAAAAAATCAAAAAAATCCGCGAAGCTCTGTAAATAAAATTTAGACAACCCACTATTAATAGGAGTAACTTTGAGACTAGTGATAATATTTTAAAATGTTTAAAAGAGATAGAACAATTTATATTCCAAAATGCTTGAAGTAGATAGAACACTTTTTATTCTAAATACGTTTACCTAGCTTAATAGATATATTAAACAAAACTGCCATTGTTGCTTGGTGATAAAAACAAAACTATTACTTCAACACTGACATTAACATCACTTAACATTACTTAAACAGTTTTAATGGTGAAAGACCCATACTTTACCTTGATAATGATTCGGATACGAACCGAAAGTACTCGGTCAGCCAAAAATGTATATTTCGGAGAAATAATAAATGTTTTTCAAGATTGTAAGACCAAAAGAATCATTAGAAATCTTGACCCCCCCACAAAAAAAACCCCTTGAAAATAATAAGGATTCTGTTTTATTTAATGAAATTTGTTTGAAATTTGTATATATATATATATATTGTTTGATTTGGTTTGGTTTATTTATTTAACAATATATCAACACCTATGGGGTTATTTGATATATATATATATATATATATATATATATATATATATATATATATATATATATATATATATATATATATATATATATATATATATATATATATATATATATATATCAAATAACCCCATAGGTGTTGATATATTGTTAAACAAATAAACCAAACCAAATCAAACAAATATATACACTCTTAAACTTATCTTTTACGTGTCTATGCCTAAAAATGTAAATAAATCTTACGAGGTGTTATATCCAGTTTTACACATCATCATTATGAACAGATTTATTGGACTATAATAATAAAACAATAGGGTTAAAACATGCTCAGATCTATCAATGTGTTATAGATAAATAGCACATTGATAGATCTGAGGATACTTAAAAAATAAGACTCTTTACTATTTAGGTTTCTTGCTACTTTGAACCCTCAGACACTGTTCGATTACTCAAACGCTCAGTCTGCTTCCGTTTCTTTTATCTTTCGATCTACGTGCGAATTTTACTTATTTTGACTATTTCCAAATGCTAACTTAACATCAATTCCATACAGATATACGTAATCTAATTTCTTGCTCTTGATTAATTTGAGGTCACTTCAAAACTCTTGGTGCTTGGTCGGACACTATACTATTACATATGTAGTTCTCAATTTCCATGAGAATGTTTCTAATTTTGATTAGTATCGCATTAGATGATCACAATTAAAACATGGATTGCAAACATGAAGGAGAATATTTGCTACGAGTAGAACATGCCAATTTATTTTTATAAACGAGGATTAAGTTTGATAAAAAAAAATTATTATTATTTTATTTTATTTTATTTAAAATTTTATTTTTTATTTTTTACATAGGAACATTTTTTTGACGTAATTCTTGATATTCATTCTTAATTTGTTTCTTACTTTTGTCAGAAGTAATTTATTAAATGGAACACTCTCAAAAATAATCTTGCACACTGCATACAAGTTTTATACAGTTGAATGGATTGACGTAAGAGTCCAGTTTCAGAGTCATTTTATGGAGCATGAAGCAAAAGGTAAATGAATACACTTATCATTTTAGATACCTTCTAGTCTGGATTGTTATCCCCCACATGTTATTCATTGCTGAATATCAAAAATATTGTGCAAATAAGTTATATTTGTTCATATATATATATATATATATATATATATATATATATATATATATGTATGTGTGTGTGTGTGTGTGTGTGTGTGTGTGTGTGTGTGTGTGAGAGAGAGAGAGAGTGTGAGTGTGTGAGTGAGTGAGTGTGTGTGTGTGTGTTTGTGTGTGTAGACAAAATAGAAAAACACGAAGTATTCCAAAAGTTGTTTTCTATTTTTATACATGCTGTCGGATTTAATTCCCCATTGTGTGTGTGTGTGTGTGTGTGTGTGTGTGTGTGTGTGTGTGCGTGTGTGTGTGTGTGTGTGTGTGCTGGCACAGAAGTAAATTTTACACCCCCTTGCATATATGAGAATTTTAGTATCATAGATTTAGTAAAAAAAAATCTTGTTTGCTAATAAAAAAAGAATATTGATAAAAATAACGAAAAAAATAGCTAAAAGAAGTTACTTTAGAAGTTATGAATGGATAGTGATATTTTTTTTTACCTTGGCATACCGGCTGCATTAAAATTTTTTAGATTTAAATACCCCTGACCTTGTTATTAAAGCGGAAGAAAAATATGAAAGACCTCCATTCGAGGTTATAACTTATTCTAATTTGTGTATAAACGTTTATCGATTATGGAAGCAAGAAAAATATCTATTATTAAAAATATATCCAATAAACAGATGGTTTTCAGCAACCAAAAGTTTTCTATTTTCATCGTCAATAATCATGTATACAGCGCAAGAAGTATGTTCAATAAAAAGTTAAATGGGAATATTTTTTGTAAACAACTGATACAAATTGTTATCAGGCAAAATAGAAACGTTTCTTTATGTTTTTATGTCCTACATAATATTTTCATTTGAAGAAAAGAAAAAAAAGTAAGACCTTTTTAAAACTTTATTTTCCACAAAAGAAGCTAAAGTACGTTTGCTCTTCAAGCAGTGTTATAGACTTGACAACTACATTATAATTTAATGAGGTTGCTAGGCGTATATCGTCAATAGTAACAGGCTTGTAATTTTGTGTTGAGTTTTTGCTTTCAAAAGACTTAGTCATAATGTTTCACTGGTTACTAAAAAGTTTTTCTGGTTTGTTTTAATTCTATTTTACTTGGCCAACTTCCAACAAGTCGAAACATAATTATCAGTAGAAGCCAGATCTTATATTTTTCTTTTTGTTATTATGATTAAAGTATCAAGTGTTCATCTGAGAAACTTATTTTCATGCCCATGTAAGAGTTTGAGGCTTGTCTGACTGAATGACTACCGTGTTCATGAATATAAATATTTTAGTTCTTAGTTGTCAGTTCTTGACTTTAGCGAAAGAGGTTTTGTTAATAAATACAGGAAACTAATATAAAGTACCTAATGATTTACTTTTGCTGTATTAACATTGCATTCTCCTGCATATGCAGTTAAAGTACATTGCAACACCAATTAAAGAATATTAAGAACTTCAACTCTGTGGATAAAAATGCATTTATTCTAAGCTAAAGCTCTTTTTCCTTTATCTTGGAAATTTACATTTTGTGCTATAATCATTAAAACATTCACGTGGAAAAATTTCTCTTTTACATATTTCAGTTGAGTTAGTGTTCGAAATTGTCAGACCGTGAAGAAATCTTATCTCATTTATAATAAACTTTTCGATAACCAATAACATTATGATTAGAGATAAGCATTTTCGTTCTGACATTGTCGACTCTATGTCTGCATTGAAACTAATAACATTTATACAAGTCATAGAATAAATGCAGATACATTATTCTACCAAATTACAGATTAGGCTGTGTAACAAGATCACTTAGACTAACACATTTCTCTTACCGATCCTGGCGGTAAAAAACAGAAACTCAAAAAACAATATATATACAGAGATACTGATAGCTATGCGTCCTGCGTTCCTGAAATCTTTTGTACTGTCATTTTAAGTGATTCAGGACGATTAAAATTGTTTGTGGGGATGATGGTTAAAAACACATCTTAGAGCCCTGCAGTTTAAACCCTACAATTTATTTAGAAACTTTAGTTTGGACCCATCAAATTTCTTGGGGACCCATTCAAATCAAATCTGTGGGTCCCAGTAAATTAAAAAGCTATCAGCATCACTGATATATATATATATATATATATATATATATATATATATATATATATATATATATATATATATATATATATATATGCACACACACATACGCACACACAAATATATATATATTTGTGTGTGAGTAAGGTACTGATCGAAAATATACAAATAATATATACATCTAATTGCCAAAAGAGACTCGAAATATTGAAAGCACAATTTATAAAAACGAGAAAATACACTCAGCAATATATCTTCCGAACATGTCACAATGTTCTGGCCGTGTTTTGGAAATTAAAACACCTTTATATATATATATATATATATATATATATATATATATATATATATATATATATATAAAGCACTTTTCTCACACATCAATATATGCTTTAATACACATGTTAATATGAAAATTACACATGTTAATATGAAACTTTCCTAAAACATTTTCTAAAAATTGTTAATTGACTAGCCTAGCTGAAAGCATTAAAAAAAATTCCTTCATTCGCTCTGACCCGAAAATGTTTCAAATGTACGCACACAAGAAAAACTATATAGAAATATTACCTGTCATCTTCAGCGAAACATATATCAAAGAAGGATTGCTATGTAAATACACAATAATGATATTTATATATCAGCTGTACTCATGGAAATTCCATCGGAATACATGCAGAATTGCAAGAATTTAAACATTTTAAGATATTAACGTTGTCGATTTCTACTTTTTCAAAATTTCAACACAGATGTCTAATAATAATCTTACACAAAAAAGAGACTTGAATGGAAAAATTGATTATTCAGTTTTGTGAAGTAACTAACTCGCTTTTATTAGTAAATATATTGATTTTATTTTTGAGAAAAAATTAGTCAACTTTATAGGTAGGTTGTTCGTTATCAATTTCTGTGGAGGTCAAGGACTATCGCAGGAGAATAGAATTATAAAAGCTATCAACCAAATACTCGTTTATTGAAAAACGTATATATGAAGAAAACAAGTTATTAAGAAATAAGATTGAAAAGGTTATTCATTTCCAATCTTTTTTTTATACCCTGTTTTATTTTTTCAATAAAAAGACTTTTCAAAACTTAATATGACAAATAGAAAACTGCTACCTTTGTCAAATTATATAGCAGACAATTCAGAAATCTGTTTGGAGCGAGAAAAATCAGATATTTTGGCGACATAATTTCATATAGGATACGAATAGACAAACATACATAGCAGATAGATATATAGATAGATAGATAAAAGTAACGTCGATGGAGTGGCCTATTGTCGGTATCAGTCGAACAACGAAGGAATCTATCTCTCTTTTACTACCGCTAGACCAAGGAGATTGCTTTTGCTGAGATGGAACGCCACAACTACCATCAGCTCCCAGATGCTTTACTGTACAAATTACCCAAGCTGTGCAGTTTATGCGCTGAGTTGGCGAGGATCGGTATCGTTTGGCACAAGGGCCCAATATGAGATACAAGGATTGCCTGAGGTCGACCTTGAAAAAGTGTAACATTGATGAGAAGACCTGGGAGAGTAAGGCTTTGGACCGTCGGCAGTGGAGAAGAGCTTTACAGGGGGGCACAAAAAAGTTTGAGACCAACCGTATACAGCATGAGCAGTTGAAATGAGATATTCACAAGAATAAAAAAGTAGACAACCAAGGGCTTCAAATCGGTCTTCTATGTGACCAGTGTGGAAGGCTATGTATGAGCAAGGCTGGCCTGATCAGTCACCAATCTGTGCATCAGCGGGATGGACTAATAAAATACCCTGTGCTCCCTGGAATTACCTGTAAATGTGGGAAGATGTGCAAGACTTTGGCTGGACTAAAGAGCCACTTTCGTACAGCTCATTGTTGAACTTTTTGAAGCTCACCATTATATTCTTTGAACTTAAAATTTTTTTTAATATCAAGCAATGGCAATACTTGAACACGAGTTTGGTGCCATCATGTGTTTATATGCATATATATACTTTTATATCCATCCACCTTCCCACCCCAACTAACCTAACCTCTCCTGTTGACCCTCACTTGGTGACCCACTCGGCCATAACACACAAACTAACAAACAGGTTTGACTTTGATTTTATGGTCATCTAACCACCCCCTTTTATTACTCCCGTTTGCTACTTCCTCTACTCAAATCTCTCCAAGAAAGGCTACTCCCCTCCCCTATCAGGTATTTCTCACCATTCATTTTTTCTACCTCCCTCAACTCTCTTCCCATCTGATTTCCTTCTCATCTTCCCCAAAGATTTCCCCTATAACCAATCAAATCTTTCCCTCGCTACAAAACTTACCCACCTACCTACCTACTTCCCTCTTCTATAAAACCCTTGTATGATCCTGATAATTCAATAAAAGCTGAAGAAGCCGAGTTCAAAACTCCAGCGAAATATACTACACATTTTGTCTGAGTTTTGTTCTTTCATTCCTTATATTTTACCTCTTTCTGTCGGATTCATTCCAACCCCCTTTTCCTCCACACACACACACACACACACACACACACATATATATATATATATATATATATATATATATATATGATGTACATGTAGTATGCCTAGAAATTAGTAAGACTGTGTAATATTTTATTTTTTATTATCAAGTTAATTACAAATCAACTTCATCTCCTTCAACCTTGAAAAGCCTTTTCATTTCTGGAGACAGTGTTGCAAATTTCAATTGACACTGTTAGTTCAGTTAGTTTGTCATGGCCTGTTGCATGTTTTCAATAATTCCCAAATAACAACCACACATCTGGTTTTCATTTTTAGCGAATAGGAAATAGTTAGAAGGACTCGAGTTTCTTTTTATTCTAAAACTCTTCGATCGCATAATACTGATCGATATTCTTGTTTCATTTTCGTGACATACTCAACACACTTAACATTTGTAATAATCCAAGATTACTCAACCGAGCGTAAATTTTGGGAGATAATCAGCTTAATTTAATCATGGTTGCCAACCTGAAAAAATTAATTTAATTACTTTCTAGACAACTCTCTCTCCCCCCCTCTCTCTCTCTCTCACACACATATTAAATATATGACCAAAATGAATAGATTTAACGGCAATATTTTTAAACAGGTCATGGTGAACATATACATGGTTTAAACTTTTATCACTATAGTTTTTTGGGGCGCTCATTATTTTGGAGATGAAAATATTTCATTTCCAAATCTGGTTAAATAGTTAAAAAAGAAAAAGAAATTATAAACAACATTCTTTTCAGTTGTAACGATCAGTCTACAAATAGTCATGGATTTAAAGGGTAAAATTAAAACTGATTTTGAATATCTAAAGCAAGATATTCTTATATCTAAACTTTAATGAAATGTGTAACTGATTTTATTTGTGACATCATAAACGTACACAGCTGTTGCAGTTGAATGGTTGACCAGATCTTTAGTGCTATTGATATTACTTTATTATTATTGTAACAATCCATTCTGGATATGCTTCTTACACATGCCCACAAATTGATTCTTCTTTTTAGATGAGTTTCAAATAGTTAAAGGTTTTTCTGTGTCCAGTCAATAATTCTCATCGTGATTATAAAGAACAATTTTGTTTAAAGTCTTTTGATTTGCATATATTACGTAATCCTGATTTAATATTCGAGCAACATTCTTAAGTCACGCTCCTCAGTAAAGCTGAGTAATTTAAAAAAAAAATAACCTATCATTTCGTTTGTGGTCAGGGTGCCCGTTGTTAGGGATGTAAGTACGTGTCGCTCAGCTTCCCCAGGCACGTACTCTAAATTGCTCTTAAACAGTTAAGCTTAGGTTCAGTTCCTGACACCTGAAAATCTCCTAAATAAAAATGCTGAAGGAACTAAGCAGTTTTTGTCTTTGTATCTGCGTTAGGCTTGACCTAGTATCGCACCCTTTCCTTGGAGGAAGGCAGTTAAATACCACTTTTCCCTTTGAATAAAGAACCCCGTCTGTTCAGTTATGAAAATTAAACAGACTAGAAAAATCGTATTAACTAATGAAAAAATGTTCCACCCACTAACGAAACAACCTGTGTCTCGCGTAGTGCTAGACTTGCAGACCATTGATAGTGTGTTCGATTCTTGCTGGGTGCCCCATACTGTCAGCCTTGTAATAAAAAGTAAATAGCTAAGCTTAATAAATATGTGGGGATTAATAAAAGTAAATGAAATAAAATAAAATAACTAAAAAGTTCTTGGCGTCTGGACTCTGGCGTCCTTAGTAACGGTTTGTCAATAAGGTCTCTATCTATACTGCTAACAAGTTGTGTTTTTTTATCTCTCTTCATTTAATGCCGTAAGACTTATTCCCTATAACTTGGTGAAACCCGACGTGATTTATATATATAAAAAACAAACAAACACAAACAGCAACAACAAAATTTTCTGACACCGACGTATATGAAATGTACATCGAGAAGAAGAAAAGAAAAGGAAAATATCTGTCCACTACCGTTTATGTAGAGTAAAAAAACAAAAAACAAACAAACAAAAAACAAACAAACAAAAAACAAACAAAAACCAAACGCTCTAACATAGAAAGCATTAACATAAAGCGACGACAACAAAATTGTTTTCTGCAATTAGCCTGCCTCCCACTACAAACAAAAACGAAGTAGAAAAAAAAGAAAGAAAAGAAAAAAAAAGGGGGACTGATTAAAAAAAAAGAAAAAAAAGGAAAGTAAAAAACGTGAGTAAATAATTACAATTTGTCCTTACACATACAAATAATAACACATACTTTACTGTTTTTCTTTCTACTCTCGTTATGGAAGTTAACCTTTAAAAAAAATCAAATCAAATCAAATCAAATCAAATCCATTCACACATTCAACAGATATTTTACTGGCTTTCTTTTGTTCTTTTTTCTTCTTCTATCAGTTCCTTCCTCGTAATATATATATATATATATATATATATATATATATATATATATATATATATATATATGAAAATGGAAAAAAATATTTCGGCAGTATCCATAATGGTACCAAATTTTATGCAAAGTGCGGTTGATGGGTGTTCCATATTTGTGACGCTCAATTTGAACTCCGAAACATAACTAACGAACATACTAATTTTTTCCATGTTGTATCATTTCTGCCTCCCGGTATCAAGCTTACCATCTGCCATCGTTACCACCAAGAAGTATACTTAGCTTAGGTGGTATTGGCTAAACATGAACAGACGAAGCCTGAAATGTTTGAGAAGCTACTTGCCGAAAAACAAATGACGGGCAGACCGTCGACTTTCCTCCATGAACAGATGTCAACGGCAAACAAGGTTGGAGTGGAAGAGGAACTCATTCGATACAAGTTTATCCAGGCACTACCCTCAAAAGTGAGGCCGGTTATAGCAGCCGTGAAAGATGCTACGTTAATGGAACTGGGTATATTAGCTGACGAAATAATGCCCTTTACAAAACCTAGGAGTATATATCACACAGCGGCACCAAATACAACTAGATACGCTAGACCTACTGGCGCCACACCAAGAACAACATACAACACTGGACCTTTTTATGAGAACCAGAAGTCTCTAATATGCCGTGGACACTTGTACAACGCAGAAAGGGTCAGAACCTTTAAACCGTGGTGCAGGTGGCCAAATAAGTCTGGTTGCCAATTAATGCCCACTTCCAGGCCATCTTCACCTTGGTAGACACATACTCACCCAGGAATCGGAAAAGTGCAAGTGCGAATTGCATTAGCAACCGACGATTCGCATCTATTTGAGGTTGCTACCAGAATTGGACCAAATAATGTAAACTTTGTGATAGACACGGGTGCTTCTATCACAATTCTGCCACAGAAAATAGCATTTGGTCTATACCTAAACCCGACACCGGTTAAGCTAGCAGCAGCAAATGGTAAGAATATCGAATGCTTCTGTGAAACAACTGTAGTTATTAGTATTCTGGGTTTACGCCGTTCATACACATGGACCGTAGTAGTCGCTGATACCGTAAACCCTCTCCTAGGAGCAGACTCTGCGTCACTATGGCCTATTTCTGGACTGCAGCAACGGGAAAACTGGTTGATAAAACAACACACCAATTTATTCAAGGAGGACGAGTTACTGCACAAATTCAAAGTATAACAATCAATGACCATACCAACCTACCAGAAGAAGTGCAGTCTCTCCAAAAATTTCCCAAACTCACCAGACCTCGGACGGAGCAACCTCTAGTACCTAAGTAAAACACGTCATAGACACGGGAGATAATGCCCCTACCCATACCAGAGTTCGACAACTCTCCGAAGAAAAATACAGATCAGCAAAACAGGAGTTCACAACACTCCTGCAAGCCGGAATCATTAGACCATCAAAATCCCCCTGGTCATCACCACTGCATCTCGTCCCAAAGTCAACCCCAGGAAAATGGCGTATATGTGGCGATTTCAGACACCTTAACCAAATAACCAACCAGACAGATATCCAATCCCCTAACATCAACAGCCTGTGATCCAAGCTATTCAAGAAAAGAGTGTTCTCAAAAATTAACTTGCTACAGGCCTACCACCAAATTCCAATGAATATGGCGGATATTGAAAAGTCCGCAGTGATAATACCTTTTGGTCTTTTTGAGTACTTGTTTATGCCATTTGGTCTGTGAAACAGCAGCTCGACATTCCAGAGATTTATGGACAACATATTCATGGGTGAGAACTGCATTTTCGTTTACATCGATGACATACTTGTTTTCTCCGAATCTAAGGAACAACATAACATTGATCTCAAGAAAACCCTCTCTATTCTCGAGGAGAACAACCTCCAAATCTCTGTTGACAAGTGCCAATTCTTTGAGGACAAAATCAACTTCTTAGGCTATAATGTCAGCTCTGAAGGACTTAAGCCAACATCCCAGAAAGTTGAAGACATAAGAAACTTTCTGGAACCCACAGATTCCAAATCTCTGCGTCGATTCCTAGAAATGGTGAACTTCTACAAGAAGTTAATTCCACAAATTGCAGATATGCTACTGCCTCTGTCGGAAGCCATAAAACATAAACCAGCAGAAAAAACATTAAAATTAAACCCGGATGAAATATAAGCATTTGTGACTATCAAAGACATGCTTGCTAAAGATACTGCTCTGACACACCCCGATCCAGTTGCCACGCAATACCACTTAGTTACAGATAGTTCAGACTATGCAGTATGTGCAGCACTGATACAGTTTATATAGGATTCTATTCGAAGAAACTATCTGAAAACCAAAGAAAATATTCCACCTTCAACAGAGAACTTTTAGCAGCATACCAAACAGTCTTGAATTTTAAGCCACAAATTGAAGGTAGAAATGTCACACTGTTCTCAGATCATAAGCCACTCTTCCGAGCTTTCGCCCCAAAAAGACGCCGATGAAATCAGACAAACAACAGAGGTACTTATCTATTATAACAGAATATGTCACAGATGTTTTGTATATAAAAGTAGATGAGAATGTTGTCGCTGACTGTTTATCTCGACTGTTTATCTCGACCTACATGTGCAGTGACCATAGACCCCTGTGATCTACCAGCAATCGGTGAATCACAAAGAGATGATGAGGAAATCAACAGATACAAAAGTCAGTTGAAATCCTATGATATACGGGGATCCTCCATCTGGTGCGACTTATCAACATCCTCTCCCAGACCATACATACCGAGACCACTATGTAGGAGGATCTTCGACATGTTCCAAAACATCTCCAATACAGGACCTACCCCAACAGTAAAAATGATCAAATCTAGATACTTCTGGCCTGACATGGAAAAAAGTATTTTAATATCTTGGGTCAAAGAGTGTCTACGATGCCAACAACACAAGATCTCCAGACATACTAGAACAGAAACCACACCATTCTCTCTACCATCTGGAAGATTTGAAACTGTACATATAGACATTGTTGGTCCGTCGTTACCCACCACTACTTATGATGGCATATACACATCTCCAGCTAGATACGTATTGACATGCATTGACAGAGCAACGAGATGAGTAGAAGCCACGCCCTTACGAGAAACCTCTGCCACTACCATAGCTTTAGCATTCCTGAACACATGGGTCTCTCGCTTTGGAGTCCCGTTACATGTTGTCACGGATCGCGGAAGCCAGTTTGAGAGTGAACTATTTCAAGACTTGTCTGCCATCATAGGCTTCCACAGGCTCCACACAACTGCATATCACCCTCAAACCAACGGAATAATCGAAAGACTACACCGAACCCTAAAAATTGCGATCATAGCAAGGAAGCAGAGCTGGTTGGATGCACTATCGATAATATTGCTTGGTATTAGGAATATACCTAATGAGCAATGTTTCTCCCCAGCTACTGCGGTAACAGGAACCCAACTACTGCTCCCAAAATCAATTATATACCAGGAATATCCTGACTTGACCAAAGAAGATATAAAAAATATTGCGAAGGAGATGCAAGAGTTAGATGTAACCCTCCTTTCAGAAAGACAGTTTCATACAACTCAAAGATCTTTCATAGCCAAAGAGCTTGAATCATCAACACATGTATGGTTGCGAATGGACAGACTTCAGAGACCTCTAGAAGATCCATATTCTGGACCATACAAAGTTGTAAGAAAAGAACATAAATATTTCGTCATAGAGACATTGACTGATGAGGAGCAAACAGTTTCAATTGAAACATTGAAACCAGCAATACTCACTCATAGCTCACAACAAAACTAAAAAGCCCAAACCGAGCCTAACTGACAACAAAAGAAATATACCACCCTTTCTAACATCAGAAACACAGCAAGACACACCACAAGAACCAATCATCACACGATCAGGTAGACGTGTTCGTTTTGCCAGACATAACGATCATTTCTACTACACATATAAAAAAAATAACACACACCTTTGACTTTCCACATACGCAACCCTACAGAGGTATGGTTGGTCCTTTTAGCCAGGGAGAAATTCCCTCGCTACAGGTCACTATTACCTGAGTAATAAAGCTATCTTTGCCTTTTTTCGGACACACACCTTACAAAAAACTCACTGATGCATCCTTACTGAAGCTCCGCTACTTGGGTCGGGATGTATTGTGGGGATTAATAAAAATAAATTGAATAAGATAAATTAAATTAAATTAAATTGAATAAATAAATAACTAAAAAGTTATTGGCGTCTGGACTCTGGCGTCCTTAGTAACGGTTGATCAACAAAGTCTCTATCTATACTGCTAACCAGTTGTGTTTTTTTTCTTCATTTAATGCCGTAAGACTTATTCCCTATAAATACCTATTGACGAAATGATCTATTTTCTCCAAAGATACTAATGAAAGCATAGCTCCAAGATTTTGAGCATTCAAAATATTCAGCTATTCTTCCCATCACCTACATCTAGTGGTGATATTCTGGAGCTAAGGGGAATGTGAAGTTCCCCTTCATTGCCATTACTCCCAGGTTCACTCTGACCTGAAGAGACATTATCTGTTAAGGTTTCATCAATAGGTCAAATAGATCTGTTTGCAAGTTAATGAAAATTATTGCTACCAGTTTATTAAAACAAACAAAACAGATACCTACAAACTATTCTCTTATAAATCATATATACAAAACAAAAAAATAAGATTTAGCATTAAATAACCCATAAAGGTTGATATACTATTAAACAAAATAGCCAACCAACTAATATGAAAACTATTTCTACCCAATTAATACATAATATAATAAAATTAAGGTGGGTTGACATATTAGAATATTCTGCACGTGACAATTTTCGTTTGTATTCACATATTTAACCATCTAATATCTATTTTCAGTTCAAAACATATATTGTTAAAAAATGTTTTTGACCGGACAATAAAACGATAGCTTAAGCGCTGGAGCAGAGCGACCGACATATATACATTTATATTCTTTAATTTTATGAAAGTTACGAGACTATTATATTTTTACGATTACATTCAGATTGCTTTGTATATGAAGAATTATTAGTCATAAAATTGGCATCGTTACAACCGAGCCATCTGGGTCCTGTCCATAAAAATAGATATTTTTTCACGACTTGTTGCTTAGCATTCAGAAAACTTTCCTCTACTTAGTTAATCTGTCAGATTTGAAAAAAATGTTGATTCTTTTTAATGATTTTAAAGGAGATATCCTATTTATAAAATAAATACAGTGTTGAAATGATCTCTGACCTTCCAACATTCATTATCTTTACCTTATTCTTATTTTAAAATGTCAACTTTCATGTCATTTCAAATATCATTGAAATAGTTATGTCTCAGTCCTACTATTAGGGTGTTTCTTCTCACCTTAGGGAATAATTTAAAAAAAAATAGAAACAAAGTGAAGATAGCTGTATATGAATGTTGGAAAATCAGAGATTGTTTCAACGTTGTATTTATATTGTAAATAGGATTCCATCCAAAAATATTTGTTGCGATAAAATGTTTTTCTATGTTTCTTCTGGTGGTCCAGACTTGACCTAGAACATTTAAATTCCAAGAGTTCAACATTACAAAATATCTTATTTTTGAAGAAAAGAAAAACACTGATTTATTTCATTCGGTATCCTTCTATGTTGAAAGATTAGGGATATGTTAATTAGGTTAGCATTATCCATATCTTAGACACATTAATCCCGTTCACTAAAGTATATAATTTATAATTCAAATACAGTATAAGTTATATAGACCCTGGCGAGATATTTTCTGAACTACATATATCATTACCTGCACAAAGTTGTTTCCATTTAAACATTATGTTAAATATTATGGTAGATTGGACTCTTTAATCTTGGTATTGCAAACTTAGGAGTTAAAGAAAACTCTGAATTTATCCAAATTGTAATACATCACTCAATAAGTCCCGGGCCTGACATATAGATGTCGCCTCTAATGAAAAGTCCATATGATTTTTATAAAGTATTAACCTTCAAATCGCAAGGGTCAAAATTTGAGCCCAATTGGATTATTAGTTTACAAATTACAGTTATTTAAGTAAAGCTACTGTTGCAAATTTTCAAAACAATGGAAAAATCTGAATTTCGTGTGTCGATAAAGCATTGCTTTCTAATGGGAAAAAATACTGTTCAAGCAAAGCAATGGCTTGATAAGTGTTATTCAGACTCTGCTCCGTCGGAAACAATGGTTAAGAGGTGGTATGCTGACTTTAAACGCGGTCGTACAGACACAAATGATGCAGGACGATGCGGCAGTTGTCCCGGCAAACACCAAAAAACTCCACAAACTCGTTTTGGCCGATCGTAAATTGAAGTTGCGTGAGATATCAGAAGGCAGTGTATTCACCATTTTGCATGAACATTTGTCAATAAGAAAGCTGTGTTCAAAGTGGGTGCCACGTTTGCTCACAGTCCATCAATAACAACAATGCGTCGACGATTCAGAGAAATGTTTGCAACTGTTTGAACGCAACAAAAAGGAGTTTTTTGTGTAAATATGGGACAATGGATGAAACATGGATCCACCACTTCACTCCGGAGTCAAATTGGCATTCAGTTGAGTGAATAGCTGCAGGTGAAAGCCGTCCAAAGCGACCAAAGACGCAAACATCAGCAGGCATGGTTTTGGCCTCCGTATTTTGGGATGCGACAGGTATTTTGAGAAAGGAAGAATCATCAGTAGCGAATATTATATAGCATTATTGGTGCGTTTGAAGAAATACATCGCAAAAAAACAACAACAACAACAACAACAAAAAAATGGCCACAAATGTAGAAGAAAAAAGCGCTCTTTCCCCAAGACAATGCTCCCAAGTCGATCACAACGATCGCAAAACTACATGAATTGCACTTCGAATTGCTTCCGCACCTACCCTATTCTCCAGATATGGCTCCCAGCGACTTGAGCAGACCTCAAAAGAATGCTCCAGGGAAAGAGATTTAGCTACAATGAAGAAGTGATATCAGAAACTTAGACGTATTTTGAGGCCAAAGACAAATTGTTCTACTAAAACAGCATCGAATTGTTAGAGAAGCGTTGGAATCAGTGTTATTGTAGTCATCTTTCCGTATTTGATAGTTCGAACTTAATTACTCTAATTTAGCCTTTTTGAATATTTTAAGACCCTATTCTGATCCTTTTAAAACTTGGCATTTGCGATATATTCAAAAACATTTTTTTGGACAATTATTGCAATAGCCTTCAAAATAAATAAATATAATAAATAAATGAAATATAATTTTGAAATGTTACAAGCCTATTTCAAGACAAACATAGATTTGATTTCTTTTAATTGATTCTTTGATTTATCAGGGCAAAATCTACACTGATCAATATCATTAAACGGAGTATATAATAGGTTTTTCTAGATGTTTGAAAGAGTAAGAATGAAAGATATCATATCAGATCACAAATATTTTACACTTCGGTAATCAATAAATCAATAAGACTTAATGACAAAATATCATTTTACACAGCATACTTATTTTTCAACAATATCTCTTTCCTATTAGCATTTAATCTCATAGATTATACATTATAAAGTCAAAATTTCTGGTAAAAATTCGGATAGTAATTGTAATAGATTAGGGATTTACTGATCCTCTCTACTGTGCATATCTCACAAAAAAGAAATTACTAGATAAATACACAAACTCATAATCCATTAACAAAACAATGGTTTCCGAATAGATTGGAAAGAGAAGATCTCTTAGCCATAAAAATATCTCATATATTTACCATTGAGATAATTTAATGAAATCTATACAGATCTCCCCTTACTGTTTGTGAGTCAGAATATGAAATGCATTGTAATATGCACTCAATCAGCCACTTTCTTACATGATGAACTATGTTTCTTGACTGAGAAAAGTTTTATCAAATAACAAGATAAGAAA
>CM042171.1:24410615-24413115 GCA_023376005.1 Doryteuthis pealeii | reverse complement strand
TACTCCAGAAAAGGCCCATGAAATCGTCTGACAAAGGCGAAGAAACTTCTGAGCAAAGTGAAATATCCTGCTACATCACAAACAATCTGATTCTTTTCTGAAAAACTTTTGTCAAGATCAAAAGCACAACACGCAGAATAACAGATGGCTTGCATACAGTCCAAAGGACACTTTTCGTGTCACGCAGTCTAAATTTTCCCAAACTGTGATGGTTTTCGGATGTGTGTTCTCTGAGTGTGATGTGATGCCTCTGCATTTTTTCAGAGAGGGTATCAGGATTGAATTCAGATGCCTGCGTGGAGTTGCTAAACACTGTAGTCAAGCCCTGGATAACAAGGGTAGCCAATGATAGGTCATAAGTATGGCAGCAGGATTCGACCCCTGCCACACCTCTGGGAAAAGTCAAAAATGGTTTTCGGGGAATTGTTACGACTACACCAGTCCCAATGAACTTCCCAGATCTTAACCCCCATGGATTATTATGTATGTGGCGCTGTTGAGAAAGACACAATCACCATGCCAGTACTACAAAAGCCCAGTTAATCGAAAGAATTAAGGTAGTTTTTGATAACACTTCCCAGGGAAACTGGAACATCAGCTTACTCCAGGTTCCGGCTGTGATCGATGCTAATGAATGAAACTTGTTGACAGTAGTGTAAATTCAGTGCATGTTGGATTTCTTTACAATCCATTAAATGTTGTAGTTACCAAAGCACTTTTTTTTTTATGAAACTGTCAAATTTATCCCAAACACCTGTATATACAAGCTATCGCTTAATTTTGAAACTTGGCATTATTCTCCATATTAAATGTACTAGTTAGTGAGTTGCTTATCTTACACTTTTACTAGCCTGTGTGACGATAGATGACTTCATAACACAACCATTACTAAAAAAAGTAAGATGGGGATATATTTAAGGCGAGGTTGAAGATTTAAAGTATCTATCAAAAGAAATTACCAGCTAGATTGCAATTGTAAATATCAAAAGGCCTGGTCATTTGCCATGGCTGCAGAAACGACGAAAAGGGATAAAGAGTTTTTAGTCTTGACCAACTAAATGGGTGGCTCATTGAATAATATGAAATGAAAACTATGACGAATAAGTGAAGAGTCAGACTAAGAATTAATTATTGTACCTAATTGAAATATTCTGAATGTTCTCTCCCCCATCTATCTACTATCTAATCTATCTATCTATCTATCTATATGTGTGTGTGTGTGTGTGTGTGTGTGTGTGTGTGGTGTGTGTGTGTGTGTAACCTATAAATGGGCACATTATAGCAATTTCTTTTGAGAGTTATACATTTAAAATGTTTTAGAGGATAAAGCAAAATATTGTTCAATTTCCGACTGAATGATAATTTGATTCAACGCTGAATGTCATTTTTGTTAATCATCCAATTCTTGTTACAATAGAAATAATTATGAAATGTTAATCCTAATTAGAAACATCAAATATCACTATGAAATCGCTATTCGCTCCATGGGAACTCCATGGGATCAAGGACCGTCTATGTATCAAAAACTGAATTTCTAATGAGTGGAGAAGTTTGAAACAATCGGCATAGTTGATTCAACAATCATTTGAGCATTCTTTGATGTTTTTCGTTTTGCATATAAACCTGATAATGAATAATAAAAGCTCATTTTAATGATGTCTGGACTCAGCATAATAAACTGTGAGAATAACTAATGTAGCAACATCTGATTATAATCTTTATGATCTATTAGAGTGTTCTAAGGTTTTCTGAAGCCACACTGGTTCATATACAGGTGATATGAGATTTAAGTATGGGAAAAAATGGTTTACCCATCACTTAGGATAGTTGAAAACCGCTATCCTAAGTAAGGGATAATAAACCTTTCATCAGCAGTTGTGTAGCAATAATAATGAGAAAGTTGTAATTGGAATGGACACAAGTTGAATAATAAACGGAATTTTCAATAGCATGAACAAACATATCACAAAGTAATTTTGTAAGTGTTGAAGAATTAATGTTCCTATTACTGAATATTATCATAACTGGCAAGCTAACTTTTTATGAAATCATAAAAGTATATATATTTAACATTAACGTGTGTCTTGGGTAGACGTATTTAGGAGTTCTCTGCAATTTAAGGTCAAGACAGAGAAAAAGTCTTAACAAAGTTAACTTAAAACTTTTATCATAGAACTAAAAGTTTATTGGTGAAGACAAGTTATTAAGCGATTTCTTGTTAACAACACAAAGGAATGGTGCTGCAATAAAATATGATTTTAATTTTCTAATTTCTTAAATGTCACTGGGGAAACTTTCTCTTCCGGTTAAAAAAGATTCACACTGATGTATGGGACAAGAAAAATGCATCAGCAACCTGAAAAATTTTGAATGTTCTTAATTGCTGTCTAATCAGTTCTGAGAAAGAGAAAATTTATCTTAAATCTTTTTCCGGGAAAAAAGTGATTAAAGATAGGTTTCTTTGAAAAAAAATCTGCAAGATATTCAAAAATATTTAAAC
>CM042171.1:24184544-24410515 GCA_023376005.1 Doryteuthis pealeii | reverse complement strand
GATCCACTGACACATTCACAATCTAGGATCCAGCAGGTCATCTCCCCCCCCCCGATTACAGGCCCGGGGTTAGCTCAGTCGGTAGAGCGTTTTCGGCTAGAAACCACATTGTTCCTAGTTCGATACTGGTCCCCGCCAACTCAGCGCATGAGTAGCACAGGGTTCTGTGCGGTAAAGTAAGGAGCTGATAGTAGGTGTGGCGTCTACCTCAGATGCCTAAAACAATCTCCTTGGTCTAGCGCTATTGAAAAGGGGATAGACCTCCTTCGCTGACTGGCTGATACCGACTTAGGCCGCCCGGACGATTTACTTTTTAGATCCAGTCTAGAGGGCCGGGTTAGCTCAATCAGTAGAGCGTTCGGCTAGGAACCAACAAGGTTCCTAGTTCGATACCAGCCCTCGCCAACTCAGCATATGAGTAGCCAGGATCTGTGTGGTAGAGCGAGGAGCTGATGGTACGTGTGGCGCTCCGCATCAGACTCAAAACACAATTCTCCTTGGTCATGCCGCTAGTGAAAAGGGGATTAACTCCTCACTGATTGGCTGATACCGACTAGGCCACCCGACGATTTCAGATTCAGTCTACTTGCTTAGATCACTGGGTGCGAATCTGGATTTTCAAAGTCTACAAATTGTTTTTTTACTCATTTTCATTTTCTAGCAATTCCATTATCTGAGCTAGCCTGTCGTGAAAGGGTTGGGAATAAAAAAAAAAAAACAACCACAAAACAAACAAACAAACAAAAAACAAGAAAGAACCGTCTAAGTCTTAGACAACTTACGGAATAAAATCCCTGATAGCATGTGACGCATTTCTTTGAAATACTTTTTCTCTTTTTGCATCCAAGCAATGGCAAACTCAGGCGAACGTTTTGAAAGAACGAATTTGATTGGTGGATATGTGTAAATCAAATTTCTTACTCGTATTTAAAATTTAGTTTACGGTGCAAAATAATTTAACTGAATTTTGAATTTAACTTAAAATAGGGCTGTATAACTAGATTCTACATTAGGATAATGCGTTTTGGCATGGAAACTCATAAAGGGTGTATGGGCACGGTCCTTATCTGAGTGGTTTACAAAGAAACATAATCATAAAATATATACGTAGCCGTTTTATAAAAACTTCATGTGCCAAGTAGAAGTTATATATATATATATATATAATAATATATATATATATATATATATATATATTATATATATATGTGTGTTGTGTGTGTGTGTGTGTCTTCATAATATTTATATACATAGATGCACACACATGTAATATATATATTCATAATGTGTCATTTATGCTGAAGTGTATATAAACCCGATATTGAAGTTGGGTATATAAGCATTATGGTGGATGTTCATGCTTTACCATTGTTTAAATAACCGTCCAGTTTCGGATGTTTTATTTTCTTCTTCATGCGTGTCCCTAGTAAACACACCATCAATAATCGTAACAATTTCCAGACGAAAGTAATGACAAAATAAAATTGTTAACTGATTAAAAAAATGTTCCAATTTCTTAAAAACTAATTTTATAGCATCGCATTTTTTAACATCTTTTTATTTATTTTAATTTTAAATTGTTATTAATTTTTTTAATTAATCTTCCATAAATAAAAGAAACATATTAGTAATTAATTTAAAATAGGCCAAATGTATGGTGGGGTTGGTGTCAATTTATGGTGATATGTGTATGTTATATATTTTATATTATTTATAAACCAAACAGTATAAGATTGAATAAGAAATAAAGAAAGACAAATATTCAAAAGAATGAGTAAATAGCGGTGTATTAAAAACACAAAAGTTACAATGTAATAGGTAGTTCAATGTTACTTTTACAAAAGTTCAGTAGAATACGTAGTATTAAGAAAATCAGCCAATATGGAAAAAAAGAAAGGGTTACTTGTAGTCCTTTTAGAGGTAGAAAGAGAGCCTTGAAAAAGATATACAATCATTCCAATCCTTACTACAACTTAATAGAAAACAGCAAACTTTACACAAAGCTGCAATTTCACGTTTGCACAGGAGTGTTTAACAATACTCAGTATGATCAAATAAACCAAAATGAATAAAACTTCACACAATGTGACGTGAAACGTAAACTTTATTAGCTTCTTATCTTGTTATTTGATTAAAACTTTTCTTCATTCAAGAACTAAGTTCATCATGTAAGAAAGTGCTGATTGAGTGCATATTACAATGTATTTCATGTTCTGACCACCAAACAAGTAAGGGGAGATCTGTATAAGATTTCATTAAATTATCTCAATGGTAAATAATATGAGATATTTTTCAGGCTAAGAGATCTTCCCTTTCCAATCTATTCGGAAACCATTGTTTTGTTGAATGGATTATGAGTTTGTGTATTTATCTAGTAATTTCTTTTTGAGAATATGCACAGTAGAGAGGCATATACAAATCAACAATTACAAATTACTAATCCGAATTTTTACCAGAAATTTTGACTTTATAATGAGATAAACTAATGAGATTAAATGCTAATAGGAAGAGAATATTGTGAAAAAATAAGTATGCTGTGTAAAATGATATTGTCATTAAGTCTTATTGATTTATTGATTACCGAAGTGTAAAATATTTGTGATCTGATATGATATCTTCATTCTTACTCTTTCAAAACATATAGAAACCTAACTCGTGCTTAATGATATTGATCAGTGTAGATTTGCCCTGATAAATCAAAGAATCATTAAAAGAAATAAAATCTATGTTTGTCTTGAATAGCTTGTAACATTTCAAAATATTATTTCATTATTTTATATTTATTATTTTGAAGGCTATTGCAATAATTGTCCAAAAAATGTTTTGAAATATATCGCAAATGCCAAGTTTTAAAAGGATCAGAATAGGTCTTAAAAATATTCAAAAAGGCTAAATTAGAGTATTAAGTTCGAACTATCAAACGGAAAGATGACTACAATAACACTGATTCCAACGCTTCTCTAACAATTCCGATGCTGTTTTAGTAGAACAATTTGTCTTTGGCCTCAAAATACGTCTAAGTTTCTGATATCACTTCTTCATTGTAGCTAAATCCTTCCCTGGAGCATTCTTTTGAGTCTGCCAAGTCGCTGGGAGCCATATTCTGGAGAATAGGGTTAGGTGCGGAAGCAATTCGAAGTGCAATTCATGTAGTTTTGCGATCGTTGTGATCAACTTGAGCATGTCTTGGGAAAGAGCGCTTTTTTCTTCTACATTTGTGGCCATTTTTTTGTTGTTGTTGTTGTTGTTTTTTTTTTGCGATGTATTTCTTCAAACGCACCAATAATGCTATATAATATTCGCTACTGATGATTCTTCCTTTCTCAAAATACCTCCTCGCATCCAAAATACGGAGGCCAAAAACCATGCCTGCTGATGTTTTGCGTCTTTGGTCGCTTTGGACGGCTTCACCTGCTGCTATTCACTCAACTGAATGCCAATTTGACTCCGGAGTAAGTGGTGGATCCGTTTCATCCATTGTCCCATATTTACACAAAAAACTCCTTTTTTTGCGTTCAAACATGGCAAACATTTCTCTGAATCGTCGACGCATTGTTGTTAAATTGATGGTCTGTGAGCAAACGTGGCACCCACTTTGAACACAGCTTCTTATTGACAAATTTCATGCAAAATGGTGAATACACTGCCTTCTGATATCTCACGCAACTTCCAATTTACGATTCGGCCAAAACGAGTTTGTGGAGTTTTTGGTGTTGCCGGACAACGCCGCATCGTCCTGCATCATTTGTGTCTGTACGACCGCGTTTAAAGTCAGCATACCACCTCTTAACCATTGTTTCCGACGGAGCAGAGTCTGAATAACACTTATCAAGCCATTGCTTTGCTGAACAGTATTTTTTTCCCATTAGAAAGCAATGCTTTATCGACACACGAAATTCAGATTTTTCATTGTTTGGAAAATTTGCAACAGCGTAGCTTTACTTAAATAACTGTAATTTGTAAACTAATAATCCAATTGGGCTCAAATTTGACCCTTGCGATTTGAAGAATACTTTATAAAAAATCATATGGACTTTTCATTAGAGGCGACATCTATATGTCAGGCCCGGAATTATTGAGTGATGTATTACAATTTGGATAAATTCAGAGTTTTCTTTAACTCCTAAGTTTGCAATACCAAGATTAAAGAGTCCAATCTACCATAATATTTAACATAATGTTTAAATGAAACAACTTTGTGCAGGTAATGATATATGTAGTTCAGAAAATATCTCGCCAGGTCTATATAACTTATACGTATTTGAATTAAATAAATTATATACTTTAGTGAACGGGATTAATGTGTCTAAGATAGGATAATGCTAACCTAATTAACATATCCCTAATCTTTCAACATAGAAAGGATACCGAATGATAATAAAATCAGTGTTTTTCTTTTCTTCAAAAATAAGATATTTTTGTAATGTTGAACTCTTGGAATTTAAATGTTCTAGGTCAAGTCTGACCACCAGAAGAACATAGAAAAACATTTTATCGCAACAAATATTTCGGATGGAATCCTATTTACAATATAAATACAACGTTGAAACAATCTCTGATTTTCCAACATTCATATACAGCCTGTCTCACTTTGTTTCTATTTTTTTAAATTATTCCCTAAGGTGAGAAGAATCACCCTAATTAGTAGGACTGAGACATAACTATTTCAATGATATTTGAAATGACATGAAAGTGACATTTTAAAATAAGAATAAGGTAAAGATAATGAATGTTGAAGGTCAGAGATCATTCAACACTGTATTTATTTTTATAAATAGAAGCTCCTTTTAAAGATCATTAAAAAGAATCAACATTTTTCAAATCTGAACATATTAATAAGTAAGGAAAGTTTTTCTGAATGCTAAGCCAACAAGTCGTGAAAAAATATCTTATATTTTATGACAGACCCAGATGGGCTCGGTGAACGTATGCGAATTTTATGACTAAATAATTCTTTCATATACAAAGGAATCTGAATGTAATCGTAAAATATAATAGTCTTGTAACTTTCATAAAATTAAAGAATATAAAATGTATATATGTGCGTCGCCTGCTCCAGCGCTTAAAGCATCTTTTATTGTCGGTCAAAAGACATTTTTTACCAATATATGTTTTAGAACTGAAATTAAGATATTAGATGGTTAAAATATGTGAATAACAAACGAAAATTGTCCACGTGCAGAAATATTCTAATATGTCAACCCACCTAATTTATTATATATGTATTAATGTGTAAAACTAGTTTTTTATTTTCATATTAGTTGGTTGGCTATTTTGTTTAATTAGATTATCACACCTTTATGGGTTATTTAATGCTAAATCTTATTTTTTTGATATATGATTTATAAAGAGAATAGTTGTAGGTATCTGTTTGTTGTTTTAATTAAACTGGTAGCGAATAATTTCATTAACTTGCAACAGATCTATTTGACCAATTGATGAAAACCTTAACAGATAATGTCTCTTCAGGTCAGAGTGAACCTGGGAGTAATGGCAATTGAAGGGTACTTCAAACACTCCCTTAGCCTCCAAATAGTCACCACTAGATGTATGTGTATGGGAAGAAATAGCTGGAATATTTGAATCTCAAAATCTTGGAGCGATGCTTTCATTAGTATCTTTGGAGAAATAGATCATTTCGTCAATAGTATTTATAGGGAATAAGTTTACGGCATTAATGAAGAAAAAAACACATACTGTTAGCAGTATAAATAGAGACTTTGTTGACCAACCGTTACTAAGGAACGCGAGTCCAGACGCCAATAACTTTTTAGTTATTATTCAATTTATTTAATTTAATTTATCTTATTTCAATTTATTTTTATTAACTCCCAACAATACATCCCGACCCAAGTAGCGAGCTTCAGTAAGGATGCATCAGTGATTTTTTTTAAGGTGTGTGTCCGAAAAAAGGCAAAGATAGCTTTATTACTAGAATAGGACCTGTAGCGAGGGAATTTCTCCCCTGGCTAAAGACCAACCATACCTCTGTAGGGTTGCAGTATGTGGAAGTCAAAGGTGGTGTTATTTTTTTTATTATGTGTAGTAGAAATAATCGTTATGTCTGGCAAAACGAACACGTCGACCTGCATCGTGTGATGATTGTTCTTGTGGTGCTGTCTTGCTTGTTCTGATGTTAGAGAGGTGGTATATTTCCCTTTGTCAGTTAGCTCTGTTTGGTTTTTAGTTTTTTTGTGAGCTATGAAGTGAGTATTGCTGTTTTCAATATTTCAATTGAAACTGTTTGCTCCTATCAGTCAATGTCTCTTGACGAATGATTAATGTTCTTTCTTACACTTTGTATGGTCAGATATGAGCTTCTAGAGGTCTCTGAAGTCTACCATTCGCAACCATACAGTGTTGTGATTCAAGCTCTTTGGCTATGAAAGATCTTGAGTGTATTGGAAACTGTCTTTCTAAAGGAGGTGTACATCTAACATCTTTGCATCTCCTTCGCAATATTTTTTATACTCTTTGGTCAAGTCAGGAATGCCTGGTATATAATTGATTTTGAGCAGTAGTTGGGTTCCTGTTACCCAGTAGCTGGGAAAACATTGCTCATTAGGTATATTCCTTAATACCAAGCAATATATCGGTAGTGCATCCAACCAGCTCTGCTCTTGGCATGATCGCAGTTTTTAGGGTCGCGTGTAGTCTTTCGATTATTCCCGGTTGCGTTGAGGGTGATATGCCAGTTGTGTGGAGCCTGTGAAGCTATGGTGGCAGACAAGTCTTGAAAAGTTCACCTCAAACTGGCATTCCGCGATCCGTGACAACAATGTAAACGGGACTCCAAAGCGAGAACCCATGCTGTTCAGGAATGCTAAAGCTATGGTAGTGCAGAGGTTTCTCGTAAGGCGTGGCCTTCTACTCATCTCGTTTGCTCTGTCAATGCATGTCAATACGTATCTAGCTGGACGACGTATATGCCATCAAACATAGTGGTGGGTAACAGGACCAACAATGTCTATATGTACCAGTTTCAAATCTTTCCAGCATGGTAGAGAAATGTGTGGTTTTCTGTTCTATATGTCTGGAGATCTCTGTGCTGTTGGCATCGTAGACACTCTTACCCAACGATCTTATAATTTTTTCCATGTCAGCGCAAAGTATCTAGATTTGATTATTTTTTACTGTTGGGTAGGTCCTGGATGGGAATGTTGTGGAACATGTCGAAATCCTCCCTACTATGGTCCCCGTATGTATGGCTGGGAGAGGGATCGTGATAAGTCGCACCAGATGGGAGGATCCCCGTTATCACCTCATAGGACATTTCAAACTGACATTAATTGTATATGTGATTTCCTCACATCTCTTTGTGACTTCACCGATTGCTTGGTAGATCACGGGTCTATGGTCACGCCACATGTAGGTCGAGATAAACAGTCGAGGATAAACAGTCAGCACACTCTCATCTACTTTTATATACAAAAACAATCTGTGACATTATTCTGTATAATAAGGATAAGTACCTCTGGTGTTTGTCGATTTCATCGGGTCTTTTTGGGGCGAAAGCTCGAAGAGTGGCTTATGATCTGTTTTTATTTATGAGAACAGTGTGCACATTTCTACCTTCCAATTTGTGGCTTAAAATTCAAGATCTGTTTGGTATTGCTGCTAACAAGTTCTCTGTTGCAGGTGGAATATTTTCTGTTGTTTAGCAGATAGTTTCTTCGAATAGAATCCGTTATATAAACTGTATCAGTGCTGCAACATACTGCATAGTCTGAAACTATCTCGTAAACTAAGTGGTTTGGCGTGTGCAACTGGATCGGGGTGTGTCAGAGCAGTATCTTTAGCAAGCAGTCTTTGATTGTCACAAATGCTTATATTTCTCCGGTTTAATTCTTAATGTTTTTTCTGCTGGTTTATGTTTTATGGCTTCGACAAATCTGCAATTGCGGAATAACTCTTGTAGAAGTTTCACATTCTAGGAATCGACCGCAGAGATTTGGAATCTGGTCCAGAAGTTTCTTATGTCTTCAACTTTCTGGGATGTGCTAAGTCCTTCAGAGCTGACATTATAGCCTAGAAGTGATGTTGTCCTCAAAGAATGGCACTTGCAACAGAGATTTGCAGGTTGTTCTCCTTCGAGAAAAGAGGTTTCTTGAGATCAATGTTATGTTGTCTTAGATTCGGAGAAAACCAAGTATGTCATCGATGTAAACGAAAATGCAGTTCTCACCCAGAATATGTTGTCCATAAAATCTTCTGGATGTCGATCTGCTGTTTCACAGACCACAATGCATAAACAAGACTCAAAAGACCAAAAGGTGATATCACTGCGCGACTCAATATTCCGCCATATTCATTGGATGGTGGTAGGCTGTTAGCAAGTTAATTTGAGAACACTCTTTTTCTGATAGCTCTGGATCCCAGGCTGTTGATGTTAGAGATATGGAATCTGTCTGGTTGGTTATTTGGTTAAGGTGTCTGAAATCGCCACATATACGCCATTCCTGGGTTGGACGAGATTTGCATTGTGGATGACCAGGGGGATTTTGATGGATCTAATGATTCCGGCTACAGAGTGGTTGTAACTATTTTTTCTGATCGTATTTTTCTTCGGAGAGTGTCGAACTCTGGGTATGGTTAGGGCATTGCATCTTCTACGTGTTTTACTAGCCAACTAGAGTTGCTCCGTCCGAGCGTTGGTGATTTGCGAAATTTTTGGAGAGAGACATGCACTTCTTCTGGCTAGGTTTGTATGGTCATGATTGTGTATACTTGAATTTGTGCAGTAACTCGTCCTCCTTGAATAAATGTGGTTTGTTTTATCACAGTTTCCGTTGCTGCCAGTCAGAAATAGGCCATAGTGACGCAGAGTCTTGCTCCTAGAGTAAGGGTTTACGGTATCAGCGATCTACTACGGTCCATGTGTATGGAACGGCGTAAACCAGAAATACTAATAACTACAGTTGTTTCACCGAAGCATTCGATATTCTTACCATTTGCTGCTGCTATGCTTAACGGTGTCGCGGTTTAGTATAGACAAATGCTATTTTTCTGTGGCAGGATGGATAGAAGCAACCCGTGTCTATCACAAAGTTGTACATTATTGGTTCCAATCTGGTAGCAACCTCAAATAGATGCGAATCGTCGGTTGCTAATAGCAATGTCGCACTTGCAGTTTTCCGATTCCTGGGTGAGTAGGTCTGACGGTGAGGATTTCTGGTAGGTGAGATGGCCTGGAAGATGGGCATTACTTGGCAACCAGACTGTATTTGGCCACATGCAACCACGATTTACAAGTTTGGACCTTCTGCTTTGTACAAGTGTCCACGGCATACTAAACTTCTGTTCTCACTAAAAAGCGTCAGTGTTGTATGTTGTTCTTGGTGTGCCCAGTAGGTCTAAGCGATCTAGTTGTATTGGTGCCGCATCGTGATATATACTCCTAGGTTTGTAAACGGGCATTATCTCGTCAGCTAATATCACCCAGTTCCATTTAACGTGCATCTTCACGGCCTGCTATAACCGCCTCACTTTGAGGGTAGTGCCTGGACTAAACTTGTATCGAATAGTTCCTCTCCACTCCACCTTGTTTGCCGTTGACATCTGTTCATGCGACGGAAAGTCGACGGTCTGCCCGTCATTTGCGTTTTCGGCAAGTAGCTTCTCAAACATTTGGCTTCGTCTGTTCATGTTTAGCCAATACCACCTAATGTTAAGTATACTTCTTGGTGGTAACGATGGCAGATGTAAGCTTCGTACCGCGCTGAGGCAGAAATGATACAACATGGAAAAAATTAGTATGTTCGTTAGTTATTTTTCGGAGTCAAATTGAGCTTCACAAATATGGAACCACGCCATCAACCGCACTTTGCATAAAATTGGTTCCATTATGGATCTGCCAAATATTTTTTCATTTTTCATATATATATATATATATTATATATACTAATATATATATATATATATACATACTATATATTACGAGGAAAGACTGATAGAGAAGAAAAAAGAAAAAAGGGGGACCTGATTAAAAAAAAAAAGAAAAAAAAAGGAAAGTAAAAAACGTGAGTAAAAATTACAATTTGTCCTTACACATACAAATAATAACACATAAAATTATTCCTTCCTTTACTGTTTCTTTCTACTCTCGTTACGGAGTTAACCTTTAAAAAATCAAATCAAATCAATCCCATTCACACATTTCAACAGATATTTTACTGCTTTGTTCTTTTTTCTTCGTTCTATCAGTTCCTTCCTCGTAATATATATAATATATTATATATATATAGTAATATAATATATATATATATATATATGAAATATGGAAAAAAATATTTTCGGCAGTATCCATAATGGTACCAAATTTTTATGCAAAGTGCGGTTGATGGTGGTTCCATATTTGTGAAGCTCAATTTGAACTCCGAAACATAACTAACGAACATACTAATTTTTTCCATGTTGTATCATTTCTGCCTCCCGGTATCAAGCTTACCATCTGCCATCGTTACCACCAAGAAGTATACTTAACTTAGGTGGTATTGGCTAAACATGAACAGACGAAGCCTGAAATGTTTGAGAAGCTACTTGCCGAAAAACAAATGACGGGCAGACCGTCGACTTTCCTCCATGAACAGATGTCAACGGCAAACAAGGTTGGAGTGGAAGAGGAACTCATTCGATACAAGTTTATCCAGGCACTACCCTCAAAAGTGAGGCCGGTTATAGCAGCCGTGAAAGATGCTACGTTAATGGAACTGGGTATATTAGCTGACGAGATAATGCCCTTTACAAAACCTAGGAGTATATATCACACAGCGGCACCAAATACAACTAGATACGCTAGACCTACTGGCGCCACACCAAGAACAACATACAACACTGGACCTTTTATGAGAACCAGAAGTCTCTAGTATGCCGTGGACACTTGTACAACGCAGAAAGGTCCAGAACTTGTAAATCGTGGTGCATGTGGCCAAATAAGTCTGGTTGCCAAGTAATGCCCACTTCCAGGCCATCTTCACCTACCAGACAATCCTCACCGGTCAGACACATACTCACCCAGGAATCGGAAAACTGCAAGTGCGAATTGCATTAGCAACCGACGATTCGCATCTATTTGAGGTTGCTACCAGAATTGGACCAAATAATGTAAACTTTGTGATAGACACGGGTGCTTCTATCACAATCCTGCCACAGAAAATAGCATTTGGTCTATACCTAAACCCGACACCGGTTAAGCTAGCAGCAGCAAATGGTAAGAATATCGAATGCTTCGGTGAAACAACTGTAGTTATTAGTATTCTGGGTTTACGCCGTTCATACACATGGACCGTAGTAGTCGCTGATACCGTAAACCCTCTCCTAGGAGCAGACTCTGCGTCACTATGGCCTATTTCTGGACTGCAGCAACGGGAAACTGGTTGATAAAACAACACACCAATTTATTCAAGGAGGACGAGTTACTGCACAAATTCAAAGTATAACAATCAATGACCATACCAACCTACCAGAAGAAGTGCAGTCTCTCCTCCAAAAATTTCCCAAACTCACCAGACCTCGGACGGAGCAACCTCTAGTGCCTAAGTAAAACACGTAGAGATAATGCCCCTACCCATACCAGAGTTCGACAACTCTCCGAAGAAAAATACAGATCAGCAAAATAGTTCACAACACTCCTGTAAGCCGGAATCATTAGACCATCAAAATCCCCCTGGTCATCACCACTGCATCTCGTCCCAACCCCAGGAAAATGGCGTATATGTGGCGATTTCAGACACCTTAACCAAATAACCAACCAGACAGATATCCAATCTCTAACATCAACAGCCTGGGATCCAAGCTATTCAAGAAAAGAGTGTTCTCAAAAATTAACTTGCTACAGGCCTACCACCAAATTCCAATGAATATGGCGGATATTGAAAAGTCCGCAGTGATAACACCTTTTGGTCTTTTTGAGTACTTGTTTATGCCATTTGGTCTGTGAAACAGCAGATCGACATTCCAGAGATTTATGGACAACATATTCATGGGTGAGAACTGCATTTTCGTTTACATCGATGACATACTTGTTTTCTCCGAATCTAAGGAACAACATAACATTGATCTCAAGAAAACCCTCTTTATTCTCGAGGAGAACAACCTCCAAATCTCTGTTGACAAGTGCCAATTCTTTGAGGACAACATCAACTTCTTAGGCTATAATGTCAGCTCTGAAGGACTTAAGCCAACATCCCAGAAAGTTGAAGACATAAGAAACTTTCTGGAACCCACAGATTCCAAATCTCTGCGTCGATTCCTAGAAATGGTGAACTTCTACAAGAAGTTAATTCCGCAAATTGCAGATTTGTCGGAAGCCATAAAACATAAACCAGCAGAAAAAACATTAAAATTAAACCCGGATGAAATATAAGCATTTGTGACAATCAAAGACATGCTTGCTAAAGATACTGCTCTGACACACCCCGATCCAGTTGCCACGCAATACCACTTAGTTACAGATAGTTCAGACTATGCAGTATGTGCAGCACTGATACAGTTTATATAGGATTCTATTCGAAGAAACTATCTGCAAACCAAAGAAAATATTCCACCTTCAACAGAGAACTTTTAGCAGCATACCAAACAGTCTTGAATTTTAAGCCACAAATTGAAGGTAGAAATGTCACACTGTTCTCAGATCATAAGCCACTCTTCCGAGCTTTCGCCCCAAAAAGACGCCGATGAAATCAGACAAACAACAGAGGTACTTATCTATTATAACAGAATATGTCACAGATGTTTTGTATATAAAAGTAGATGAGAATGTTGTCGCTGACTGTTTATCTCGACTGTTTATCTCGACCTACATGTGCAGTGACCATAGACCCCTGTGATCTACCAGCAATCGGTGAATCACAAAGAGATGATGAGGAAATCAACATATACAAAAGTCAGTTGAAATCCTATGATATACGGGGATCCTCCATCTGGTGCGACTTATCAACATCCTCTCCCAGACCATACATACCGGGACCACTACGTAGGAGGATCTTCGACATGTTCCACAACATCTCCCATCCAGGACCTACCCCAACAGTAAAAAATAATCAAATCTAGATACTTCTGGCCTGACATGGAAAAAATTATAAGATCTTGGGTCAAAGAGTGTCTACGATGCCAACAGCACAAGATCTCCAGACATACTAGAACAGAAACCACACCATTCTCTCTACCATCTGGAAGATTTGAAACTGTACATATAGACATTGTTGGTCCGTCGTTACCCACCACTACTTTTGATGGCATATACACATCTCCAGCTAGATACGTATTGACATGCATTGACAGAGCAACGAGATGAGTAGAAGCCACGCCCTTACGAGAAACCTCTGCCACTACCATAGCTTTAGCATTCCTGAACACATGGGTCTCTCGCTTTGGAGTCCCGTTACATGTTGTCACGGATCGCGGAAGCCAGTTTGAGAGTGAACTATTTCAAGACTTGTCTGCCACCATAGGCTTCCACAGGCTCCACACAACTGCATATCACCCTCAAACCAACGGAATAATCGAAAGACTACACCGAACCCTAAAAACTGCGATCATAGCAAGGAAGCAGAGCTGGTTGGATGCACTACCGATAATATTGCTTGGTATTAGGAATATACCTAATGAGCAATGTTTCTCCCCAGCTACTGCGGTAACAGGAACCCAACTACTGCTCCCAAAATCAATTATATACCAGGAATATCCTGACTTGACCAAAGAAGATATAAAAAATATTGCGAAGGAGATGCAAGAGTTAGATGTAACCCTCCTTTCAGAAAGACAGTTTCATACAACTCAAAGATCTTTCATAGCCAAAGAGCTTGAATCATCAACACATGTATGGTTGCGAATGGATAGACTTCAGAGACCTCTAGAAGCTCCATATTCTGGACCATACAAAGTTGTAAGAAAAGAACATTAATATTTCGTCATAGAGACATTGACTGATGAGGAGCAAACAGTTTCAATTGAAATATTGAAACCAGCAATACTCACTCATAGCTCACAACAAAACTAAAAAACCCAAACAGAGCCTAACTGACAACAAAAGAAATATACCACCCTCTCTAACATCAGAAACACAGCAAGACACACCACAAGAACCAATCATCACACGATCAGGTAGACGTGTTCGTTTTGCCAGACATAACGATTATTTCTACTACACATATAAAAAAAATAACACACACCTTTGACTTTCCACATACGCAACCCTACAGAGGTATGGTTGGTCCTTTTAGCCAGGGAGAAATTCCCTCGCTACAGGTCACTATTACCTGAGTAATAAAGCTATCTTTGCCTTTTTTCGGACACACACCTTACAAAAAACTCACTGATGCATCCTTACTGAAGCTCCGCTACTTGGGTCGGGATGTATTGTGGGGATTAATAAAAATAAATTGAATAAGATAAATTAAATTAAATTAAATTGAATAAATAACTAAAAAGTTATTGGCGTCTGGACTCTGGCGTCCTTAGTAACGGTTGGTCAACAAAGTCTCTATCTATACTGCTAACCAGTTGTGTTTTTTTTCTTCATTTAATGCCGTAAGACTTATTCCCTATAAATACCTATTGACGAAATGATCTATTTTCTCCAAAGATACTAATGAAAGCATAGCTCCAAGATTTTGAGCATTCAAAATATTCAGCTATTCTTCCCATCACCTACATCTAGTGGTGATATTCTGGAGCTAAGGGGAGTGTGAAGTACCCCTTCATTGCCATTACTCCCAGGTTCACTCTGACCTGAAGAGACATTATCTGTTAAGGTTTCATCAATAGGTCAAATAGATCTGTTTGCAAGTTAATGAAAATTATCGCTACCAGTTTATTAAAACAAACAAAACAGATACCTACAAACTATTCTCTTATAAATCATATATACAAAACAAAAAAATAAGATTTAGCATTAAATAACCCATAAAGGTTGATATACTATTAAACAAAATAGCCAACCAACTAATATGAAAACTAGTTTTACACAATTAATACATAATATAATAAAATTAAGGTGGGTTGACATATTAGAATATTCTGCACGTGACAATTTTCGTTTGTATTCACATATTTAACCATCTAATATCTATTTTCAGTTCAAAACATATATTGTTAAAAAATGTTTTTGACCGGACAATAAAACGATAGCTTAAGCGCTGGAGCAGAGCGACCGACATATATACATTTATATTCTTTAATTTTATGAAAGTTACGAGACTATTATATTTTTACGATTACATTCAGATTGCTTTGTATATGAAGAATTATTAGTCATAAAATTGGCATCGTTACAACCGAGCCATCTGGGTCCTGTCCATAAAAATAGATATTTTTTCACGACTTGTTGCTTAGCATTCAGAAAACTTTCCTCTACTTAGTTAATCTGTCAGATTTGAAAAAAATGTTGATTCTTTTTAATGATTTTAAAAGGAGATATCCTATTTATAAAATAAATACAGTGTTGAAATGATCTCTGACCTTCCAACATTCATTATCTTTACCTTATTCTTATTTTAAAATGTCAACTTTCATGTCATTTCAAATATCATTGAAATAGTTATGTCTCAGTCCTACTATTAGGGTGTTTCTTCTCACCTTAGGGAATAATTTAAAAAAATAGAAACAAAGTGCAGATAGCTGTATATGAATGTTGGAAAATCAGAGATTGTTTCAACGTTGTATTTATATTGTAAATAGGATTCCATCCAAAAATATTTGTTGCGATAAAATGTTTTTCTATGTTTCTTCTGGTGGTCCAGACTTGACCTAGAACATTTAAATTCCAAGAGTTCAACATTACAAAATATCTTATTTTTGAAGAAAAGAAAAACACTGATTTATTTCATTCGGTATCCTTCTATGTTGAAAGATTAGGGATATGTTAATTAGGTTAGCATTATCCATATCTTAGACACATTAATCCCGTTCACTAAAGTATATAATTTTATAATTCAAATACAGTATAAGTTATATAGACCCTGGCGAGATATTTTCTGAACTACATATATCATTACCTGCACAAAGTTGTTTCCATTTAAACATTATGTTAAATATTATGGTAGATTGGACTCTTTAATCTTGGTATTGCAAACTTAGGAGTTAAAGAAAACTCTGAATTTATCCAAATTGTAATACATCACTCAATAAGTCCCGGGCCTGACATATAGATGTCGCCTCTAATGAAAAGTCCATATGATTTTTATAAAGTATTAACCTTCAAATCGCAAGGGTCAAAATTTGAGCCCAATTGGATTATTAGTTTACAAATTACAGTTATTTAAGTAAAGCTACTGTTGCAAATTTTCAAAACAATGGAAAAATCTGAATTTCGTGTGTCGATAAAGCATTGCTTTCTAATGGGAAAAAATACTGTTCAAGCAAAGCAATGGCTTGATAAGTGTTATTCAGACTCTGCTCCGTCGGAAACAATGGTTAAGAGGTGGTATGCTGACTTTAAACGCGGTCGTACAGACACAAATGATGCAGGACGATGCGGCAGTTGTCCCGGCAAACACCAAAAAAACTCCACAAACTCGTTTTGGCCGATCGTAAATTGAAGTTGCGTGAGATATCAGAAGGCAGTGTATTCACCATTTTGCATGAACATTTGTCAATAAGAAAGCTGTGTTCAAAGTGGGTGCCACGTTTGCTCACAGACCATCAATAACAACAATGCGTCGACGATTCAGAGAAATGTTTGCAACTGTTTGAACGCAACAAAAAGGAGTTTTTTGTGTAAATATGGGACAATGGATGAAACATGGATCCACCACTTCACTCCGGAGTCAAATTGGCATTCAGTTGAGTGAATAGCAGCAGGTGAAAGCCGTCCAAAGCGACCAAAGACGCAAACATCAGCAGGCATGGTTTTGGCCTCCGTATTTTGGGATGCGACAGGTATTTTGAGAAAGGAAGAATCATCAGTAGCGAATATTATATAGCATTATTGGTGCGTTTGAAGAAATACATCGCAAAAAAAACAACAACAACAACAACAACAAAAAAATGGCCACAAATGTAGAAGAAAAAAGCGCTCTTTCCCCAAGACAATGCTCCCAAGTTGATCACAACGATCGCAAAACTACATGAATTGCACTTCGAATTGCTTCCGCACCTACCCTATTCTCCAGATATGGCTCCCAGCGACTTGAGCAGACCTCAAAAGAATGCTCCAGGGAAAGAGATTTAGCTACAATGAAGAAGTGATATCAGAAACTTAGACGTATTTTGAGGCCAAAGACAAATTGTTCTACTAAAACAGCATCGAATTGTTAGAGAAGCGTTGGAATCAGTGTTATTGTAGTCATCTTTCCGTATTTGATAGTTCGAACTTAATTACTCTAATTTAGCCTTTTTGAATATTTTAAGACCCTATTCTGATCCTTTTAAAACTTGGCATTTGCGATATATTCAAAAACATTTTTTGGACAATTATTGCAATAGCCTTCAAAATAAATAAATATAATAAATAAATGAAATATAATTTTTGAAATGTTACAAGCCTATTTCAAGACAAACATAGATTTTATTTCTTTTAATTGATTCTTTGATTTATCAGGGCAAAATCTACACTGATCAATATCATTAAACGGAGTATATAATAGGTTTTTCTAGATGTTTGAAAGAGTAAGAATGAAAGATATCATATCAGATCACAAATATTTTACACTTCGGTAATCAATAAATCAATAAGACTTAATGACAAAATATCATTTTACACAGCATACTTATTTTTCAACAATATCTCTTTCCTATTAGCATTTAATCTCATAGATTATACATTATAAAGTCAAAATTTCTGGTAAAAATTCGGATAGTAATTGTAATAGATTAGGGATTTACTGATCCTCTCTACTGTGCATATCTCACAAAAAAGAAATTACTAGATAAATACACAAACTCATAATCCATTAACAAAACAATGGTTTCCGAATAGATTGGAAAGGGAAGATCTCTTAGCCATAAAAATATCTCATATATTTACCATTGAGATAATTTAATGAAATCTATACAGATCTCCCCTTACTGTTTGTGAGTCAGAACATGAAATACATTGTAATATGCACTCAATCAGCCACTTTCTTACATGATGAACTATGTTTCTTGAATGAGAAAAGTTTTATCAAATAACAAGATAAGAAAGCTAATAAAGTTTACGTTTCACGTCACATTGTGTGAAGTTTTAGTTCATTTTGGTTTATTTGATCATACTGAAGTATTGTTAAAACACTCCTTGCAAACGTGAAATTGCAGCTTTGTGTTAAAGTTGCTGTTTTCTATTAAGTTGTAGTAAGGATTGGAATGAATTGTATATCTTTTTCAAGGCTCTCTTTCTACCTCTAAAAGGACTACAAGTAACCCTTTCTTTTTTCCATATTGCTGAATTTTCTTAATACTACGTATTCTACTGAACTTTGTAAAAGAACATTGAACTACTATTACTATTGTAACTTTTGTTGTTTTTAATACACCGCTTATTTACTCATTCTTTGAATATTTGTCTTTCTTTTATTTCTTATTCAATCTTATACTGGTTTGGTTATAAATATATATAAAATATATACACATACACCATATCACCATAAATTGACACCACACCACCATACATTTGGCCTATTTTAAATTAATTACTAATAATTGTTCTTTTTATTTATGGAAGATTAATTAAAAAAATTAATAACAATTTAAAATTAAAATAAATAAAAGATGTTAATAAAATGCGATGCTATAAAATTAGTTTTCTAAGAAATTGGAACATTTTTAATCAGTTAACAATTTTATTTTTGTCATTACTTTCGTCTGGAAATTGTTACGATTATTTTGATGGTGTGTTACTAGGGGACACGCATGAAGAAGAAATAAAAACATCCGAAACTGGACGGTTATTTAAACAATTGGTAAAGACATGAACATCCACCATAATTGTTATATACCCACTTCATATCGGGTATATAATGAGAACGAGAGAGTGATGTTCTTATGTGATTCTATTTTGTCGACTGGCCATCTATTTTTGGGTTTATTTCTTCCTCTGGTCGATACGGCCTCTGTTCTGTTGGAATGCAGTTGTCTGTGCTCATTTCTTTGTTTTTAATAATGAAGCAAGACTTGATTTATTTTACAAAGACATCTTTATTAAAAACCCGAAGCCCAAAAAGGTTTTAACTGCACGGTGAGAAGATGGCATCTTTGGGGCAGACGACTCTTGCATCTGTTCCTTTCGACTAACAGCCAAAATCTAACTCAATCAGTACCCTTCTCACGTTTACCTTTAGCCAATCAGTAATCAGCGGCTAAGTCAGCGAAATGTGAACTGCTGTCCATAAATTTTTCAATGGTTAATAGTAACTTTCAATTTACCATACCGTTATTTAAATCTTAGTACACTTACAGTCGTAATTCGTAGATAACCCACAAATTATGTAACACAATAACTAGAGCACCGACTTACCAGTCATTAAATATTTAAAATTTCCTGCAAATCTGTGTTAGACTTTTAAATATTTTAGAAATATTTATAGATGAATAAATCTGTGACATCCTCTTCGTGGCTCGTACAGCCTCACTGACCGACTTTCCCATCATACTGTATTTACTTTTTAAAAAGATGGCTGCCAGTGTTTTCGACAAGTCAATGTAAATCTTATGTCAGTGTAAGGCTTATGTCATTGTATAAGCAGGTTCTTATGTCAATAAGTGAAAGCATGACAGCATTTCTCTTTTCGAGAAACTGCTGCAAATAAGATTCATTGCTTCTTTTATTGTTATTTGTACGAGTCATTCAGAAACAAGTATATCTACACAATATCTAACAATAACAGAATATTATAATCAATAAACCTGTTTGTTTTTCACTTGCACATTTCAGTCTTTCTTTCTAGAAATACATGACTCATGGTCTGCTTTTGTCGAAACATGGAATATCAACCATGAAATATATGCATGTGCGTGTGTCTGCTTGAAACTTCAAGGGTCATATGCGCGCGTACACATCCAAGGTAGCGCGCGTGGGGCAATTGTTATCATCGTGGGAAATGTTAGACAAGGCTGTTTGCGTTTCACATCCTGCTAATTCCCCATGATAAGACATGGATCTTTCTCTCCACCCCACATGGCTATTGGGAAATAATAGGGAAAACTGGTCTTTTTAACCGTGGTACGTCAATCAACCTAGGATGAGGAAAATTCTGAAATTAAACTAACTGTACTCCGATGACCTTATACTGCATCCTGTCCGTAGTGGAGGAGTTGGGCAAACACATGTAGTAGACTGGTAAATTATTTCCCAAGTTGAGATAGGAGGTTTGATATAAATAAATAATGTCTTCTAAAAAACCTTATTTAATAAATTGTCACTTAATCCATGTAAATTAGATTACATTTATCAACAAATTAATGATTTGTGTTGGAGATACAAGCATACAACAAATGTTAGCGATCGGATATGAAGTTCTCTCTCTCTCTCTCACTCTCTCTCTCTCTCGCGCACTTTCTCTTTCTCTCACTCTCGCGCTCCTTTTTATCCTCTATATTCAAAGACAACTTATACATTTTTGGCAAGGCCGAAAGCTCTTTCTGATTAAAACAAATGTCGAAAAAAATCTCATCAGTCACGAGAAATAACGAATATCAGAATTGAATTCGTCTTGTTGTAACTAAATCTCAAAAAATATTACTATTTACATCAGAAAACAACAAAATATGAATTAGAAATCCTCAAATAATTTAGTAATGTTCATATCAAGTTAGTATGATACTACCCCTGTCCTATGATAATTGTTGCATTTAGTATGAGATATGCATGCAATTATAAGTATTATGAAACAGAGGTAGTAATATATATATATATATATATATATATATATATATATATTATATATATATATATGTGTGTGTGTGTGTGTGTGTGTGTGTGTGTGTGTGTGAAGAAAGGAAGTGAATCCGACGGTATGTAGTATATTAAGAAAAATGAAAAAAAACACAGGTTTAAATGGGTTAAGTGGTGAGTTTATTGGCCGACGCTGCAGTGTTTTGATCTATTAATTAAATCATCTTCAGGGCATTTGTTGGTATATGGAAGGTGATTAGAAATTATTTATCACAGAATAACGAGAAAAACGAGTGGTAGTTATTGTTATTCAGTCTGTTTAAATTTTTTTTTGAGGTTTGAAAAAAGGGACGGTTTGAAATATGACGTCAAATATTTTCTTCTATGACGTGAGTATGGGACGGTGTAGGTGTGTGTATCGAAAGGAAAAATTGAGCATTTTTTAGGTATGTGGTTGTGTGTGTGTGTGTGTGTGTGTGTGTATAAATTTTTTTTGCGATGAGCGACAGCGGAAATAAACCTTAAGGTTGTGTGTGTGTGTGTGTGTGTGTGTGTGTATTGGTAAGAGGTAGGGGAAGATAGGTGTCATGGGCATCAAGAGAATTTTTTATATTAAGAGAAGAGAAGGAAGTCTGTGTGTGGGGGGGGGGGATTAAAAAAGTGAAAAAATTTTTTTAGTAAGAGTTCTGTATTTAAAGTTTTGTATATTGTTGTTTTATTGTTGGAACTGATTATGTGATGATTAATATATATTAATATTACAATTATGTATAAGTGAATGAATTATTATTATTATTATTATTATTATTATTATTATTATTATTATTATTATTATTATAGTTTTTATATTTATTTTTAATTACATTATTGTTATAATTTTGTATATATTTTTATATTATTATTGTTATAATAATAATTATTATTATAGTATCATTATATTTATTATTTTATTATAATTTTATTGTAATTTTGTTATTATTGTTATTGTAATTTATATTATTATTATTATTATTATTATTATTATTATTATTATTATTTATTATTATTATTATTATTATTATAATATTATTATTATTATTATTATTATTGTTATTATAATTTTTATTATTATTATTATTATTATTATTATTATTATTATTATCATTGTTGTGATGACAATTTTGTGCTAGTGAATGTTTATGCAAATAATGTTAGTGTGGTTATAATTATGTGAAATTAATTGTTGGTTAATAAAGATGTATGTTTTTGATTATTATTTTTATCAGTAGTTATATTGTAATTGTGCATATATTAATTGTCTGGTATGCATTTACATAAAAATCCACATACATGGGTAGTATTGTACATGTGCATATATGATACATATGGGGTGAGTTTTATTATGGAGGTTTTTTCTGGGAAAATATGAAAGTATGAGGGTGGTGAAAATGGTGTCAATAAGGAGTATAAATGTGTGGGGGGTTTAAGGGGAAATATTGTTAATTATTAATATTATCAAAAATATATTATTATTGTTGAAAAATATTGGTTAAATAGGTAAAGTAAATCTGTTGTGTGTTGAGAGATCAAATAGAAATTATCATGTTACTAAATAAGTGTGTGATCTAAGAAAAATTGTTGGTGGTCATTCAGTAATAAATGAAGAGAGTTAATATGTAGAAAATAAAATGAGATATTGTCAGATGAAGATGATCTAATTAATAGATCGAAACACAGCAGCGTCGGCCAATAAACTCACCACTTAACCCATTTAAACCTGTGTTTTTTTCATTTTTCTTAATATACCACACACACACACACACACACACATATATATATATATATATATATATATATATATATATATATAGGGTGTTCGAGATAAGTTTGACATATTTATATTTGGTTAGTTTTCTCCATTGGTCGGAGATATTGACGCATCATTTACAAGCTTGGACTCTTATTCATTCATATAAGTGATGACAGATAGAATGGATGACTGGAAACCACCTGAATCATGGAAGAGAATAACTTGTATCATAATGATCTGCGCCAGCCATCAAAATAAGGAGATTGTGGTTGCTGCCCAATGCTCCCTGAACACTGTAAAAACAATCAGGCATGAAGTGGAGAATTGCAATGGAGACTACGAGGATGTGGCTAGAAGAAAACCACATAACAGACTGCGTTCGTACAGCAGAATTCCTCTAAAATCTGCAGAAAAGGTGTTGGAGGACCCTAGAATTGGAATACGGGCTTTGTCACGCGAATTGAATGTTTCAGCCTCTACCATGAAGTTTTCACTCAAGGAAAACCTTTGCTACGACTCACACAAGCCTCACACCTACTCCCAGAAAAGGCCCATGAAAATCGTCTGACAAAGGCGAAGAAACTTCTGAGCAAAGTGAAATATCCTGCTACATCACAAACAATCTGATTCTTTTCTGAAAAACTTTTGTCAAGATCAAAAGCACAACACGCAGAATAACAGATGGCTTGCATACAGTCCAAAGGACACTTTTCGTGTCACGCAGTCTAAATTTTCCCAAACTGTGATGGTTTTCGGATGTGTGTTCTCTGAGTGTGATGTGATGCCTCTGCATTTTTTCAGAGAGGGTATCAGGATTGAATTCAGATGCATGCGTGGAGTTGCTAAACACTGTAGTCAAGCCCTGGATAACAAGGGTAGCCAATGGTCGGCCATATGTATGGCAGCAGGATTCGACCCCCTGCCACATCTCTGGGAAATGTCAAAAATGGTTTTCGGGGAATTGTTACGACTACACCAGTCCCAATGAACTTCCCAGATCTTAACCCCATGGATTATTATGTATGTGGCGCTGTTGAGAAAGACACCAATCACCATGCCAGTACTACAAAAGCCCAGTTAATCGAAAGAATTAAGGTAGTTTTTGATACACTTCCCAGGGAAACTGGAACATCAGCTTACTCCAGGTTCCGGCTGTGATCGATGCTAATGAATGAAACTTGTTGACAGTAGTGTAAATTCAGTGCATGTTGGATTTCTTTACAATCCATTAAATGTTGTAGTTACCAAGCACTTTTTCTTTATGAAACTGTCAAATTTATCCCAAACACCCTGTATATACAAGCTATCGCTTAATTTTGAAACTTGGCATTTATTCTCCATATTAAATGTACTAGTTAGTGAGTTGCTTATCTTACACTTTACTAGCCTGTGTGACGATAGATGACTCATAACCACAACCATTACCTAAAAAAAGTAAGATGGGGATATATTTAAGGCGAGGTTGAAGATTTTAAGTATCTATCAAAAGAAATTACCAGCTAGATTGCAATTGTAAATATCAAAGGCCTGGTCATTTGCCATGGCTGCAGAAACGACGAAAAGGGATAAAGAGTTTTTAGTCTTGACTAACTAAATGGGTGGCTCATTGAATAATATGAAATGAAAACTATGACGAATAAGTGAAGAGTCAGACTAAGAATTAATTATTGTACCTAATTGAAATATTCTGAATGTCTCTCTCCCCCATCTATCTATCTATCTATCTATCTATCTATCTATCTATCTATCTATCTATCTGTGTGTGTGTGTGTGTGTGTGTGTGTGTGTGTGTGTGTGTGTGTGTGTAACCTATAAAAATGGCACATTATAGCAATTTCTTTTGAGAGTTATACATTTAAAATGTTCTTAGAGGATAAAGCAAAATATTGTTCAATTTCCGACTGAATGATAATTTGATTCAACGCTGAATGTCATTTTTGTTAATCATCCCAATTCTTGTTACAATAGAAATAATTATGAAATGTTAATCCTAATTAGAAACATCAATATCACTATGAATCGCTATTCGCTCCATGGGAACTCCATGGGATCAAGGACCGTCTAGTATCAATACTGATTTCTAAATGAGTGGAGAAGTTTGAAACAATCGGCATAGTTGATTCAACAATCATTTTGAGCATTCTTTGATGTTTTCGTTTTGCATATAAACCTGATAATGAATAAAACTAAAAGCTCATTTTAATGATGTCTGGACTCAGCATAATAAAACTGTGAAGAATAACTAATGTAGCAACATCTGATTATAATCTTTATGATCTATTAGAGTGTTCTAGGCTTTTCTGAAGCCACACTGGTTCATATACAGGTGATATGAGATTTAAGTAATGGGAAAAAAATGGTTTACCATCCCTTAGGATAGTTGAAACCGCTATCCTAAGTAAGGGATAATAAACTTTCATCAGCAGTTGTGTAGCAATAAAATAATGAGAAAGTTGTAATTTGGAATGGACAACAAGTTGAATAATAACAACGAATATTTCAATAGCATGACACATATCACAAAGTAATTTGTAAGTGTTTGAAGAAATAATGTTCCTATTACTGTAATATTATCATAACTGCAAGCTAACTTTTTATGAAATCCCATAAAAGTATATATATTAACATTAACGTGTGTCTTGTAGACGTAATTAGGAGTTCTGCAATTTAAGTCAAGATTCAGAGAAAAAGTCTTAACTAAAGTTAACTAAACTTCTATCATAGAAGCTAAAGTTTATTGTGAAGACGAAAGTTATTAAGCGATTCTTGTTACAACACAAAGGAAATTGCTGCAATAAATAGATTTATTTTCTAATTTCTTAAATGTCATCTGGGGAAACTTTCTCTTCCGGGTTAAAAAGAATTCACATATGTATGGACAAAAATGCATACAGCAATCCTGAAAATTTTGAATGTTCTTATTGCTGTCTAAATCAGGTTCTGGAGAAGAGAAATTTTATCTTAAATCTTCCGGGAAAAGTGATAAAGATAGGTTTCTTGAAAAAATCTGCAGATATCAAAATATTTTAACCTCATTCTTGCGAAGATTGAAGAGAGAGAGAGAGAGAGAGAGAGAGAGAGAGAGAGAGAGAGAGAGAGAGAGAGAGAGAGAGAGAGAGAGAGAGAGAGTAAACTTAACTGTCACCTGTGACTTAAAATAATAATCCCAATAATCGTAATTTTGGGGGTTAAAATGAACTCTGAAAATGTCAAAACTGTAAAGAGTAAATGTTTATTCAAATTCTGTTTGTACCAAGTAATCCAAACTATTTACGAAGAATATACAATTGACTCAAGAGACATTTGCAAAAGAAATGAAACAAACCATAACACATCAAAAGTTTGTAAAAAATATTGAATAGAACTTTAGAACAGTTGAACTTTAGTTATTTTGTCGATTATTTCACTGTTTAAAAAGCTTTGTCAACATTGAAAGTAGTCCAAGTAGTTAGGGACCTCCAAAATTACCTCACGTAATCAGTCTGTGGAAGAAACAAACGTAAATATTTTTGAACTTTTTAAAAAAATCTCGTAAAAAAATAATGAACATAAAGAGTTGTTACAAAGAAAAACAGTTAATTCAGAGATCAAATTATCCGATTGGGAAAAAATTACTCACCGTTATCTTGAAAAATAAGTAAAACAGTCCGTTTTGGTTACAAGAATTTCGTTTTCTTTAGAACAAAAAGCGATAATTTACATATTATCTCTCTATGACGATTATACTTTCAAATGTATGGGTGACTGTTTTCGACATAACAATTGTTTTCTTGTGCATTAGGCAATAACTGATTATTGGTTTTCAACGATTTTTGAAAAAAGAATTTATTATTATTATTTTTAAAATTTTTTTAATGTGGTGGAGTTTCAGAATAACTCCTGGATATTTTTTAGTTGTTGAACTTATAGTCTATAGGCAAAGAAAAAAAAAAAAGCACTATCATTATTATTATTATTATTATTATTATTATTATTATTATTATTATAGATATCAAGGAAGTGGTAACAATGATAAAAAAAAATCCAGCAATCTAAAAGTATTGGCATTTCATATAATGAAAAAAGATAAAAATTCTATCTTCAAAAATATATTTATCAAATCTCTTATTGATGAATAATTCTAAATTTTTCTATTAAATTTCTCTTAAAATTTAAAATTAGAATTTCCTTTTTTTAAATCAAAATTTACAATTAAAATTTACTTTTAAAATTTACTATTAAAAATTCACAGTGAAAGTAACTTTTTTCCAAATTATGCCAGTCGAATTTCCGCCTGTTCGGTGGTCCAGACAAATTTAAATCGAAAAACAAATGAAATGAATGAAAATTTGAAAAAAATTTCCAAGAGAAAAACTGATAAAATAATAAAGAATTACTTATTTTTATTTCAAAAAGGTCGAGGTGGTTCAAACAGAATATTTTATGCGAAAAGCAAACAGTATTTAGTAAGACTGGAACTGAAGAGACAACGCGTCTTGTCTCGTTTGTACTTTTGCTTTGTGAAGATTCAAGGAACATAACTATCGTTAGTGTTACTATGGCCTACCGTATATTCTAAGAAGCAAACATTGTTATTCAACTATAAAAATCACAAATTCTATTAAAAATACTAATATATCGTGGATGGATCAAATTTTTCGTTAACCTGAATTCTAAAATTCAGTGTTATATCATATTTAAATATTAGTGAAAAATTAGATTTGTATCTTTTATTTTCTTTTCTTTTTTTCTTTAAAAAAGAAAATTATTTAATCACACAACAAATTAAAATCACTTCAAAGTTAATTTATTTAAAAAGATTTTTTCTCGACAATTCAATAGAATATAGTACATATCAATTGAAAAAGTAAACAAAAGTTTTGAAAAATAATATCGTGACATTTTTTAGCACTTTTTTATTTCAGAATTCATGATTTTTTTACTATAAAAACTCCTGGGTAGAAGGTTATAAAAATCTTCTGATATAAATTATTCACTCTTATCTTTATACAAAAAAAGTAAAAATCGTTTTTTATCCGTTCATTTTTTCATATTTCATAAAATAAAATAGGCGAGGTAGACCTAGTAAAAATATTTCCCCTAATATATTTTAGGAAAAACCTATTTCAAACATAATTTCATCAAAAGATAAGTAATTTTGGAAATCTTCGTAAAAATCGAACCATTAATTGATTTTTTCCTACGTTAAATTTCAATTGATTGAGAGTACGAAAATGTAAACATTGTTTTCTTTCATAATTTTTATTATTTCCGTAAGCTGAAATTAAAAAAAAAAATCATCAAGTTTTTTTAATTGTTCTTTTGAATGGCCCACAAATTTTCAAGATAATATTAACCCTTATGCAAGTTTCAGTGTGTTAAATATAAGGGGGGGGGGGTAAATTTGACACGTTACATTGGGGATCCTAATGGTCCATGATGATATTGATTCTTTTATTTTAAAAGGTGTGAACGATTATAATTAGAATTTCATAGTTACCGCCATTAAAACAAGAATTTGATAATTAAAAATGATGTTCAGTAATGACCCCATACAATAATCATTCAATTGCAAATTGGAATGGAAATTGCTTTATTCTCTGATCTTAAGTGTATTACTCTAATGAAAAATTTCGTTATGACGCACTGTTTAAGCTGGTTTACGGTTAAATACATATATATATACATATACAGAATATATATCAACGAATTAAAGATATCAACTATTTGTTGTATTATGATACAAGAAGATTTATTGCGATTAACATATAAATTGTGATATAAACGTGTCTCATGCCCAAATACTGAAAAGCGAGACAACTCTTGGTAAACAACAAATGTAGTATGGCTGAAGTCATACTACATTTGTTGTTTACGAAGTATGTAGGTTTTATGGGGTGGGGTTGCTAAATCTACATGTCCTGAATTCAGTTTTTCCTTACTTGTAACCGCTTGCTTTACCGAGGATAAACCGCGCACACTTGTCCTACTTATAGCTGAAAGAAGATTCATGCCTTTCCCAAGCGAATGAACGTGCCTCCTTAACATTACTAATGCCTCTTTTTATTAAATATGCCATTAACATCTTTAAACATTCGTTTGTTTCGATGACTGCAAAAACCAATAAAATCAAGTCTCTACAGAAGTTTTGTCTCTTTTGAATTCGGACGCTCATTTGTCGTTATGTTTTCTCTAACGACTTTCTGGTAGAATTTTTTTCGTTATTTTAGAAGACAAAACAGCTTGTATCACTTGATTCTGTCCCGGTATCTTTTGAGTCTCCTTTCTTTCGCCAATATATTTTGGTTTATTTTTTTCAGTTGTATTATCAGTCTTATCAGTCTTATTTTCTGTTGTATTTTTTTTTTCATTTCATTCTGTCCTTGTCCATTTCCTTAGTACTTTCACAGACTATTTCCAAAAGAACAGAAAGGATGCCCCAACGGAACAAGAGATAGATCGCCTATTATGTACACATCAGCACAGTATGTAAAAACAAAGCGGGAAAATATAGCGATGGTATGAGAAAACCAGAACCATGTATGAAAATGTTAAAAATATCCGACAAAATCATCACGAAAGCTATGGACAACTGGAAAATGGAATTAGCAGCATCTCCCAGAGATATTTACTTTTGCTACTGCAATTTATTATAACAATGATGCCACTGAATTGTATACTTAGAAAATGCACAGGAGGTTACAAATTTACAAAATCACAGGAAAATATAAACCACCGTAATGTATATGGATAATAATAAGACCCCAAAAAATCCCAGAAAAAAATCTTAACCAGACTATAAGAATATACAGCCAGGATATATGAATTGAATTTAGGGTTAAAAATGTGCCTTGTTGATAATGAAAAAGGTGAAAAGAGAAACAGCGGAAAATAGAACTACCATATCAAGAAGGCAACATAACACTACGAGTTCCTGTGAATATTGGAAGCGGACACCATCAAACAAACAAAAAAAGAGATTAAACATAAATAGAAAGAAAAGAGTTGTTTCGCTTTTCAGTATTTGTATTTCGACTCGTTTTTTATTATATTCTTCACGACTTGTCTATCTACATCTACATATTCTTCTCGACTTTTCTATCTACATATCTTCTCGACTTTCTACTCTATCTACTTCTTCACTACTTGTCTATCTACACTATATACATATTCTTCACGACTTGTCTATATACATTTTTTCTCGACTTGTCTATCTACATATTCTTCTCGGCTTGTCTATATACATATTCTTCTCGGCTTGTCTATCTACATATTCTTCACGACTTGTCTATTACATATTCTTCACGACTTGTCTATCTACATATTCTTACGACTTTTCTATCTACATATTCTTCGACTTGGTCTATCTACATATTCTTCACGACTTGTCTATCTACATATTCTTCTCGACTTGTCTATCTACATATTCTTCACGACTTGTCTATATACATTTCTTCACGACTTGTCTATATACATATTCTTCTCGGCTTGTCTATCTACATATTCTTCACGACTTGTCTATCTACATATTCTTCTCGGCTTGTCTATCTACATATTCTTCTTTCGACTTGTCTATCTACATATTCTTCACGACTTGTCTATATACATATTCTTCATTGTCTATATACTATTTTCTCGGCTTGTCTATCTACATATTCTTCACGACTTGTCTATCTACATATTCTTCACGACTTGTCTACTTGTCTATCTACATATTCTTCTCGACTTGTCTATCTACATATTCTTCACGACTTGTCTATATACATATTCTTCACGACTTGTCTATCTACATATTCTTCACGACTTGTCTATCTACATATTCTTCACGACTTGTCTATATACATATTCTTCTCGACTTGTCTATCTACATATTCTTCTCGACTTGTCTATCTACATATTCTTCACTTGTCTATTACATATTCTTCACGACTTATCTACATATTCTTCACGACTTGTCTATCTACATATTCTTCACGACTTTTCTATCTACATATTTCCATTATCTCGAGATCAGAAAAGAAGCATTTCTTTAAAATCATCCTGGCTGGGTCTGCAAGTCTTTGGCTTGTTGTATTGAAATTAGCTGCTTCTTTCTAAATTTCTATCATCTTTTTCCTCTAAACTACTGTGTAAATTATATGTATTATATATATTGGCTACTTTTAAAACAATGGTGGATTATATTTTTGTTGTCTTCTCTAGTCTATTTTTACCTTTGGTGTCTCTAAGATGAATTGATGTTTTGGTCTTTGTTTATGTACTGAAATTAGAACAGCCAATATTTGCAGTAGGCCGACCAGATATCCCCCCACTCCGTTTACTATTAAGGGAGCAGCTATTGATCGTGACACCCAGATCTGTCATCTGAATCCTATGTTTATTTGGATTTATATTTGTCATATTTTTCATGGGTAGTATATTGTAGCCCTACAAAACCCAGAGGTTGATTATGATCTGTGCCCCTGTCACAGATTTGACCTGGTCTTTTTCCAAGAAAAGATACACAACAGCGGGTCACAAAAAGCCTTCTAATTTAAAAATTCTAGATTTTAACTAAGTTAATATCTCTTCTTTGATAATTGTTTTTTTTTTAATTAAAATAATCTGGTAAACAATTTCAATGATTTTTACTGGAGTTTTATTGTATTGTTGAAGACATTTAATTGGGATACTTTTAGTTTTCAGTGCATTCGACAAATTTCACCTTGACATATGCTAAGTGCTAAGTAACCAGTTAAACGTTTCTTACACAACAATGAAGTTCAAACATTGTGGATTGCTTCAATACCTGAAAATGATTAAAATAAAAGGTTTTGAAAATATTGTCAATAAAGATTTGCAACAACAGATGGCGCCTATTTGTAAGCACAAACACGAAATTGCCAAATAACAGATGTTACAATCTTTACCAATCAATCGAATATTGAATACTTTTATATGTGTTGACTATCGTTACCAATGATTAAAACGATCAGATGTGTATTAGTCGGATAAGAAAATACTATGGTTATATTTTTGCATTAGTTTTTTTAAATACTGCTGAAAGAAAGATTTAGTACCTAGTTTTTCATTACATACTTAATATTGAGTGAGAAAGACTACTTTTCTCATAATTTAGATTAAAATGTAAAGTAATAAATATTATGAGACAGGAGTGGTAGTATTTTTATGTCCTTATGTATTTTAGAAGGAATCGGCGTTAAATGATTTTAGAGCTTCAGATTTTGATAAATCCTATTTTCTCACTATCTTTATAATACTTAAAGAAATAAAAATCGAATAAATTTTTTACTACTTCATTCTGTTTGTAGAATGTCAGCAAGCTCCTTAGTAATGCCTGAAAATAATATAAAAAAAGGCTTTTTACAAAAAGCCTCGGTGAGTAATACAGAAACTGGCAATGTACTAGGATTTGGAATTTGACAAAGTTCCATCAAAATGATGGGATTATTTACGTATGAATTGGAGTTTATCGGAAACAATGATAAAGGATAAAATGTCAAAGAGAGTTGAACTCACGTCCCCCATTAAACGATCTTCATATCACAGAGATAACACAAATTAAATTAAAGCAACTGAAGATGAAGAAAAATAATAATGATTGATTGATTGATTTTATTTAACGGCATGGGTTTATTTTTGGTCTAGAGATTAGGGAATAGCATACATTGTAAGATTTTTGTATAGTTGTTAATGGAATCATAACTATATATTTAATGTTCCATTGCGTTTTTTATTTGTCTATAAGCGTCGTTTATAGGATATCAAGTATTCCTAACTAATACATAGAATTTACACAGTTGTATAATTTTCAATTATTCCAATCTAATAATAAAGATTTCCACAAGTATATGACTTCAAGTAGCTAATTAGATTTGATAATAATCATTTATTTGCTCACAGTTTTCAAGTGTTTTTGTCTAATACAAATAATTTTCAAGAATATCTATTTGACCCTAACATGTACTACAACTCTAGATTTGTAGTAGAGCAGCTGGTAGGGAAGAACAGGATTTTTTATAAAGGAGTTATGAACGACTCATTAAAACGAGTTTTTCGCCTGAAAAATTACGAGTCGTTCAAAATTTACGAGGGTTAGGTTATGGTTGGGTTTTAGAGTTAGTTTAATGGGAAAATAAATAAATAATTTGGGTTCTGTTTTTCTGGGTCACTCATATTACTCAACTAGGAAATAACATTATATATATATATATATATATATATATATATATATATATATATATATATATATATCCCATCTATTCAATTGTTAAAATGTTCATGTAGGCTCTGATAGTAGGTTACTGAAACTCAATTGCCATTTAAAAAAAGCGATTGGGGGAGAAATACTTTTTGCATTCCTCTATATGATCGTCCAGAAGGGTCAAGAGATCGCGAGACCCTTGAATTATTTGCATCTGTTTCATTTGTAACCCTCTAACTCACTGAAAAACATGATTTTCTGCTTTTACTCACGTGTCTACATCAACCAATGGAAACCATATCTTTATTACCCCCCCCACACACACACACACACCGGGATCCTGTTTTGATTCCCATATCCTCCGCGGTGTCACACCTGACACAATCACCAAAACAAGTCAATCATTTAAGCCGGTTTTGAAGTGAGTCAACCATACTGAGTTACATATTACATTAAACTTTATTGTTTTTTTCCTATAAGTAATGTTTCTCGTTTTTATAGGGAGTGAGTGGCGATTGAAAAAGTAACCAAAATTAAAAAGATGAAGAGAATTACTACTTAAAATTGATCATAATAATGACATATATTTTATGAATGAATGTACATGAATCGAAATTATGTTTATACACTTTTCTACTGCATAAATACCAAATAATGTAATTCAAAGTAGCGTTCATGAATATTCCGCTATCTCATATATTCATGTATTTTTCTATATTCGTGTATTATTTTTTGGTATTTATATAGCTGACGGTCACCTAATAAATTACTTCAAAACAAATTCTAAAAATTGCTAATTACAAAAAACAAAAACAAAAAACAAAAAAAAAAACAAGAAGAATAAATGAATAAAACACAACATAAAAAATGGGTACTTGTTCAGAATATCCTGGTGAAGAATTGTCATATTGAAAGTCCAAAGTTGACCATTGTACATTCCCGAAGACATTTCAACAGTAGGCTATTCTGAGCAAAACATGAACGAATAAAGAAAAAAAATACTTTCTCTGACTCTAAGCCACGCATAACAGTTCAGGTGAGGGTAAGTTTCTTGATATGTGTACCATGTAACCCAATACAGCATGTCGCATTGAAGAGGTGATGAGTAACTCCTATGAAGAGAAATTACTTACCATAGCACCTCGATGACCTAACAGATTATAAAACAATTAGCTTATTTTATGCCGAAACAGGATTTATTTTTATTTTAGTATTTTGTATATACTGTTATAATTCGTTGTATATTCATGTTTTCTTTAGAAAGCCTATCATATTACTGGTCTTTAGTTGAAAGTGTTCTGAAAGGATTTCTTGTCTTAAATCATCTCTTTTCTGACGGCAGAGGGGAGGCTAACATTTTCGTATTCCGGAGGTTTAACTCATATTATTGTAGCGGTTGATTCAAGTATGTTTTGAAGGGGCGTAGTAAATAACATACTGGACTGCGAGATCGTAGTAAGCGAGAAACTCATGGATATCCGTGCTGCCAGCACGACTTAAGTGAGTAAGGTCGGAAAGCAGATTGTCTTTATTTTATTGATATATAAATATTTTACCTGCAACGTACACCTTTTGCTTTTGCCAGTTGGGTGGGAATGTGGACATCAAATTCTAGTGTGTAGGTTGGGGAAAATAGGATGATGGTAGAAGTCTGTCGGTCTTTCTTTGTTTCATCGATCTATACAGACCATTTTCATTTTCCCACCGTAACGCATACCTTACATTCGTAGGTAAGTAGATTACAGCACTAGTATATAGATATCAGAACAAAATAATTCAAGTCTTCATCTCCACCTTACCTTTTTTCTCCATCTCCACTCCATCTTTTTCTCTGCCTTGAATATTTAAAACTCTCTCTCTCTCTCTCTCTCTCTCTCTCTCTCTCTCTCTCTATATATATATATATATATATATATATATATATAGCTCTTTGTTAAGACATTTAGTACATAAAAGCAGGTATTATTATAATCAGCATCGCCCGTATAAATGCATAAGAGAACTGATAAATTGTGCGAATTATGTTGAAGAATACATTATTCCATTCATAGACATATGCTACTGTGAAAACTGCAATTAAACAAAGGGTTACTATAAGCACATGGGAAAATGTACATACAGTGCAAAACAAAACATTTACAAAGAAAAGAATTTTATATACATTTATTGACAACATATTACACAGAACAAAAGAAAACTTCTTATGAAGCATTAGCCACTTGTGGTGATACCACAAGTGGCTAATGCTTAACATCAGCAGGAAATGTTTACACCTACACAGATTACAAATTCTAACATTTAATCTTTAAAATTTGAAAACTCACGAAATGTAATAATTTTTTTATATTAAGACAGTTAAGAGTAGAAATTACGAGTATAATTTGGGAGAAAATTAAAAGCATAATTATGTGTATAATTTGAGAGAAATAAAAATCATTTATCTCATTGTTATATCGGGCTTAGATGATTTGAACTTATCGCATCAGTAGTTGACTATACTGATCCTGATGAACACGATATTGCCCCCTTCGCTGGAATCCGTTTAAAATGACGTTTCGATATTTTCTTACGAATCTCTTGCATAGAGACTAAATTCCTGGGCGCTGGAATCAGAAAACTTGTCAACTTTCTTATCCTTTCTATCGTTAAAATTTGTAGTGGGCTTAATGTATCTTTCTCAGGTTATCTTCTTCTATCATAATTACCTTATATGTCTCCTTTTTCTGTAAGACATTTATCTATTTTAAAGGATCTTAAATTATGGAGACTATTTTGTTTGGCGAAGTGGGTGGCCAGGTCCCTGGTCGACCCTAACGCAGGGTGGGTTTGGCTAAACAAACTTGTTGATTCTAGAAAACTGCGACAGCCACAGTATACATTTCATTAGTTTCTAAATATACTCAGTCTACCTTCTAATTAGGTAAATTTTAAGAGCAATTTTGTATTATACAGAATGTTAAGACAGAATTAATTTGATAACTGTAATTCTATAATCTATCATGCATAAAATGAAGTTAATTTATATGATCCATTTCTTTATACAAATTACTTTAATATCTTCAAGTTAAACGTTTTAACACATTCTCTTTCAAATTCATTACGAAGATTTTATATTTTCTCAGCATCTTTCGAGTCTATCGCTCTCGACCCTCAAACTAGACTACTGACCACCTCCAGTTACAATCACCAATCAGTTCATTATTGTGCCATAAATCTGACTGTTTTCCTTTAACATTACAATGATATTTGTCACTTATTTATACATCAATAGAACTACAATCAGTTAAAGCCAGTTGCGATAGTGATATCTTTCTCCTCTATTTTGCTAACAGACCATGTGAAATGTCTGGTGGCACGCTCCACTGGGAAATGAAATGGGAAATGTTTAATAAGTGCATTCTCCACTCAGATTGTAATATTAAGCATCTACGAAACTAAACGTATAACCACTTGCGTGGACAACAAAACCTGTTTATTTCTAGTAATGTACTTTTACGCATACATTCACGATATTTCTTCGATGTTTTTCTTTATCTTGATAACTTAATCCACACCTATATAATGAACGTATATGTCTATATAATTGAATTTGATGATGAGAAATCCTCTTTTATCACTTCTTAAAAAGGCACTCTAAAATAAGATCTTATTCCAGTTATAATTTTGTATCAAGTAATTGCTTCTTAAGTTGTATAGGGCTTCAGCAACACTGAATGCCTCTGATGGGGATGCTGTTCTTATGGTGAAAGTTCCTAGCTCCGTGCTCCTTGGTTTTTGAATTCAGGTTTTTTTTTTCCTAGACAATCATATCTGTTATTTACCAATAGTTGGAGAGAGAGAAAAGCTTTTTTTCAATGGCATTTGCACGAAGTGAAAGACAATTTGAACTCGTCTCGTCGAGTTCATTTCCTGTGCATATCTCGTTGTATGCAAAGTGATAAAGTTTAAATCAATATTCTGTGGCGAGAGAAACCACGAACATAGTAGTTCGAAGCATGCACGACTGTGTTTCGCATGCAGAATGAGATCAGAGGCGAGTGGGGAGATTGAACTCGCATTCTCCTGATCGTGAGTCGTGGCCTGACACATGGGAATTGCTAAACTATCCAGAGTGGCCCGGATGGGAAGGATTGACGCGTGCTGATTAGTGTCGCACGTGCTGCACGGGCAGGTCAGAGTAAGGAGCCCGGATGAACACTGTAATTGTGTATTTATTTCCTAGCCCTCACAAACAGCTTGCAGTAGTATTTTGGTTGTGACGACGAGTGGACGATAGACAAGATATTTTGATAGTGTTGGTGAGAAGAGTGCAGCACAGTTGGGAGAGTAAAAGCGTCGGACTTAACTTAGCCGAAATAGCTTCTAATAAGAATGTTCTCGGGGAGGGAGAACATTCTTATTAGAAGCTATTTCGGCATTATGGCCTTCGACTCCAAGTTGATACCCCTCGTTGACGGGACCGATTCTGGGCAATCGGTAGTTGAATGGGTAGAGAAGGCGGAATTAGTGTGTCAGCTGAGCGGAGTGAAGAGAATCGAGTGTGTGGTTCCGATGCGCCTCTCGGGTGGTGCATATGCTGTTTACCAGCAACTGAGCGATGAAAAGAGGGCCGATTTTGCCTGTATAAAAGAAGCCTTATACACAGCATTTGTCCTCAACACCGTGACAGCTTACAAGCAGTTTGCGGCACGCCGCTTGCGCACGGGAGAAACGGTCGATGTTTTCTTGGCAGAGCTGAGCAAGCTGGCTATGACTGGTACACTCAGATCAGCACATAAATCTGGCAGAGCTTGATGCAGTGTTAAGGGTAATCAACCTGGCGCTACAATTGAAGGCGAGCGTGATTCACCTGCGGACAGACTCGGCCTGCGTGCAGCGGTGGATTTCGGACACCCTGTCCGGGAAAACGAGGGTACGGACCAAGGCGGCATCAGAGATGTTAATAAGACGCCGGCTGAGCACGCTCCATGAATTAGCTGCGGAATATGGGCTGACAATCGACGTGGTGCTCATCAAATCTCACGCAAACCGAGCTGATCCACTCACCAGAGTGCCCCAGCGATGGCTGTATGCAATCCGTAAAGAAACGGAACCCACTGAGCCAATGTGCGCCGCGTCCATAGAAGAACTGGATCCCGTTCGCATTCGGACTATTCACCGATTTTGTGGACATCCCGGCGTAAAGCGCACACTCTACTTCGCAAGGTTGGTTAGTCCCGAGGTCTCTACGGCAGCTGTGCGGGAAGTAGTCAGAGACTGCGAAGAGTGTCAATCCATAGATCCGGTTCCGGTAAGGTGGAAGACTGGCAGACTGGACGTACGTGAGAACTGGAGCAGGGTCGGAATGGACGTGATCCACCTTGGAGGTCGGCATTACCTGACGTTGATCGACTGCGGTCCCAGTCGATTTGCCATTTGGAGGCCGTTACTACGCCAGGACTCAGCCAGCATCATCCGGCAGCTGGAGACTGTATTCCACGAAAGGGGGGTGCCTGCCGAATTACGGATAACGCCACGGCCTTTAGTGGAGAGACGTTCACTAACTTCGCCGAGCGCTGGGGCGTCCGGATGAGATTCCGATGTGCATACGTGCCGTCGGGTAATGGGATTGCAAAGAGATCCCATCGTACGATCAAGCGCATTGCCACAAGAACACAGTGCTCGGTGATGGAAGCAGTGTACTGGTACAATGTGACTCCCAAGGATGATATAACAGCTAATGTGATACACACATACACGGCCCGTATAAAGGGCATCGATGTTGCATCGCTACCAGAAGACACTGGTCCCAGTAGTTATAAAGTGGGTGATATCGTCTGGGTTAAGATTCCACATGGGCGATGTACGACTCAGTTTAGAAAGGGACAGATAACTAATGTCTACAGCCCACATTCGGTCATTGTCGACGGGACACCCCGCCGCATAAAAGATGTTCGTCCTCTGCGTGGAGCAGACGCCACTAGTTGCCGCGTCACTTCCTCTGACGATGAAGCGCCAAGGCTGTATGAGGATTTGACGCGGGGGGATTCAGCATCATCTGAGAGCGATCACAACGAGTGTGACCAGAATGGGCCCAGAGACACATCCGATGATACAACCGAGGATGAAGATGCCACCAAGAGAGACACATCCGACGGTAAAGATACCACCGAGTGTGTCCCGCTTAGACGAAGTAGCAGACTAAAGAGGCCTGCTCCGCACTGTAGTATATGTGATCATGAGATCAGGGGGGAGTGTGGCGAGAGAAACCACGAACGTAGTAGTTCGAGCGTGCACGACTGTGTTTCGCATGCAGAATGAGATCAGAGGCGAGTGGGGAGATTGAACTCGCATTCTCCTGATCGTGAGTCGTGGCCTGACACATGGGAATTGCTAAACTATCCAGAGTGGCCCGGATGGGAAGGATTGACGCTGTGCTGATGTACGTTGCAGTAGCTGTGACGACGAGACGCAAGATAGATAGACAAATTGATAATAAATTTATTATTTGTAGCACTTTAATTGCATTACATAGTTTTATATAGTATGCTGTATATAATATACAATCTATAGATTAAAGAAATTGTAAACTGAATGATAATATGGAGATCCCTTAGAAAAGGTTTCATATTGTCGCAGTTTACATATGATATTTCATTTCTTGTCCGTTACTGTCAAATGAAATTGTATTTTTTATTTTCGGTTGTTATCTGTCTACAAGAGAAATTATATATCATACAATAGAAATGTTCAATGTATTTCCTTTTAACAAGAAATAAATTTGAGACCGGGGCACCTTACATGCCAATTTAACAATATCCAAAGTAATAAAACGCACAGAAATAGGTCATGGTCTAGGAAAGAATTACATCACCCTATCTAAAGTTCAATTTACCTGCTAGAGGAAAAATGTGTTTTCTGCTGGCAAAAAGGAAATCTGGAATTGGGAGAGGGGAAACCTTAAAATCAATAACTTTTCTTTGGATTGTCCAATTTCAGTAAATTTAGTATCGTTTGGTATCCTAAATCCCATTATAATTTAAAAATTTGAATTCCATTATAATTTCTAAAACTAAAAACAATTAAAAAATTCATGTAAATAATTATTTCCCTCAAGGTGGAAAAAATCAAATCAATGCCTCTAATTTTAAATGCAACAATCGCATAGGCAATTTATATCTACCAACTTTCCGCAAATAAAATATACGGTGAGTTCCGGTATCACGCTCCCTCACTCCCACCGCAGGGTATTGTATTCCTCCACAACGTCGGGCGTTTGGATTCCTTGCTGGTCAGACAGAAGGCTTCCAGTCTTGTCCTACCATTATCTACAGATATTAGGCCTTCGTTCATCGAAGTAGGCTGATGTAGATCTCATCATTAACTCCTCTTGCGTCAACACAGTTTTGACGATACCTTTCATAACTTGCGGCGTCACATTGAGGCCAAATTCCAAGCGATATTACCTTCCTTTGATTATCACAGTTTAAAATCCCCACAGCGACTCATGGACACGTATATGCATATGCCCCCCTCTCTGCAGGTCAGATAGGGCTAACCTCCTGCTGGCACCACTCCCGTAATTTGGTGGCGCATATATCTGCATTCGCAGTGAACGTATTCACATATTATTTCAATTCTCTGTAATTCATCATCAAACAAACCTTGTTTTTTGTTGGGCTGTTCAACGGCAATCAATGGGATCAATACCTTGGGGGAGAGATCTAGCCGTTCATGTAGGTACGGTATCAACAAACCGTTGATAAACCACGTCTTCAAATCCTACACGTACGAAGTCCTGATTTTATTAGACACCCAATATTTTGGAATTGCATTGCGCAGCTTATCTGGATTCTTCATTCATGGCCCACTTTCACCTCACAGTTCAGACCCTCTCTTAGTGGTCAAAAGTAGCAGTGAAGTCGTGTTCCTCAATAGAGATAGCTACGCAGAATTATTTATCCCTGCGGGCAGCACGCTTCCAGTTGGCGTGATATCGACACCTTTTAGTGTTCTTACTGCATCAATTTCAATTAGTAGGTTGTAGACAAGCACTACCAAAACGTCAACCCCAGCAAAGTCACCTCTATTAACTCCACAACATACTCAGGACGCCCCGTCGAATGTCATAATGTCCACCCATTCGCGCTAACTATTGATCGGGAACATCCTGTGCCGGGAAGTGCTGAACACTGCACGCCGTAAATCTGAACGTCAAATATAGGTGACGCTGCATTCATTGTCTGAAAAGGGGAGGGGTAAGGGTGGCGACTATACTATGTATTAGTTATATGTTAGTTTACCTGGAAAGAAACAATACAGTTAATTATAATAAGTTTTAGGATCACTTGTTCATAGTCAGCCAATGAAATTTCAAGTTCATCCTCGTATTGGAAATATACAATATTTTAATGTTACATTGATTTGTTGATGTAAGTCGTCTTCTTAAAACATTTTGACCAATTTGTTTCGTCTTTTCTAGTTTTCTTATATCAACGCTGTAATTTATTAGAAACTGAATTAGGACAGGATTTCAATCACTTTAATTAGTATGTTTGTTATATAATTCAGGACATATCTTGAACAATGCCTGACTTCCTGAAGAAGTTTACTTTAGCTTTTCATTATGCATTTTTCCCGAGTAACACGGAAGATGGGTTATTGCATCATTTACAAGCATCAAGTAATCATTGTATAATAAAATTGTTAGGAAAACAAGTTTTATATACTGATAAACATGTGATTATTTCAGATAATGGTCACATCAAAAAAAAAAAAATTGAATACAATAAAATGCTTCAAAAGCTCTAGATAGAACTTTTATAACTTCTTTTTTTTTGTTAGTTAACTAAAGTCAAAAAGTGTTTTGAACATTAAAAGTTAATTTCTCAGATTCTCGGTTACTCATGTGCGAGAAACTGTGAGTTGAGGAGGCATTAATTTCTTTTTGTAATACATTAATAGCTTTGTTTAAACCATGAAACACCAGAATTGCTTACAAAAATAATTGACATTGCAGTCTCGGAAAGGTCACCGTGTTAGTGTATCGGTGCTCTATTGCCATCGTTTTCTTCTGAACCTCCTGGCTTCATGGAATTGCGCCAGTGTGATTTCAGACATGAATAGCTCGCTACTGAGAGCCTGTCACCACCGAGGGTGGTCCTGAGCTAAAGTTTACCAGCTGGAAGGGGTGATGTTAAAGCACTTGATATCATACTTGCAGACATCCTTAAATCGTAGCCGGGGGCGACCAATCTGTCTGTTGCCAGATGATAGCTGCGCATAGAGGATTTTCTTCGGGATTCGTCCATAATCCATCCGGCGTACATGGCTCAGCCAGCGGAGATGACGCTGTCTCAGTAGAGAACACAAGCTGGGAAGTTGTGTTTTCTCTAGAACTGCAAAAATATTCAATAACTTATTTGGTTTAATTACTAATACTTCAAAACAATGAAACTCTTCAGTATCAATATGAATCCATATTTCGTTCACTAATTAAACACCCTCTCATTTTAGCAGTCAGCTTCTTAGTAATAACAGAGAGTGGACTTTCCTCATTGTTATTTCTGCGCCTGTGTTTGTGACATAATTCATGGGTAGTCTGTGAATTATGTAAGTAGTGTAGATATATTTGAATTGAATAGAAAATTACCGTAATTGTTATGGTTATGATTGGGAGGTAATAACCTTTACTTAACCCCTTCCGAAAACGCGCTAATTGAACGTGTGAGACAGAAATTAGTTTTAGAAGTTAGTTGCGGTCAACCAGTCAATGAGAGCAGACATTTAAGGAGCGCTGCTCTCAAAATACCGTTTCTCATCCGCGCGGTTTCGAGAAAACCTTTGGTCTGGGGTTGATTTTAATAAAGACTAATAAAAAAACAAGTCTTGCGTATTAATTAAAACAAGAAATGAGCAGAAACCCGGTTCGAACAGAACAGCAGAGCCCAACAGCCCAGTGAAGAAAATAGCCGAGGAAGTAGACAAGCAGAAAAGAAATGAGAACCAGACCATCATCACCTCATCCCCTCATCCCCCTATCTCTCTATCTCTCGTACGCGCGCGCGTCATTTATATACCCAGCAGGTTAAGTGGGTATATAACATTGGCTTGCCGTTGACTTCACAGCCAGTAGCGAATGATGATACGGCCATAGTGAACTGAACTATTCTCACGAAGGGGCTTATATGGACTTTTTCATATCAGTGGTCTCCCAATTGGATTTTATCGATGTCCTTTAGGGAAAAAAAGAGACGAAAACAGAATTACACAAATCTAATCGTGAGAACATTTATCTTTTCTAAACTAAAAAATCATTCGAAATTGTGTAGGTGGAAAAAACCGCATGACTTTGAATATTACGTGAAAGTGGAAATACATATAAAAAAGGGAATAAAATGTGCATTCATTCAGCGGTTCAAAACACTTGGCATATCTTTTTCCGTTTTTCTTTTAATGGTTAAATAGTTATTCCCTTTTTAGTTAGTCTGAGAACTTTTCAGTGTCATCTCGTAAGAGAAATAGTTCTCATCGCTATGCAATATTTTTTAAAAACATTTCTCAATCTAAATCTTCTGATAAAAAATTTGAAAATGAATAAAATGATAAAATATAAAAATATGCAAGTATAATACTTGCATTATTTTTCGTCAATGTTAGTTATGAGAGTAAGAGGCTTTGTTGTTGTTACTACCTAAGAACATGTGTGGTAGTTTTATGACAGTTATTTTCTTTCTACTTTGTCAACCCTAATGATGAGACATTTGACACAGGGAGAAATAAGCGTCAATTAACATTTGAACTATTTGCCGATTTCAGTTTTGGGTTGATAACACACACACACACAGAGAGAGAGAGAGAGAGAGAGAGAGAGAGAGAGAGAGAGAGAGAGAGAGAGAGAGAGAGAGAGAGAGAGAGAGAGAGACATACGACTGGAGGAAATATATATTGTCCAGCTTTAATATTTGCTAAGCAAATCTATGATTTTATTTATATTTAGTACACATGTAATAGGATTGTCGACCATAAAAGAAAAAAAGTAAAACTTGCCTCATGTCAAACAAAGTTCGGTGAGTTTCCTTTGAAGTTTATTTGAGCGGTCAATCAGTGTGGTACACGTGGTACAGGTCATTGATTGAAATAGATTTTGGGGATATCTAAAGACGTTGATGAATATATATATATATATATATATATATAATATATATATAATATATATATAACAATGTTTACTTTCAAGTATACACGCTTACTAAAATATAAGAAGACGCATGTATATATTTTATAAAAACAATGTGGATTAAACTAGAAAGTATAGTGTAAAATAGCTATACCCCAAAAGTTGTCTGCTACGAGTTTTAAAGGCGAATTAAAAATAATTAAATCTATTATTTAAGGAGGTCAAACTTTGTCTAAATCGATAATAATCAATTTATTTTTAATACAATTTATACATTAAAAATCGTCCAAATTTCGACGAAAAGTTACGTCGAATTTATTTTGATTTATCGTGTTCAATAATGGTTTAAAAATAATTTTAAAATACGTATAAACATTTATTTTTAGAAGTATTTAAAGTAAAATACTTTAAATACATATTTATTAAATATTACTCAAATTTTACTCACTCGTTTTAACTTTTAACCAAGTAAAATCCGTTTTTTGCATGTAAAAAAAAAAAAGTTTTAGATATTTTCGTTTGAAATGGAATGTATATGTTCACTTCCGTTTTCTTTATGGTAAGTGTCATAATATTTTAAACTTTTTTGTCTTGTTTGATTGATGTAAAATCCGTTTTGTGACAAAATGAATTTACCCCCACCCCCCTTACTACAGATAATAATTTACCAAAAATCAGGGAATTATCGGATTTTCATGAAATTTTCAGTCTTGATTAACTTTTGACTTAGACAAAAATTTGATCTTAAATGATAGAATTAATTAATTTTAATTTAATTGGTTTTAAAAAAAGAAAAGGACGAGATTTTTAGAAGTGCTGACTAAAAAGATTTTTTAAAAAATTGTTAATTTAAAGATAAAAAGTGAGAAAACATCGATTTGAATTTGAATATTTTGAATTAAAAATGAATAATTGAATTATGGAGCTGATTGATGTAGGTTTTTGCTGGTCGGCCAACACTAGTCTGTCTATGTGTAGGTATCAACAGGAAAACATCACATGATTTCGTCCTTGCTTCTCTAAGAGTGTCCAGCATGTCTTGTTCATTTTACTTGGATGGTTTGTTTGATAGGAGGCAAGTGACCGTACAGCCCTTTTTTGTGGGGTACTGCTTACAATATTTGTTCAAAGTAGCACACAGCACCCTTGTGTAGTTCTCATCTATCTTTTTCTCTAAGCGTTTCCATCGAGTCCAAATGGTTCAGCCATACAGTAGCACTGACACGGCTACGGTTTGGAAGAATTCTCGCTTTATTTTATGAAAAATCAGATTTCCATATGATAAATAATCTGTATATAGCAGTACACACCTTTTCTATGTGTTTATTGACATCACTTTCTGTGGATGAGATATTACTACCTAGGTATGTGAACTGGCTTACTAATTTCAGTGTGGAAATATCTCCATTTTTTTAAAAACTCATGAACTCCGTTTTATCTGAGTTCCCATAGAGACCAATGCCTTTTTGCCTTCTCTATGATATGCTTGTGCAGGTGTATTTGCGAGAATCGTTAGATCATCTATGTAGACTGCATCTGTAACTGTTTTTGCGACCTTTTTTAGTGTAAAACATTTTTCTTTCATCATACTTAATGAAATTCGTAGTCTAGACATATTATAGATATAAATGGTTCAAATGTATCTCCTTGTGGGATTCCAGCAACGATGTCAAAGAAATTTGTGTCACCATCGTGTGAACGAAACAATTGCTTTCGTATTTTTGTACAGCATCATTATAACAATAACAGTTTCTTTGGGGAGACCGTATGCTAGTAGAATTTGCTGTGTATGGAGTCAAATACCATGTAGAAATTTACAAACAATATTGCTTCGAGGTTTTTTGCTCGAGCTCCTTCGACGATTCGAGGAATAGTCGGAATCTGAGAAGTTGTGGAAACCTGTTTTGATTTTTCCTAAAGATTTTCTCAACTTCAGGTCGGATGCGATTAAGAAGAAAGACATTATAAACCCCAGCAGCTATGTCAGTAAGAGTTAAATCTCTGTAGTTCTTTCTTTGGGAATTAAAGAATGCGGCCTTTCGTCCATTCCTTTATTGTATTTTGTTCATACACTGCATTGCATAAAGTATGTTGTCAAATTTTCTTTTCTCAAATAATTCGGGGACGGGGGGGGGGGTAATTTAAGGTGTCTCATCATGAAGTAATGGTTAATAAGCCAGTCTGGTAGATTCATTGCTACTGAACAGAGTGTTCGACGCTTGCTAGATGCTCCTTACTTGCGACCTTGTGTCACATTCTACTCGTGGCGAACGGGTTAGGTAAATACCTATTTAGGAGGATATATTAAGGTCTGTATCTTATTTTACTTTGTATTCTTTTTAGGACTTCGTTGAGTTCATCCTTCGTAAAGTGTTCTAGCTTGATGACGAGTTGGTTATTAATGATTTATGAGAATCATCATCTTTGGTTTTAGGAGATTTCCAAGTAGATAGAAGAATTGTATTTAATGCAGCCACAAGATACAAATTCCAGTTCTCTCACCATGGATGGGCAGCTTCAATGTTTCAATGTACTCAATATAAGCCAGCCATAGATTTACCCTTCTGGATCTGTCCCTGAATTAATGCATCAAAGTTTCAAGCACACTTTGCGGCTTGGAGAGAGCTGTGGATTTAGCTATGTCATCATTGTTGATCACATGTGTTGGTACATTTTTATAGAAACCATTTATCTACGTCTGATTGTTTCAACTTCTCCTTGTACTACTTCACAGAAATTATCTTGCTATTGCTCTCATCGGGTAACTAATATGATCAGCATCTGGAAGTACAGAATCAATAAGCTTGCTCACCAAGGCTGCAAGTACCAAGAAGTGCGCTTGCGAAGCTCCAGAGACGGCCTTTCTGGAAATAATGTGTTCTACAGAATTGTCTACATAGACAATAGCCAGCAACCCAGCACCATTCATAAGACTACCAAAACTTCCCAAGAAACTCATGATAGCATGAAAACCCCAATCTGCCAACTATTGGCATCAATAATTTTAGCAGTTTTCCACTACAAGCGTTGAACAAAGATCTTGCTTGTGGTCGGAATTTCTAGCTACTCAACTTGTTTTTTCACAAATTACAATACTGAATAAATGCAGCTGTCATCGGACGGCATCAAGTTTATGACGGAAACATTGTAATATGAGCAAGTTGCCAGTGCGTTCCAACTGATATATTTTGAATGAAACCATCCCAGCCACTTTGAGAGTGATTTTTAGTTGATAATTTGCAAACAGAATACCAGAGAAAATTGCAGTTCATTGAAATATATAAAACATTTTGAAATTGTAACTCAATGAATGGTTTAAAATTTGAATACTGAATGGGAAAAGCTTTGTTTGCTCCAGCTGCTCCAACTTTCATGATCTTATGGCGTTGGACTTGTGGATTCAAAACTTTGTGTTGATGTTATTTTAATGGTGTAGATACATCAATTACACCCATACAATGAAAGGTGTTCAAACCATTTAATGTACAAACATTGTTATCTACATTGTCGGCCACCCACTGAGTGTAAATTGTGTAAATCTGGACACTTGAAGAGAACATTCTCTAAGTTAGAGGAGAGAACAGATTTCTACTTAAAACTCATGATTTCATCATAGGAAACAAAGTATCCCGGTCTGAAAAGTTCGTTGATCAGCAATTTTGGCCCAAATATATAATCAAGTTCAACAACCGATCCAAAAGTAAGGGTGATATCACTGATCGATGTCTTGAAACATTAGGAAGTGAATCTTGACTCCAGTATTCAAATTCAATGTGCTTGTTGAAGAGCTAGACATTGATTCTTTGACTGAGAGTTGTGTTCAGAAGATTGTCAGTAAAAATAATTCCACATTGTGTATAACAGAGACGTTTTTATTTTCTTTCAGAGAATAAAACGCATCCAATGATACCAGATATGCCTTGATAAACTTTTCCCTCAATACGCCTCTTTTTGAGTCTAAATCAGATTAATTTAAGTCTCTGACCATTTTACAATTCATTAAAAATCCGTGGGGGTGTATCTCCTATTAACTTGACCTGTCTAAATAGGGGTATCCAAACTCAGGCCAGTGTTGAATTCTTATTAAAACCCAAATTACAGTCGGTTAATTAGATAAGTAAAAAATCCCTTGATTTTTAAGACTTGGAGTCTGCCGAGCAGGACTTCTCTTTTCTTTATTTGAATTATTCAACCCAGTGAATTGAAAATAAGATAAGACTGGTGTTGAATTTTTTTTATTATACTCCTAATTACAAGCGGCTAATAAATAGGTGATATAATGGAAAATTTAATTTAATTTAATACCTTTGAAACAAAATGGATCAGTTGGTACAAATTACGAAGTCGTTATGTGCGTTGATGCAGCAACAACAAAAGTTGCACGAGGAACGCGACCAACTGATTCATGAGCAGTTGGAGAAAATACAAAGCCAACTATTAAAACAACAGGAGAATTTCAACAAACTACTAACAAATCAAGTAGTCCAAGAAAGAGGATCAAGGATCTTCTCGGCGGAGGGAATTTCAAACTCTCTCTCAGAATTTCACTATGATCCCGACAACGGTATGACGTTTCCAGCATACTATATGGGATATGAGTCTATCTTTTCAAAAAGGTGTCAACTGTGGTCCGGTGAAGAAAAAGTGACATTGTTACTTCAGAAATTGAGTTCTCAAGAAAATACGAAATATACAAATTTGATACTACCTAATAAACCAGAGGAAATTTCGTTTGACGAAACGATTAAAACATTGTCGAAAATCTTCGACGAACGTGATAGCCTTTTCCGATATAAGTGCTTTTTCGATATAAGTGCTTAAATATCGTCAAACTGGAAAATGAGGATTTTGTTTCTTACGCCGGTACAGTCAACTCTAAATGTGAACTGTTTAAAATAAACGAAATTTCAAAGGACATGTTCAAATGTTTAATCTTCGTGCAAGGGTTAACTGCACCAAAAGACAAAGACATACGTTCCAGAATATTAACAATCATGGAACAGGACCCAGAAATCACTTTACAAAAAGTAACTGAGGAGTGTCAAACGCGATAACTCGCGTATCGAAGAAAAAATATTTCGCAGGTACAAAGGATAAAACAAAGAGTCCCCAAAAGTAAAGAAAAGAATTTTCAATGCAAAGTTTGTGGGAAAAAAATCATATAAAAAGTGATTGTTATTTTTAAAATAAACCTTGTTTTAATTGCGGAATTATAGGTCACACATTTTCTGTATGTAAAAAAAGGAAAGAAAAAAAGCCCAACAATAAGGTAAATATTGTTTTATCCAAAAAAAGAAATCAAAGACAACGGAAAAAGAAAATACGTAGGCATTAAAATTAATAGACAAACGGTACGATGTTTGTTAGACACGGGTAGTGACATTTCACTTATTGACGAATCAACTTGGAAAAAAATAGGTCGACCAAGACTGAACATTGGTAAAGTCGCTAGAAGCGTATCGGGAAATAGATTAAAATTTATCGGTGAATTCGAATCTAACGTATATTTTGGTAGAAAAACGCATAATGCAAAAGTATACGTTGTACCCGGTAAGAATTCGTGTCTGTTCGGTATTGACTGGATAATTTTATTTGATTTATGGGAGCTGTCTATAAACGCTTTCTGTAATAAATTAGACGCTACAGAAAAGAATAAATCCAGACAAACAGGATTTTTTAACAGAACTAAAAAATGAATTTCCTCAAGTATTTTCTGAAGGTTTAGGTTGTTGCACGAAAACCGAAGTAAGATTCGAAATTAAAGAAAATGCAAAACCTGTTTTCAAATCTAAAAGAAATGTACCCTTTTCATCTTTGGAAGTAATAAACAAAGAACTCGAAGGACTAGAGAAAGTCGGAGTGATCGAAAAGGTGGATTATTCAGATTGGGCGTCACCGACAATATACGTAAAGAAGAAAAACAAAAAAATAAGAGTCTGCGCTGTTTTTTCGACAGGCCTAAATGACTGTATAAGGGCTATCCTCTGCCAACTGCAGAAGACATTTTTTCAAAGCTTAACGGAGGAAAGTTATTTTCTAAAATCGACTTGTCAGATGCATACCTACAAGTTAAAGTTGAATGTTCCAAATACTTAACCATCCATACGCACCGGGGTTTGTATACCCTAAAACGTTTGCCATTTGGACTAAAAGTGGCACTGAGCCTTTTCCAACAGATCATGGATGCTATGCTAGCTGGTCTAAAATACGCTATGGCGTATTTGGACGACATACTAATAAAAAGCGATAATATGGAACAACATAGGAAACATGTTCGGGAAGTATTTAAAAGAATTAATGAATACGGGTTTAAGCTAGAACCTGAAAAGTGTGAATTCTTTATGGATAGATTGAAATATCTGGGACAAATAATTGATCAAAAGGGTTGAAAACCTGACCCAGAAAGGGCTAAATCCATAAAAAATATGCCCTCACCAGACAATGTAACGAAGCTACAGGCATTTCTAGGTCTAGCAAGTTATTATAGTATATACATACCGAGAATGTATGAGCTAAAAGCCCCATTAAATGAACTACTAAAAAAGGGTAAAAAATGGTGCTGGTTTAAAGAGTACGAAAAGGCATTTCAAGGAATAAAAGAATGTCTACTATCAGACCTCACACTAGCACACTTCGACCCAAATAAAAAACTGATTGTAGCAGCGGACGCAAGCCAGTATGGACTCGGAGCAGTTCTACTCCATAGACTTGAAGATAGGTCGACCAAACCAATAGCTCATGCATCTAAAACATTACTACCAGCAGAAAAAAATTACAGTCAAATTGAAAAGGAAAGCCTTTCAATTATTTATGCTATCAAGAAATTTCATAGATTCATACATGGTAGAGTATTTACAATACAAACGGACCACAAACCTCTACTAACGATTTTTGACTAAAAAAAGGTATACCGACATATACAGCGAACCGGTTACAACGATGGGGTATAATACTTCTAAACTACAATTTCAAAATGGAGTATATCTCATCGAAAAAAAATGGTCTCTCGAGACTAATTCCAAAGAACACCGAACATTTTGGAAGAAACAGTGATAGCATCATTGAAGGAGGAAAAAGAGCTTTCAGGGTTACTGATTAATACTATTCGAGAGTTACTGGTCACCCTGGAAGACATTAAAAGAGCCGCTGAAACGGACGATTTTATTCAGCAAAGAAAAAAGCAAGTCAGATTGAATGAAAGAAACAGAAAGGGGACAAAAATATCTCCATTTTCAATCTGCGATCAAATGCTTATGTACGCTGATAGGGTGGTAATGCCACACTCTTTACAAAAATAGATGTTAAAAGAGTTTCACACAGGCCATCCGGGTATGTTTCGTATGAAATTCTTGATGAGGGGTTATACGTATTGGCCACGCATGGACCAGGATATTGAGAAAATGATTAAAGAATGCAGGGGTTGCCAACTAGCAGCTAAGGCCACTCCGATTAAAACTCAACCCTGGCCAAAGACCGACATCCCATGAGAGCGGGTGCATATAGATTATGCAGGACCACTGAATGGATACTATTATTTGATTATCATTGATAGTTTTTCTAAATGGCCGGAAATTTACAAGTTCAGACACCCTAAGCATTGGACGAAGTGTTCAGTCGCTTTGGAACTTCAAGAATATTGGTCAGCGACAATGCTAAAATGTTCACAGGTAAAGAATTTAAAGACTGCTCTTCATTGGTCATAGAACACGACACCTGCCTACAATCCAATCTCAAACGGGCCGGCAGAAAGGTTCGTGGATACATTCAAAAGAGCATTAAGAAAGAACCAAGGTCTAGATACAGACGAACGTAGTATACAGAAATTTCTTGCTGTATACAGGATCACACCAAATCCAATCACCAGCAGAACTAATGTTTGCACGAAAGATAAGATCCGTATTCGACAGGTTACTACCGAAAAAAAAAAATTCCTAAAAGGAATTTTAATACAAAAATGTATAAACCGGGCGATAAAGTTTTTTTAGGAACTATCGAACTGGAAAGAGTTACTGGGAGGAAGGTATTGTTACCAAAAGAATTGGAACAGTGATCTACATAATCAAGGGAAAGCGATTTGATCACAAGAGACATGTAAATCAAATCAGGCCTCGATATATTCAAAATATCGAGCATAACGACGTGGAGCTTCTTGTGGAAGTGTTATACGACACATTTGAGATCACACCTTCCATTAACCAAAAAGTACCTGTGAATGTGCCACCTGCACCATCAACTTCTTATTCTCCACAAATTCCCCGAGCATCCCCCATCGTTAACCGTGGGGTGAGGAGAAAAAGTTGAAGAGAAAAGAAACGACTACGTCCAAATCCCAAAAAGAAGAAATATTAAAAGTGAAATTCCAACGGAAGAATTTAGCTGAGGGGGGGGGGGGGGTGATATAATGGAATGACCCATCTCCCCCGTACCTTAACAGTGGCGATGATTTTAGTCACTATTTAAGAACACACATATTACTCTGTGCAGAACTCACTTGAAGTACTAAGACGACGGACTCTCCTCCTAATACTCACGTGACCTTACTATATAACAATAAGTAAAAGATTCTTTGATCTTCCAAGACTTAAAGTTTAGTTGGCAGAGTTTTTTTCTTTTCTTCTCTGACTTCCACCAATTTTTCTTTTTAAAAATTATAATCCTACTCATCCTGACACATGCTCAGAAGAATGGACGTAAAAACTTCCCTATTGCGTATAAGAGAGGAGTTTTTCTTTTCTTTCAGAGCATAAAATTATCCTTCCAATGATACCAAATATGCCTTTGTAACTTTTCCCCCAGTACACTTCTTTTTTAGGCTAAATCAACTAGACTACATTAGCTGCAGGTTTAATGTAACTGTTATGTTAGTGGATTGTATCATTCGATTTTCAATTATGACATACTCTAGTATTCCCCAGTTGAAATCTTTTATCAATGTTTCGTGTCGGCACCAGAATGAAACATTTAATAGAGTCTCACACGCCTGATGTTTTTGTTGATTTTTACTAGATCTATCGAATCGGGAGTTCCCACATTAACAACACTTGGCTGTCACAGATGCTAGATGCACTGCTGTTGATGACAATGAAATTCAGTGTGTATGTGTGACAAAAAAGAAAGCCAAACAACGTATGATTGAGGGGTGTATGAATCATGAAAGTATTTAATAGAACAGAATTATGGTGTCAAATCCGATATCGATAAACAAGACATTAAAACACAACTGAGAAATTATCTGACAGCAATCGAAACAGCTCTTTTCAAAGCTTTTGACGTTTTTTATAAAAAGAAATTGGGCATTTTCCCTTTCAAATTGTGTCATTTTTATCGTCCTTTGTAGTATTTTCAAGGTTTAAACTATTGTCAATGGTTTACCCCCATTGGCTTCTTCCAAAAGAGTTCATTCCTGTAATGCTATTTACTGGTAGTAAATCGCATTATTTATTTACAGTTTCCTCTCTGTTGTCAGAACTTAGAATATACCAACTACATTCCTTACTGAAGGTGCTCTTCTCCTAAAAAAGTATCCTAGTTATGACACTAAACTGTACCTGGTGGGGAGGAGTGTAAAGTCACCACTTCCTTGCTATTACTCCCAGACCCACTCTGACTCTGAGCGGTAGTAACTGTTAGAGTCCTACTTATGTGGGGAATAGATCTGTTTGAAAATTATTAGTATTAGATACTTGAAACCATTTGAGAAAATTATCTGTAATTGTTTACAAATGTATTAAGTAGTTGAAACCATAAAATTGCTTCCAAGAAATAAATTTTACAATAAATTGTTAATCCTAAAGCCAATTTCAAAGTTTAATATTGTCAGAAATGTATTTCATACGTCGCCAATTTGAAAATTTAAGATTACCAAAAATTAATTTGCTTCATCAAAAGGTTGAAATTTTGAAATCTCAATATTTCAGTTTAATGGAAACATTGTTATTTTAAAATAAATTTTAAAATGATATATGTCCTTTCTGCATCCCAATTTATATCAATAACTACCCAAAACTACCCAAAATAGTTTTTAATGTCAATTTTAGTTTCATCACAATGTTGAAATTTCACAATCACAAAATTTAATGGAAATACTATTATTCTAACAGGGGTTTACAGTTAAATACTAAGTTCTTTCTGCAATGGCAATCTATGAATTTATGATTACCACAAAATCAATTAATATAATGAAATTTTGAAATTTCACGATCACAATATTTCAATTTAATGGAAACACTATTATTTGGAAACTAATCTTAGAATAATAAAAGTGTTACTAATTTAAAAATGATGAAAACAAAATAGAAAAGGCAGTATAATTTGTGTATTTTTCTTCCATGTAAAACGATTAAATAGAGAATGAAAACAAATCCTCAATCAAAAGAATAAGCTTTTAAAATGTTCGACTTCATTCTTATATCCGTTCAAAAATGCCCCTATTTGGTAAAGTGGCTTTCACCCGTTTACTAAAAATGTTCTCGTTCCCCAATGATATCTGCATCGGAAAAATAATATCTAAAAATATTCGGCTTCAGGTTACCCTTACCGTGCTTTTAACTTGGACTATAATGAGAAAAAAACCCATGCTTTTCATACTTTTGGAATACATTTTAAACAATATAAGCTATTCATTAGATATATATTTTTCAATTTAAAGAATTAAAGAAATGATTAAGATATTTTTTTTATTTAAATTAATTTTGAAAAGACAAAAAAGTTACACAGATCAATTTAAACTGATGTTTACATGAAATCAAAATGAAGGCAAATACATTTATCAAAATAAATATTTAGCCTACAAAAAATAAGCCTACAAATAAGAAATATCTTCTTTATTAATTGAATTGATATTATTTTGAATGTTTTATTCCTAAAGATTAATTTTATATAATATTTAGCTTTGGATTTTTGGAATGAAACGAGAGTTTAATTTTTGCATGGTTCTCATATTATTATTATTATTATTATTATTATTATTATTATTATTATTATTATTATTATTATTATTATTATTATTATTATTATTATTATTATTATTTACTCCTTTTGAGTTTTCACACCAGTGTTAGCTGATGGTATTTCACTGGAGTCTGAGTGACAGCAAGTCTCCTCAGGTCTCCAGGACTCTTCTGAGTATTCTGACAGATTGCAGCAGTGCAGTGTTCTGAATGGTTTCAATCCTTCCTTTGATATCCAAACTTTCCAAACCCTTTTCTAATCCTTTGGGACTGTTCCGAGTGCACCAACCACAATTGGTATCACTTTCACTTTCATGTTCCATAACTTTTTCAGTTCTCTGGCAAGGTCCAGATATTTGTCCATTTTTTCATTTTCCTTTAGCTTCACCCTGTGATCTGCTGGCACTGCAAAATCCACCAGTTGACAAGTTCTTTCTTTTTTGTTTAGGCTAGAACTAGGTCTAGTCTTCTTGTTGGGATAAGGTGATCCGTTTTTATTTCAAAGTCCCAGAGAATTTTATGCGTTTTGTTCTCAAGAACAGATTCTGCTTTATGCATATACCATTTTGTTGTGTGGTCAAAATTTAATTTTTTGCACAATTCCCAGTGGATCACCTTCCCAACCCAGTCGTGTCTAGCTTTGTATTCTCGTTGTGCTAGTTTGCTACATTCGCAGAGTATATGGTTTACAGTTTCATCTCTATTACCACAAAGTCTACATTTACTATTTTGTTGGGTCTTATCAATTTTCGCTTTTATATAGTTTATCCTTATGGCATTATTTTGTGCAGCAATTATTAATGATTCTGTTTCTCTTTTGAGGTTTCCTTTTCTTAACCATGTCCAAGTCTTTCCATGTGCAACCTCTTCGATTCGTCGCTTGAAGTGTTCATATAATTGTTTTTCTTCCCATTTTTTTTCTAGTCTTTGTTGTTTTTCTGTTTGTTCATCTGTCACTTCTACTATTGTTGGCCGCCATAAGTAATTTGTCTTTGCTCTTTCTTGTGTAATCCTCAAGTTGTTGGATAGTGGTTTCTACGCAGTCCTCTATGTTGGCAAGACCTCTTCCCCTTCCTTTCTTGACACATATAATCTATCTCTATCGTCTCTAGGGTGAAGAGCCTTGTGCATGGCCATTAACTTTCTCGTTCTTTGGTCTATCTGTCTGAGTTCTTCTTTTGTCCATTTTAAGAATGGTCCTGAGTATCTTATAATGGGGACGGCCCAGGTATTGATTCCTTTGATCAGATTTCTGCTGTTAAGTTTGGTTTCTAGAAGTTTTCTAGTTCTCCTGAGATATTATTTTTTAACTTTTCCTTTCATTTCTGCTTGCATGATATTGTCCGCTTCTAAAATTCCTAAGTATTTGTAACTTTCATTTTCATCAAGAGATTTTTATAGTTTACTGATTTGGTAGTTGTATTCCATTCATTAGTTTTCTATTACAGGCATAGCACATTTTTCGATTCCAAATTCCATCCCTATATCCTGGCTATATATTCTAGTAGTTTGTACTAGGCTCTCCAATTCTTTTTCATTTTTTGCAAAATTTTTTATGTCATCCATGTACATCAGGGGGTTTATCTTTTCTTGTGAATTTATTATTATTATTATTATTATTATTATTATTATTATTAATAATAATAATAATAATAAGCTGTGTTTTTTAATATTAGGTCTTCATTATTAAACATTCTTTATTGTTATCTCACATAATCATGTATGTATGTGCACAAACATGCTCATTGCTACAAATACATGTGTTGAACATAGACCTAATCCTGTTTCTACTTATACATGGTCTTTATCTTTTCTCATAGCACTATATAAGTCATAATTACTATATGGTAAGCATAGTGGTAAACATGGCTGAAAGGTATTTTTATATTCAAGACATCTTTTTTGTTCTTTTTCATTTTGAATTTTTTTAAAAGCAAATCATATTTTGCGCAAATCCTGAACAGCATTTTAGCCAAAGAAAAGAAAAACTTAATTTCATTGTTTATAATGTGCAATAAAAAAACAGCGAGACACAATGACCCTATAAATGATTGAAATAATACTTGCTCCAATATTTTCTAAAGTGGTACTCTTATACAATACCATCTAATCTGCACAAAACACTTCTTAATGATTTGCATATCCGTGTCACGCAGACAGCTAGTTACCTGAATATCGAAACTTGGTAGATTTGTACGCTTTTTTCTCTAATGGCACGTGGAAAAGGGAAGATAGACTAAACACCGATTCCTCTTATAGCATATGAGAGCTTCTCTAGAGTTTATATACGTTGTGATACACTAAACCAATACGTCGAGCCGTTTCATTATAGAATAATAGAAAATCGCACCCTTACTATCATTTATAATTCATAGAAAAAGAAAACACATTCAAATAATCTTAATAATCCTGTTTCTACTTATTCGTTATATTTATAACCCAACTTTAGAATTATATCCAATATGATTTCTCTGATTTTATAAAACAAGGAATCATTTAGTTGATATCTTATTAATGGCATTATTTAGAAACACCGATGACAAGCAACTAACAACGAAACCTATTCTTTGACTACATATTACTTTATTTTTTATGTGTAATATATACTAACTGAAGGCCTAAAGATATCAAAATTCAACGTTGATCTGGTGCTGAGCATAATCCAAAAGAGATTGTGAGTTATCACTTCCAAGTTCTTGTGCCAAGAATTTCAGCAGGAGGAACTTTAATATAATCTTCCATTTTATAGAAAGTACATTGCTGATTAAAAAGTCTTAAGATTTATCTATTCGACAAAGTACTGATATACATGTACATACAAACATGAATACATGTACTTACAAAACGAATAATAATTCTGCTAACATATTTTACTAAGTGCTTGATATATTCTCTCGTTGAAATATTGAAGGTGAGCCTGCTTTTTGTAGCAATGGGGTTTTAATTTTAACCCATATCACATTCTTGTACGATTCATCATTGAGATCGAATGAGAATGATGCAGATTCCTTCTGTCAGACTGAAACTTACATACCTTGTGAAATTGCTTTAATATGGAATGAAGTGAATGAACTTGGGGTAAAACTTTTTAAAAATCTTTTGAATATTACGTGTTCTTATATAATCTTATATAAGTCAATGTCAACGAACATAAAATCAACATGGACCCAGAAATCGAGAACTTAGGTCAATACACGTAGCCATGATAAAGGGATATTCTCTCTGAATATGAGATTATTGACAAATAGGTTATTTGGAAAGTTGACTTGCTAAATCATTGCCAAGTTTTCTGTCAAATTCAATCGTAAGCATACACAGAAATAGATTGAAATGTGTCAACAACAAACTTATTAATGTGTCGACAACTCAATTATTTCGCAATCACTTGACTATTCAATCTATATACATAATTTAACTCTTTATGAAAGGAAAAGGTCCACTGCTGTCATTAGGAGAAGTAGATATCATCAGCGATATTTCTTAAAAGAAAATAAGGGCGGAAAATATTCAGAAATATTCTAGAAACTAATTGATAGACAAGATGCACAATGAACTCTTGGAAAGAACTGCTTCATAGTCACAAAATTATTAACTTTATTTCTCATAAACTTTCTATTTTTCCAATACAATTCACAATGTATGTAGTCCTCGTTACAATAAAAAGTGAGCAAAACGCTTAATTATGAGACCGCCGAAAAAAAAATTTTTTTTCGATAAAGAAAAGATTCATAATTAACAGAAATTAATAAAAAAAAGAAGTGATTTCTAGTCCTTCATTATCTAGATTGCAATTAACATTCCAGGAAATCACATTGTAATTTATTTATGCAATAGAATAAGTATTCATTAGAGATCGGCATAAAGATACTTTTGTAAATTGTCACCATCCAAGAGAAGAATATTCTACGTCGAACAAACTCATTCAACGAAAATTTGAGCAGAATTTAAAGGTGATATTTTTATAGGGCAAATAAATGTATGAGAATATTGGTAATGAATTAATCATTGAAATTAATAAGGTCACGCATAAAATATCTGCTGTGCTAAATAGAAATCCAATATAAATGGCTTATAGAGACGTGTTTGTCCACTATAAAACCTTTAATCAGACCATGGATCGAAGAGATGAAGAGATGAATAATTACTGATTGCTTCCATTTGACTTCACAGACTATTTGTACATATCCATAATAAATCGATCAGAGTAGAATGAAAGATGAAATAACGTGGTTTCAAAATTGCCAACTTCGCTACAATCCCAACAAGGGATTAGTTTTATATCGCAATCTTCACAAGATCTACTTATATATATATATATATATATATATATTTACCAACCCCTCCACACGAGTAGGATGTGACACAAGGTCAATTTCTTAAGCGGAGTTCAACAGGTTTGAATTCAGAGTTTTCTTTCTCCTAGACCGGTTGCCTAACCAAGGTTAAAGAGCCCAGTCTGCCTTACTATTTATCCATATCTGGAGGGAGAGTAGGATTCATACCTTTCCCAAGGGTATTAGCGCTAAGTGAAATGCAATTACCACATCCAGGATTTGAACTCGAGGCGACGAGTCCATTTCCCATGACTTTAACCATTACACCACGCACTTCCACGCACAAGATCTACTTATAATGAGCACAAAACCCCGTTGGGTCGCTCAGCCGGATCATTCCACTGAAAAAGTAACACTCGCTCGTCAGTCGACTTGAAAAATTAAGTCCAACCGTTTCTCACCACTGTAAGACAGAACTCGCCTCTGGGTGACTGCAATCCTACCACTCGCGATCAGGAGGTTGCGCCGTGACTGCCCGTCTTCGTAATCAACTGGATCAGAGTTCGTGTCGGACTAGACGCCGCCTATAATATGCCGCGCGACACTCGTTGTCTTTTTGAACGACGAAGACTGGCTGACCCATCGAAGATAGTTGGCTGTTTGCCATGCCGGTTATTTCCGCTACAATCCACCGTGTGATCTGCTGATCACATATGGGACAACTTGGGGTGGATCTCTTACGTCCAGTTCTCCTTCGTGGTAATACTATTTTCCCTTCGGACGACTCGTCTGTAGAATTGTCATGTGATGCATCTGCATCAGACCCGGAGTTGCCTGTCTCCGGGGGACCACCGTGCACATCGCTGATGGCGATCAGTCTTGTATTCTGCGGAGAAACTTCGCTGTCATTCCCAGTTTCCGACGAACTCGAGCCTATAACGGGACGCAGATCCTTCACATATCGCGGCATCTCATCGACCCACAACGACTGTGCATTGGCGTACATGTATTCGTGCATCTCTCACCCGGCGTCTTAATCCATACCTTATCTCCAGTATTAAATCGACAGTGCTGGGTTTGTATAGGTGGAGGTACGGGATCTATGCCCCGTATAGGCACCGTGTACAAACCTGTACAAATTGCTGAAAACGGTGGCTGTAAGAATCTCGTTCGCAAAACACAAATTCCAACTCGTGCATAACACTAGTAGAGCTCTGTCGACGTAGTGGTCGCCAAATTGCGCATCGGGACGGCCCACGGTCAATTAAAGTAATGCCATTTTAATGTGTGATATCCATTCCCACTCTGTCCCAATTGTTCTTCACACGCAGATGCCCCTTAGCCCAGCGCACTGGCGGTGGGTCGATTGACTGACAAATCTTATACTCTTTCACCACCCTTCATACGTCCACTTTGGTGACTGCAAGGTTAGTCTTTCGTGCGAAGCACCCCATGCGCCTAAGGCCCTGGATGGCCACTTTGGACGTGAATAGCAACCAACTGTTCCGCATTCACTGCAACGCCACAGGTTTGATTCACAGGTTCCACGTTCTTCATTATACTATGCAGTCATTTTTGGAGCACTCTCGTCAACTGGTCGGCTTTGTTAGCACCAGTTTTGACTAGTGATACGTCCACCGGTAAACTGTATTCCCGAACTAGACTTAGAAACGTATCCAGCCGCCGTTGAATTAGCATCTCGCTAGCGGCTCTCGTAGTAATTCGCGCTTTTCCAGTTAGTACATCAGAAAGCCACCGATGCACACATGCTGAGTCTGTAAACTCTTCCGTTCCGCTGGAGGGCAAGGTTGATGCCTTGCACAACCGCATCCAATTCAGCTAAATTAATGTGTTGACTATCACGTTCTGAGCGTAGCCAACTCGCGTCCTCGATGACCGCCCCATTCGCTTCTACTTCGACACCAATAGCCAGTGAACCCGTGTCCACCCACACAGCATAGGTGGGCCCGTCCAAAACACCAAGTTCCACATACTGGGTCGTTCTGGCGTAGTCTACTTATTATGTCAGTTACCACGTGTCTTTAGTTTAATAAACGACGCTGCTACACGCAGCCACACACAGACTGGGTAATGGCTAGTCAATTTCCCACATACTGAAAATACGTGTTGTCGGGTAAGAGTGAGAGGAACCTCTGGAACTTCACCATCTCACTTCCATTCTAACGTACCCCCGCGCTCCTGAATATGTAGGCCGAGAACTCGCGATCCATTTCTGAGCCGTGCAATCTTAAACTCATACCCAATAAAGAACATATAAAATTAAGCATTTTTTGTTGCTGTGAAATACAGCAATTTGGCAAAAGGCCCGTAAGAAATTAGTTCTATTTTTCATTTACTATTCTGTTTGGTTACATGCTTTTTTGCATAAATATTCATCCACAAAACTTCAAACACTCATTTAGAATTGAAATACCTTTGAAATTTTCTTTTTAAATTACAGTTTATTAGTGAACTGATTATTGATAAAAGAGATGGCAAAGCCAATTTGAGTATGTACTTCATAACTCTCTCATAATTACGTATTTTGTAATGTCAAAGAAAAGTGAATTTGATTACATGGTAGTAGTAAAATGTATTTTCACTCCAGAAGGAATATTAAGATAGTAATTATCCATAATATCTTTTTGTTCTTGCGATATGCTCACAAGTAAGAATTTCAAGTTATACTGATATTCTGTATAACTTGAAATTCTTAACAAAGTAGGAATTGGTGAGCTAATGATACAAAATGAAATGCATTTTGTCACCACAGTTGAAAATGTGAACCATGTACCCTGGCACGGCATCAAATGTAATACTTGTATCCTACCCAATGTAATACTGGATCCTGAAACGGCACCCAATATTACACCGTACTGGGGCCCCGGGGATAGAATGCTGTGGTAACGGTATGAATTATGACAAGTATTTCTGTGCACGGGACTACCAGCTGCTCTCTAGAACTGGGATCGACACAACTTGGTCGGAGTGTCTTTGTGACGGGTTGAGAAATTAGTAGATATAAACTGCCGGGTTAGCTGGCAACTCTAAAAACATCAGTCAACACACCATTGACAATAACAACTGTTTTTATTCATATATAATAAATAGGAATAATATATGAATATGTTTTGCACACTTGTTTGGATAAATAAAAACACGATGAGCTTCGGTTGGCGTTTTGTTTTACGCGAAATTCTGGAATCAATTTTAGCAGCAAAAGTCAATTTCTCTAGTTGCAACCCTCTTAATTAAGAACTTCCCGTAACAAATTTCTAGTGACAAATTTCGTTTGTCGATCCAAACTGGACCATCCCCGGGGCCCGATTGCTTGTGTCGGTCTGTGCGTGTCGGTCTCTACTTCCTGACTGTCTGCTCGCCTTTTAAAAAAACGAGAATTATTTTGATATAAACAATTGTATGATTGTATCTATATCTGTGTCATCGGACTGGGGTGAACTAAGTGTGAACCCCAAGGTCACCCTTTTGATCTGACAGCCATGTCAAATCTTTTAATATTAACACTGCAATCTTTCCTGTATATATAAACAATATGCAAAACCAAAAATGTACTTGATATTTGGGATTTTTGCATCTTGCACCTAAACAAACCCAATGACACTAACACAAAAAAGTATTCTACACTTTTCCTTTTTCGTTAAAAATTAGTTGACGCCAACAAAAGAAGCCATCTTGTTACAAAATTCCTTGCAATGTATAATTAGTGTGTCCTTTTCTATATTTCAATACACATGCATCTGTTCTCAATAATAAGAATTTAATTATTTATTCATGATGGTTTGGTTTATTTACCAAACCATCACGAATAAATAATTAAAGATGACATGGATTTTTTTTCTTTTTTAAAGAGAGGCGATTGTGTGCTCGAAGAAGAAGAGATGGAGCTGTTTAGTTTAGAATTAAAAATAAAAACTGAACAAAACTAAAAATAGATGTCAAGCTGCCACCATTGCAACAGTATGTCATCAGATGGGAGGACAACAATATTCAACAATGGGAAAAGAAAACGCTTGTTATAGCGTTCTTACAACGCCATAAAATGCTATGAAGAGTCTACTGCCCAGCAATATCTATTTTCTCAATCACTTAATCATAGCCAACCATTTCTGTTTCTGTGGTTACAGACAAAGAAAGGTGAAAGAATAGAATGTGGGGTATGAAATTTAACTTCTTTCATTTGCTCAGATGATCATACTCATTTGACAAAATCTATATATTAGTAAAATTTTTATATATATATACTAGCTAAAGTACCCGGTCCATGACCGGACTAAAGAAAAAATAGGAACACCAAAGAGTGAGTGACGAGAAAATAAGAGATAGGTATACCCAATTTCGGTTCATTTTTTTAAATATCTCATAAAATAAAATAGTGGATGGGGGTAGACCTCGTAAAAAAATATTTCCCTTAATATATTTTCGTGAAAATCGGTCCATTAATTGATTTCTCATAGAATATTTTGAAAATCCTCTTGTCATAAGTTGTTTTTGGCTACGTAAAATTTCAGTTGATTTAACGGTGCAAAAATGAAAACATTGTTTTTAAATCATAATTTTCATTATTTCAGTTAGCTGAAAATTAAAAAAAAAAAATCATCAGTAGTTTGTTTAATGTTTCTTCTTTCGGATTGAGAAATCTTTTTCAAGATGATATTAATTTTTATGCAAGTTTCATTGTGTTAAATATAGGGGTGGGGTAAATTTCTCAGGGATAATTGGTGGTAACTAATAAAAGATAATTATTTATCAAAATTTTAAAAAAATCTCCGAGAATTGTCTAATGAATAAACGGTCGAAATAAATATATTCGAGACGACACTAATATGAATGAATTAAAGTGATTTCTAAAGTTTAAAAAAAAATGTTAATAAATGATTAAAAGAAATCTCGAAATAAGGGCTAAACTTGAAAAAACGGTCCGAAAATTAGGGTGACCAAAAACAAAACAAAAATCAGAACCCAAATTATTTATTTCCCCATTAAACTAACACTGAACTCCAACCCTAACCCCTAAACACCCCTAGTTAAAATTAACAGTTTTATTATAAAATTTGTGGGTTCTGTTTTTTCTGGGTCACCCTAATTTTCCGACCGTTTTTCCAGCCGAGTTCGAAAGACCATTTTTGACGGTTTTTAGTAAAAAAAAAAAAAAAAAAGAGAGAAAAAGTGGTGACTTAATTTTTTAAAAATCTGCCTATTTATTTATCATTAGAATTATGATAAATTAAATAACAAATTTTCTCATTCAAGTTATGTACATTAGAATCATTTTTATTTTATGTTTAAGGTAAGAACATATACATTGTTTTGTTTATATACGAAATATTAACTACATCGTATTTTTATTATAATTATTTTTTGTTTTTATTACAATACAACAATGTTACGAAGTAAGTAGTTATATAATTCAACTACCTATTTTTGTAAAAAGGTTTTTTTTTCTAAAACTCTTTATACGAAAAAATTAAAACAAAGTTGATTTAAATTATTATTGTTATTTACTTCGCTTATTATTTATTTCTCTTATTATTGTTATTTACTTCGCTCTTTCTTACCAAATAAATATTTGTAAGATAGATTATTTCATTTCATTTCTAACTAAATTAATATTTTAAAGACAGGAATAAAAAGATTGCGATATGAATAAGATTTGATTTTTCGTTAAAACATACTTTTGCTGTCCGAAGCAAAATAATGTTTTCCTAACTCGCTATAGAAAATAATTCAATGGATAAAGACTCATACAAATTATATCTTGAGCAAGATTATTTTCTCTTCTTTTCAACCATATGGATATTTTTAAGATTGGACAACAAATAGGCGATAAATTCTGAGCTGAACAGCTTAAGACTGCGAAATTTATTGACTAAAATTGAATTCACTGCTGATATTCGCTTTAACAAAAAGTCAGGCAGGGGACAATATCTTATCATCAACAGGAGCTGGTATACGGACAGTTTCGCAAATTGGGGGATTTTGGCTTAATCAATTAATTATATCCCTTAATCAGTAAAAATCAATAACGAAATTTGGCGTGTTTCTTAGTTAGAAGGATATTAATATGTATGAGAGATTTTGAACTTATGCGTCGACACGTACATACCAAAAACTTAGTCTTATATATTTAGATTAGTAGCCAAGCAAAAACCCATATCATAGCGAGATTAGAGCAATGCGTTTAAAATTCCCTTTGAGAATAAAGCATTTTCAGTTCAATTTGTAAGAGATAATTTTGTGATGTGTCATTGTTATATACTGGAAAATGTTTCGGTATACTAGTCCACCCAAACAAGGGTTTGGGCTAACAATAAAGTACTTGGTCACAGAGTGCTAAGAATTGTAGTCTGAAGTAGACGATTCTCGTAATGATCTACTGACTGCTCTAAACAGCAGTATATAAATAGTATTGGACTACTTACATTTACTCTCTTTACTCTACCTGGAAAGGTGTCCCCTTTTTCCACAACTAAAAACATGTAACTGGGGGCATTTCTTTCCCGTTTGTTTGTGGACTATTCCTTCCTTTCGTGTCCTCTACTGATACATTGCTCTTCATGCGATTACTATTTTGTCTGTTGGGTATTTCCACCTGGCTGTGTCTTGCTTTAGAGATTTTGTGCGTCAGGATATATTCGCTAACACTGCTAAATTTCGTGCGGTCCCGAATCTTTTCTCCTCTACGTAGAACTTGAGTTGGTAATTTAGACCATTTAAAAAATCTTCCATGAGAATTAGCTGTCTCAATTTTCCATGGTTATCTCCCACTCGCTCTGACCAACTCCGCCTATGTTTGAGGAATTCCGTAAATGTTTCCGTTTCGGCTTTCCGGTAGTTCCGAAACTTTTGACGATAAGCTTCCGGCACCAATTGATAAGCCTTGAGAATTTCCTCTTTCGTCATTTCGTAGTCCCCACATTCGTCGACTCTTTACCAACTCCTCCGCACGAACAGGATGTGATACAAGATCAATTTATTTTGCGGAGTTTAACAGGTTTGAATTCAGAATTTTCCTTCTTCAAGACTGGTTGCCTAACCAAGGTTAAAGAGTACAGTCTACCCTACTATTTACTCATAGATGAAGGGAGAATAGTTGGATTCATACCTTTCCCATGGGTATTAGTGCTATTAGGGTGTTGTAATGGCAATCAATCTAGTCTTGCAGATCAGTTACTACTGGGTGTCCTATAATTGCGACCTTGTGTCATACCCGTGGCGAACTGGTTGGGTATATACAAACCCTACTTTCAATCATTTCAAATCTCTTATTATCATACTTTTCGGGTGAAACCCATGGGTTATTGATTTACGAGTAGATAGAAAAGTTACCTTAACTGTAATTCAATTTTAAATAATTTTTGTACATATAATAGCACACAAGTTCAAAATTCTGAGTGAAAATCTAAACATTTTCTATTATTTTTATTATTTTATATCATTTTTTTTTTATTTTTATAAAAAAAATTATGTTGCTCTTAAAAATTAGACTGCTCCTCTTGAAAATAATATTACAGAGGAGCATGCTTCCTCTATAATTTCCAAACTTATGCAAGATTTAATTGAGAAAGTTTATGAACCTGAAGTTGATAAACCAGGCATTCATGGTCGATTTGATGTGACTTATTGTGATGTGAAAATTATTGGGAACTCTTGGTTGAAATTTTGTTAAAGTTTTTTAAAATTTTTATTTCCAGAAACTTGAGACTTTGTTTTACATGACAATGTCATGCATTACTACAAATGTGCTCATGGTGATTTTTAGAGTTTTTGATGGTCTATCTAGTGTTAACAAAAAATATCCTCACTTACAATATTCCACTTCAATGGACTTTTAGAGTTTTGATGGTCTATCTAGTGTTAACAAAAATATCCTCACTTACAATATTCCACTTCAATGGACTTTTAGAGTTTTTGATGTCTATCTAGTGTTAACAAAGAATATCCTCACTTACAATATTCCACTTCAATGGACTTTTAGAGTTTTTGATGGTCTATCTAGTGTTAACAAAAAATATCCTCACTTACAATATTCCACTTCAATGGACTTTTAGAGTTTTTGATGGTCTATCTAGTGTTTATCCCTATCACTTACAATATTCCACTTCAATGGACTTTTAGAGTTTTTGATGGTCTATCTAGTGTTAACAAAGAATATCCTCACTTACAATATTCCACTTCAATGGACTTTTAGAGTTTTTGATGGTCTATCTAGTGTTAACAAAGAATATCCTCACTTACAATATTCCACTTCAATGGACTTTTAGAGTTTTTGATGGTCTATCTAGTGTTAACAAAGAATATCCTCACTTACAATATTCCACTTCAATGGACTTTTAGAGTTTTTGATGTCTATCTAGTGTTAACAAAGAATATCCTCACTTACAATATTCCACTTCAATGGACTTTTAGAGTTTTTGATGGTCTATCTAGTGTTAACAAAGAATATCCTCACTTACAATATTCCACTTCAATGGACTTTTAGAGTTTTTGATGGTCTATCTAGTGTTAACAAAAAATATCCTCACTTACAATATTCCACTTCAATGGACTTTTAGAGTTTTTGATGGTCTATCTAGTGTTAACAAAGAATATCCTCACTTACAATATTCCACTTCAATGGACTTTTAGAGTTTTTGATGGTCTATCTAGTGTTAACAAAGAATATCCTCACTTACAATATTCCACTTCAATGGACTTTTAGAGTTTTTGATGGTCTATCTAGTGTTAACAAAGAATATCCTCACTTACAATATTCCACTTCAATGGACTTTTAGAGTTTTTGATGTGTTAACAAAGGACTTTTAGAGTTTTGATGGTCTATCTAGTGTTAACAAAGAATATCCTCACTTACAATATTCCACTTCAATGGACTTTTAGAGTTTTTGATGGTCTATCTAGTGTTAACAAAAATATCCTCACTTACAATATTCCACTTCAATGGACTTTTAGAGTTTTTGATGGTCTATCTAGTGTTAACAAAGAATATCCTCACTTACAATATTCCACTTCAATGGACTTTTAGAGTTTTTGATGGTCTATCTAGTGTTAACAAAGAATATCCTCACTTACAATATTCCACTTCAATGACAAATAGCAATTAAGAATGCCAGCTCATTATGCATTCATAACAAGAACTCAGCGCCTCATCAGTTGTGCACGAAAATTGAGAGCTGACAAAAAGAAAAGACGTTATTAACCATTGAAAACTTTTATAAAAAAATGAATCCTGAAACTTGTCAAAACCTCTCTATCTATAAGTGTTTTCTTGTAAGCATTGCAAATGGTGGTATTCAAAGAGTCTGTTCATTAGTTAAATTTGCTTTAAGAAAGAAGCATTGAATACATTTTAGACTAATATACACAAGCCATGCAATGCGGATGATAAAGATCTGTCATTCCTTATTTGACATTTGGTGGGTCTTCTTTGCTCAATATGTTACATTGGGTAAAATGTGTCCCTAGCACATCAGTTGCTTACCGTATGAATAAGAAGAGTACCCCCACCATAGCTGTGATCAAATGATTTACAGTCAACACCCACAAAGAATTTTCTTTTTCAATAAAATAATTTCCCTTTCCATTAAATGATGAAACATATCTAAATGGAAAAAGTAGATAGGACTCGAGGATGAATAAACCTGCTTAGTTATGTTACCAACATTGTTATGAGGTTGGCAAAAAATTTAACTCGTTTGAAGATGCGAACTTGACCCAATTTGGCTTCAAATGATGTCCATATTCTAAAAGAGTGTTTATTTGCTGGAGTTAGCATCACTGACATATCCACATCATTTTAATGAAATCCTCACTTGGTCCTCTTGTGCAAAGAAGGGTTTCTCTTGAATGGTTTCTCTATATAGTAAAATTTCCCAAGGTTTCATGGAGAAAATGGAGCTCTACCACCCAACACGAGACAGACAATAATTTTCTCTGACGATATTTTTAAATTCGTCATCTCCTTTAGAACTAATTGCAAAGTTATCATTTGTGGATTTACTGGTGAGTGAATTCAACGAACAGAACAATAGGTTAAGTACAACATATCTGACAGGCGAATTATGCAAAATAGAAAAATACAAAATCATTTGTATAATAGAAGATATCGTTATAAATTTATTGGTTCGTGTAAGTATAAGTCATATACATAATCATTTTATCGGTGAAGCTTTCTAGATTATTTATTCAGTAGAACATTTGGGATAATTGCAGCACATAATGCACATAGTGCACATAGTGTCACTATTATTATTATTACTAGCAAATATATGCACCCTCCGTGTGCAAGTATTTTAGTTAAATTTTATAATAAAATATCATATTAAATTAGAAAGGCTAATGAAACTGAATAAGAATGTAGATATAAAGATTTTGAACAGAGGCGGTATGATTGAAAAATAGAACAACTTTGAAACTAACTCTTCCATCATTTTCCGTTACTCCCGTCTTTCATTTGTAAATTTTCCTAATTAAACTGTTTAGTTAAAATAGGAAGTGAAGAATGGTATTACAGTTATTTCTTCTTGTTAATGGATTTCTTTTAAGATTTATTGAAGAGATTTTTGCTCATATTCAATAAGATAAAACCAAACAATTAGAAATCAATAATACTAAGCATATATTTATTAAAATCAAATTTTTAAGATCAATATGCAAATTAGCCTTCCCATTCATACTGTAAACCTCTATTTTGTTGTATATATAGATACAATTGCATGTGATTAGTATGTAGATATGGTCAACAGTGTAAGTAATGTAAAACAATTTTATTAATAATTGAGGTTTAAATATAAATAAAATCATGGAGAATGTGATGTGAATAACAAAGGGAATTGTGACTTGAATAGTAATATAGTTTCGGTTACAGACAGACAAACACACTATCTCCATTATAATAAGATGTTAACAACACGATGGGGAAGACAAACGAGCTTAGCGTTGACTTGAGATAGTGAATTATTAACTTCCACAAACCGGGAAATAGTTACAGCACTATTTTCAGCCGGTTATCTATCCCTAGATCTACGATACAGTCCGTTATAAAGAAGTTTAAACGTTTTGGGCATGACAGAGAATTTGTATGGGTGTAGAATAAAACCCAAATTGTCACTGAGTACTGCACAAAAACTGTGTTGCAATGTTAATATAAACCAAAGGGCTGTTTTGAAATACATCACCGAAAATTTAGATATGATGGGCATCAGTGTAAGTAAGCACAATACAACGTTCTTTGAATGTAAATGGGTTATATGGAAAACAACCACAACGAATCATGTCACATTGTTGCTCGGTTTAATTTTGCCAAAACTTTCTTGGACAAATCAAATTGCTTTTGGAAACAAGTACTAAGGAGTGATGAAATAAAAATTGAGCTTTTTGGACATAATGATGTACAGATTATTTGGCACAAGAAAGAGGAGGCTTTTCTCCTAAAGAACACACTGTCAACATTAAAACATGGAGGTGAGGATGTTTTGGGGTTATTTTAATTCAAGGGGGACTGGACAATTAATTGCAATAAGAGGAATTATGAAATCTGAAGACTATATCGAAATTCTGGATGAAAATATACAACTATCAGCGCAAAATCTTGATCTAGGTCGACGATTTACTTTCCAGAAAGATAATGATCCCAGACATACGTCTAAATCATTGACGGTGTGGGCTATGTTATGGTTAGACAATCCCCCAAATTTGAGCTTCCAATTCCAAAAATTGGCGGTGTTATGTCGATTTTTTAGCTTTCCTAATTTTGGTGTTCGGTCGCGAAAGATGGCGACTTTTGTAATCTTTTTTGTCTGTAAAATGAGTTCTAGAGCTTTTCTATTCGTAAAAATTGGTTTCTAAAAGCATTTTTGCCTAAGGAATCCAGGAATGCTATAAAAAAAAGTCTGACAGTTAACCAGTTTTAAGTTATTAATGATTTCTGATTAGCAACATTTTAACTGATGTAGCTTCGGTCCTGAGCAAAATCCAAACTATCCTTTTGGTACAAATAATGTTCAATATATGTGAAATAATAATAGAAAAAAATTGTCATAGATGCAGAGCCACATTGGGATATTGATCTTGCTATGAAAAATCAGAAATCATCAACAACTTAAAACTGGTTAACCTTTCCTTGGACAAAAATGCTTTTATAAAGTTTTAGGAATGGGGAAGCTCTAGAACTCATTTTACAGACAAAAATATAATACAAAAAGTTGCCATTTTTCGCAAACCCCACCAAAAGTTTGGAGAGGTAAAAATCGACATAACTCTGCCAATTCTTGGAATTGGAAGCTCAAATTTTGGGGAGAGTCTAACTTTAACGTAGTTCACACTTGTACAAAATTTCAGAAAAATTAAAGGGGTGGGTGACAATTTTACTTTTTTCTGGATGACATGGAATTAACCACATAAGAAATACAGTGAATGTCAATTCATTTATATATGCACGTATTTTTTGTTGTTAGTGGGCGGAATCTTATTGGTGAATTTGTGCATCTATCTTGACGTTATTGGGCTCGTGTGTTTCAGCACGTATCCCTCATATCCCGCCTACCGCATGTCTTCCTGCTTTTTCTTTCATCTGCTTATCTAGATGTAGGTCAAGAATTCACCGATTCCGGGTGTTGAATTTTTTTGCTTTCATTCGTTCTTGTCTGCTATGACAATATGCATAGCTACACAATGCATAGGTACAGAATGTAAATCTGGTGCAAGCAAGTGTGTGTATATATATAATTTTATGGTTAGTTATATTGAATATGTAGTAGCAAGACCAGTAGTAAGTAGTAATCAGTGTGGATCTTGTGTGTGTAATATATATATATATATATATATATATATATATATATATATATAAGACTAAGTTTTTGGTATGTACGTGTCGACGTATAAGTTCAAAACAGAAGGTCACTCTGATTCGAAATTTTGCATACATATCAATATCCTTCTAACTAAGAAAAACGCCAAATTTGGTTATTGATTTTTACTGATTAATGGATATAATTAATTAATTAAGCCAAAATCCCCCAATTTGCGAAACTGTCCGTATACCAACTCCTGCTGATGATAAGATATTGTTCCCTGCCTGACTTTTTCTTAAAGCGTATATCAGCAGTGATTTCTATTTTAGTGAATAAATTTCGCAGTCTTCAACTCGGAATTTATCGCCTATTTTTAATCCAATCTTAAAAAATATCTATATGGTTGAAAAGATGAGAAAATAATCTTTCTCAATATACAATTTGTATGAATCTTTATCTATTGAATTATTTTTTATAGCGAGTTAGAAAAACATTATTTTGCTTCGGACAGCAAAAGTATGTTTTAACGAAAAATCAAATCTTATTCATATCGCAATCTTTTTATTAATTTAAGATATTATATATTAAATTTTTACTTGAAGGCACTTACAACGCATGTATCGCATAAAATTCGATACTTTTTCTTATAGAAAATGAACTTGACAAGTGTAATCCCAGCAAAGGATGGCTCGATGTGTAGAATACCGTACAGACTGTTTCGACTTTATTAAGTCTCATCAGCGGTATATACTAACGATTTCCCTCCGACAGAAATCGAAACCGGGACTTCAGCAGACACAGTGAAACACTAGTGAAACACTTTTATCGCCTCGGCCACAGTACACAGCTGACCATCCTAGCGAAATTAAGCTTGTCAAGCGATACTACACGCCTCTACCATAATAGGTAAGGGGGCTTTATTGAGAGAATAATAACAACAAACAGACCGAATGCCCTTCGGCGAAGTGAATAAGATTTTTGGATGTTTGTTTATTTTAGAAACGTTGCTGAATAAAGTATATATTAAATTTTTACTTGAAGGCACTTACAACGCATGTGATGTTCAGCTGTGTACTGTGGCCGAGGCGATAAAAGTGTTTCACTAGTGTTTCACTGTGTCTGCTGAAGTCCCGGTTTCGATTTCTGTCGGAGGGAAATCGTTAGTATATACCGCTGATGAGACTTAATAAAGTCGAAACAGTCTGTACGGTATTCTACACATCGAGCCATCCTTTGCTGGGATTACACTTGTCAAGTTCATTTTCTATAAGAAAAAGTATCGAATTTTATGCGATACATGCGTTGTAAGTGCCTTCAAGTAAAAATTTAAGATATTAGTTAGAAATGAAATAATCTATCTTACAAATATTCATTTGGTGAGAAAGATGTGGTTTTATCGATTGAACTATTTTTACAGCGAAGTAAATAACAATAATAAGCGAAAACATTTAACTCAACTTTGTTTTTTAACAGTTTTAGAAAAAAAAGCCTTTTACAAAAATAATAGGTAGTTAAATTATATAACTACTTATTTTGTAACTAAGTAAACATATAGTTGTATTGTAATAAAACAAAAAAAAAATTATGATAAAAATACGATGTAGTTGTATAAATTATATGATGAAGTTTAAATTAACATTTCGTACATAAATAAAACAGTGTTTGAAATGTTAAGCTTAAACATAAAATAAAAATGGTTCTAATGTACGTAACTTGAATGAGAAAATTTATTATTTAATTTATCATAATTCTAATGATAAATAAATAGGCAAATTTAAAAAAAAAATTAAGTCACCACTTTTTTTCTCTCTCTTTCTTTTTTTAAATTTTTTTTACTAAAAACCGTCAAAAATGGTCTTTCGACCGTTTTTCAAGTTCAGCCCTTATCTCGAGATTTCTTTTAATCATTTATTAACATTTTTTTTTAACTTTAGAAATCACTTTAATTCATTCATATTAGAGTCGTCTCGAATATAACATTTATTTCGACCGTTTATTCATTAGACATTTCTCAGCGATTTTTTTTTAATTTGATAAATATTTATCCCTTATTAGTTACCACCAATTTTCCCTGTGAAATTTACCCCACCCCTATATTTAACACAATGAAACTTGCATAAAAATTAATATTATCTTGAAAATGTTTCTTCAGTTCGAAAGATGAAACATTAAACAAACTACTGATGATTTAAAAAAAAATTTCAGCTTACGGAAATAATGAAAATTATGATTGAAAAACAATGTTTTGATTTTTGCACCGTTAAATCAACTAAAATTTTAATTTTTTTTTTTTAGTCCGGTCATGGACCGGGTACTTAAGCTAGTATATATATATATATATATATATATATATAAGTGGAGATAGTAGCAGATGGGACTGATTGATGAGGAATGAATGCGAGTTGTGTACCTCTCTGACCATTTTTGATGTGTTCACCTGACTTGACTTTGTCTTTGTTTGTACCTTTCTCTCTTTGGAATATTTGATTGTTCACCTTTCGGCGGGAGGCCCCTCGGGAGCATTTGTCGCGGACACAACGGGTCCTGAGTATAGAAGACGACACGGATGAATCGCAGCCAGCGAGACAGAAGTGCAGCAATATGCAGAGAGATGCAGTAAGGACGTGCAAATGGCCCTCCCGACCCGCCGTGGGTTGACACTACACGTTTGAGTTTTTTGGTTTCGCTATTTGTTATTCTATTTTAGGTGGGTTTGTTGTCGCTTTTGTGGTTATTTCTGTGTGTGTGTGTGTGTGTGTGTTTATTTTCCTGTTAGGTGATATTTTCCTAATTATGGTGGTTGTTTGTCTGTGTCTTTCTCACCGGTCCAAGACCATATTAGGAATTTTTCCTGAGTAGACAGGCTCTGAAGACTTCCTATTTGGTGTTTAGTAATCTGTTTTTTGGTGTTATTCCTTGGTGAACTCGCAATTTTACTGTTGTGCTCCGTGACGGTTATCGGCAAATTTTTACGATCACACCAGTCCCAATGTTTGGCCTCCGAACTCCCCAGATCTTAACCCCATGAATTATTATGTATGTGGCGCTGTTGAGAAAGACACCAATCGCCATGCCAGTACTACAAAAGCCCAGTTAATCAACAGAATTAAGGTAGTTTTTGAGACCCTTCCCAGGGAAACTGTAACATCAACTTGCTTCAGGTTCCGGAGCAGGATTGAGGCTGTGATCAACGCTAATGGCTGTTATTTTTAGTGAAACCTGTTGACAGTAGTGGAATTTCAGTGCATGTGGAATTTCTTTACAATCCATTCAATTTTGTAGTTACCAAGCACTTTTACTTTTTCCTCTTGAAACTGTCAAATTTATCCCGAACATATATATATATATATATATATATATATATATATATATATATATATATAAGATTTTAAAATATTCGGAAACTGCGCATGCTTCAGGTATTAGATGATATATATAGAAAAATTAAACTGGCTTCATATCGAAGCATATAAGAAAAGTTGGCGGACCTGAACTTTCAGAACCCCCCCCCCCCCATCTAAAATTTTCGTTTTTAATTTTTTTTTTTCAACGGATTATTATCGATTGCACACCAATCTATCCGATTGTAAAAAAAAAAATTAAAAAGTTATTTATGTTTCGAGTTTTCAGGGGTGCTCAGTGCCCCGTATAAGTTTATCGTAAATCGATCCCCCATATCGGAACCGCTGAAAAAAAAATTTTCTTTGTAATTTCTTTTCTTTTTCTTCAATGGATTATTATCGTTTACACACCAATCTATCAGATTCTAAAAAAAAATTCTAAAAAGTTCTTTATTTTTCGAGTTTTCAGGAGTGCTCATTTCCCCGTATAAGTTTATAGTAAATCGATCCCCCATATAGGAACCGCTCTATCTTAACAGTTGGGCTGAATTTGCACTAAGGTGTCAAAATTAAGGTGACACAGAAAAAACAGAACCCACAAATTTTGTAATAAAACTGTTAATTTTAACTAGGGGGTTAGGGTTAGGGTTTGGGGTTAGGGTTAGGGTTTGGGGTTGGGGTTAGGGTTAGGGGTTGGTGTTGGGGTTTAAGGTTAGTTTAATGGGAAAATAAATAAATAATTTGGGTTCTGTTTTTTCTGGGCTACCCTAACTTTGACACCTTTGCGGCAGTTTCTTTTCGAGCGGTTCCGATATGGGGGATCGATTTACTATAAACTTATACGGGGAAATGAGCACCCCTGAAAACTCAAAAATAAAGAACTTTCAAGAATTATTTTTTTAAATCTGATAGATTGGTGTGTAATCGATAATAATCCATTGAAGGAAAAATAAATAAATAAATAAAATTTCTTTTTTTTAGCGGTTCCGATAAGGGGCGGGGGCGGTTTACGATAAACTCGAAAAATAAATAACGTTTATTAATTTTTTTTCACAGTCTGATAGATTGGTTGCAATCGATAATAATCCATTGAAAGAAGAAAAAAAAAAAAACAAAAATTTTAGATGGGGGGGGGGGGGTCTGAAAGTTCAGGTCCGCCGAAAATTTATATATTCTAAAATAGACATTTTAAAATGTCATTTACTTACCCCCAACCGCCATCATCAGATTTGGCATATAAAATGACAAGACCTTGAACTTTAAGTGTATCTATTGTGTCATTCTATTTCCTGTTGATGAAATTCGATGAACTCTAACCGTTAAAAAGTCTAAAGTTAACATATTAAAAAATTTTAAGTTATACTATTGGTTGAATAAATATAGATTAATATGAAATTTGATTTCATTTATATGGACTATTTAATGTATATAAAAATTTAAGGTAATAATATAAATAAAGTATTAAAATGAAATGAAGACAAAACTCGTAAAAATAAAAGAAAGAAATACAAGGATATATATATATATATATATATATATATATATATATATATATATATATATAAATTTCTTACTATATCATTATGTGATGGTCTATACTTGCAAATCGGTCGGAAAATTTAGGGTGACCCAGAAAAGACAGAACGCATAAATTTTGTAATAAAACTGTTAATTTTAACTTGGGGGGGGGGTAGGGATAGGGTTAGGGTTAGGGTTGGACTTGGGTTTAGGGGTTACTTTAATGAGAAAATAAATAAATAATTTGTTTTCTGTTTTTAGGGTTAGGGTTAGAGGTTTTCTGTTTTTAGGGTTAGGGTTAGAGGTGGGGTTTAGCGTTAGTTTAATGGGAGAATAGATAATTTGGGTTCTGTTTTTTCTAGGTCACCTGTAATATGTTTTAATTTTTCGACCAATTTGCAAGTTTAGCCATATGATGTCATTCCCTCAAATCTGACGAAAAGAAAATTACCTGACCTCCCACCAGGTAGAATTAAATTAAGATCGTTTTTACATGGTGATTTTTATGGGTCCTCCTTCGAGGACCGAACTAGGTATTTAGTAGTAATAGATCTGCAAACGATTATTAAACTATGTTTGTATCTCCACTACCCGGGCTTCGCCGGGTAGCCGCTACTAGTATATATATATATATATTAAGATGTCACTAAGAAAAGTGATGAAATATTTCTATCTTCTGCATTACTTATAGAAACTATTACTGTGGTCATATTCATTAAAATTGAATAATAAACCAATGACTACTGTCGCAATAAGGGTTTTGCTAAGTTATTTTTTTCTATATTTTGTCAAAGCTTTTAAGTGTAATAACGTTTTTAAAATAAATCTAGTGGTAGTTATTGATTTTTATGGAAATTGTAATTTCACATTTTGCTGAGTTATATGGATGAGATAGATTTTGATGTTCTCAGGGTTTTGTGTACAGTTTTGATTGAATGTGTATGTTGGTTTTAGATTTTGTTCAAAATCTATTATATTTAAGCATTTCCCTGTTCTGTACATTGAAAACACAATATTCAACAAGTCTTATCTCACTTGAAGATACTTTATGATGTAAACAGGAACCAAATGCAGATACATGTAGTGTATTTAATGTAAATTATGTTTTTGTTATGTTTGAAATAATTTTTTCTAATTGTTTTGTCCACAGTTAAATTTGCTATATTTCATTGTTAATTGGTGTTTTTTCTTTTTTCTTTTTCAGCATTTTACCCTAAGCAAGCCAAAAAAGCCATTAAGAAGGAAAAATAAGACACGACATAGAGAACAGTACAAGAATGAGACGATGATTGTTGTTGCATTTTAAATTTAGCAGGTTATAAACACCAGGAAAACAAGAGGCTGACAAAGAAGGTAAGAAGTAGCTGAAGGGCGGCATTGATATTTCTTTACAGCTCATTCTTTTCTTTTTGCAAATTCCACGCTCTGTGCTGATTCTTATATTAGACTAAATTTCGGTTGAATAGACCAACGCGTCGTTTATTGTTTTATCTTTTAAAAAGGAGAGAATTTTTTCTCTATCTTGTAAAAAGTAGAGGATTTTTTCAAGGCTAATAATTTAATGGAACATTGTTGCAACTGAAGTCATTTCATTTGGAGGTATCTTTTAAGTATCATTAATTTCAGAAAGCATATCTCTCCAAAGACCAAGAATGATGAGAAATAAAATAACAACATCAACTGAAGAATTAAATCTACATCAAATCTCGTAGTTGCATTTTCTGTATCTTCTATCAACTGTTTCACTTTCACTATATCTGCTCGACTACTTTATGTCGTTTAACCCATCCCGTTTGATAGTTGCACGATTTATCTCAATCAAGATATCCAATAGAGTAGGCTGAGAAGAATGAAAATAAACAGTCGAGTTTTGCCAAAAATGTAACTGAATTTGCGGCCAATGAAGCTGCATTCACAGCTGCTAAAGAGAGTAATTGGTGCATGTCACAAATTAGATTAACTTCTGCGATGCGTGATTGAACACTGGATCGATGACCTGCCATTACTGCCGCCTTATCAAATCCTTGTCCAAAATAATCTTGGATATTAATGTCATCCATTTTTAATTGTTTCAGAATCATTGATGTAATTTGTTCATCATTTTTGCCTTTTCATCTCAATAAAACGAAGAGAGGTTTCTTCTACTTTTTCTTCCTTTTCATCTATTTTAACATAACGTAGCACCTAAAAAAATTGGTTTATGTAACAAATGTCTGGAGTAATAGAAATACTGGGGTGAATTAGTATCTCTGTCGTGAAGGAAGGAGACAAGGCAAATTATAGAGTTTATAATTTGGGTTAACAGTTTATTGGGCTAGGTATTAATGTGTGTGAGTATACAATTGTGTAAATGTCTATAAGAAGTTGCCAGAGAATTTCTCCTGGCGGGATATATTTAGGTAATGCATAAAGGTTCAAGTACACTTATCTTGGTTGTATTTGTCTTAGCAATGTCTCGAAGTGTCTGTTGTCGGTGAGGTCGCTGTGGTTCTGTTTGTCCGGTAAGGTCGCTGTGGTTCTGTTATGTCTGCATGTCGGAGTTGTGTTTCTCTCCGGGTGCGGATTCTGTACTTCTGCTAGTGCCAGCTAGTTCTGTTCCCTTTGCCTGTTGGGCCTGTTCTGTGGAATTTTAGAGGTCTGCCTCTGGCGTCTGATTCCAGGAACTAATAGGGGCAGATAACCCAATTTCTGATAGGAGTACTATCGAAAATAATGCAATAGTATTTACTCTGTTTCTATTGATCGATAACTTTCTTTCTCACTTGATCTCCCAGGATGTTCACAAATTTCTTCTGAATTTTTGGTGAGAGATCGACACGACACACTGCTTTATCCAGTAACACACCAGTTGTATGCTACTGGAATGTGAATTTTTAGTGAGAGATATTAATTTTTTAAAACAATTTTACTTTCACCAAATGTTCATGTAGCACTGAGTTGAATTTTCAAATCAGTTGAACAGACTCCAGAAAAATCCTTTATTTTCATTTGCCGCCTCCAACTCGAATGTCTTCTCTATGGCTTCGTAAAGTGAGGCTTAGCCAGAAAATAATTATGTCTAAGAATCTAGTCATTATTTTCTTCGATTTCTTTGTTTCATTTTCAACAAAAGTTTGTTGTTTTTTGTCTCTATTACCTTGCATTTGGTGATCTCCAATATATTGAAAGTTTTGATGATTACAAAAATTAAGTCCAGTCTAAATGCAGTTTCAGTTGCGAATTAAACTGGAAAATCCTTTATTCTGTAAGAATTTTAAATGCATTGCTTTAATAAAAATCTCACTGTGATGTGCCATTTTCATCGGATTACGGTTATATAAAATTTTTAGTGCTGCATAGATGAAGACCTATCTTATTTCAACATTACAATATTGACCTGTCGATATATTTGGTGGAAATTAGAGTAGGAAATAAATGACAGAACAACAGGATCTAATAACTTGCAGTAATTTTTTATTATCATCTAATGGTCGACAGGAAGATAGTACAGGAAGTTTATTTTTTAAAAGAAGAGTTACAAAAATATTTTTAAAAGGGAAATAACCAATAGAGGTTCTCAATATTTCCCCATATTTTAGAAACATATTCATTTTTTTTTTCGGAAATTGGTTTGGTGAATATGTCTGCTGTGTTTTCTTGTGAAGGAATATACAGTAATTCGATGACTTCTTTTTGTATTTTTTCTAGATATTTTATGATATGTTTGTCAATATATTTTGACTGGATTTTTAGGCAGAGTTAGAGCACCATGTTTTAGTCACAAAACATTCATGTTCATCCTCATTCAGTATTCCTCTCACTCCTTTGTTGTTGTTTGTTTTTTTTGTGTTTTTTTTAGTTTAATTTTCCATGAAATCAATGTTAATCGGATTTATTTATCCCTCCTTCGGATGATACCCAAATCCGCACTAGAGAATCCGATTAACTTTAATGGAGAATTAATTTTTTTTAGATCTTAAAATATCATTTATTGTCCCTTTGAGATAATGTATATTTAACCATGTTTAGATGGGCATTCGTAGGGTTTGACATTTGTTGATATCAGTATCGCCTAGATCTGGTCTGGTACTGCCAATAATTTCACTATAAAAATGTTGGCTTTGTCAGTTTGGTAAAGACTTCTTCTCGGATTTTGTTAGCATTAATTTCACATCGGAAATACTTTTTTGGTACGATCAACTGCCTCACGCTCGAGTCAGCCAATTAGCCACTCCCACAGATTTTTATGAAAACAAAAAATACAAACGCCACAAATCTTGATAAAAACAAAAGTCGAACACGACGAAAATTTTATTTTACTTTTAAAACGTAATATTTTTTTAGTTTAGAAATTGAAAGTTTTAAATAAAACAACTTTGAATCATTTAAATTTAGGATTCTAGAAACATTTTTTCTTTAGTTATTTGAATATGCACGAATCTTTATATTCCTTTTTTTTCTTTTTTTTTTTTTTAGAAATCGAACAATTATTTCATGTTTCCCCTCACTCGATAAATTTTAAGAAGATCTTTGAGTTAAAACTTTATTAAAAAACAAAACAAAAATAATAAATTACGGAAATTCTGAAATTTATGAATTGAAATAATTTTTGAAGTAAAAATGGTACATAACTTGGAATTTTTTTTTTTTTTTTAAATATTAAACGTAAATAGCAGCAGGTGTCAACCTCGTAACGTTCTGATTTGCTTGGCGGAGACAAACTTGTTTTTCATTTAAATCCTTAAATAATTTTGTTTAACTTTGTAAAAATTAAAAAAATTATGTTATTCGATGTTTTCTGGTTTTAGATTAGTAAAAAAAAAATTCTTCAATTTTTCAGAAAAAAAAAAAAAAAAAATTAAAGCCATTTTTATGAAAATAATTTTTAAAAACCTTACGATAAATGAAAATGAATAAAGAATTCAAATGAAAAACAAAATATTTAGACACGCCCACAAATCTTGATGAAAAGAAAAGTCCGACCACGAACAAAACCATGTTGTTCGTGGTCGTACTTTTGAAAAGTCCGACCACGAACAAAACCATATTTTACTTTTAAAACGTAATATTTTTTAGCTTAGAAAATTGAAAGTTTTAAATAAAACAACTTTGAATCATGTAATTTAGGTTTCTACAAACATTTTTTTCTTAGTTATTTGAATATGCACCCGCGAGCTGTTATTGAATGTCGCCAATGGTCCCTCCGAAGACATAACCGCTAGTCCGTCGGACGATTCTGAGGCAGAAACTGTAGTGCACGTACACTACGAAGGAGCGCGAGAACAAAAAGGCCGCCCCACCCTGCACAGTGTGTGATCATGAGATCAGGGGGAATGTGACAGAGAACATGTGGCGAACGTCAAGCTTGCCGTATTCTCGGAAGAAGCGGGCCAGGCTTTGCCTGGCTGTAGAATCGAACCCGCTTTCTTCAGAATGCAAACATTTTCACCAAAGTCGAGAAGCTACAATCCCGTATGTAAGCGCCAGGTGCCCGAATGATAGCTAGGAGGATTCCGGCGGTCGGTTTGGCTCGAGAATCTCGTGTGTGGGGCGCAGACACCCGGATGTTGAGGGAGAAATTAGTATAAGTAGAAGTGGGGTGACGACAGGAGTGAGTTGCGATTTGAGTTGCTGAATAGTTTACGACGACGGATTTTCAGCTGCTGGGATTTTGAGTTACTGAAGATTTTTACGACGACCGATTTTTTTTGCTGCTAAGATTTTTTTTACTGTGACGACATTGTCGCCCCCTCCTTTCAACAAGTCGAATACTTATTTTTCCCCTCTATTTTTTTCCATTCTAGAAGCTATTTCGGCTTTGAGTTTGTATAAACATGGCGGACGCCAAGTTCGACCTCAACTTATTCCTGAATTCGACGGCTCCACGTCTGTGTGGACTGGGTCGAGAGAGTGGAGCTGACGTGTTGCTTATGTGGGGTCAAGCAGGTCGATCTAGTCATCCCCGCGACTGACAGGGGGCGCTCTGGACGTTTACCAAGCTAAAAGACGACGACAAAGCTGATGTTTGTGCTGATCAAGGCTGCGCTATACAAAGCTCTGTGATGGACCCCTGCACTGCGTACGAACGTTCACACACAGGACGTGATGGCAGGCGAACGGTGGATGTCTTCTTTGCGGCACTGAAGAAGCTGGCGGTCCTTTGGGGGATTGCTTGAACGGACTTTGGTATACGCATTTGTGGCAGGACTCCCGGCTCGAGTAAAAACAACTGTTGAGGCGCCCACAAGTATAGAGGCAACGCCGGTGGAGCATTGCTGAGCGCGCACGGGCTATCGTCAGGGATGAGACAGAGCTGGGGCAGCCAATTGCAATGGCTGCGCAGACGGCTCAGAGTGCCATACACCCCCCCCCCAGACTGGACATTCGAACCAGAGTAAATGCTTCCGTTGTGGAAGGCTTGCAGATGGCTAAGGAGTGTAAGAGTAGCATGGACGAAAGACGCGAGTGCATACGCTGCTTCAAATGTGGCGGGGACGGACACATGGCCTCAAGCTGTCCTGGAAACAGCGCAGGGGACAATGTCAGCGCCGCTCTGCTCCCCGGACAAGAAATGAACAAGGCGCAACCAATCATCCGAGTCCTCGTCGACCAAAGGCCTTTGCTCACCATAGTGAGCGCAAGACTATGCCGCACCTGGAGGAAGAGAAGCGTTAGAGTAACGACCATAAATGGTGACACCCGGCTGCTGTGGAGTTGGGTCAGTGAGGATCGTACTGACTCTGGTGCATCTGCTAAGGTCGATGTGTGGTGACAAAAAAAAGATTTAGTGTGCTTCGACCTACTGCTCGGATATGACGCCATCAAGGCACTGGGTGTGTCCTCATCACACAAGGTGAAACTGTGCAATTCCTGGAGCCCCGGTGTGTGCCGCGCTTCACACGATCGGCCCGACTTCAGGGTAGAGTTCGATCGACGCCAGAAGATCTGCTGCCTCGTGGAATGGACGGATAAGGAGCGCCAACTAAGCTACGGAATAGCGTCGCAAAGTACCCCGTATCCGCGAACGTTGGATCGCATACGAACAGGAGCTTGACGCCTGGATCAAGATGGCTGGTTGATCCGTACCCCGACCGAAAGCTTGGCCCCCCTAAAGGTATGATCCCTTTAATGGCATATGTACAGCAGGACTAGTCAAAGGTGCGACCAGTTCTGGTCTTATACGCGAACTCAACAGTAAATGAGGCTTACACTGCTGATGTCGATGTATGTGCAAGCAAGTTGCGAGAGTGGCGCCAGAAAGGATCAACGTGTCGTTGCTGGATCTGGGAAAGGCCTATCTGCAGGTGCGGGTCGACGAAACTTTATGGCCATTTCAGACGGGGTGTTTCGTGGCAAACGGTACTGCCTGACCAGGCTGGGCTTCGGCTTGAATGTGGCGCCACAAATCATGAAGACCATTATTGGTGCTGTGCTGTCCAAGATAAACTGTCAAAACGGCGATGTCGGTACCTCTATGACATTACATCAACGAAGATGTGAGCAAGTCACACGTCCGAGCAAAATTGGCACAATTTGGCCTGGTTGCAAGGATCCAGAGCGGCTTGAAGACGGAGCGCGCGTACTAGGCCTGGATGTCAGGGGGGGTGGAGGAAGCATTCTGCGATGGAGACGGGAAGTGTGGTTCCAGGCATTCTCTTTGCGGAAAACTGTGGACACCTGCCAGTGTGTGGTTGGCTTCGTGCAGCAGGGGGTGTAATAAAACACGGCGAATGCGGTGACCTCAGGATGGGACGATGAAACAAGTGATGCCCTCCTCACCCGAATGATTGCAGAAGTGTTGGGAGAGCAACACACGAGCCCTGCCAGAGGAGAATGGTGCGTCAATGAGAAGAAATGATGTATGGGTCGATGCCAGTTCATTGGCGTTGGGAGTCCTGTTGGGAGGGACGGGGCCGTGTTGAAGGATGCATGCTGGTTACGGCCCATGAAGGGGCCCAGCACATCAACTTAGCTGAGTTGGACGCTGTGCTGAAAGGCGTCCCTACGTGTAGGCAAAGAGGCTGCACCTGCACACTGATCTCTTTGTGTCTACCATTGGGTGTCTGACACGCTGACTGGCAAAGCAAGGATACGCACCAAGCAGCAAGCGAGATGCTGATAAGCGGAGGCTAGACAAAGAGCCTAGTTCGGAGTATGCCCTGACAGTCAGCGTCATACTGCAATCTGCGACCAGTTGACACGAGTGCCGCACAAATGGTACGTTGCTGAAAGATGAGTACGAGCCCGTTGGTCAACCTGCGCTGCCATAGGGAGCTCGATTGACCGGCAGCAGATTAAAGATATCCCGTGCAGAGCGACACTCAGGCATCAAGCGGACGGTGTATTTCGTAAGACGCGTCGACCCAGCGGTGACCAAGGCAGAGATTAAACGAATGTAAAAGACTGCGAGGTATGCCAATCGATTGACCAGCATCAGTACGATGGCGAAAGGACGACTGAACACAAAATGATGCGTGCAAAGGGTAGAATGGATATCACCCATTATGGTGGCAACACTTTCTTACCCCATCGACTGTGGCCCCACCCGTTTTCGATTTGGAGACCGCTGGCACGGCAAGACTCAGCGAGCGTTCTTAAACAGTTATCGGTCCGTCTTTTACGAACGAGGTGCACCAGAGGGAAAATTGCTGATAATGACACAGCCTTTTGCAGCCAGCAAGTAAGTGCAGCTTAGTGTGCTGGGGGTCCGACTACGGCTGCGATGCGCGTATGTGCCATCAGGCAACGGTATCACAGAAAGAAGTCACCCGCAGTTATCAAAAGGAATTGCCGCTATGCGCAGTGCACCATTGAGGAAGCACATACTGGTACAATGTATGACGCCGGAAAGAGGGGTGTCCCCCGTAATACGCGCCGAGAAGCCGTCCACATGTACCCCGGAGGTGGGTAAAAGGAATAGACGTTGCGCAGTCACCTGTCGACGAAGTGGTTTGCGACCATATGCTGTGGGGTTCGTTTGATAAATGACCCCCGGCAGTCGATGCATCACCGCGATCTCAAGCGGGGCGCGAGTGACTGGTGTGGGTCAGTCAGCAATCTGTCCTGGTTGATGCAGAGTCCCACATCACGTACGCATCTCCCGCCCTGCTGTGGAGGTGGATTATTCATTCTACCGATTGGAAGATGAGCCATCTGACGACGAGTTGTTATTGAATGTCGCCAATGTGTCCCGAAGACACAACCGCTAGTCCTCGGACGATTTGAGGCAGAAACTGAGTGCAACGTACCAACTTCGAAGGAGTGGAGAACAAAAGGCCGCCCCCACTGCACGTGCAGGCTGATCATGAGATCAGGGGGAATGTGAGAGAGAGAATGAGTGATGTGGCGAACGTCAAGGCTTGCCGTATTCTCGGAAGAGCGGGCCAGGCTTTGCCTGGCTGTAGAATCGAACCCGAAGATGCAATTGTCACCGAAGTCGAGAAGCTACAGTCCCGAGTATACGCGCCAGGTGCCCGGATGACAGCATGGATCCTTAGGAGGATTCCGGCGGTTCGGGTTTGGCTCGAGAATCTCGTGTGTGGGGGCCAGGAGCACCCGGATGTTGAGGGCGAATTTTATATAAGTAGAAGTGGGCAGTGACAACAGGAGTGAGTGCGATTTTGATTGTGATGAGTGTTTACGACGACGGATTTTTCAGCTGCTGGATTTGAGTTACTGAAGATTATTACGACGACCGATTTTTTTGCTGCTAAAGATTTTTTTACGGCGACGACATTGTCGCCCTCCCCCCTTTCAACAAGTCGAATACTATTTTTTCCCTCTATTTTTCCATTCTAGAAAAAGTAAAATATGGTTTTGTTCGTGGTCGGACTTTTCAAAAGTACGACCACGAGCAACATGGTTTTGTTCGTGGTCGGACTTTCTTTTCATCAGATTGTGGGTGTCTAAATATTTTTGTTTTTCATTTGAATTCTTTATTCATTTTCATTTATCGTAAGGTTTTTAAAAAATTATTTTCATAAAAATGGCTTTAATTTTTTTTTTTTGAAAAAATTGAAGAATTTTTTTTTTTACTAATCTAAACCAGAAAACATCGAATAACATAAAATTTTAAGTTTTACAAAATATTTAAGGATTTAAATGAAAAACAAGTTTGTCTCCCCCCCCCAAAGCAAATCAGAACGTTACGAGGCTGGCACCTGCTGCTATTTACGTTTAATATTTTAAAAAACAAACACAAAAACAACACAAAAACAAAACAATTCCAAGTTATGTACCATTTGTAACGTTACTGCACCAGTTCGTAATATTTAACGTAGTGCCTTTTTTTCTCGCACTACAATTCGTATTTCGTACGTACGGTGTTTGTTTACAACTGACACATCTAGATCTAGCAGTCTCGTCTGTGGCCCCAAAATTCTTCCACACTCCTTTCGTTTATGGTCAAGCGAAAGGTATCACGTTTACGGCCGGCGTGCTTCTTCGTTACGGCCAATTGACTTCTCCACGGGTCGTCCCCTTTACGATAGTTACTTTCATATTTTGTTCGTGGCCGGGTTCATTCATAAAACCTGTTGTAGTATCTTTCGTCGTAAGTAGAGGAAATTAATAATCCGTGTTTTACTTTTCAGAAGTTTATTATATTCAAATTCTATTACTTTTGAGAGAGAGAGAGAGAGAGAGAGAGAGAGAGAGAGAGAGAGAGAGAGAGAGAGAGAGAGAGAGAGTCTCTAATAATATTTGCGCTAATAATTACTTAATTGTATTCTAACTGGATTCAACTTCGAGTTTTTAGTCCTTAGTAAACTTTCTCGGTGAACAGCTCTTCTAGCAGTAACAGGCCTTTCCTTATCGTCTTCAGCGACAACAGCTTAACTCCATACGATCACTGACTGGCCCAATCTCTCACTGACTCTGAATCACCGACTGCCTCTGGCTCTCTCCGGCCACCGACTGCAACTGACTGATTCTATTGACGGTCTCTTAAATAGTTTTCTAAATAATCTTCCAGAAGTTTCTTTCTCTAGAAAGTTCGAGCTAGCTCTGGACCAAATCGAATATTCGATTCGTTCCAATCTCACTGGTCAACCAGAGTTCACAAGCCTAAAGATCAAAGACTTCTTGGGAGTCACTCATGCTATTTTTCGTTAAACCTAGACTTATCGTCTCTTTCTCTCGTTAAAGATGTTATCTTTCCTAACTACTTTTTCGGTGATTCCACAAAGACCACCCAGTAATATAAGATAATCGGTAGTACATTTTTCTAAAGTTTTTTTTAAGTCTGGCACAAGGCCCACAATATAGGTGCTGGGCGGCGATTACGTAAACATATATTTACTTCAAAAATTATTTTATATTCATAAATTTCAGAATTTCCGTAATTTATTTATTTTTTGTTGTTTTTTAATAAAGTTTTAACTCAAAGATCTTCTTAATTTATCGAGTGAGGGGGAACATGAAATGATGTTCGATTTCTAAAAAAAAAAAAAAAAAGAAAAAAGGAATATAAGATTCGTGCATATTCAATAACTAAAGAAAAAAATGTTTGTAGAATCCTAATACATGATTCAAAGTTGTTTTATTTAAAACTTTCAATTTCTAAGCTAAAAAAATATTACGTTTAAAAGTAAATAAAATGTTCGTCAGTTCGTACTTTTGTTTTTATCAAGATTTGTGGGCGTTTGTATTTTTTGTTTCATAAAAATCTGTGGGCGTGGCTAATTGCTGGACTCGAGCGTGAGGCAGTTGATCGTACCAAAAAGTATTACCCATTTCACTGGTTTTGTCTTACAATCAGTCTTATTGATGTTTTTCAGCACTTTTTATATAGTTCACGTGAATCATTTCAACATGCCCCTAATGATTCAGCATAACATGGACGCTTCGAAGATCTATTAAAAAGAAACTTTACAATTCTTCACGATCCTCTTGAATAAGCGCACTAGAATCTGAGCCAGCCAACATTCTATCGTTTAATCCTAAGAATTTTTAGTGTACTCTACCTTTCATATACTATCTACTTCTAATCTTGACAAAGTAATATTTCTCTACTTTTCTTTAAGCATTAAAGATATCAAAAACTATGGGGAGAATTTTCTAAGTTTTCTTTAAGTAATCAGAAGCTATGGAGAGAAATTCTTTTGTCAAAAATGACCTGAGAGTGACCGGTGGTCACCGGTGGTCTCATACACCGAGTGGGGTTGGCGAAACAAAATGCTGATCTTTTAAATGGCCCTCTAGCGGCAGCCACACACATAACTCGTGTTGCCGGATGTAACAGTGTTAGTAATATCTATTACTACTCTCTTTCTAGGAATATTTATTAGTTTCTTTTTTATCTTTTCTTCTTCTCTTTTTTTATTTAGCTTTTTAAGTTCCTGCTTGAAAAGATTTTAAACTTCCTGCTTGAAAAGACTTTTTAAAGTTTTGGTTGAAAAGTTGTTTTAAAGTTCTGGGTGAAAGTTTATTAAAAAGTTATGGTTGAATGTTTCTTAATGTTAATAATTTTACATAATTACATTGTTTCGAGTATTCCTCTTTAATAACTAATTATGTTTACATATCTATTTGAAGCATATATGAACTCTAATATATAACTTTGGTTCAGAATGTACTGTCAACTAAGGGGTGACTTCAAACTTCCAAGAACTCCCAGAACGGAGACTCACACTAAATACAGTTTAGTGTGAAGCCCAAACACATCTTTTTGGGTGACGCAGTTGGTGTAAAAAGTCCCATTGACATGGGAATTTTACTTTTATATTTTAAACATACAGATGCTCATTAAAAACAATGTTGTGTTTTGACTTTTTACTGAAATAAGACTTCAATACATTTATATCATTGTATCAGGCAAGAAAGGTTGTGACCTGATTCAGGTTTGGAAGATAGAAAAGAAAGAAGAAAAAATCGGAAGTTAAAACTTCCGATCGTTTGGGTCAGAATTACAAGGCGCGATTGTGATGTGACTGATCTAGGTTTGAAATTAGAAGAAAGAAAGAATTAATAAACGGAAATATAACTCTGGCCGACTTCAGCCGTAGATTCAAACAGATGGGCGATCCGAAAATGACCTCGACCGGGGGGGGGGGTCGAGGCGATAGTGGCCGGTAGTAAAATCTCAAGTAGGTCGGAACTCCCAGAAGTGAGGGAAGCCGTTCTTAGACGAGTCTTTGATGTATCCAGACTTTTAGTCGCGGGGAAAAGATAAATCTTGTTTTATAGATTACCGGAACATGAAGAAACCAGGATTAAAGAGAATCTATTGTTTTTTATGTTTCCCTATTGCTGGAGAATGGAGATAAACTCTTGTTGGAAATCGACATTAAAAAGGGTCGAATGTATTTAAAAAACACATTCAAGTGGCCGGAAGAGATGGTACCCAGATTGGTGAGCGGAAGTAAATTTGATTGGCTCGTTGAACAAGAGGAAGGCGGTTACCCTTCTTGGGTGGGTGGAGCAGAAAATTCCCAATGTCTTCATGCCGGCCGGAAATAAAATTGTTCCGATCGGAGAGTTACTTAACTCAGACGTTTTTGGCTTGAGAAGGAGAAGAGGCCGAATGGGCAGATGAGGCCAAACGGGCAGATGAAGTTGTGATCGCTTGAGAATCGGGCTAGCTGACAAGATTAACGCAATACTGAGAGCCGAGAGTAACTGACTTCAGCTAAGACCATTTTGAAAACTTAGTCAACTTACGAACTGTTTTGCACAATACTTTGCAGAAGACCAGAAGTATTTAATTACGGGCACATCACCCACAAACCTTGAGAAGTAATTATTTGTATTCCTATATTTTCGAATATAAATGTTGTTGATTTTTGAAGAAGAAAAAGATTCGTTATTTTTTTTCATGTGACCAATCGGCCGCCATTAATCTCGGAAATCAGTTTCTATAGCAGATTTCTAGTCGTTTGAGATCTTAGCACAACGTGGGGCATTCGGCTAGACTTCCAGCAAATATAGAGACCCTGCAATCCGTGGTTGATGCAGAAAATCCGATCTTGACGGCCAATTTCGGAGATTCTGTGAGCCCTTTAGCTCGGGAGCGACCGACGGGTTATAAGGTGACTTTCTAAAGAAATTTAGAATTTAAATTTTAAGAGCGTTTCATTTATTTCAATGTTTAACAAATCAATTTGTATATGATTTGCTTGATTAGAAATTATGCAAGCAGCATATTGTATCAAAAGGATCATTTTCATATTTAAAGGCCACATTGAAATTTATTGTCAACTTCTAAAATCCGTATTCAATGAAATTCTAAAGTTCAAACAAAATCTGAAGCTTGAATTATTAATCCAAGATTAATTGATATAAACTTCTTAAGAGAAATGAAAAACTGACCGTTTAAGAAAGCATTGTGATATCAGAGTCTAAAATGAAGGTGCACCATTTTAATTGGTTGTAGAAGGCCACATGTATTCTACTCCTGGAATAGACGAGGCATTATAACTTTTATGTAGCTTCAACTAGAAAGCAATAAGAAACCTCTTTAATATTGCTTTCGGAAAGATGAAAGTGAGAAGGAAAATTTAAAGGAAAAATACTCTTTTCTAAAAGTTTAGAAAGCAGGCTGTTACTGAGATATCATAAGAGGCCATATCTAAATTCTTTCGGACTTGGGAAAGGTATGAACCCCCTCATCCCCTAGGTATGGGTTAAATATTACAATCACTGTTCTTCTACCAGAATAGCTTTGGCATTAATTAACCCAGGAAGGCTGTTATGCCATTAAACAAAGAAACCAAACCAAACATATCTAATGGAAATATTTCTGCACTTCTTTATTTCTTTTCATTTATCGTAAGGTTTTAAAAAAAAATATTTTCATAAAAGAGAAACCAGTTGGGCTAATCTTACAGTAAATTATTGCCTCTAAATGATTTACAGTTAAGTTTAGAGTATCAGTTCCCGCTAGATCACCGATCTTAAGTAGCGATTAACCTTCTCAGTAATTAAATATGTGACCGTTTATGAACAACAGTGTTGTGAAAAGTAAAGAGTATAGAAAGAATGGAATGACGAGACTGATAAACCGTTTAGATAGGTTTTAATATCAAATAATTACACTAGTTATATCGCACAAAATGTCCGTGTTTGTATATGCTGTTTTCAATCCTAGCGGGCAGGGTAGATAATTCCGGTTTAAGGTTATTCAAAGGGAAGTAACTATTTAATTTACAACAAACAGGTACTGTAAACTAATCTATGAGTGATAGACTAAACAAAACATAATGAATTTTAAGTCATTGATCGTAACTAACAATTGCTTCGTTTTTATTTCTTCAACACACGGTAATGTATCTTCTGATAACGTTGGTCAGCTACCGATCATGGAAATAAGGAATTCTTCTATTGTAATATAGAACGTAATTACGCAGTTTTCACAGTATTCATCTCACATGTATGTTAAGATATATTTATTTTTATTTCGATGGTTTTACCCTCTACCCAAGAAGAAAAGTACACACTTTATTTAATCTTTACTGCAAACATCAGGATTTATCTTTACCTTAACACTATTAGTAAAATGAGAAATACTCTATTTGAGATGGCTAACACCATTGCTGGACTCCCTTCATACTCAAAGGATATTGTGGTCCACATATTCCCCATGGGTTTTCGAAGCATTTTTAATTTAAGAGATAAGCAAAAGAATTAACAATTTTTCTCTTGAGCAAGTTTCTTATAATTTGCCGTAAATGTAGAAAACAATAAGATTCAATTGAGACTCGATGAAACAAATGTCCGTAAAATGAACAACAAAGATTTGTTTTGTCTGGTACAAACGCATTAGATTGCTTTCAGTACTTACTTTACTGAGTGGTTACCCATCCAAGTATTGATCACGTTCATAGTTGCGTAACTTGAGTGATCTGGTGGGAATCGCTACTTTCAGCGGGATTTGACCGCAAGTAATCCTAAAATTATTGTTGCCATGAGAAGAAATATGAAATAAGATCTTCAGATCAGAAAACTACAACCCACATTCTCTTGTGTGGGTGTGGACAAGTCAATAGATTGTCCTACATTCTTATGCCAAAGTTATTTTCATTGTCGGAAACAAGAAAATATACTCATGTGTATTTATGTAGGTGTAGTACTTTGTTTTGACGCTCCTTAATCATTTGAAGTGACCGACTGCACTTCTAATGGAATACTATATTCATAAAAAAAAAATCGCAATGGGAGAAGTAAAAAGTAAAACCTACGCAAGACAAGACGAGATGCCAATTTGATATGGACAATCGTTGATTGGGTTTACTGATAATTGGTTAAACGTGTCTTTACGTCCTAAGAAAATGTGTCTGATTCGAATATAAATGTATACAGATGCTGCCAAAAATAGAAAAAAAAAAAAAAAAAAAAAAAGAAATTAGAAGAAAAGAAAAAAAAGAAAAAGAAACAGCTATGAAGTCAACAAAGTCTTCATCAGATGATGATTGCAGTCAAGTGTGGTTTCGGAGCCGAAGTATTTTTCCCACTAACTAACTTGAGTGCCCCAAGAGTATCCAATACCACCAATACAATTTTCTTTTCCGTCATATCATCGGAATGCCAGTCCAGATACAGTTTCTTTATTCAAAACTTTCTAGCAGCGAGGCATTAATTTATTGATGTAAGATTTTAATTAGCTGACTAGATGACATGTCAATATACTGAACGAGAATATAATTCCCGTGGAATTCACGTGCGAAGTCAGCTTGCGGGACATCACAATAGCGCATCGGTAACCCAATGATGTTAATGTGAATTATTGACTATGTGGCACCGTCAACTTAGATTGGAAAGTCGAGAAAACGTTGTACATAGTTAAAAGTTAAACAACTATTTTTATACTAACAACCCGTAAAAATGAGATTAATATATATTCCAGTTTTCAGTCATTGGAGAAAAATGACGCTCGATGTAAAAGCTTGAAAGTAGTAGCAATTATATTAGAACAATTAGACTTTAGAGATTTACAAACTTGCAGAAAAAAATCTACAGCTATATTTGAATTAAGAAAAATGCAGAATAATGTAAAATCCAGTCGAAGATTATTACCAAAAATGGTCAACTATTTTCTGAACAATTCCAAAGATGATCCTGAAAGTTTTAATGCTTGTTGTTCTTTTAAATTTAACTGATATTGCTAGAAATCATGTTAACATCTAAATTTAACGATTTCCTTATTTGGCATGGATTTACATAGCATGAATCATTATAAAATCTTGTCTCTAGCTATTTATTACAGTCGCATAACTCCCGCCCACAAAACTATAATTTGTTTTTTTTTTGTCTCTTTTTTAGTTTTAAGTTCTCTACATTTATATGGTTGGAATGTTTCCACCTTATTTCATGTTTATACGCTGAAATAATCTTTCAAATGATTATACTGATTTGCCTATACTTTATTTGATTTTTGTTTCTCATACTTATATATGTAACAATAAGAAAAAAAAGTAGCGAGATTTTATTAGAGAAATACATTTAAAATACTCTTCGAAAAAATCAGTTTAATGCATTTTGACCCATTCAAATTCTAGATATAACGGATATAAGTAATTTATTAATAAGAATCTTTCACTCATTCCTAAATTAAAGCATCAATATCATTTGTGGTCATGCAAACTTATAGTTCCTTGGTCAAGCTTTTTTAGAAATCTTGTATAGCCAACTCTTTAATCATAGGAACGATGAGACAAGGTCAATTTTTAAGTAGTCTACACTTGGTTTGAATTCAGAGTTTTCTTTCTTCTGTTGTTGTACCAAGCTTAAAGATCTATAAAAAAAAATCAGAAACATCTTGTCTGATGTGTATTATGATAATGAATCTTCTTTTTACAACTGCTGAACAGATTGATAGAAGATTTAAGAAAAGTGTAGCAGCAACCACCATCTTAAAAAAAAGAAGCAAATTGAAGCTGATCCATCCACAAATAATGATGTTATAGCTGTGTTTTCAATCAGGTTCAGTATTATCCTTACTAAGGAGCATTAGGGATTATAATAGAACAGGATATAGTTTCAGAATGTTAGAAGTCATTCAAGTGCTTTTTAGCGGATATTCATGCATAAAAGTTGGGAAAGATTGGCGTCTTCTTCGCCTACTAGTTTTCTATTTATACCCATTGCTTTAATAAAACTATAACACTGAAACCAAGACTTAACCACCATTGTATTTACGCATTGTGTGTGAAAAGTCACCTGTACGTGTAGGCGGTGTTTAGGCTGAAAGACTGACCCATTTGGCTGTTTAACAAAAACCCTCATTTTTTTTTACTCCACTTACAAAATACATTAGAATTTGATGGTTGGTATTTTTTTTATTGTAACCCCACGCTATACAGTTCTCTTGTTTGATAACCTGTTTGCTTTTCAAGTAAAAGTTCTTGAACCTATTTAAACATGAGAAATCTATACCTTTTTTGTATCACCAGTAGTATGGAAAATATGAGCAATTTATTTTTATTTGTGTGACGGAGAACGAGAATGGAAAAAGAGCAAGACGTTGTCTCGCCTGCCGGGATCGAAGTCGCATCCTTCCGCATTCAAAAACAAATGCATTTTGGGTACTGGACGGACGCGAGGTTCGACTGATGTGCCCGGATGTTTGGCTAATATGCCCATAAAATAACAAGTGAGTCGAGCGCTGTACAGTCAGCAGCAGCAGAAGCAGTCGACGACGAAGCGCTTTTCAGTAAAGAAATGGATTTTAGTCGAACAGAAACAAAACTAAATAGGAAATGTGATTTTGAACTGCTAAAGATTATTTCGATTACGACGACGGATTTTCCAGCTGCTAGACGAAGAATGTGTTGACCAACAGAGGGTCTGGCTTGTGAGAAGACGGAGAACTCGCTTGTTTTTGGTTCCCCCTCGGCGGGAGCTTGTTGATTCGAAGGTCTATTTCGCCTCATCTATTTTCCTCCATTCTATAATTAGTAAGGCTTTGCAATGTTTATTTAGTAGTTTACGGTTTTAATTTCTTACAATCCACAAAGTAAAAACTGATTGCATCCTATTTAGATAGATTGGGTTATTTATCTTGCTGTTTAGCCCAGAGAACTGGCAGTCGAGGTGTCAGATGGGTTAATTTGTCATTTGCAATTATTTTGAAATTAGAATAAATGTTTGCTGCTGGCATTGTGTCGTAAGTGTAGTAAATATAAAACATTTGCTGGTTCTACTCCATCAGACCAATTCATTCCATTAATCTACTGATTCTTCTAATCTTTCTCTTTATCAAATATCATTAAAAAATCTGCTATAAAATGTATGTTAAAATTCGAATTTTATTTATGAACCTCGCTTTATCGTATCTGTTATCGAACAGACCTCTACAGAGAACCTGCCGCTACAGAGGGAGGTCCTGAACCAAATTTTTCCAGCTGGAAGGGGCAATGCCAAAGCACCTGAGATCATTCTTGTAGACGTCCTTGAAACGCAGCTGGGGGCGACCAATCGGTCTGTTACCAGACGAAAGCTCTGCATAAAGGATGTCCTTCGGGATACGTCCATCATCCATCCGGCGGCCATAATCCAGCCATCGGAGACGACGCAGTAGAAAACACAAGCTGGGAAGTTGAGCTCTCTCTAAAACTGCTGTGTTAGTGATCCTGTCCCTCCAGGTGATGCCAAGTATACATCTAAGGCATCGAAGGTAGAACCTATTTAGCCACCACTCTCGGTGGGAATACAGGGTCCATGTTTCACTCCATACATGAGGGTGCTGATAACACATGCCCTATACACTTGTACCTTTGTACGGATAGTGAGCCTGCTGTTGACCCACACTCTCGTTGTGAGCTTCCCAAAAGTCGAGGCAGCTTTTCCGATCCGGCAACTGAGTTCAGTATCAAGTGACAGGTTGTCGGTGATGGTGGACCCAAGGTAGGTGAATGTGTTTACAGCTTCCAGGGTGTAGTTGTTGGTGGTGATGGAGGGAGGATTTTCGGTTCCCTGACCCATCATCTTGGTTTTCTTTATACTAATGGTCAGGCTGAAGTCCTGGCAGGCTTGGGTGAACTGGTCCATGAGTGTTTGCAGGTGCTCCTGGGAGTGTGCTACCACTGCTGCGTCATCAGCAAATAGCATGTCCCGAATGAAAAATGGCCTGACCATTGCTTTGGCTTATAGACGGCTAAGATTGAAGAGGTTACCATCTGTCCTTGTGTGAAGGTAGACTACTTCTGTTGCTTTACCAAAAGCTTGGTGGGTGCCAACACGCATCCCTGCTTGACGCCTGTGAGAATCTGGAGTCTATTTAGTGTAAGAACGTCCCGAGCGATATTTTCAGAGCCCATGGTTGTATTCTGACTGAAACCCATTAATTAGACAACGTCCACCCCTCCCATAGCTTTGAGTAAGATTGAGCTCTGTATTTTCTTTCTTTTTATATAAATGACTTTTGTTGAATTTGAAAGTCGACTTATATAACCGTCAAGCCGCCGTTAGCCATGGTGTATCAGCTTCTGCAGGATATTACTGGTCATTTGAGACCAAGTATAACGTGGGCATTCGACCGGACTTTTGGCAAGTGTAGAAGACACTGCAACTCATGGTTGATGGAGAGAATCCGATATTGACAGCCATTTTCGGATATTCAGTGAGACCTTTAGCTCATTGGGCCAACGGGTTATACATTGAACATGTCAATTTTTGGATTTCCTTTGATGTAATTTCACGTGATGCGTTTAAAAGTCATCCTTGCTTCTAAATCAGCGTTCTCATGAATACGCCGTGTCAGAATGCTCTACAAGATTTCAATTGGGTTTAAGTCTAGAAAATTGGTCGGCCAGTTCATCTTCCGAGGTCCACAGAAACCTAATTTTTTCACAACTCCGTATTTTTATGTGCTTAATGCGAAGTTGAATTATCTTGCATAAATATGATGGTTCCTCCTGAAGGTGATTCTTTGCTTTTTAGACAACATTCCAGATGAATCTTTAAGGAAAGATATATAATCATATACAATTTTTGCGTACCGTCAGACACTCTCTACGGTCCAACCATGATACCCCCAATAATACCAGCCCAAATCATAATACATCCTCCTTCTTGTTGGCGCCTCAAACATTGATGATGATCTCATCTATTTACAACCCAACATTAGCTCAAACCATCAGGGTCATCAAATGTTGCACGAGTTTCATCTGTTAACAAAACTTTCAAGAAATTGACCTTCATTTTCTCCTTTGCCCATTTCAAACACATTTGTATGTGTATTTTCGTCACTAGTCTCATTGATGTCCTAAACTTTTTCAGAAGAGAATAGTGAGTAATTCTGGACACTGTTACTTCTTCAATGCTCCTGAAAAGTGCTTCGCTGGTCAGGCATGTTATTTACAGCTTCAAGTTTCATTTTTGACAAACAACGTCAGCACAACAACCCTCGAGTGACCATTATCGGCCCTCTTACGTACTTTTGTAGGAACTGCAAGAAATTATTTCCCAATTAGGTTATATATTACAATTATTTTGATATTTCTAACATGGATTTGCCTTTAGAAAGTTTAGATTTTATAATATATTTTTCAGATGGTGTCAAGTCACATTTACGACCCATAATTTCCCGATTATAATGACACTCGTTTACAGTTTTATATATCGTGTTAATATTGCAAATGGCCACTGTTCGTTTCCTGTTGCACAGAACAATATCATTTTTATATAGCCTACGCATATATATATTCCCAAATATACTGTGAAAGTTTCGTTAAATTCCGACTTGTAGTTTTTGAGAAATCGAAAAAATATCAACTCGTTAATAATCTGAAACAGAGTGTATATTAATAAATATTTGCTTTTGTTATAGAGTTCTTTATACTTTCAGTAATCCATTTACAAATTTTCTACTTTTATTGTGGAACTTATAAAAAATTCCTTCATTCTTCAGTCTCTATAAGAAAGCTTTTTTATATCAACTATATATTTTGTAAGACTTTCATAAAAGAGTTATTAAAGTCGAAATCACATGGATATTTTCCCATACAAATTGTATTCATTTACTTTCACGTAAGAATAAAATTGTTTTAGATATCGCACACAAATAGCGTTGATTTAATCCTAAAACAAATTGGATACCACTGATATATTTATCATTTCATATTTGGTCAACGGTTTTGCATTATGAATACTATAAACGTCTTGAGTATAACAGATAAAATATACAAATACATGTGATGTCTTAATATGATATGTTACATAATTGATAGGAGTACTATTAATTATGCACAGTTAGTGTAGAGAAAATCATTTGAATTCAGATCTAGACGATTAGGGATTTTGATTGACATCTTGTAGCTTTAGTTTCGGCCCCTGTCCTTCTGTTGCGTGTAAACGTGGGAAGCAGATAGTGTAGTCAGGTTTTGGTTAGCTGCCGACAGATAAAGACGGTTAGCCAGTCTCTCACCGCGGTTGAGGTCCTGACCTAAGAAAAGGAAATAAAATGTGAATTCACAAAAAGAAATGACTTGAGTTGGCCACTAAAAATAAACGCCAACCAGGACATCTCGACAACATCTTAAGAAGTTAAGAAGACCAGCCAGATAACAGATAGACCATTATACAGGTAGACCGATAGAAGAATATTACACCATCGGCGGGTCGGGGGCCATTGCACGTCTGTTACTACATTACTCCTGCATTCGCTGCACTTATCATCTCGCTGGTTCTGCACTATTTCTCTCTGACTGTTATCTCGTGTCGTCTGCTAGCTTCCCTTAGGACCTCCACTCGTTGTGATCGTGACAAGGCGCTCCGGTGCCCCCCCCCCACACACACACCGAAAGGTGAACAATTAATAAACAAAGAGAGAACGGGAAAAAAAGTCAGGTGAACACAAAAAATGGTCAGAGGTGTACATATCTCGCATTCATTCAGTCCAGTCATTCCCATCTGCTTCTATTTCATCTTCTTTGTACGGTCGAGATGGGAGGTGGCGAAATGCCCCCTCCTGTTCTTTTAAGGTCTTCTGCTAAAGTTGTCTTCTACTGGACAAGTCTAAGGGTGATCTCAACTCTTCCGTTCCCAGCAACTAACTAACCAACTCACTCCGACTGCCGGCAGAAAACTAAACTCTCAAATCCTCGGGATGGAGCTTTGTAAAAAATGTAAAATATAAAAAGCAAAGTCCATATAACTAAATACTTTCTCTAAACAAATTAAACAATAAACAATTTAAACAACAGATAAACAGGAATAAATCATCCACAGACTTCTTGTCTCATTCGTATATCAAATATCTTTCTATCTCTTCTTACTTTTCAACTGATGTGTGCGCTGTCCAACTAATACACCCCTACATACACACTCACACATACACTTGCATGCCTCCAATTGCAGTCTGTACCAATGCATATTGTCATAAGAACCAACCATCATCTAAGAGTTACTCAGATCAAGCAGAAGAAATACACTACGGCTACTCATTTAATTGTAAGAAGAAATACTAGCCCAAGCTACAAGACGAAATATAAACTACAAAACAAATAATAGATTAAGATTAAGCATGAGAAATACAACTACGAGTATTTCTCATGCGATAGATACTGTCTATGTCAATACAGGTATACACAGAGGTATAATTTGTTTATGAAGAGACGGCTATATAACAAGTAGAGATTAGATAGTGGCAGCAATTGCTGACCTTTTAGTATGTCTGAGAAAAGTGTATTATTTGTTAGCCTCTCACTACTAAATACAGAGAAAAATATACAAATACACTTTACGTTTTGATATACTAGATTAAAGAAACTGTCGTTATTATTCATAGCCTTTGAGTGACTAGCTACATCACTGTGTTTGTTGAAAGCGTTTAAAATGTACTTTTCGCCTCTATATGAAGTGCGCTAATGCAAATTGATTGATCTGAATAAAAAACCACAGATATTCGACCACACAAAAGAATTAACATGCTTTGAATTTTCTTTAGATCATCAAATTGTCTGGATTTATAGTTGATTTTCTCGGATTGTATTCAAATATCACATACTCGTTTATTCAGTACAACTTTTGAAATTGGTGTGAATATGTTAAAAGGTCAGAGAGCGTCATGCATACATAATTATGTAGCGAGATCGAACGGCAAAACCCACAAACCTGTGATGAGCCAACAACGGTTCGTCGGTCGAATTATTAATAATCTGACGTTTTCAGCATAGCGTAAATGTAAAGCATGTCCCAATAGATATTCTCGTTGAAAAATTAAATTTTCATGTTTAACCTTTCTCTGCTTAATGTTGCAAAATGACCAGTATTGTAATAAAACAATCCGTATGCAGGGTATGTAAAAATCAACTGAATTCAGCTTTTATGTATGGAATATATCTTCTCACATTTCAGTTATTTTTAATACAATGGATGAAAATGATGAATATTAAAATATACAAATAGAAATTATTCATCATATAAAGTAAAGTCGGGGCGGCCCTATGTCGGTATAAGTTAGACAGTGAGGGGTTTTATACCCTTTCCACTAGCGCTAGACCAATGATATTATTTTAGCATCTGAGGTGGAACGACACATCTACCATCAGCTCATCCCTTTACCGCACAGATCCCTGTGCTACTCATATACTGAGTTGGCGAGGACCGGTATCGAACCAAGAACAATGTGATTCCTAGCCGAACACTCTACTGACTGAGCTAAATCGGCGCTTTGATAAAATCTGAAATACCATCTTGTCTCTCTACAGAGTAATGGGAAATAGATTATAGCGGCAAAAGTGTTAAAAGAACTCAAATAGCATGTTTGCTCTGTAGATAAACTTTTAAAGATATGTGGTAGTACAAGTTAGGATCCCATTTATGAGTCAAATAGATTCGTTTTAATACTTTAAAACCATATAACTGTGTACAAACAAATTATTATAGGAATAGTTACTTGGAGCCTTATAAGGTTTCAAGTAACTATTCCTATAATAATTTGTCCTAGCAAATTATTGATCTTAGATAGGTTTACTTGAAACCATAAAATGCTATACAAATTATTAGTAATTACTTAAAACTATAATCATGTACAAATGATTGTTACTTGAAACTATAACTGCTCGCAAAAAAGAAAAATGAAAGAAAGGAAAACACTTCAACATTAAATAACATTAGAATTGATATATCGTAAAACAAACCAACTAAGAACAAAGAAAAATTACTTCTGTGCAAACAGTGCAAATTAAGTTTGCACAATTTCTAGAAAAAAATGTAAATTTTGATCATTTGTGTGTTAATATTGACCATCATAATTTTGTGTCAACAGTTACTTGTTATAAATAATATATAACATCTAAATATATAAGAGTAAGATTTTGGTATGTACGTGTCGATCTATAACACAGAAAAGAGAAATCACTCAGATTTGAAATCTTGCATATAGATTAATATCCTTCTAACTAAGAAACACATCAAATTTGGTTATTGATTTTTACTAATTAAGGGATATAATTAATTAATTAAGCCAAAATCACCCAATTTGCAGAACTATCCATATACCAGAACCTGCTGATAATAAAATATTGATCGCTGGCTGACTTTTTTTTCCCAACGATTTATAGCGATTTACAGCAGAAATGTATCAGTTTAGCGAATGAATTTCGCAGTCTAAGCCGTTCTGCTAGGAATTTATCACCTATTCTTGGACCAATCTTTAAAATATTTATATCGTTGAAAAGAAAATAATATAATCTTTCTGAATATGCAATTTTTATGCGTTTTTATTAATTGAATTATTTTTTACAAAATTGGCTTCAGAGAGCTGATATGTATAATTTTTTTTTTTCATTCTAAATTTCAAGAAAAAAAACATTCTTTTTTCTCGCCTATTTACGGTTCAATCTTCTTTAAGCTATCTATATGGTTCGAAAGAGAATGAAATAATCTCTCTAAATATGTAATTTGATTGAGTTTTTATCAATGGAATTATTTTTTACAGCGAGTTAAAAAAAAAAAATATTTTCCTTCAGTCAACCTAGAATTCGTAGTATCATTTTTTCATACTTAAATTTTAACATAAAATCAAATCTTATTTATCGCATATTTCTGTTTCTATTTTTAAAAAATATTTATTTTGTTAGAAAAAAGATCTTTCTAAATTATGTAATTAGTATGTCTTTTTATACATCGAATTGTTATTTTTTAAACGAATTAAATAACAAATCAAACGAAAACACTTAACGACAACACAACTTTGTTTTATAAATTCCCGTCGTTCGTCAATAGTAAACAAAACCATTTTTTATTTTTCATAATCGCGTTAATTTATTTATTATAATATTAGAAATACAAATAAAATCATGATACTAATGTAGAATAGTGCACAAGAGATAATAGTATTACCATTAGATTACCTAATACATTTCACGGAAATACCTGAAAACTCAAATTGTTATCAAATTTATGATATAGTATACTTTACTATAATAATTTGACATTCGATCGACTACGTTTTTGAATTAATAATGTTATAAGATTATTTATGATACATAAGTTTGATTACTTTATTTAATTCTTTTTTTTCTTTTTCAAATATTAATTTGAAATTTAGCAAATCGCGTCATTTATATTTTATTTAAAAAATATAGTTAATCATTGAATTAAAATGTATTACTATATCATTATGTGATGGGCTAAACTTGCAAATCGATCGGAAAATTTAGGGTGACCCAGAAAAAAACAGAACGCATACATTTTGTAATTAAACTGTTAATTTTAACTAGGGGTTAGGGTTAGGGTTAATTTAATGGGAAAATAAATAATTTGGGTTCTGTTTTTTCTAGGTCACCTGTAATGTCGGTATCAGCCAATCAGCGAGGGAGTCTATCCCCTTTTCACTAGCGCTAGACCAAGGAGATTGTTTTTGCATCTGAGATGGAGCGCCACACCTACCATCAGCTCTTTACTTTATCACACAGATCCCTGTGCTACTCATAACGCTGAGTTGGCGAGGACCGGTATCAAACCTTGTGATTTCTAGCCTAACGCTCTACCGACTGAGCCAACCCGGCTGTAATATTTAATTTTTCGACCGATTTGCAAGTTTAGCCATATGATGTCATTCCCTCAAATCTGACGAAAAGAAAATTCCCTGACCTCCCACCAGGTAGAATTAAATTAAGATCGTTTTTATTTGGCGATTTTTATGGGTCATCCTGTGAGGACCGAACTCGCTATTCAGTAGTAATAGATCTGCAAACGATTATTAAACCATGTTTTTATCTCCACTACCCAGGCTTCGCCGGGTAGTCGCTGCTAGTATAATATATAACAGTTACATGTAATAAATAATATATAATATATAACAGTTACATAATATATAAATTCAATGTCAGAAAATGTTTGATAAAAAACAAAAAAAAAAACAACAAACAAACAGGTATACATCCAGTAAATGTATTTTTTTTAATCAACAGATTGGATGAACAGTTTATTTTTTAACTGTTCATCCAATCTGTTGATTTAAAAACAATACAGTTACTGGATGTATACCTGTTTGTTTGTTTTTTTTTGTTTTTTTTTTTGTTTTTTGTCAAACATTTTCAGACATTGAAATTTGACTGCTTTCATGCTGGCATACGCACATCGTGTTATCCTATAGAAATACAAGGAAATTCATTTTCAGCACAGATTGGCGAAGTTATATGTTACCTTAATTTAACAATTGATCAACAGGAAAAATGATTTGAAAACACAAGTTGTCACCCAAAATTATTGACAAAAAGTTTGAGCCAAAAGTTCATGTCCAGGCATTTTGATAATCTTAACAGAATTCAAGATTATTACTAGCTACTCAGCATAAAAACACTAACAGCTTAGACATTAAAAGTATCTAAATTAGATAATTTGAATCTTCTTAGGTATTTCTTTGTCAATATTTTTTGGAAAATCCGAAAAATGCATCATTTTAGTTAATCTAAGTTTACAAATATATGAAAGAGACTTATTTGGTTTGGCCAAAAATTCTGAAGAGATAGCATAGCATAGTGAGTTTCATGATAAAATGTTTATATGCTGGCCTAAAGTTTCTGATTAAAGATGATATGAGCTGCTCAGCTAGTTTCATAATTTTTGTATGAAAAGATTACAAATATTCATTATTTATTTTAAATGAGCATGCAATTGTAGTTAGTAATTATAGATCAAGCTTTATTCAAGGAATATGATACTGTTGGATAACTAAAAATGGTTTATACTTGCTTTTTGATGTTGGCCATATACTTGAAAGTATTCACAATAATTGGATAACTGAAGTTTGTTCAGTTTTAATCATGCATTCTGAATATAAGGAAATAACAGCAAAATAGGAAAATGTGAAAGGGACTTCGAGAGCATGAAATAAATAAATAAAAATAGATAGATAAAACAAAACAAAACAAACACGCACACAAAAACAAAACTTCTTAAGCTAAGAACTAACAAAAGTAGCGGTTGAGCGGCATAAATGTTCTCATTATTAAAAATATTTTGCGATAGGACCATATCTGAAATTAAAACTTGGCCATTGTTAAATGGCGATGATATAGGAAAAAATGTCACTTTCATTGAAGAAGGAACATTTTAAGAATGAAGGTAGTTTACAGACATATTAGGAGAAATGATCTTCTAAAAACAGTAGAATTAGATATAAATGATGAAAATCTTTTTTACTTTCTTTTTGTTTGTAAGGGAATCCGCCAGATTATCTTGAAAGGGGATTTGTTAAATCTAAACAAAGTTACCGTACAAAATGTTGAGAAATTTCACAGGGAAAAATGTTCTTCATTTGAAAATTGATATTTAAGAGTATAACTCTGATTCAGAATATAATTTCTTAAATTGTGGATATTTATTGGATGACGTGGCATGCTAATAATTTTATCACTTACCAGACTGAGAAACTAGTTCCTTCTAAGATATTAAAATGTCACTTTTTATGTAGCAATCTATGTTACAGAAATGTTATTTCTGTAACATAGACTGTTACATAAAAAACGAAATTTTACCTTTTTTAATAAAAAAAGACATATCTAATGATATAGCTTTTTATTGTCAAGAGTATGAAACTTAAAAAAGAAGAAATGGATTGTGAGGAGTTAAAAATTCCACTGGATACTACAATTAAATGGATACTTTTTTCATATTTTCGGAAAATAAAATATTTGAAGAATTTCTGAAAGCCTTTCATTTGACAACATTAAACATCATAGACCGAAAACTGCGAGCAGTCTCTTTAATTCAGCTGCAATTATTTGTCCAGCTTACTATATTTCCTGGATTTTATAGTTATTAGTTTACAATTTTCGGCATGAAGTCGGGGCGGAGAACTAGAGAAGGTATTCAATCCTCACACACTTAGATGAACCCTCTTTCTATCAAATTTCATGCAGATACTTTTATGTTGTCCATCAGATGACATCGATGCACAAATCAGGCAGCACTAAAAGTTTAGTATTTTTTTAGATTTTTTAAAAAAGATTTTCTTTTTAAAATTCCAAGGCCTTTATTGTTTTGCTGTATATTATTTTTCGTCCAGCCGTCTCATTCTTTCGAAATGTTGTATGGTTTGAAAGGGATCACTGTTGCCGGTGGAGATTATTGGACCTTCTGAACCGTTTGGTGGTGATGTTAAAGGTTCGTCTATTTTGTTGTCAGGGTAATTTTGATCTATTGTCGTCCCCGCCTCCTGTCCAAGTTTTAGCTCACTGGAGTCAGGCGAATTTTCGGCTCATCTTAGTTATTTCCGACTCGTGTTTTTGTCGCCTTTTGTCGGCAGATTAATGCGAGAAAAAAGCATTATTTTACACCCCCAGATTTTTTTATTGATAAGTCGATGTAAATATTCTACAACCCCCCTTTTTAAAAATGTTTTGATTGGTACAAATTTCAATTGGATTTTTACAAAACTTAAATTCAAATTTCAAAACAATTTTCATACCGTACACTCAATTTTGATTTTACAATGCCCTATAAAATACAAATACAAATAAGAATTCAGATAATTTAGATATTTTTATTCAAAACAAAACCTCTTTTTAATACAATTAGGACAGAAAGCCAGGATGACAAAATATCAAAATACGTAGGTAATTATTCTCGTCGAGCTATTGATGTTATTGTGTTGTTAGACTGGAATAAATGAGGGCAGAACGAAATCGAGATTGTTTTAAGAGATAAGTCGCCTGTTGTTTTGGGGGTACCTATAAATTTACGTATAGCACCTTCCATACATCCCGCCCACACATCCCGCCCACACAAGCCATTGCACACTAGTTGTTAAGGAAAAAAATTAAATAAATAAATAAATATATATATATTTAAAAATATTATAAAATATAAAAAGATAAATTGAATTAGATATGAATAAGTAAATAAACAAATAAATATGATAATATTAAGTTTAATAATAATAATAATAATAATAATAATAATAATAAATGATTAAATTGATTTTACATCCAACACGAAATATTATACATCACCATGGCCACAAAACACAAATACGCTTTTTCATTCGCACATACACACGTACAAAACCCCGCACTAGGATACAGTCTTAACGTCACAACCAACACGCATTTTCAATGTCACGCGCATTACAACATACACACACGTACAAACAAAAATAAACGCATTCACGTTCACACGAGAATACAGTTATTTAAAAAATATTTAAAAAAAAAAATCCATTCGGGAAGAAATGCCATAGCTGAACTGCTTCAGTTCAATTCTTTTGATAAAAAGGTATTACCTCGAAAATTCAAGAAAGAATAAAAATACAGGTCAACACACAACACCATTGTTACCGTATTATTATTTTTGTAAATTTATTCCAAACTGCATTGTGATAGCCTTCTAAATCAACCTCCTAACCAATATATATATATATATATATATATATATATATATAGTCAACGACTGAATTATTCGCACACCCATTAATATTGAGTATTTTGACCCATTTCTTAGAATTTAATACTCGTATATATTTTATTAAGTATATATATATATATATATATATATATGTATATATAAGCAATATAAAACAATTTTGAGAAGGAAAAATTAAATTTTCTAAATACGAGAAGAAAAATAAACAAAAGAAGAAAATACAAAATTATTCGTACAGTATGAATTTAAAAAAAAAAATGGAACAACTTTAATAATATTATATGACCTCTCATCTTTATAACTTGCGGCTATCATTTTCTAAAGTTTTTGATGAGATTTGAACAAGTCTTTTCTGGGATTTTCCTCCATTCTTCAATGGTTACACGTTTTAATTCCTGAAGGTTTTTGGTGACCGAGAATCTATTCGAACTTTCAATTCTTGCTATAGATTTTCAATAGGATTCAAGTCAGGTCATTAAAGGCTTGACAGAACTGTAATCTTCTCTTTCTAAAGTCACACAGTCACTGATTTAGACGTATGTTTGGGATCATTAGCTTGTTGGAAAATAAATTGCCGACCTAGATCAAGATTTTGAACTGAAAGTTGTATATCTTCATCCATAATTCTGATTTAGTCTTTTTGTTGATAAGAAAAACAAGTTCTTTGTTGAGGTGGGTCTGCAAACAAGTCCGACGTTAACTGGTAAAGTAATATTTCGTCACTTGTCTGTCTGTCTGTCTTTCTTCCTTTGCTTTGCTTTGCTTTCCTTTCCTCCTTCGCTTCGTAGGTCAGTCAGGTGCGCGCGCCGCTTGGCTCTGTCTTCTTTTGATTCCTGCTATTTATGGACGTAGCTTTTAACATCTGGGGTACCCGAGGTAGAAACAATTCGGTTGATATGGTCAGGACAATCATCCAGGAAGCTGAGTCGAACCTCGCGTCCGCGCAACACCTAAGTCTCATTTTTTGCATTCGGGAGGACGCGGGTTCGATTCTGGCAGGCAAGACGATGTCTTGCTCTCTTTCTCAGAGAATACGATAGTTGCCATGCATTGCCGTCATCTGACTCCCGTTCTTCTTCAAAGACTTCAGATTTCATTATTCCTCTTATTGCAATTAAGTGTCCAGTCCCCCTTGAGCTAAAAAAAAAAAAAAAACCAACCCCAAAACATCATCAAGCCACCTCCATGTTTTAATGTTGACACAGTGTTCTGTGGGAGGAAAGATTCACATTTCTTGTGTCGAATCTTATGTATATTATTACGTCCAAAAAGCTTTTGATTTTTGTTTCATCACTCCTTATTACTTGTTTACAAAAGCATGTTTTTTGTTTTGTTTTTTTTTATCCAAGGACGTTTTTAGCAAAATTAAACCGAGCAACAATGTGACATGGTTTGTATATAGGGGTTCGTCGTTGTCAGTTTCCATATAACCCATTTCTATTTAAACACCGCTGTATTGTGAATACTTACACTGATACGCATCGTATCCAAACTTTTGGTGATATCTTTCAAAACAACACTTGGGTTATATAATCCTCGTAAGACAGCTTTCATGTAGTTCTCGGTGACAATTTGGATTTTATCTGTCATACCAAACTGTTCAAACTTCTTTATAACGGATAGTACCGTAGATCTAGCCAACCGGTTTGAAATAGTGCTATAACTATTTCCCGATTTGTGGAAGTTAATAATTCTCTGTCTCATTGTCTTCCCATCGTGTTGTTAACGTAAGAATAATGTAAGTGCTGTTCTTTACTGGAACTATCACAAATATTATATATATATAATATTTGTGATAATATATATATATATATATGAGGAAGGAGGATTGGAGTAAATCCGACAGAATGTAGTAAAGATATGTGGAACAAAGGTTTCACATATCTTTACTACACACACACACACACACAGATATATATATATATATATATATATATATATATATATATATATAAGGTACGAAACAGATTCTTTCAAATAAAAATGTATTGCTTTATCAACTTTATGTGAACTTCAAAATAATCCGTTTTCTGCCGCTAACACTGTTCTCATAATTTTCATTCTCTGTTTTCCAAGTCGAGGAATCTGTTTTGGAAATGGCAGTCTACAATCTCATCGAACGTTTTCTTTTATAGTCTGAAATAGAGGAAACAATAAAACATTCAGAAAGTAGAGCAACTGGGAGATGAAAGTTGTTCTTTTCTTCGATAATAAGTTCATGTTCGTCTCGATTTCAAACAATTGTACCATATGTATCATTGCAGAGAGGTCAAACAATATCAAACAAAGTCTCCGTAAAAGTTTTCCTTAGAAGAAAAATTACAAAAGATTCTTCATTGTTCAGTTTTGGAGAAGAGAGACTACAAATCTAACAACATATATGTACACTCTAGCACCTGTAGCTCCATTACTAACAAGCGTGACGTGATGTATATTTATACAAGTCTAGCACCACTGTTACACGACACGTCAGTCGAAAGCATGCTAATATTTTGAATGTCTTTATGAAAGACATGAACCACTACACATTGCAGAGAAACTAGTCTAAAACGTATGTCACCGCCAACGTTCTCTTTTTGTACACAACACACCCAGTTAGCCATTTACATAAAAGAAAAGCATTTCAAGTTGTGACAAGTTTCTTTCTGCTAACTTCCGTCTCAATAATTTATGTCTTGAAGTGTTATCTTGGCAATATTTGTGAGTCGTCACGTTGATAATTTGCCACAAAATAAATTTCTTGTATTTATAGATATTTTTCACGTTAATGTTTGTAGAGAAATGGAATTGGAAGACAATTCTTGGAGAATTGCAAATAAGATGTATGAAAATGTTTATTTGTTGGTACGTACATAAGTTGGAAATAAAAATGTTTGAATATTTATGGAAGACTTAGATATTTTAGACGAATTCCTTTAGTATCCGTAATTATAAGCGAAAGCTACGACATTGTGTATAGTATAGTTTGTTATTTTGTGCGTCACTGACATAAATTGATATGTCTTGTCTATGAGGCTTAGAAAACACCGACTGTATCACCTGTAGATGGGTAAGAGCCCCCCGCCCCCTAAAATAGTGTCCCAGGTATGACACTAAATTGCATCTGGTGATGCAAGACTTCGTTATAATTATTTGTTTGAATATTATTAGTGTTAGAAAAGACCATATAACTGTGTACAAACAAATAAAATATTAAAAATATTTGATATCATGTAACTGTGTGCAAACAAATGATTATTATCACAGAAAAATTAAATAAAAAGTGTAAGTAAAAGATTATTGCAATGGAGCGTTGAAAATATAGATACTTTTATAATTATAATCGTGCCAACGTCTATAAAATATATAATTTCGAATTAGCAATTTAGAAAAATTAACAATCTATTTTGATAATTTTTCTATTTGTTCATTTTCTCAATTCAGCAATTGTCAATTTTATAAGAAGGCGGTCTAGATAAGCATTCATTGTACACCCACTCAGTGAAGTAGTAAGACATTGGAAGTTTTCAATTAACTGGTCCAATCGGTCACTTAGTACATGACTAACAATAAATACTCGAGAAAACATTCAATTTGTGCTAACTTGAAATCTTTTTCATTGAGTTTTCATGAAGAGATTATGTTGTTGAATTAGCCATGTCATGATAAAATGAGAGTAGACGAAGGAATAAAGAACACGTGTGTTATCTTGAAAGGGAGAATTTTATTTTACAAAAGGAGAAGAGCTGCCCAAGACAAATAACCGCTTGGGTTGTCGAACGTTATGTACAACTTCTAAAACCCTCGCATGTTCTCATATTAATATATTTATTTCTTTCTATACATATGCGAGCACAATACAAAAAGAGTTTAAAGTCCAAATAGAAATTTTTTGAACGTTTCTGATTTTTAATTTGGTCATGGGTTTTGTCATTACATCAGCAATCATATCTGTTGTTGGACAATACACGATCTCTATTTTTATCTTTGGCAATGCATCTTTGATGAAATGATATTTAGTGTCTATATGTTTGCATCTTTGTCAATTTACAGGGTCCTTAGTCAACCAAGGTGTATTTTCACTGGTTCCTACCTGTGTCATCACTTAATTAAATTCTGACATCAACATTTTCCAGGCGTTATTAAGGGAGATAACTATCAGCTGCGATTATTAAGTCGTCGACCCAGGATATGATTATTAGTCTCTCATTTTGTTTCATGTAGACACAGTGGTCTAGTGGCTTTGTATAAAGTCATTCCTGATGATGCAATCATGTAGCATTTTATTCCAATTCCTGCCTGAGTGCTTTAGCCCATATAAAGATTAGTTTAGCCTATAAACTGGTCGATCATCTCTGTTTGGTTTGGTTTCGAATCCTTCAGGTTGTTCTACCAAATGTTCACAATTAATTGGTGCATGTAAATGTGTCATTGTTACATCCATCCGTTGTTACAGTCAGATCATATTGCACTACCATTTACATTAAGATGAGTATTGAAGAGATGTTTGCAGTAGGGGAGTAGGTTTCTTGATAGTCTAAATCCCTTGTTTGTGCAACGAATCTTACTTTGTATCTTTCTGATCCATCAGGGTTTTACTTGAGGGTGTAAACCCATTTACTGTCTACTGTCTTTTTGCCTCAGGAAAAGGTGTCAGTTCAAAAAGATTATTTTTATTTATTTAGGGATTCTGTTACCTGATGCATTGCCTCACTCCAACAGTGAGATGCCTTTGAATAGTTTATTTAGGGATTCTGTTACCTGACGCATTGCCTCACTCCAACAGTGAGATGCCTTTGAATAGTTTATTTAGGGATTCTGTTACCTGACGCATTGCCTCACTCCAACAGTGAGATGCCTTTTAATAGTTTATTTAGGGATTCTGTTACCTGACGCATTGCCTCACTCCAACAGTGAGATGCCTTTTAATAGTTTATTTAGGGATTCTGTTACCTGACGCATTGCCTCACTCCAACAGTGAGATGCCTTTGAATAGTTTATTTAGGGATTCTGTTACCTGACGCATTGCCTCACTCCAACAGTGAGATGCCTTTGAATAGTTTATTTAGGGATTCTGTTACCTGACGCATTGCCTCACTCCAACAGTGAGATGCCTTTGAATAGTTTATTTAGGGATTCTGTTACCTGACGCATTGCCTCACTCCAACAGTGAGATGCCTTTGAATAGTTTATTTAGGGATTCTGTTACCTGACGCATTGCCTCACTCCAACAGTGAGATGCCTTTGAATAGTTTATTTAGGGATTCTGTTACCTGACGCATTGCCTCACTCCAACAGTGAGATGCCTTTGAATAGTTTATTTAGGGATTCTGTTACCTGACGCATTGCCTCACTCCAACAGTGAGATGCCTTTGAATAGTTTATTTAGGGATTCTGTTACCTGACGCATTGCCTCACTCCAACAGTGAGATGCCTTTTAATAGTTTAATGCCTCTTTATGATATTGTGCTATATTACATGTGGCATGTTGAACCATTTCTGGCCACTGTCATTCTCAGAATTTGTTATATAATCATTTAAGTATTGAGGGGTTTTTCTTTCTCTTCTGGGGTAATGCTGAAATTTGCTATCTTCCTCGGTCTAAGTGTTGTCTTGTGAATCAGATAATCTTAATTTGTGGGTCTGGATTTATAACTGATTTCTGGTATAAAAAGATTTGGAAGAAGTCTTCATCATCATCATCATCATCATCATTGGTTGGATAAGTCGGATTCTGCTTATTTGTCATGTTGCTAATAAATTTTACTTGCCTATGTTTGAGGAGTCTTTTATTCTCGATAAAAGACTAAATATGAAGGACTGTTTCTGTTGTATCCACAAATATCCCCATTTCTTTTTTTTTGTACGCATAACATGTTGATATGAAAATGTGTAACTTTGATAGGTCAGGCTTTCTTCCAGTTATCATATAATAGGGATTTTTTCAGACGGTTCTTGAAACATCTCTTTCTGAATACTGCAGATGCCATTACAGCGTAGATCCATAAACTCTTAGGAAAGTTATTTTCGATAATCATACATCTAGCCGTTTCAAATAGGGTTCACCAATTTCTACCTGTTGTCCCATTTTGGTGGGGTAGATAGGACGCTGAAGTTTCATGTCTAATAATATTACCACAGAGTAATTTCTGTAAATCATATGACTTGAATTCTAGCCCATTATTGGATCTTAGGGGTTTTATCCTACTTTAGAGGGCAGAAACAGCAATAAATTTCTTAGTTACAGATACAATATCTCTATTAGATTTCAGAAAATACACAAATACTTCACCGGAAAAATCATCTGTGAATGTGATGGCCTGTTTGTGCCGTTTATTTCAATTGGGTCTATAGGGCCTATAGACCCAATTAAGTCAGTGTGTACCAATTCAAAAATGGATGTTGCACGTCTGTCGGGTTGTTTGTTTCTGCTCTGATAAAATTTTCCCTGGATACAGATTTCACAGTGTAATGGGTATGGCCGATACCCCCCCCCCACGTAAGCGGCAAAGAATCGCTTCTGCCGTGCACGAGAGACCCGGATGAGACGGAATTTGCATAAAGGCTAGCCGAGCCATAATAAAAACGAACGGTCGCTGACAATGGCAGTCAGCAACAAAGCAAGTGTCTGCGAGAGAGGTGAAATTCGGCGACTACTGTGTTTTGGGTGAACAAGAACGAAGTGAGAGGAACGCGGTCAGTTGGGAGATCAGGCTGCTACTGAAATGCTCATCAAAAGACGGCTACGAATTTCAGAGTTTATCAAGTATGCACTGGAGGTAGATGTTGCACTGGTCGGGTCTACTCAAAATAAAGCCGACAAGATCACCAGTCCCACAGAGATGGCTAGAAGCAATGAGGAGGGAAGCAGAGCCTACGTCACAGACATGTGCTGCCACCGGTGGCAGCATGGAACCGAATCAAATACGACGGATCCATTCAAACAGCAGTCACCCAGGAGTGATTTGCCCCTCTGACGACGTAAGGGGCCGTGCAATCCTGTCGCGGGTGTCATTCCATTGATCATGCGCCAATACGATGGCAACATGGGAAACCTGAATCCTCTAGCGTATGGCATAGATGTCACCCACTATGGGCGTGTTCACTACCTGACCCTCATCGATTCTGGGCCTACCCGGTTAGCCATCTGGTGACCCTTGCGGCGAGAAGATTCTGCAGCTGTGATACAGTGTCTCAGTTTTATTTTCCTGGAAAGGGGCTCACCGGAAGAAATCTTGACTGACAACGGAATGGCATTTAGCAGCAGGAGCTTTAAAATGTTTGCTGAGAGCTGGGGTATCCGACTGCGTTTCCGTCGGGGAATGGCATTGTGGCAGATCAATAAAAAGGATTGCCTCTAGGAAGCGATCCACTTCCGAAGAGGCGGTTTATTGGTACAATATCATGCCGAAAGACGGTGTCCATAGTGCGACAGCTCCAGCAAATGCGCTGTACCCGTATGAAGTCCGGGTGAAAGGCATCGCTGAAACTCCTCTGCTGCTACCAGAACACAAGCACGGAATTTATAAAAAGGGGAACGCTGTGCTGGTGAGGGCCCGGCCAAACAGGCGCATTAGTGAATGGAGGACGGGAACTGTGACAGAAGTGGTGACTCAACAAATGGTGTGTGTGGATGGGGTGTCTTGCCACGTAAGAGACCTCCGCCTGTACCCTCGGATGGTAAACAATTCCAAAGACAGTGAAGAAGTCAAGCGATGACGAATTTTGTATGCCGTTGATGGATGATAACTCTGATGATGATGGCTTCTTCAGAAACAAGGAAATTACTGGAAACCTCTATTGTATGCTTCAAGATCTATGGCTGAAACAGAACAGATATGTTGAGAAGGCACTAGCCGTCACTTGGTGTTGTGAGAAATTCACAGTGGAAACAGACCACAAGGCACTGTTAAATTCAAATCAGCTGGATGAATTGACTCCATGTACAATAGGGTAGGTCGATTTTCAACTTTTTTGGGAATATAAAATGTATCAAATAGAGAAAGTTGGGTATTGGTATGATAAGTACTGACACCAAAAAGTAGGTTTCTAGCTTGAACCAATTTTTGAGCATTCAGTTTGAAAGATCGTCTATTATGAAGCACTCAGAAATCCTTGTTTTTTTATACATTTACATAAGAAATTGCTTTAAAATCTCATAATTTCAATCCAGAAAAATTTGTAAATTTATCTTATTCAAATAAAATGAATAGAATATATCAAAAGTAACATTTAAAGTGAAATTATAACCCCCACCCACCCTAATATCTCAAATAAGCAGCATTTTACCTCATTAATTGAGATATGTCATTAATGACATTGCAATATATTGTTGTAGCATTATTTTTTCTGTTATCAATTGAACAAAAGCAAATAAGTATGAACTCTGCTAGAAACAAACGAAGGGATGATGATTTTAACATAAGCTACCATTGTAATTTGAACATTCCTTTAAATATCTACTGGTTACTAATTTTAAGTTTCTATTTTATATAATCTCTGTAATGCATAAGGTTATAAAAGACATGATAAAGATACATGAATGTTCTAGGGATAATAGTAACTTTTATCATGCCATCATATTAAACTGCTCTACATAAGAGCCCTTTGAAGCAAAGGAAGGCCTTTTCATGGCATAAAACTTTTGTAATGATATGCCTATGCCTTGCTTCAATTCCATAAACCGATTGGGAAGCTGAATTTGTTAATTTTACTGCTCTTTCAGCACTTTGTGAGTGTGAAGGCAAATCAGGCAACTCTAATTTTATCCCACTCTTTGATGACTCCAGTTCATTATCTAAAATTTCTTCAGTAAATCCAGGTTCACAAATTCCATTTTGAGACAGGTCGATCAACTGTGACCAATTTATTTTTGGTATTTTTTTAGCCTCTTTTTGGTTGGCTTCCCTCTCTTGAAAAAAAAATGAAAAATCAATATATTGAATTAGATTGAAAGTTCAACCTTGTCTTAATTTTTAATTTTTATCATGAAATTAGGATATTATTTTAAATTGAATCTATAAATCGATGAAATCATTTTAATCAATCTTATCTAAATTACTTACCGAATGGCTAAAATCCTTTTTATAGCTTCGTCCCTCACTTCCAGTTCATCTGATTTAAACATCGAATACAACATATGTTCTGGTAGGAGGCCAAAAGCATTATGCTGAATATTTTTGAATGCAACCTCCTGAATTTCAGGTGATAGCTCTTTGATTCTTTGCAGCATATTGAAAATATACAGTTGCTGGTTATGAAATTTATTGTCTCTTTTAATTTCAAACCATCTAACTGCATAAACTTTAACAATAAACTGGATTAAGTTGTGTAGTTTTGATATGTTTTCAGTGTAAATTCCACGAGTTCACAAACACATTAGTCTGGTAGCTAACGTCAACCATCTTGCCTGATTTAAAGGTCCAATTTTCCATGCAGCATATCTAGGGTGGACTTTCCCCCGTGAAATCCCTACTGCATATTCTAGAAGAAGTATCTGATCACTACTCAAATCATCTGTCTGTTTAATGCTAGAGTATTGGCTCTTCAGAGGACTAACTATCGGTTCAAATTTGATCTGGGGTAAATTATGATATTCATTTGTACACAATTTCCCAATTGGACCAATAAATGACGTTGGACTTCTTGTGCTGCCATCAATGTGCTTAAAAACCGCTCTGAATGGAAGCTCATTTTGATGTAGAGAGCAACAAATGATGTGCAATTTCTTTTTTAGTTGTTTCTCTAGAACTGAAACTAGCCCAGCTTCACAGCCAGTATTTGTATGGGTGTTATCGAGTAAAACAGCTTTTAGGGTATCAACACTGTCATACTCCTCCAAAACACTAAAAACCTCCTCTGCTAGAACAACACCAGTTGCTCCAGTAGTTGGGATAACTATGTGTGAGGTACTTTCCACTTTTACTACAACCCATCTCTTTTGTAAATGTCAAGTGGTGTTCTGTTCCCTTCATTTTCTTAAATTGTTTCTTTCCATCTACCTCCACAATTTCTTTGTATCAGAGAGTATTTTTATCCTGTCTTCCATCAACACCAATACAAATAATTTTTTCAGTTTTATCAATGTGTTTTTGATGGGCATTAGTTTTTGTTCTTTCTTTTGCACGGTCTATTTTAGATTTATCTAAAATTATGTTTTTGATGGGCATTAGTTTTTGTTCTTTCTTTTGCACGGTCTATTTTAGATTTATCTAAAATTATGTTTTTGATATCAACACTCAGGCTGAGAAGGCCCATAGCCTGTAAATGTAAAAGAAAGGCATTTGCAAGACTTGCTCCTAAGTTCGATGAAACATCACCCCTGATCAACTTCAGAGGAATTTTTAAAAGGCTGTAAACACTTGTGGGATATCTGCCAGGCTCACAATCCTCATCTATTTCCTCACTATTTAATGAATGGGAAATAATAATATCCTGATCATAAGATTTAGAGGCAATAGGAGAGGAATCAATTTGTTTTTGTCTTTTTCCTTCTACTACACTACTTTTAGGTTTCTGAATGGCAGCTTTATCCACAGGTCCAAGCTGGAAACTACCCCTGGGTCCTATTTTGGCCCTCTGGTCTTTTAGATACTCTCTGTCTTCCATTGGTACCTGAAATATTAGATGTAATTTATGTTGAATAAATACATCTAACCAACTGAAATCTCAAAATATTATATCACATAGAAAGAAAACTTTTCTAATTTATTTACATAAAATATCATTATAGAAATTCAATTGAATTAAAATGTTTATGATATTGGGATGATATTTGAATTCATTAAAAAAGAAAGAATAGAAAAATAACTTTACCTTATCTTTGAGAGGACAAATACAGACTATGTGCCTAGTCTGACAATTTTCTTTTTTGCATTTCACATTTTTGTCTTCACAACTTAAAATTGGCAATTGACAGGAACAAGAAGAAATGTCAAACAATGTATCCAGTTTTTTTACCATAATTTTCTTTTGCGCTGAAGAAATAGATTTTTTATTTATCTGATGCGCTTTTTCGAAACATGTCCTTATCAGTTTAATTATAATAGACCTTTCGCTTAACAGAGGCAAACGGGGATTAACCGCATTCCAAATATCAATTATATTTTTTGCCATTAATTTTAAAATATTGAAGTTTGTTAAATTTGAACAAGTATTTTTTAGAAAATAACTATATTGAATTATTTGTCTAAATGTTGGCGGTTCTGTCTTATTTAATGGAGAAGGTGGCCCTCCAAAATTTGTAGAAGAAGCACTACGAATTCGTTTTCCAACCATTTTTTTAGAAAATTATCTGAAAAAAAATGTATTTGTTGTTATAAAAAATATATTTTTATTATAAGAAATAGAACAAATTGAATTATAGGTTCAAGAGTGAAATTTAAAGAAATGGAAAATATAGAAAAAGATAAAATATGTACTTACTTACCATATAAATAAAGGCAAATCGCTTGGTAGCACGCAAAAAAAACTTGCGAATGAAAAATAATGTCTTCAAAAATAAAAAAAATAAAAATTATCTATCATAGGGAATAAAAAGCTGTTTATTTCTTTTTTCTAATAATTAAGTTTGTTAGAATAAAAAAGGAAAAGATTTAATTATTTTTGTGTTTTAAATCAGCTCAAATGAAATTCAAATGTAAACAACAAAACGTGTTGATACGGTAGTTTCCGCTTAAAACGAAGCCGAATTTGGTTAATAAACTTTCTTAAATTAAATATTTTTGCAGCATTTTCTTTTTTATTTACTTTTATTTCATCTACCAAGAATTGCATGCTATTGAATGAAATAAAATCTTTTATTAAGCCTATTTTTTACATGTTTTCAAAACTACGATTTAATCTGACCTACTTATTTTTCGGTAACTGAGCGAAATTTAAAAATTCGATTTTGTGTGTATTTAAATGCGATTGCTCAAACAATGGTAAAGTTTTATCGAAAAATATTTGGTACAATTATTCTTTATGTTAATTAGCAACTTTCTCCGTTTGAAACTAAGGTTGGTATGAAAATCGACCTACCCTAATGTACAATGCAGGAAAAGACCATACCACAGCAGATACTTTGTCCCTTGCAACTGGAACTTGTCGAGTTTGACAGGATATCCAACAGACTCATTTATCTGTTCAATCATTGGAAATATCTCGGCAAATGCTTAAAGGATAACAGATTGAAGCAAAATGCTAACTGGGTATGTAGCCAGTCATCAATTATTACAAAATTTGCCATTTCCCAGAAATAGCAAAGTGTGATCCGGAACTAAAAGAGTACTGGTTTGTTAATCAGGACCTAATAGGACATATACCAGAGATGACTTGTAATCCTTACCGAATTTTTAAAAGATTAAATCGACTATATGAGGGAAATCAAGGTATTGTCAAATGTTGAGCATGAGCTCGTGAAAGTATTTGGTGACTTGACCTCTCAAAACAGATCGCAGACAAATTACAAACATTTGCTTTGTAGTCTTTCCATACTTTATATATTGTTATAACTTGTATTGCAGTTGTTGGGCTTCGGTTTCAAACATATGAAGTTGTTGATAAAACTTGTACCCAAAATTTCTAAGGCAGTTTCGAATCTGACAACATTGCTTTCCACCAATGTCCGATTCATTCTTTCAGCTACTCCATTTTGCTCTGGGGTTTTGGGAAAAGTGCATTCATGGTGTATGTCAGAAAAGTTCCAGGACTGGTGTCACAAAAACGTATTTCAAATTCAAACTATAAACTACAAGTTATCCCCTTCAAAGTAATCCCCTCAAGTCTAATGCACTTTTCCACCCTTCTTTGCCACGCTTGTATGCACTCCTTGAAGGATTCTTCCGGGATTCTCCTTAGCTCTGTTGTCTCGGCCTTTTTGATGTCGTTCACATCCTCAAAACGGGTTCCCTTGATGACCCCCTTGGGTTTTGGGAAGAGGAAAAAATCACATGGAGCCAGGTGTTGCTCCAGCACAGTGATGTTCTTCTGGGTCAGGAACTCTCGGATACTCAGAGCAGTGTGGGCAGGTGCGTTGTCAAGGAGAAGCACCCACGAGTTGTCCTGTCACGTCTCTCGCCTCTTCTCGCGTACTGAACGAAGAAAAAGCAACACATGCTGGTTGATCGTCTGGCCCTGTGGCAAGAACTACCGTGGACGATGCCACTCACATCGAAGAATGCGAACTTTTTTGGAACTTTTCTGACATACCTCGTACCTTTCTTTCTTAGATAATCTTCAAACTCTCTTGAAATGTATTCCCTAGCATTGTCAGTCCGTAGTATTTCAATTTTCTGACCACTAGAATTCTCCGCCATGGTTTTTCATTCCATGAACTTCTTAAACACTTCTCCCTTGTTTTTAAGTATGTGTATCCATATAAATCTTGATTTGTCATCATTAAATGTGACAAAGTATTCGGCCCCACTAAGTAATTTTGCCTCTCTCTCCACAAACATACACAATTTCGAGTATGTGTGTGGCTCGCCTTCCACCAGATTTTGGAAACAAGTAACGATGTTTTGAATTCCAACATGGTTCACAAACGTTGATGTCATTTGTTATATTATAGACAAGGTCAGTTACTATCTGATTTCTTGATTCTGTGAATTCTTTGCTCCAAGATGACCAACACGTCGATGCTTAAGGTGAGTCCAAGTTAATACAGATTCAGGATTGCACTGGCACAAAAAAAAACTAATATACGCCTAGGAAACGGAGAAACCAGCTTCCCTTAAGTGGCTACCCCACAGGAAACAATCAACTTACCACGCCCACTGTTCGATACGAATTTATGCACAGCAGCAAGGATGATTCAACAGACCCTTCTACCAACCAAACAAACATCCCATTAGTGAGTTCAGGGAGTCCTAATCAAGGAAGTGGCCAACAAAGTCTCTCATTGTAAAGGATTTTGCAACCGAAAAAGAGATGTAGTCATTTATCTATTATTTATTTATTTTGATGTTATGAGCTAGTCTTACAAATTAATTACATTTGGATGGTGAATTCGAGCCTTACTAGATGTCTTATACTTGGGTCTTGTGCTCAGCTGAAATTAAACAACCTAAGGGTGGTTGTTGGCTTGCTGTAAATCCAAACAGCCAAACGATACCTCGCAAGTATTTATTTATGAACTGGTTACGGCATGAATGATATCTCAGACCTGGAACAGACATAAAAAAAAAAAATTTGATTTTACACTAAGAAAGGACAATATTTTTCATTTTGCTTTGTTATTGTTATCAACTTGCTTTAAAGATTATATTCAAATATTTTTCCCTCTTGAAGCCACACCCTGAAGTTCTGCAGCGATTTCATGACAAATAATGTTATGATTAGGCGTTAGTCGACTCATTGTGTTAGTAAAAATGAGAACACAGCACGTATTTTAGGAGGTAATATTCAATCGTGCTTACACGTTCGTTTATTGCACTGAACTAAATATACAAGAAAATTGCGCGCCAATTTTAGTGGCCCCTACAACATATCGTGAAGTAATTTACTATCTAGTTCTGGATACGCGACTTACAGGCAGCAGTCCCATATGCCCAAGGGACTATTTTAGTTGGTAAAAATCAACAAATAAAATCATTTAGTTGGTAAGTTGTCTGTGGTTTACGTTCAAAGACTAAAGCCTTCAGGTAATCCTTAGAGGAAGTAATCGATTTTGCGAGCGAACTGACAACGGGATGACCCCACGTACTTAACGCTTACGCAGCGGCAATTTTAAATCCAGGAGATCATTCTGCAGAACCTTGTATATATTTATACAAATAAATAAAATACAAATAAGAAACTACCGCATTAACATATATCTTTTTTTTTCTTTTCCGTTTATTTATTTTTAGTTCTGTCTTGGTCAACAGTATTATACTTGATACTTTCTTGGGTAATCCTTAACTTGTTCCTCGTAAATTCCTACCATAAAATAAACTGAACCCTCATTTTATGTCCGTGTTTTTGGAATAAATGTTTTATTTTTCTTGCACCCGTTATTTTACAATACTAAATATATTTTCTTTATTTTGATATTTACTTCAATGTGTATATTCTAAAAGTTTTTATTTTGAGAGAATGGTTAGGGGGCTCGTTTTACAATGTAGGCATAAATTGGATCCTCCTTTTATGACCGTAATTTTGTTTTTTCGTCGACGATTATTAAAATCTGACGTTTTTATTTTAGAGTACCAAAGCCCCCCAAAAAAAAAAAAAAAAAAAAAAAAAAAAGAAATAACAACAAAAGGTAATCTTCAACTTTTACTCGTAAATTCCTACCATAAAATTAGGCTTAGGCATTTAGTCAAGCCTAATTTTATGGTAGGAATTTACGAGTAAAAAGTTGAAGTGTAAAACAAAATTACGGTCATAAAAGGAGGATCCAATTTATGCCTAAATTGTAAAACGAACCCCCACTTTAAAACTAACCATTCTCACAAAATAAAAACTTTTTAGAATATACACATTGAAGTGAATATTTAAAAAAATAAAGAAAATATATTTAGTATTGTAAAATAACGGGTGCAAGAAAAATAAAACATTTATTGCAAAAACACGGACATAAAATGAGGGTTCAGTTTATTTTATGGTAGGAATTTACGAGGAACAAGTTGAAGATTACCCTTTCTTGATCCATGATGTATGGTAGGTTCTCTTAGTGTCGTTTATAGGTGTATTTTATTTACTTAAATTGGACATCCATTACATTCAGACATAGTTTGGGAGACTAAGATGCTCCATAGATAGACACCCAAGTTATGTTATTTAACAGTGAATTCAAGAAACCACACATAATCTTTAATGCATTACAGTAGGTAATGTCGTAAATATTTTTCCATTTTCGGAGAAATACCGACGATTGAACTTAAATGACGTCGTCAATAAAAAGGGTAGGGAAAAAATGAAGCTACGAACGGTCTTGCTTGATAGAGAAAAAGAACTTTATTACAAATATCTCCACAAAGGAGGCAAAAATGAAATTTATACAATTCAAATTAAAAAATTGCATAGAATTCCCCATGCACGACGTCCGCTATAAATAGACAATTTAGGCACCGGGTAACAAAAATACAACAAAATGAACAAAATGGGAAGAAAAAACAGGAAGAAAACATTTACTGTTAGAAAGGGTTTAAACAACAAAAGAACCCTTCAAAAATATACACTCTCTCGCAGGAGAGGTCAAAAATAGATAAACAGAAAGATGAAAGTTATTTCAATATCTCTTGTTCCTTTTAGCCAAAGAACAAGGCTCTTGAGGATGAAAATAACTATCACGCCTCTGGTTTTATGTCTGAGCCTATTGCCAGGTGGTCGAGACACAATCTAATCGCGTGTAGTTTAAACTCTCCCACAAGGAAACACAAATAACCGTGGGTATAATAAAGATGTGTTTATTCAGTAGGAAAAGGTAAGAAGCTGAAATAAGTAAAGAAACAAGTAACAGACAAGGCAAATCAAGGTTACAAAAGGCAAGGTAATTATAAGAATTACAGGGAACGGATAAGGGACACAAGGTAAATGGACAGATAGTGTAGCAGTGACAAAAACATCAGTAATGGTAGTAGCAGCACAAGGCCCGGAGACCCAGGGGAGAGGAGGAGATTGCAGACGAGAGAGGGAGGAGGAGGAGGAGGAGGAGGAGGCAATAAGCAGTAAACTCAAAGGTCCAACAATATGGACGAAGGCACGCTTCACTCAGAATAGTGCTATTTAAAAACATGAGTGAGAGGAGATAATTCTTACAGGGAGAAGGAAAACGGTGCTGAGGGGAGTACGTTAAAGCAGGGTATTTCTACAGAAAGCTCTAAGTAATGGCCTAGGTCAGACAGACATATTTGGGCGTGAGGCGGGTGAAAGTAGCGCGTATTTCTCAGAATAAAGCTATTTCAACATGGGTCAGTGAATTCGAGCGTAACTTATTAAGAGAAAAGTAACAGTAAGTGGGAGAATAATAATAATACAAAAAGACTGGTCTCACATGGAATACAGAGAGAAAGGTATCTAAGAGAAAATAATACGAAATGACAAGGTCTTACATGGGAACTTTGATAAATATAAAATAGTAGAAAATAGCAGTAAACAATGGCTAAGTAATTAAGGGAGAGAAGATAATGAAATCTTTCTTACCGGGTGCCTAATATAATCTTCTGAGATGGATAGAGGTCGACGCACACGTCTTGTCATGCCGAGAATAAGTGGAAAAAGGAGACTTGAAGTTCCCGCTGACTAATAATCGGAAATGACCAGTCGAAGGCAAAAATATACCCTATTTACGAAAATATCAGAGATGATCTAAGGGGCATAACCCTTACTGCAGAATCGTAAATACTAGCCAAGACAATAACTAACCGAAAGTTAAACCTTCTTTCGGTATTCTCGTTTTTTATCGCCAAAAAACAAGGCTCTTGAGGTTGAAAATAACGGCAGGTCACTATGCGCTGGTATCCTTTTTTTTTTCACGCGTTGTTGTCCGCTTTCGTCTAACAGATGGACACTCACTTCGTCGTCTGAAGTATAAGTGAAAAGGAACAGCGACCTTTTTCGTCAAAGGAAATGAAGGACCTCGTTTCCAAGGGAAAATTGCTGGCTTCCGAAAGCTAAAAGCCACCCTTCTCAACCAAGGTTTTCTCGGGAATCAACCAATGTCTATATTGTAGCTGCTTAGGGGTTTATCAGTCAGCGCTAAGAATGGACACACTGCAGGTTGCTTGCCAGTATCGAAAACGCGTCGTCACGCCTCGCTTCCCATTTCCAAAGAGGCAGATTTTAGGGACACGTGACCGATTCCATCATCCGGGAGCTAGCCACAGGAGCCATTTTTTCCATTTGTTTTCGTAGAAAAATACGAAACAAGACATACTGAAAGGCGAACAAAAAATGGGCATTCAAAATGCCATATAACATTTCTTTTGGATAAAAAATTTCCAACAGTAAGGCTAAAATTTTCCCCTCCCAATGAATTAAAATTCAACAAAACTCGGAAGACAAGCGATTAAAAAATCACATAAAAATTATTTGTTTTACTGTATTTAAAATAGAAGTGTATAAATTAAATGTCGCATTTTTGCCGTTCTCTGTTGAAGATATGATTTTTTAACGTGATTTATTTCATTGTTATAATTAAGAAATTCACCGAAAATTAAAAAAAAAAAGTTAAGGCTCTGTTAAGGGGAAAAAAAGTTAAGATAAGTGACTAATTACGATTTTCTTTTCTTTTATAAAAGTTTAAAGAAAGGGGGGGTCCTGTCGTATCGAAGTTTTGACCATACCTCGAATTACAGTTATGTCACGCTTCCGGTTTCATTGAAATGCTTTGATAGGCCTCCCCTCCCCCAGGCAGCCCTTCCCTGTCGTCTAAAAGTACAAGGGTCAGGTCCGTTGCCTGAGGCGCCTCCCAAATGTTGGGGGCGGATACCGACAATTCTTAGCAACCATGTATTTGTGCACCTCCACCTAAAACCGTGACCTTTTCTCACATTTTGCCCGTAACGGAGAAGCTAGAAAAATAGAAAAGTCACACCAGAACACACAAGTTAAGCAGTGATGAGTCTGTTAAACTATTTAATGTACACTCTGTATATAATCTGAGTGTCAAGCCAAAGGTTAATAAATTTTACTGGCTCTTCGCGTAGTATAATGACGAGCTAGGCTCCATTCTCACTGTGCTCAATACTTCTGGCTCTATTAAGCTTAGTAAATGACAACCTCGTTTCATTTTACCTTTTGTTCAATGTTCAACAATATTGTCATTCTTTTTCATTATACATATATATGGGAATTTAAAACAAACGCAAAACAACGAATTATCTTAAATTTCGCGCACCTATTTCTGTTTTGTTTTAATTTTCATTGACATTCCTGTCATCCACTTCAATACAACATCCGTAAGCTGAAATAGTATATTTTTCTTTCATGTCAATTTGAAGGCGTTGTCAGTGTTTTAAATGAGTAGGACGCTCACTTGTTTTATTTATTTATTTATTTTTGTCTAAGATATATAGGTCAGTTTAGCAATGGTCGTCATACCACCTACAATAATAGGGATAATCCAAAACTTGATATACGGGTTCTTTCCCTTCTTATAGATATTACTATTGGCTGATAGGCCACAGTGGTGAATGCCTTAAAATTTTTAAATAGCTAAATTTGTCAGTGACGGGAATCGCCGCTGCACTCGTTTGTTTAACCACTCCTCTTTCCTTTTTCTAGGAGGAAAGCTCGTTTGTTGCTAGCAGGGAAACTACTTTTTTTTTTTTACAGCCACATTGCGGTAAATGGTGAGTTCTACTTAAAACTTTTTAGCACTCTTTTCTATTTATTACCACTTATTTTCTCCATTGTTTATGACGTAAACATTGGAGAAAATACGTCTTAACTGTAACAAAGTAAAAGAAAAAAAAACTTTCTCTGACAAAATTTCTCTAAAGAATAATTTCAATTTAAAGTTTGCGGCGACTTTATCAATCATTACAAATGCTACTACTGCTACTACAAATTCTTGCTGATTTTTGTTTTTGTTAATCTTTTCGAACGTATGAAAGATTTTGAATATCTTTTAAGTAGTTTGTACTATGTATTGTACTCGTGTTAAGAAAAAAATCAAAGTTTGCAAAATCTAATGTTTGATTCATAGGGAAACTAAGGCTAAACTTGCAAATCGGTAAAAAAAAAAAAAAATAGAACCCAATTCATTTATTTATTTTCCCATTAAACTAATCCTAAACCCTCTAGTTAAAATCAAGTTTTATTACAAAATTTGTGGGTTCTGTTTTTTTTTTCTGGGCCACTCTAATTTTCCGATCGATTTGCAAGTTTAGCCGAAACTAATGGCTAATTTTGGACATTTTAATAAATTAAATTAATTAAAAGGCTTAAAATTTAAACTGATATTCTTTTAATTTACACTCTAAATTTAAACCAGTAAAAGAAACTCCACGTCAATAGTGACTGATTTTTAAATACATTTCTTATTCATGCCTTTCCTTACTATGAAAGAATAAACAAACGTAAATCACAATACTTAGAGAAATGAAATGTAAATTCTTCGGAATTCTCGGTTTGAAGTGATACCCACATATGTTGTAATAATGAACATGTTTTTTGTCGGGTAGACTGGTTAACATGGACCTAAACAAAAAAAACAGGTGTTGGTCCTACTATCTGGTAGATTCCAAGACTTCACTTTTCTTGCTAGACCATTCATCTAAAATGTAGATAAACAAATGCTGATATATTTAGCACTAATTACAGAAATGTTTAATGAACAGTTTGTAATAGGGGCCTACACTAGCCTGTTGAGCCTATTATCTGCTTTGTACAGGCTTTTTAGTTTGCATTTGACACTTCACTTACAAATTCTAAAGGTACACAACTCGCATTTTTTAATACAGGTTTTTATTGTTATGATACATACATTTAAAAAAATTTTCAATAGTAAATATTTGAAAATGACAGTTTTGTTTGGACTGCAGACCGTCTCTTTCAATGTTTGCCCCCCACCCCCTGTTTTACCATAAAGTAACAAACTTAGTTTCCTTAATTGTTAAGTGCCATTCTCTGTAAATCATGAGGGTATCTTGAACTTGGCACTATAATCTCGTTTAACAATGACACGTTAAAGCACCGAACTCTTAAAACAATGCCACAATCGGAAACTAATTAGTATTGTAATTATTACACGCTCTTCACTTAAAACCCTCAGTTCCAAACAGCATGCTATCAAGTAATTACACGGACAGAAGTAAATTCGTTCGAATTTATTGGACACCATATTGTACAAAAAGAAATAATTCATTAGGGGTATGTATTACTATTTTGTAATTTTTATGCCATAATTATTTTCACAATTCTGTATTGTGCGCTACGATTAAAAATCTTAATAGAACGATGCTTATCGAAGATCCCAAATCTATTATATATTCAGCCTATATTTCTTTACTTTTATAAGAAATTCTCTTGATTATCTTTAGAAAATAATATTTCCATTATTTTGAAGTTTTTAATGATCGTGATGTACCAGCTGAGGCCAAACCTGGGATAATGCCCGACTCACCCTCCCAGCTACTTAAATCTTCCAGTGATTGCTGAGGGTGCAGCACTAGTGACACTATTATATACCAGAATAACACCGGTCTGGGAATATTTTACAAGACATGGCAAATTGACCCCATCATTAAGTTGTTTTTGAGCGTAACTCACTCTGGATATTATTTCCAGAACAGTTGGCATAGAAAACCATAAGATAAATTCCCGGTGAGACTCGAACTCTCTTCCCTTTTTTGTTTTTCATTTTCTGGGTAACCTGGTTTTCTGTACCAGCTCTTTTACCATTTTGGTGTCATCAAATACTTAAAATTTGTCGGTACAAATGAACGAGCCACGTTAAGTTGCGATAAAAAAAAAAAAAACACCTAAAAATTAGATAAAGAATAGTCAAAATTAGATTAATCTATTAAACAAAATTTGTTCATAATTATAAACTTAAATTTATTTTCAATGTAGAGTACTTTTTTTTTCTTTCTCCCAATTTACCTGACAAGCACCAAAAAGTGTTAGTTTTTTGTCGCGCTTTTTTTCTTATATTTTCTTATTTGTAATTCTAATATTTTTTTTTCTTTTCCGTGTTTAAATTTTGAGGTTTTATATCAGCAACTATTGACTTTGCCTATACCTGACAGTAATTCGAAAGTAGGTATTTACCGCTCATCTCATTTATGAAGGTGTGACTCTAGGAAATTTTTATGTGGGCCCACCCACGAGCCGAGATTGATGGGTGGTAGATGCAAAAAAATGCGTTGATCCTGTCGACATTCCTCCCGAACCTAGCCCTGCCCCCTTAAATCAAAGGGACAGGTATTGCCTAGTGGGTATAGCCCCCGAGATCGACGCAGTTAATTAGTTTATCGGTCCAGTGGCCGAAGCTCACTGGACCCCCGGTTGGCATCAACATTACACCACAAGGTGCCCACTCCTATTCTCTTACTTAACATTACTGATTAAATAAATATATTTCAGTTAGTCACAATGATTGGGCGTAGTCCATTTACTTTTTCTTCAGTTGTGCAAAACTTAGTACAACAGAACATCCGTCTTAACATTAGTTGTAAACGAAAAGTTATCTTTGTAAAGTCATCTAATTGGTTTTCAAAATTAACACTTTTTTTAAGCTGGGCAGGAACATAACATTTTTTTAATAGCTGGGCAGGAACATAACATTTTCTTTTCACTTTTAAATTTGTTTTTAAACAATTCTTTTGAGGTTTTTATAATTAAAAAAAAAATAATAGAGTATTCTATAGGGACCACCAATCAGTTTAGGCCATCTTGAATAAAACGGAAATAAATATTTCCGAACTTTGTTTATCAAAAATCTTGTAAAAAAAAAACAAAGATCGTATAGGGTTGTTACAAAGAAAAATAGTTAATTCAAAGATCAAATTATCCAATTGGGAAAAATTACATCGTTATCTTAAAAAAAATAAACAAACCTATCCATATTACATGCGAAAGGGTAATTTTCAGGCCACAATTTAGACAGAAAGAAATACATATTATTACCCTCTTACGGTTATGCATCTAAGTACGGATGGGTGTAACGGACAAACTTTTTTAGCCAAATGTTTTCTATTAAAATGAATAAAATCTTTAAAAACTTTATTACAATTTACTATTAAAATGAATAAAAACTTTAAAAAAATTTAATTTTAAAATTATGATTGAAAACATTGTTTTTCAATCATAATTTTCATTATTTCCATAAGCTGAAAAATTTTTTAAAAAATCATCAGCAGTTTATTTAATGTTTTTTCTTTCGAATGGAAAAAAAATTTTTCAAGAAAATATTAATTTTTCTGCAAGTTTCATAGTGTTAAATATAGGGGGGTGGGTAAATTTCACAGGGTCAAATTGGTAGTACCTACCTTTTACAATCTTTTTTTTTATAAAACCATTATTTTAATTCGCTACTTTTCAGCAATTTAGTTCTGAAGAAACCTGTAGACACCCAACTCCTTTACAACAGATCTATGAAGAGGTCAGTCATTGTAACCGAAGGCAACTACAATACATTGATATTTAGTAGGTAAATGTAGGGGTTACAGAAAATAATTTACCAAAAATCAGGGAATTATCGGATTTTACAGAAATTTTCAGTGTTGATTTATCAATGAATGAACTTTATAATGCATTATTTATTTTATTTCAAAATTTTCTGATTTTTTTCAGCTCACTTAATTTTTACCCCCCCCCCCCCTATTTTGGAGGCGTAAAATCTCGGCGAGTTGGTCAGCATTTGATACTAATTACAGTAGAAATAAAAAAATAAGACCGAAGTTGTGAATAGAAGAAAAAAATTTTAAGGGGTATGTTATTTGAGAAAATAAGTACCGAAAATCTGAAAAAATGTAAAAAAAAAAAAAAAAAAAACATTTTTGGGAGATTTCTTTTTTACTCATTTCGATAATTATCTAATTGGCTATTATCTTAAAGAAAAATTATACATCGATATTTTTTAATTAAAGGGGGGGGCTAATACTTTGTTTGACTAAAATAAGGTTTGCATTAAATAGATATTTGTTTCTAGAATCTAAAATATAACATTTTAAACTTAACAGAATATTTTTTATTTTAAATGAATTTTATATATTAATTTTTCATAGCAAAAATACTTAGTTTTGAAATAAAATAACTGATTATAACATTATAATCTTCATTAATTGATAAATCAATGCTGAAAATTTCATTAAAATCGAATAATTCCTTGATTTTTGGTAATTTTTTTTGCAATCGCGAATGTTACATTAAATTTGTAAACGAGCCATTTATACCATTTATAAAGAGCATTAATGGCCGAACGCGATCGAAATTGACCAAAAAATCGTTTTAAATGTATTAAAAATAAATTGCATATGTAATGATATTTTTCTTTTTTTAAAACGAATTAAAATTTTTAAAACGAATTAAAATTAATCAAATCTATTATTTAAGGTCAAACTTTCGTCTAAAACGATAAGTAGTAACTTATCGTTTTAGACGAAAGTTTGACCTTAAATAATAGATTTGATTAATTTTAATTCGTTTTAAAAATATATATATATAGCAGGGAATTTTGGGTATATCTATATTTAGTAAACCTTTCTATTTACGACACAAAGCCAAGTAGAGGTAAGAATTGGCGCAATACAATCTCCCAAGTTGTCTGTTTTGAGAATTATTTTTCGAAAAGTAGTCAGCTGGAAAACCCTAGGCATGGCTTCCCGTTAATTTGTGATAAATATGAAGCAAGTGAGTTTTGAAAATAAAAATAAAATGTAGACAGCGAGGAATTTAGAAATATTCAAATATTCTTTCTAAATCAATAGAAACAAATGGAACTGAAAAGTATGTGTACGATTGTCGGCCCCCATTCCACACTGTGTTTCTGACTGAAAATGTAAAATGTTATAATCTGGTTAATGATATAGCTGCTAGGCAATAGCGATGTAGAAATAGGAATTCCCTGGTCGGAATTCTAGCCACTTAGGTACATGTATTCCCAGGAAGCTGTACGGAATGTGCTTGACCATGGCTCAAATGTAAGGGCACGTTTGATTGGTTGTATTGTTGCTAGGCAATAGCGATGTAGAAATAAGGATTGCTGCGGATGGTCTTAAAATAAATCACGGTTGTTCTTTAATCAGTTAACATACATAAGAGAACTTTCCACATTTGTTTACATGTTCGATGAATTGGCAGAAAAGAATCTACACAATTACAATGTTCATCCGGGCTCCTTACTCTGACTTGCCCGTTCAGCACGTGCGACATTAATCAGCAAGCATCAATCCTTCACATCCGGGCCACTCTGGACAGTTTAGTAATTCACCTGCATCAGGCCACGACTCACGATCAGGAGGCTGTGAGTTCAATCTCCCCACTCGCCTCTGATCTCATTCTGCATGCCAAACACAGTCGTGCACGCTTCGAACCACTACGTTCGTGGTTTCTCTCCCCCCCCCCTGATTTCATGATCACATATACTACAGTGCGGAGCAGGTCTCTTTAGTCTGCTACTTCGTCTAAGCGGGCAACCCGGCAATGAATGCACATATCAAACCCCGCTCTGTCATACCTCCGAATTGAACCGCAAGCTTGCGCAGCTCTGCCAAGAAAACATCGACCGTTTCTCCCGGGCGCAAGTGGCGTGCCGCAAACTGCTTGTAAACTGTCACAGAGTTGTGGGCAAATGCTGTGTATATGGCTTCTTTTATACAAGCAAAATCGGTCCTCTTTTCATCGCTCAGTTGCTGGTAAACAGCAAATGCGCCGCCTGAGAGGCGCATCGGAACCACACACTCGATTCTCTTCATGCCGCTCAGCTGACACTAATTCCGCCTTCTCTACCCATTCAACTACCGATTGTCCAGAATCGGTCCCGTCAAAGAGGGGTATCAACTTGGGGTCGAAGGCCATAATGCCAAAATAGCTTCTAATAAGAATGTTCTCGAGGGGGGGGGTGCAGTTAGTCCGACGCTTTTACTCTCCCAACTGAGCAAGTGTTCAGTCTGAAAAATTCTCTCCCAGCAATGCTGCACTCTTCTCACCAACACTATCAAACTACCTTTTCTCTCGTCCACTCGTCGCAACAGCCAAAATGCTACTGCAAGCTTTTCTCCCAGGTTTGTGAGGGCTGGTCATTAAATACACAATTACAGTGTTCATCCGGGCTCCTTACTCTGACCTGCACGTTCAGCACGTGTGACATTAATCAGCAAGCATCAATCCTTCACACTCGGGCCACTCTGGACAGTTTAGTAATTCACCTGCATCAGGCCACGACTCACGATTAGGAGGCTGTGAGTTCAATCTCCCCACTCGCCTCTGATCTCATTCTGCATGCCAAACACAGTCGTGCACGCTTCGAACCACTACGTTCGTGGTTTCTCTCGCCACAGAATTCTAGCCACTTAGGTACATGTATTCCCATGAAGCTGCACGGATAGCGTCGGAATGTGCTTGACCATGGCTCAAATGTAAGGGCACGTTTGATTGGTTGTATTGTTGCTAGGAAATAGCGATGTAGAAATAAGGATTGCTGCGGCTGGTCTTAAAATAAATCACGGTTGTTCTTTAATCAGTTAACATACATAAGAGAACTTTCCACATTTGTTTACATGTTCGATGAATTGGCAGAAAAAAATCTGGTTAATTGGGCCTAATTTTCTCGACAGTTTATTACGCTTTAGCCATTTTACCGTCGGACATTCCTAATCTATTTTGTTTTAAAGGTTAAAAGGAATGGATTTCCTCTTCACCTTCAGTGAAATGGGTGTACTTAATTAGATCCATTCTAGGGTCATGATTTTAAACCCCCCCACAATTAATGATTTATACCCCAAGTATGCTATTAGGTAGGTGCAAAAGTTCAGTGACTTTTTTTTATCGTTAGAAACTTTTGCATACTAAGTTTAGTCTATGAACTTTTGCACATACCTAACAGCATACTTGGAATTATATATATATATATCCCAACTCGAACTTGCAGACTGGATACACATAAGTCCCGCAAATAACCAATTTACACCTCTTTTCTCTTTATATGAAATTCATTATGTTCTGTCTTTTCTTTTCGAATCAGTTTGCAAACTAGAAAACTGCGAAATTTACCGCTTGAGAGCAGTATATTATGTTGTCTTAGGAATGGGTGTTAGGTTGACTAGAATTGAATTAATGAACCTTTTTAAATAGTCAAAGATGGAAAAATTGATTTATATAAAGGGTGCTAAGGCTCTGATAGACTCTAGCTAAGGAGAATTGTAAAAGAATAATAAATGCTATGCTAGTCATAGCCGATAATGAAAATATGACGGTGTATCTCTTCAATGCCAATGAACCAAATATAAAAGAATGGTTGATGGAAATAGGAAATTTTGGAGACAAAGTTTGACAGCAAAGAAAGTGGCCTAGAATAGGACGAAATATAAGAATGAGTTTATGCTATAACGATCATCAGAAAATGCATGGTATGCTGAATGCCAAGGTGCAAATTAACGTTGGAGGTAAATCATCAGTTAAAGAAAAAAATCAATGAACGTAGAAGATTTAGAACTGTGTATTCAAGACTAGAGATTACAATGGAATCAACATGCGAAAATGTTAATATTTGAATTTTAAAATGTTCTTATTCAATAGTGTATATATATATATATATATATATATATATATATATTACACTCACACACTAGCAAAAGTACCCGGTCCATGACCAGACTAAAAAAAATAAGAACACCAAAGAGTGTGTGAGGAGAAAACAGGAAGGGAGAAAATAAGAGGAACATGATTTATCAAATTTAAAAAAAATCGCTGAGAATTTGTATCGTAGAAGGTCTTTTTATTTTATGATTTTTAAAGATTTAACGATAAGCAAAGAATTAGTGTATTATGATATTCGTTTATTTTAAGAATAGTCTCTTTTTGTTTACATTTTTTTAAACAATTAAATTTTTTTAAGCGAGAAATGAAATGTATTCGTTTAATTCCTTTTTTTTTACCATATTAAAATGTAACAATAAAATGCTAAGAATTAAATACTTACAATTGTTCGTATTACAATTTCTTTTCTTTTTTCCCTTTTTTTTCTTTCTAAAACTCTTTTGTACATACGAAAAAATTAAATACTGATTTTAAAAATGGATATATTTTATTCTAAAATGAAAGTATTAATAATAAAAAAAAAAGTTATTATTAATCGTTGAATTAAATGTTTTCGTTTATTATTGTTATTTACTTCGCTGTAAGAAAATAATTCAATCGATAAAATCACATACAAATTAGATATTTAGAAAGATTATCTTATTTTCTTTCTAACCAAATAAATATTTCTAAGATTAGACCGGTTATACGTGATAAATTCCGAGCTGAAACGATTAGGGCACAAATTTGTCAACTTTAAATTACCAGCAGCGGCGCCATTTTAAATCACTGCTGAATATAGGCAGCAGCCAGCGAAATTTTTCAATATTAGCAGCAGCAGCTAAGCCACGATTATCGCAAAACGTTTGATTTTGGTTTAATTAATTATATCCCTTAATCAGTGAAAATCAACCAAATTTGGTGTGTTTCTTAGTTATAGTAACATTACAAGCATTTAGCTGAAAAACGCTGACATTTTCAAATTTGCGACCTTAATCAGTTCAATTTGCAATTTTTCGAGTATTTCTTAACCAATCTTAAAAAGATTTATATGGTTGGAAAGAGAATAGAGTAATCTTTCTAAATATGTAACTTTTATCGATTTTCATCAATTTAATTATTTTTTACAGAGTTAAAACCGTATTTTCGGTCGAACAGCTGAAAACAAAAATATGACTTTTTTTTTTTTAGGATAAATTTTACACGCTGTTTTGTTTTTCAAAATCAAAGTAGATAATCTTTATCAATATTCTTGAAATTTTGCATTCAAATAGAAGACACCTGGAAGTACAAACGGTTTCTTTTGTTTTGTTTCTAGGATCCGTGGAAACGAAAACATGAGAGGGCAAAGTTGAAGGTTATTTGTTTAAAAAATATGAAAGACGCAAAAAAGACACTTTGTCTGTAAAATTAGAGACTTTCAAAATTATTTTCCTATAAAATTTGTGAAATTTAAAGATTGCTAAGTGCTTCGGCATTTGATCCGAAAGTTTTGATTTTGAAGAAAAACCTCGAATTTACGTGACTTTCGGTTGTAAAAAACACCCTGTCAACTGACGTCACAAATCGGACCTTATTAATTTAAAATCACAATTTCTCGTATATTTATTGTTCAATTTTTAAAATATTCATATGGTTGAAAATAAAATAAAACAATCTCTCTAAATATGTAATGTGTATGTGTTTTTATTAATTGAATATTTTTTTTACAGCGAGTTAAAAACGTATTTTGCTTAAAAACACCGAAAATGCGTGATAGGAATTTTTTTCCGAGAATACATTTTACACTCTAAATTTCTTTGGAAAATCTAAGTGGCTAATCTTTATCAATATTCTTGAAATTTTGCATTCAATTAAAAGAAACCTGGAAGTACAAAAGGAAGCTTTTTTTTGTTGTTGTTTCTAGTACCCGTGGAAGTAAAATTACAATAGTGCAAACTCCAAGACTTTGTTCAAAATGAGGATGATTAGCGAAAAAGACACACTGTGTGTAGAATTAGAAAGTTTTAGAATTATTTTGAAGAAAAACACTCAAATTTATTTGTCCGACAGGCGTACGACGTACGCCTGTCTCCTCGGCTAGGCATTGTTTATGTACACAATAAAGTTTAAATTCATCGCTTATTTCTCGTCGAATTTTTAAAATATTCATACCGTTGAAAAGAAAATAAGAATCTTTCTAAATATTTAACTTTTATGTGTTTTTAATTATTTTTTTACGTCCGTTTCAATTTTGGAAAAAAACAACTTGAAATTACGAGATATGTAAACAAAAGCACATACTAACGGGGTTTGTGTGAAAACATGTAAATAGATAATCTATTTCTTTTATGTAATTCAACATAAGCATTTAGAAATGTATTTTTAAATTCAAAGTGATGTTACATATTTAAATTAATATTATATATGTTTATACATATATTTACGTTTGAAAAATCAACCTGTGCAAAATTCGTAAACGTACAATGTACTTTTCAATCGTGCATCGTACGTTTCAAAACAAACTAAGACACAGGAAAAACAGAACCCACAAATTTTGTAAGAAAACTATTAATTTTAACTAGGGTTAGTTTAATGGGAAAATAAATAATTTGGGTTCTGCTTTTTTTTTTTTTTCTGTGTCACCCTGTAATATAATGGGATTTTGATGAGAATTTAGCCGTAATATCATGGGATTTTGAGTATGATTTGCAAGTTTTACCCAATATTTATTTAATATTAATTTTTGGCATGGGAATTTTAAGATTCACACGTAAAAAAATTGATAATTATCGTATTTTATGGAAATTTCCGCAACAACGAAATTACTATTTTTTTCTGAGCTATGTTTTAAAGTCAGTAATCCTTAACTTTTTCCTTGTAAATTCCTACCATAAAATAAACTGAACACTCATTTTATGTCTGTTTTTGCAATAAATGTTTTATTTTTCTTCAAAGTGATGTTATTTATTTGAATTAATACTATACATGTATATATATGCACTATTATAATGGAAATGTTGAATAATTGGGTGTTAAACTTTTTAAAAAAATCGCTGCTATCTGTATCTTTTATTCTCTAAATAATGGGTTAAAGCATAGAGATACATACAATTTGAGTGCATAATCCGAAAGAACATACAATTTGGTATTCTTATGTAAAATTGTATCAAAATTGCTCCAAAAATAAAGAAACGGTGAAAAAATCACTGAATTTCCTTTTTTTTTTTTATGGTCCATGATTTGACATATTTTTGAAACAAAATCATGTCCACATTTGTACCCCCAATTTTGGGGCTTTAAATTCTCATAACTTTTGAATCACTGGGGATATTTGCATAATTCAAACAGTTCTGAACTCCATTTACACAGCTCTATATAACTAATGTGATTAAACAACAATAACCTCAAATAAAAAAAAAACAACTGGACTTGTCAGAATGGAATTGAAAGTGTCGAGCATCGAGTACACACACACACACACACACACACACATATATATATATATATATATATATATATATATATATATATATATATATATATATATATATATATATATATATTATATATATTTGTACATCCAATGAGAGAAAAATAAATATTCTATAATAAAAAAAAGTCTACAAAGTGGTTTGAATTTTTTAAATTTATTTATTCTTGAAGCTAATACAACTATGTTTTGTGTTGGGACATATTTGAGTCATTTTTAGTGTGGAGAGGGGGGGTTGATAAATTAAACGAGTATAATTTATACCCACCCCTTCTAAAAATGATTATATATTAAAATAAGTCCTAATGCAAACCATAATTGTATTAGTTTGAAGAGGAATTTAAAGAATTTGAAATACTGAAATAGAAAAAACAAAATTCAAACAACTTTACGGATCTTTATTTCTATATTATATATTCTAGCAAATATATGCATTAAATGTAATAAAATATTAGATTAAATCAGAAAGGCTAATGAAACTAATTAAGACTTCAAATAAAAAGATTTGAAACGGAGGGGGTATAATCGGAAAATAGAACAACTGAAACTTACTCTTTCATCACTTCCGTTTTTCAATGCTAAATTTTCCTAATTTAACTATTTAGTTAAAATAGGAAGTAAAGAATAAAATTACTGTTATTTCTTCTTGTTAATGAATTTCTTTTAGAATTTATTGAAGAGATTTTTACTCATATTCATTAAGATAAAACCAAACAATTAGAAATCAATAATACCAAACACATTTTTATTAAAATCAGTTTTTTAAATATCAATATGCAAATCAGCTTTACGTTTACTCTGAAAACTGGTATTTTGTTGTATATATAAATACAATTGCATGTTATTAGTATTTAGGTAAGGCCAACAGTATTAATAATGTCAAACAGTTTTATTATTAATTGAGGTTTAAATAGAAATAGAATCATGGAGAATGTGCCGTAAATAACTAAGGAAATTGTGACTTGAGTAGTAATATAGTTTCGGTTACAGACAGAAAAACACACAATCTCCATTATAATAAGATATATATATATATATATATATATATATATATATATATATAAGTTGTCGTCGGGCCAGCCTAATGTCGGTATCCAGACAGCGAGGGAGTCTATCCCCTTTTCAATAATGCGAGACCAAGGAGATTATTTTAGCATCTGAGGTGGAGCGCCACATCTACCATCAGCTCCTCACTTTACTGCACAGATCCCGGTGCTACTCATACGCTGAGTTGGCGTGGCCAGTATCGAACTAGGAACCTTGTGGTTTCTAGCCAAAGGCTCTACCGTGTTTCTCAATTAATTTACAAATATCTTATGATATTAATACAATATTAATTGACTTGAGTAAAAACAGATTCTGTTCATCCAATTAATTGTTATCTGCATCCTTAATAAGGATATTTAGATGTTTGTAATGTTGCTTAATGGCTATGATTGGTAATTAGATTTTTTTTTTCTTTTTTTAGCTGTGTGGAGGGAGAAACATTTTCATCTTCACCATATTTTAATCATGTTCAGATTGTTTTGTCTAACCTACACTGTTCATTTTACAAAAAGTTAACTGATTAAAGAAACAAATTGATATATTAGTAAAATTCTCATTTTATCTTATATAGTATGTATGTAATCATAATCTAACAAAAACGACACATTATAGTGGCTGTTTTATTAGACCAGTTCACTTAAAATGCTTTTAGTTAGAGAATAAAAACTAGGGACTGGCAAAAAATCAGCTTCTACAAGTTTTAAAAGCGAATTAAAAATAATTAAATCTATTATTTAAGGTCAAACTTTGTCTAAATCAATAAGTAGTAACATAATGACCATCATTAAAAAAAGAAAAATATCATTACATATGCAGTTTATTTTTAATACATTTATAGGGATTTGTTTTGGTCAATTTCGACGCGATCCGCCATTCTGTCTCTTTTTCAATGGTTTTAAGTGCTTGTTTTACAATTTTACTGTAACATTCGCGATTGCAAAAAAATTCACCAAAAATCAGGTAATTATCTGATTTTAATGAAATTTTCAGTATTGATTTAACAATTAATGAATTTTATAATGCATCATTTCAAAATTTTAATTTAGTATTTTTGCTATGAAAAATTAATATATAAAATTCATTTAAAAATAAAAATATTCGGATTTTAAGTTTAAAATGTTATATTTTTAGATTCTAGAAATAAATATCTTATGCAAACCTTATTTTATTGCAACAAAGTATACTTTTTGAAGAAAAACTATTGAAAATATCCCCCCCCCCTGTCTTTTTAAGCAAAAAAAAATTGATGTATAATTTTTTCTTTTATAAGAATTGAATAATTATCGAAATGAGTAAATTGTAACTTTTGCAATTGAAAAAAAATTCACACTGTATTGTCCAATTAGACACATAACCTAGTAGATAAAGGAGTTAGCTCTAAATGACAGTTATCTCTAGACTGCAAGTTCAATCCTGGTCACGGGTAGCAGTAACAGAATAATAATTAACATAGCTTAACACCTGTACCCCAGCTATGATTAGTGGAATGAGAACATGATACTCCTGTGGACTGAATAAAGGGCTGGGTTCAAAGTTCTGTGATAGCTCCCAATTACAAGAAGGTTCCCGAGTCCGACAAGAAATACCTGAAAAAGGCCGGAGGGCACATCGGCCGAAACGTTGTACAGATAACAATGAAGACGAGGACAATATTCTGAATAATACAAATAATGGTAATCTTTGCGGAGTTCCGTCCTGGTTTCCTGCCTCAAAAACTGCTGGCTGGTGGAAAAACAACACCAGCTTCGATTGAAGTCTTTATCCGAAGCGGTATCACTTGAAAAAAAAAAAAACAACAACTTGGGGCATTTTCCACTGAAAACCCAACCCTAACCCTAAACCCCCTTAGTAAAAATTAACTGTTTTATTACAAAGTTTGTGGGTTCTGTTTTTCCTGGGTCACCTTGTATACAGGGTGACCCAGAAAAAACAGAGCCCAAATTATTCATTTTCCATAAAACTAAACCTACAACCCAACCCCAATCCTAAATCCTAAACCCTAGTTGTTTTTTTTTTTTACACCGCTTCAGCTACGGACTTCAATCGTAGCTGGTGTTTTTTTTTTTTTTTTTTTTTTTTTTTTTTTTTTTTTCAACAGTAACTAGTAGTTTTTAAGGCAAGAAGCCAGGACGGAACTCCGCAAAGATTACCATTATTTGTATTATTCAGAGTGTAATATCGGTGTGGTATATATTTGATTGATACTATTTTCTGCATAAATAAAAAGACTAAAGACAGTTAATTTTTTTAAAGCCATACGTAATTAAAAACAACCTTAATCCCCTAAAACCGTAACCCAATTCACAAAATGTTAATTCATAGACTGTAGTTAAACTGTCATTGGGTACCACCAAAAAACTTTCCGTTTTAATTTCCCGACCTAAATCAGAAGTCAGCCCTACATTCTGTGAATTAACATTTTGCGAATTGGGTTACGTTTTTAGGGGATTAATGTTGTTTTTAATTACGTATTGCTTTAAAAAATAAACAACAAAAAACCCAAATTACTATACATTTAATTAACCATTTAAATTAATTATTGAATCTATTATTGAGACAGTTTGTGTTAGTATTGCAATGTATAATTTCAGTTAAAGTTAGTTTAAAAAAATATTTTTCAACATTAAATGTATAGTAATTTGTGTTTTTTGTTGTTTATTTTTTTAAGCAATACGTAATTAAAAACAACCTTAATCCCCTAAAACCGTAATCAAATTCGCAAAATGTTAATTCATAGACTGCAGTTAAACTGTCATTTGGTACCAGCAAAAAACTGTCCGTTTAAATTTTCCGACCTAAATCAGAAATCATTCTAGTTTGTTTTAGGTAAAAGCCTGAAGAAAACTTTCACTTAAACGGTGGTGGGAGTCAATGTTTGATCATTTGAATTCCATAATATTTAAATATGTATCTACTTTTTTTTACCAAACATGAAATATTTTTAAAGTAAGTTTAATAATCATGTTAAATCAGACATGTATTCCGAATTTGACTCTATAAATTAATATTTAAAGTAATTTAAAAAATCTATTTTAAAGCATGATTTCAATTTTAGTTGAGCGTAAAAAGAACTTTTGTGTTATTAGAACAAAACAAAAATTATTCTCTGGAGAAAGGGAAGGGGCGAATCTACTGATGGTTAGTGGGTGTTAGGAGGGGTGACTGCTGATTTTTTAGTAATAAAACTATTACATGTTGTGATCTATTTCACTCCCCTTCACTGGCATATAGAGGGGAATAAGAGCGTTATGTATAATGTAAGACAGAGATTGGTCAGTTGTTGACTTAATGGCAAATTACGATGAATTAGAACCAATTAAAGCGGATTTTTTAAAAAAACATTTAGTAATACTAAAACTAAGGTATAATAGAGTATAAATTTAGTTTCAGTAAAAAAGCCTTCAGGGATGCAAAGTTGAAAATCTCTGCTTTGTAAATGTGTGTGTGTGTGTATCTAAATATATAAGATTAAGTTTTTGGTATGTACGTGTCAACGCATAAGTTTAAAACGGGAGGTCACCCTGATTCAAAATCTTGCATACATATTAATATCCTTCTAACTAAGAAACACGCCAAATTTCGTTATTGATTAAGGGATATAATTGATTAAGGCAAAATCACCCAATTTATGAAACTGTCCGTATACCAACTCCTGCTGCTGCTAATATATTGTCCTCTGTCTGACTTTTTGTTAAAGCGATGATCAGCGAATATCAGCAGTGAATTAAATTTTAATGGATAAATTTCGCAGTCTTAAGCCGTTCAGCTCGGAATTTATCACCTAATTGTAGTCCAATCTTAAAAATATCCATATGGTGAAAAGAGAAAATAATCTTGCTCAATATATAATTTGTATGAGTCTTTATCCATTGAATTATTTTTTATAGCGAGTTAGAAAAAAATTATTTTGCTTCGGACAGCAAAAGTATGTTTTAACGAAAAATCAAATCTTATTCATATCACAATCTTTTTATTCCTGTCTATAAAATATTAATTTAGTTAGAAATAAAATGAAATAATCTATCTTACAAATATTTATTTGGTAAGAAAGAGTGAAGTAAATAACAATAATAAGAGAAATAAATAATAAGCAAAGTAAATAACAATAAACAAAATATATATACAAAAGAGTTTTAGAAAAAAAGCCTTTTACAAAAATAGGTAGTTAAATTATGTGACTACTTATTTCGTAACTAAGTAAACATATAGTTGTATTGTAATAAAAAAAATATATAATAAAAATACGATGTAGTTAAAATTTCGTATATAAACAAAACAGTATTTGAAATGTTAAATTATGCTTACTTTAAACATGAAATACAAGTGATTCTAATGTACGTAACTTGAATGAGAAAAAATGTTATTTAATTTATCAGAATTCTAATGATAAATGAATAGGCAGATTTTTAAAAAAAATTAAGTCACCACTTTTTTTAAATTTAAAAAAATTTTTTTTTTTTTTTTACTAAAAACCGTCAAAAATGGTCTTTCGAACTCGGCTGAACTAGAAAAATGGTCAGAAAATTAGAGTGACCCAGAAAAAACAGAACCCACAAAATTTGTAATAAAACTGTTAATTTTAACTTGTGAAAAAAAAAGGGTGAGGACTGGTGACTTACCGTCTGGAGCTGCTGGTTGGGTTGAGGGAGTTCTGACTCTTGTGATTGAACACGAGACCAGAGAGAGATTGCATTATGTAGTTTCCTGTCGGAAGTTGGAGGGGTGGGGAGACATTGCAGCGCCTATATAATGGGCTTTCCCGTTCAATCATCTTATTCGCTCCCATGATCAACTACGGTTATACAAGTTTTTATTTTATTTTACGGAGTGTTTACTACTTGTTACCAGACCCTAGGCAGGAGTGGGTCGCAAAAGATTATTCCTTTTGCAACCCCGACTCGTCGGCTTGCTCCACCTGGGTCACCAGTGTTCAACTATTTATTTTTTCTACAAACTAGGGGGCTTAGGATTAGTTTAATGGGAAAATAAATAATTTGGGTTCTGTTTTTTTCTGGGTCACCTATATACAGGGGACCCAGAAAAAACAGAACCCACAAATTTTGTAATAAAACTTAATTTTAACTAGAGGGGTTGGAGTTTAGAGTTAGTTTAATGGGAAAATAAATAAGTTGTGTTCCGTTTTTTTTTTTTTTTTTTTTTTTTTTGTCATCCTAATTTTCGGACCGTTTTTTCAAGTTCAGCCCTTATCTCGAGATTTCTTTTAATCATTTATTAACATTTTTTTTTTTTTTAAACTTTAGAAATCTCTTTAATTCATTCATATTTGTGTCGTCTCGAATATAATTTATTTCGACAGTTTATTCATTAGACAATTCTCGGAGATTTTTTAAAAAATTTTGATAAATAATTATCTCTTATTAGTTACCACCAATTTTCCCTGTGAAATTTACCCCACCCCTATATTTAACACAATGAAACTTGCATAAAAATTGATATTATCTTTAAAAAAAAATTTTCAGTTCGAAAGAAGAAACATTAAACAAACTACTGATGATTTTTTATAAATTTTCAGCGAACTGAAATAATGAAAATTATGATTTAAAAAAACAATGTTTTCATTTTTGCCCCGTTAAATCAACTGAAATTTTATGTAGCCAAAAACAACTTACGACAAGAGGATTTTTACTGAGAAATCAATTAATGGACTGAAAAAATCTTTTCAAGATAATATTAATTTTTATGCAAGTTTCATTGTATTTTTATTTTTTAAATTTTGTTATTGTTATAACACATTTAAATGTTAAGCTGGGTGTTACTAATAAAAAAAATGTAAAGATAAACTTTCGACAACTATGTGTATGTATTTATTTACTGCTTGTTAACTTATATTTCGTAAATAAGTAAAGTTACTTCAAATAAGTAGTTATATAACTTAACTACCTATTTTTGTAAAAGGCTTTTTTTTTTCTAAGACTCTTGTATATACGAAAAAAATTAAATTCTGATTAAAAACGAAGTTGAGTTATTATTAATCGTTAAATTAAATGTTTTAAAAATAATTCACTCGATAAAACCACATCTTTCTTACCAAATAATTATTTGTAAGATATTTCATTTAATTTCTAACTAAATGAATATTTTTAAGACAGGAATAAAAAGATTGCTATGAATAAGATTTGATTTTTCATTAACACATACTTTTGCTGTCCGAAGCATAGGTACCACCAATTTGACCCTGTGCAATTTACCCCCCCCCCTACATTTAACACAATGAAACTTGCAGAAAAATTAATATTTTCTTGAAAATTTTTTTCCATTCGAAAGAAAAAACATTAAACAAACACCTGATGATTTTTTAAATTTTTTATCAGCTTATGAAAATTATGACTGAAAAACAATGTTTTCTATCAACTGAAATTTAACGTAGCTAAAAACAAGTTACGATAAGAGGATTTTTTAAAAATTCTATGAAAAATCAATTAATAGTCCGATTTTCACGAAAATTTCCATAAATGTTTACCATTGGATGTAAATACATCTGAAATAGTTTTTTCTAAAATATATTAGGGGAAATATTTTTTTACGAGGTCTATCACCCCCTATTTTATTTTATGAGATAAAAAAAAATGACGTGGAAAAAAAAATTGTTACTTTTTTTTTCTATAAAGATAAGAGGCTGAATAACTATATCAATGAAATTGTATAACGTACGGAACTATATTTTTTTTTTTTTTAGGAAAAATTAATGAAATCGGAAATAAAAAGTGCAAAAAAAATGTCATAATATTAATATTTGAAAACTTTTTTTTTGCTTACGTAATTGGTATGTACTATATTCTATTAAATTGTCAAAAAAAAAAAAAAAATTTTAAGAAATTAATTTTTACGAGATTTTCAATCTTTTCTGTGATTAAATATTTTTATTTTCTGCGTGAAATAAATTTTTTTTTTTTTTTTTTTTCTGCGGAAAAAAATCGAATTTATCTCGGATATTTAAAAATATGAATTTTAGAATTCAGGTGAACTAAAAGTTGGTCTGATCCGTGCTCGATTAATATTTTTAAAAGAATTTGTAATTTCTATTGTTGAATAGTAATGTGTGATTCTTAGAATATATGGAAGAGCAAAACTGACATATTTCTTTTGTTTTTATACAAAGAGACGAGACGCTTCTCGGTAACTAAAGTTTGTTTTTCTGAGCGTAAAAAATTATTTTATTTAACTTTTACGACCAATTAGAATAAAAATAATATATTGAATGATTGTTTTATCAGTTTTTCCCTTCGAAAAAATATTCAAATTTTCCTTTTATTTTCGATTTTAAGAATTAATACTAAAACCGAAGACATTTTTTAACGTCAATTTCACTGCGAAATTTTAAGATTAAATTTTTTCAAGTTTTTATTCATAGTAAATTGTAATATTAAAGTTTTTAAAGATTTTATTCATTTTAATAGAAAAAATTTGGCTAAAAAAGTTTGTCCGTTACACCCATCCGTACTTAGATGCATAACCGTAAGAGGGTAATAATATGTATTTCTTTCTGTCTAAATTGTGGTCTAAAAATTACCCTTTCGCATGTAATATGGATAGGTTTGTTTATTTTTTAAGATAACGATGAAATGTTTCCCAATCGGATAATTTGATCTTTGAATTAACTATTTTTCTTTGTAACAACACTGTACAGTCTTTTTTTTTTACGAGATTTTTGATAAACAAAGTTCGGAAATATCTATTTCCGTTTTATTCAAGATGGCCTAAACGGTTTGGTGGTACCTACCGAAGTAAAATAAATTTTTTTCTAACTCGCTGTAAAAAATAGTTCAATGGATGAAAACTCATACAAATTATATATTTAGATTATTTTCTCTTCTTTTTAACCATATAAATATTTTATAGATTGGACTATAAATAGGTGAGAGATTCCGAGCTGAATAACATGGACTGCCATGCTGATATCGCCATAATAGCTCTCGGAAGCCATTTTTTTTTATTTTTTTATTTTTTTTTATTTTTTATTTTTTTAACTCTCTGTAAAAAATGATTCAATAGATAAAATCTCATACAAAAAATTGTCAGCAGGAGTTGGTATACGGACAGTTTCGCAAATTGGGTGATTTTGGCTTAATTAATTTTGGCTTAATTAATTAATCAGTAAAAATCAATGATCAAATTTGGCGTGTTTCTTAGAAGGATATTAATATGTATGCAAGATTTTGAATCAGTGACCTCCCGTCTTGGACTTATACGGCGACACGTACATACCAAACTCCTTTTATTTATTTATATATATATATATATATATATATATATATATATATATATATAGACTAGACAAAAAGTGACCCGTTGGGTCACCCGTTAAGCTCTCCCTAGATTGGGATTAGGAAAAAGAGTAGGATCTGCCAAAATATCGTCTGCTTTTCATTTTAAAAATGAATTAAAATTCATTAAACCGATTATTGAAGGTCAAATTTTTGTCTAAGTCGAAAAAGTAACATAATGAGCATAAGCAAAATAATATTACACATGTAATTTATTTTTTATACATTTAAAACAATGTTTTCGGTCAATTTCGATCATCTTGATCTGCCAAGACGCTACTTAAAATTCGTTTTTACAAAATAAATTCTAACTTTTGCGATTGAAAAAAAATCACACAGGATTGTCCAATTAGTAGATAAAGGAGTTAGGTTAAGACAGTTCTAAATGACAGTTATCTCTAGACTGCAGGTTCAATCCTGGTCAGGGGCAGCAGTAACATAGAATAATAACACCTGTACCCCAGTTATGGTTAGTGGAATGAGAACAGGATACCCCCGTGGGCTGAATAAAGAGTTAGGTTCAAAGTTCTGTGATGGCTCCCTATTACAAAAAGGTCCCTGTGTCCGACAAGAAATACTTGAAGAAGGCCGGAGGACACATCAGCCGAAACACTGTACAGATAACAATGAAGATAAGGACAATAGTCTGAATAATACAAATAATGGTAATCTTTGCAGAGTTCCGTCCTGGCCTCCTGCCTCAAAAACTGCTAGCCGCAGACTGCTGAAAAAACAACACCAGCTACGATTTAAGTCCGTAGCCGAAGCGGTATCACTTGAAAAAAAGAAAAAAAAACAACTTCGGGCATTTTTCCTGAAAATCCAACCTCAACCCCCTCTAGTTAAAATTAAGTTTTATTACAAAATTTGTTGTTCTGTTTTTCCTGGGTCACCCAGATTATTTATTTATTTTCCATTAAACTAACCCTAAACCCAAACCCCAATCCTAGCCCTAAACACTAACTCTATTTTTTACACCACTTTGGCTACGGATTTTAATTGTAGCTGGTGTTTTCTTTTTTCAGCTGTCACTGGCTACCATTTTTTGAGGCAGGATTCCAGGACAGAACTCCGCAAATATTACCCAAATAATACTCCAAAAATTATTTTTTAGTTTTCATTTTCATTTTATTTTTCGATTTTCGGTATTTATTTACTACTCAGGCAGATTCTTTAAAAAAATATTTAAAAAAACGTTACTCTTCGCGGAGAACTGTCCCGCCTCAAAAAACGCTAGCCGGTGACTGCTGAAAAAAACACCAGCTACGATTGAAGTCCATAGACGAAGCGGTGTCATTTGCAAAAAACAAATAAAAAACCCAACCAACTTAGGGCGTTTTTCCTGAAAACCCAACCCAACCCTAAACTCTAACCCACCCCTACTTAAAATTAACAGTTTTATTACAAAATGTCTGGGTTCTGTTTTTTCTTCACAAAATGTAAATATCCCCCCCTCTTTAAAATATTTTAAGGGGTGGGACTGAATATTTACATTTACTTGTCGATGAAAATATGGCTTACTTTTAATGCCTTCAAAACACAAAAAAGTAATAATTTGTCGATAAAGATGCCTACAATCCACTAAAAAAATTTTTCACGGTATTCTCATTTTTTTTTCGACAATCAATTACAAATAAAAAATCAAAACATTTTTTTTCGGTACTTTTATTTTATTTTGATATATTTATTTCCAATTACAAAAAAATAAAAATAAATAAAAATAAAATATTTAGATATTTTTTTATTTTAATTAAAAACAAGACACCGTTATCTTGAAAAATAAGTAAAACAGTCCGTTGATTTTACAACAGGGTCAGTTTCTTTATTGATATATTTTAGAATTCTGTATTCATGGTTCTTTAACTAAAAAAAAACTCGCGTATATAATCTTATAAATATGTGTGATTCTTAGAATATTGGAAGAGCAAATACTGACATAATTTCTTTTGTTTTTAATACAAAGAGACGAGACGCTTCTCCGTAATAAAGTTTGTTTTCTGAGCGTAAAAAAATTATTTTAATTTAACTTTTACGACCAATTAAATAAAAATTAATATAATTGATGATGTTTTATCAGTTTTTTCCCTGAAGAAAATATTCCAAATTTTCCTTTTATTTTCGATTTTAAGAATTAATACTAAAACCGAAGACATTTTTAACGTCATGTCACTGCGAAATTTTTAAGATTTAGATATATTTTTTTCAAGTTTTTATTCATAGTAATTGTAAAATTAAAGTTTTTAAAGGATTTTATTCATTTTAAATAGAAAAAATTTGGCTAAAAAAGTTTGTCCGTTACACCCATCCCGTATTAGATGGCATAACGTAGAGGGTATAAATGTATTGTCTTTCTGTTAAATTGTGGTCTAAAAATTTACCCTTTCGCATGTAATATGGATAGGTTGTTTTATTTTTTTAAGATAACGATGAAATGTTTCCATCGGATAATTTTGATCTTTGAATAACTATTTTTCTTTGTAACAACACTGTGACGTCTTTTTTTTTTACGAGATTTTGATAAACAAAGGTTCGGGAAATATCTTGAAAAAAAAAAGGGTGAGACTGGTGGACTTACCGTCTGGAGCTGCTGGTGTGGTGTTGATGGGAGTTTCTGAACTCTTTGATGATTGCAACACGAGACCAGAGAGAGATTGCATTAATGTAGTTCTGTCGGAAGTTGGAGGGTGGGGAACATTGCCAGCGCCTATATAATGGCTTTCCCGTCAATCATCTTATTTCGCTCCCATGATCAACTACGGTTATACAATGTTTTTATTTTATTTTACGGAGTTGTTTACTACTTCGTTACCAGACCCTAGGCAGGAGTGGCTCGCAAAGATATTCCTTATGCAACCCCGACTCGTCGGCTGCTCCACCTGGGTCACCAGTGTTCAACTATTTATTTTTGCTACAAACTAGGGGGCCGTAGGATTAGTTTAATGGGAAAATAAATAATTTGGTTCTGTTTTTTTTCTGGTGTCAACCTATATACAGGGACCCAGAAAAAAACAGAACCCACAAATTTTGTAATAAAAACTTAATTTGAACTAGACGGGGTTGGAGTTTAGAGTTAGTTTAATGGGGAAATAAATAAGTGTGTTCCGTTTTTTTTTTTTTTTTTTTTTTTTTTCATCCTTAATTTTCGCGACCGTTTTTCAAGTTCAGCCCTTATCTCGAGATTTCTTTTAATTCATTATTAACATTTTTTTTTTTTTTTAACTTTAGAAATCTCTTTTAATTCATTCATATTTGTGTTCGTTCTCGATATTAATTTATTTCGACAGTTTACATTAGACAATTCTTCGGAGATTTTAAAAAATTTTGATAAATAATTATCTTCTTATTAGTACACCAATTTTCCCTTGTGAAATTTTACCCCACCCCTATATTTAACACAATGAAACTTGCATAAAATTGATATTATCTTTAAAAGAAAAAATTCAGTTCGAAGAAGAAACATTAAACAAAACTACTGATGATTTTTATAAATTTTCAGCGAACTGAAATAATGAAAATTATGATTTAAAAAAACAATGTTTCCATTTTTGCCCGTTAAATTCAACTGAAATTTTATGTAGCCAAAAACAACTTACGACAAGAGGATTTTTACTTGAGAAATCAATTAAATGGATGAAAAAATTCTTTTCAAGATAATATTAAATTTTATGCAAGTTTCCATTGGTATTTTTTATTTTTTAAATTTTGTTATCTGGTTATAACACATTTAAATGTTAAGCTGGGTGGTTACTAATAAAAAAAATGTAAAGATATAAACTTTCGGACAACTATGTGTAGTATTTATATTACTGCTTGTTAACTTATATTTCTAAATAAGAAAGTACTTTCAAATAAGTAGTTATATAACTTAACTACCTATTTTTGTAAAGGCTTTTTTTTCTAAGACTTTGTATTATACGAAAAAAAATTAAATTCGATTAAAAACGAAGTTGAGTTATTATTAACGTTTAAATTAAAATTGTTTTAAAATAATTCACTCGATAAAACCACATCTTTCTTACAAATAATATTTGTAAGATATTTCATTTTTAATTTCTAACTAAATGAATATTTTTAAGACAGGAATTAAAAAGATGCTATGAAATAAGATTTTGATTTTTCAATTAACACAATCTTTTGCTGTCCGAAGCTAGGTACCACCAATTTGACCCTGTGCAATTTACCCCCCCCCCATACATTTAACACAATGAACTTGCAGGAAAATTAATATTTTCTTGAAAAATTTTTTTCCATTCGAAAAGCAAAAAAACATTAAACAAACACCTGATGATTTTTTAAATTTTTATCAGCTTATGAAAATTATGACTGAAAAACAATGGTTTTCTATCAACACTGAAATTACGTTAAGCTAAAAACAAGTTACGATAAGAGGATTTTTTAAAATTCTTATGAAAAATCAATTAATAGTTCCGATTTCACGAAATTTCCATAAATGTTTACCATTGGATGTAAATACATCTGAAATAGTTTTTTCTAAAATATTTAGGGGAAATATTTTTTTACGAGGTCTATTCACCCCCTATTTTTATTTTATGAGATAAAAAAAAATGACGTGGAAAAAAATTGTTACTTTTTTTTCTATAAAGATAAGAGGCTGAATAACTATATCAATGAAATTGATACGTACGGAACTATATTTTTTTTTTTTTTAGGAAAAATTAATGAAATCGGAAATAAAAGTGCAAAAAAATGTCATAATATTAATATTTGAAAAACTTTTTTTTTTGCTTACGTTAATTGGTATGTACTATATTTCTATTAAATTGTCCAAAAAAAAAAAAATTTAAGAATTAATTTTTACGAGATTTTCCAATCTTTTCTGTGAATTAAATTATTTTTATTTCTGCGTGAAATAAATTTTTTTTTTTTTTTTTCTGCGGAAAAAAATCGAATTTTATCTCGGATATTTAAAAAATATGAATTTTTAGAATTCAGGGTGAACTAAAAGTTGGTCTGATCCGTGCCGATTAATATTTTTAAAGAATTGTAATTTCTATTGTTGAATAGTAATGTGTGATTCTAAATATTATGGAAGAGCAAAACTGACATATTTCTTTTTGTTTTTATACAAAGAGACGAGACGCTTCTCGGTAACTAAAGTTTTTGTTTTTCTGAGCGTAAAAAAATTATTTTATTTAACTTTTACGACCAATTAGAATAAAAATAAATATATTGAATGATTGTTTTTAATCAGTTTTTCCCTTCGAAAAAATATTCAAATTTTCCTTTTATTTTCGATTTTAAGAATTATAACTAAAACCGAAGACATTTTTTAACGTCAATTTCACTGCGAAATTTTAAGATTAAATTTTTCAAGTTTTTATTCATAGTAAAATTGTAATATTAAAGTTTTTAAAGATTTTATTCATTTTAATAGAAAAAAATTTGGCTAAAAAAGTTTGTCCGTTACACCCATCCCGTACTTAGATGCATAACCGTAAGAGGGTAATAATATGTATTTCTTTCTGTCTAAATTGTGGTCTAAAATTACCCTTTCGCATGTAATATGGATAGGTTTGTTTTATTTTTTAAGATAACGATGAAATGTTTCCCAATCGGATAATTTATCTTTGAATTAACTATTTTTCTTTGTAACAACACTGTACAGTCTTTTTTTTTTTACGAGATTTTGATAAACAAAGTTCGGGAAATATCTATTTCCGTTTTATTCAAGATGGCCTAACGGTTTGGTGGGTACCTACCGAAGTAAAAATAAATTTTTTTCTAACTCGCTGTAAAAAATAGTTCAATGATGAAAAACTCATAACAAATTATATATTTAGATTATTTTCTCTTCTTTTAACCATATAAATATTTTATAGATTGGACTATAAAGGTGAGAGATTCCGAGCTGAATAACATGGACTGCCATGCTGATATCGCCATAATAGCTCTCGGAAGCCATTTTTTTTTATTTTTTTTTTTTTTTTTATTTTTTATTTTTTTAACTCTCTGTAAAAAATGATTCAATAGATAAAATCTCATACAAAAAATTGTCAGCAGGAGTTGGTATACGGACAGTTTCGCAAATTGGGTGATTTTGGCTTAATTAAATTTTGCTTTAATTAATTAATCAGTAAAAATCAATGATCAAATTTGGCGTGTTTCTTAGAAGGATATTAATATGTATGCAAGATTTTGAATCAGTGACCTCCCGTCTTGGACTTATACGGCGACACGTACATACCAAACTCCTTTTATTTATTTAATATTATATATATAATATATATATATATATATATATATATATAAGACTAGACAAAAAAGTGACCCGTTGGGTCACCCGTTTAAGCTCTCCCTAGATTGGGATTAGGAAAAAGAGTAGGATCTGCCAAAATATCGTCTGCTTTTCATTTTAAAAATGAATTAAAATTCATTAAACCGATTATTGAAGGTCAAATTTTTGTCTAAGTCGAAAAAGTAACAAATGAGCATAAGCAAAATAATATTACACATGTAATTTATTTTTTTATACATTTAAAACAATGTTTTCGGTCAATTTCGATCATCTTGATCTGCCAAGACGCTACTTAATTCGTTTTTACAAAATAAATTCTAACTTTTGCGATTGAAAAAAAATCACACAGGATTGGTCCAATTAGTAGATAAAGGAGTTAGGTTAAGACAGTTCTAAATGACAGTTATCTCTAGACTGCAGGTTCAATCCTGGTCAGGGCAGCAGTAACATAGAATAATAACACTGTACCCCAGTTATGGTTAGTGGAATGAGAACAGGATACCCCCGTGGGCTGAATAAAGAGTTAGGTTCAAAGTTCTGTGATGGCTCCCTATTACAAAAAGGTCCCTGTGTCCGACAAGAAATACTTGAAGAAGGCCGGAGGACACATCAGCCGAAACACTGTACAGATAACAATGAAGATGAGGACAATAGTCTGAATAATACAAATAATGGTAATCTTTGCAGAGTTCCGTCCTGGCCTCCTGCCTCAAAAACTGCTAGCCGCAGACTGCTGAAAAAACAACACCAGCTACGATTTAAGTCCGTAGCCGAAGCGGTATCACTTGAAAAAAAGAAAAAAAAACAACTTCGGGCATTTTTCCTGAAAATCCAACCTCAACCCCCTCTAGTTAAAATTAAGTTTTATTACAAAATTTGTTGTTCTGTTTTTCCTGGGTCACCCAGATTATTTATTTATTTTCCATTAAACTAACCCTAAACCCAAACCCCAATCCTAGCCCTAAACACTAACTCTATTTTTTACACCGCTTTGGCTACGGATTTTAATTGTAGCTGGTGTTTTCTTTTTTCAGCTGTCACTGGCTACCATTTTTTGAGGCAGGATTCCAGGACAGAACTCCGCAAATATTACCCAAATAATACTCCAAAAATTATTTTTTAGTTTTCATTTTCATTTTATTTTTCGATTTTCGGTATTTATTTACTACTCAGGCAGATTCTTTAAAAAAATATTTAAAAAAACGTTACTCTTCGCGGAGAACTGTCCCGCCTCAAAAAACGCTAGCCGGTGACTGCTGAAAAAAAACACCAGCTACGATTGAAGTCCATAGACGAAGCGGTGTCATTTGCAAAAAACAAAATAAAAAACCCAACCAACTTAGGGCGTTTTTCCTGAAAACCCAACCCCAACCCTAAACTCTAACCCCACCCCTACTTAAAATTAACAGTTTTATTACAAAATGTCTGGGTTCTGTTTTTTCTTCACAAAATGTAAATATCCCCCCCTCTTTAAAATATTTTAAGGGGTGGGACTGAATATTTACATTTACTTGTCGATGAAAATATGGCTTACTTTTAATGCCTTCAAAACACAAAAAAGTAATAATTTGTCGATAAAGATGCCTACAATCCACTAAAAAAATTTTTCACGGTATTCTCATTTTTTTTTCGACAATCAATTACAAATAAAAAATCAAAACATTTTTTTTCGGTACTTTTATTTTATTTTGATATATTTATTTCCAATTACAAAAAAATAAAAATAAATAAAAATAAAATATTTAGATATTTTTTTATTTTAATTAAAAACAAGACACCGTTATCTTGAAAAATAAGTAAAACAGTCCGTTGATTTTACAACAGGGTCAGTTTCTTTATTGATATATTTTAGAATTCTGTATTCATGGTTCTTTAACTAAAAAAAAACTCGCGTATATAATCTTATAAAAATCTTCTTATAAAATTATTTAGTCTCTTATCTTTACAGAAAAAAAATTGAAAATGTTTTTTTTGTTGGTTCCTTTTTTCATATTTCATAAAATAAAATAGTGGGTGTAGACCTTGTAAAATATTTCCCCTAATAAATTTTAAGAAAAACCTTTTTCGAACATATTTTCATTATGTAATTATGGAAATTTTCAGGAAAATCGGACAATTAATTGATCTTTCATAGAATTTTTTTTTAAAAGCATCTTGTCATAGCTTGTATTGGTCTACGTTAAAATTCAATTGATTTAACCGTGCAAAAATGTAGACATTGTTTTTCGTTCATAATTTTCTTTATTTCCGTAAACTGGAAATTAAAAAAAAATCATCAGGATTAAAAAAAAAAGTGTTCCTTCTTTCGAATGGACAAAGAATTTAAGATAATATTAACTTTTATGCAAGTTTCATTGTGTTAAATGTGGGGGGGGGGGGTCAGAGGGCAAATTAGTGGTACTTATTGTACAACGTAAATTTAGCTGCTACAAAGTATTAATTTTTAATTTACATTGTACAATTGCGAATACCGTATTGCAGTCGCCACATAAACTCGTCCAAATGTGATGGTATGGTCGATGATAGACAACCATACATTGAAATATTAATAATGAACCCACGAAAAACGATTTTTACTTTTTTTCTATAAAGATAAGGGTCTGAATAATTATATCAGAAGATTATCATACATTTCTATTCAGGAGGTTTTTTTTTAAGTTAAAGAACCATAAATACTGATTTCTGCTAAAAACTATCAAAGGAACTGATGCTGTTGTGTAAAAAAAAAACTGACTGTTTTACTTAATTTTCAAGATAATGGTGGGTAATTTCTCCCCAATCAGATAATGTGATATTTGAATTAACTGTTTTTCTTTGTAACAATTCTTTATGTTCATTATTTCTTTTTTGCAAGATTTTAAAATATAAAGTTAAAAAATATTTACGTTTCTTTAATCATCAATATGGCCTCTAACTAATCACGTGACTTCAAAGTTTTGAAATAAAATAACTGATGCATTATAAAATTCATTCATTGATAAATCAACATTGAAAATTTCATTAAAATCGCATAATACCCAGATTCTTGGTAATTTTATTCAATCGGTGTATGGGGTGGGTGAATATATTCTTTAAAATACGGATTTTTTGACACTTTTGGCAGTGACTAGTATAAAATGTATTAAAAATGAATTATATGTGTAATATTATTCAGCTTTTTATTTTTTACTCATCCTCATAATGTTACTACTTTTTGACTTAGAAAAAAAGGTGCATATCTCATAAATGCGCTTTGGCCTCCTACCCTAAAAACATTAAGCAGTGCCTGCTGAAAATTCGACCCGTGCTACTCATGAACTCCCTAGTTGGTTAAAAGTATTTTTCCCGAAACGTTAATGTGATATGAAAGCGGTATTTTAAGCCGGCACACACCAAGTTTTCTCGACAAGAAAATGTAGATATTTTACCCCCCTCACTCTTTAAAATATCTTTTAGAGTTTTGAAGGCGTTTTTATCGACAAATATCGGAAGTAACATTTTTCTATGGAAACCATCACATAGGCACGCCAGTGTGTACTGTTGAGCAAAGACATACATTGACCAACTCGGATTTTCAGCAGGCACCGCATAGCGTTTTTTTAAGGCAGGTGGCCAGGACGTATTTATGTGATATACACCGATGAAAATAATCGATATAATTAACTTTAATTCCTTATGAAAATAGAGTTTGCAAAATGAATTAAATTAAAAAAAAAAAAGAAAAAGATAAGTAAAGTAGCTGGTATCAGTCATATGGGTCAGTTTTTTACATAATTGCTAATTGCGACTAATTAAAACCAATTAAAATGAATTTTCTTTTCAAACATTAAGTAGTCCTAAAACCAAGGAATATCTTAGTATGAATATTGTCTCCTTAACATAAATAGAAAAAAAGCCTTTAGGAAATGAAAGTTGATAATCTCAGCTTTAATATAATAATAGAAGATATTTCAAGTTTAAGGTCCCATCTATGAATAAAATAGATCCATTAGAAAATTATTCATATTATATAGAAATATCTGATACCATATCATAGTGTGCAAGTTATTTGTATTAAGTTACTTGAAGCTATGATTATTTACTAATGATCATTAGTTTTTTTCTCTGATATGATTGTAAAAATTATTAGCTAAAAATATTTGAAACCATACAGCCCGGGAGGCAGGGCTTAAAATATGTTGATTATTTTGATTTTGTAAGACCAACAAAAATGGAAGCCCTGAGTATAAATCTGTTTGAAAATCGTTTTGTATTAGAAAAGAATATGTGAGACTTTGTTTGCCCAGTAATCTATGCCAACAAATGATGATTAAATAGAATTATTAATGTTAGGAATAATTTCATGAATTATTTTTATTAGATTGGAATATTTAATATCATATCTGTGTGCAAACAAGTGATTCTAAAAGTGCAATTAAATAAATACAATGGAACATTGAAAATAGTTATTAGTCAAACATTTCCAAATGAATCAAATTTTGGCATTAAATAACCTATAGGGAGTTGATAGGCCATTAAAAAAAAAAACAATTGTAATTATTTTTCCTTCAAAAACTATTTTATTGTAATTAATTCTTTTTCTTTATCTATTTATTTTATTAATTTTATTTATTTATTTTTTTCAGACTGACCTGCTTTGAGTTTTGTCTTGGCTTGTACCAATCTCCAACATGAATAGTACAACGCCTTTTAATCCATACTGTATAATCAGCAATGAAACTGAAGCTTGTTCGGGTATCATTTTGCCCATCCTCAATGAAGATTCATGGCCTGTTGCATTTCGAGCATTTGTCTACCTTCTTGGACTACTGTGGTGTTTTTTAGGAGTCTCCATTATAGCCGATACATTTATGTGTTCCATTGAAAGAATCACAAGCAAAACCAGGAAGATCCGAATTGCAGACAATACAAAGCCAACTGGATTCTATGAAGTGGAAGTGAGAGTAAGTGTTGCTAAAAATCTTTAAGATATTAAAAGGAGGCACTAGAAATAATTTCATATTTACTGTGAATAAATGAATTTATGATGAAAAAATACCATCTCCCCACATGCACACTTGAGTTGTAATTTCTGAGATGAGGAATTTTCATGATATCATAGAGCCTTTTTGGTTGAATCAAACTTAACGGACCTAAATTTCACCATCGTATGTCAACCCGTCTTTGAGGCGTAAGACAGATTCTCAAAGATATGTGGTTCACGGTTAACTGACCTGAAAAATGTAAGTTTTTAAATAAAATAGCTAGTACATTATATCTTTTGTTCATTAATATATCAACACTGAAAATTTCATAAAATTCTGTTAATTCCCTGATTTTTGGTATTTTTTCTTTCGGCGGGGTGATATATGATGGTGGAATTTAGGTCTGTTAAGTTCGTTTTAACCACCTTTTTCTACACAGATTAGTGATCTCATCTTAATTGTTAGTCAACATTTCATCCATTATACTCTCCAAGCCTTCTTCAGGTATCTGTAGTTGGTACCAGAGAATTTTAAACCAAATAAATCCTATTTTTATTTAATCCTAAGGTAGATTACTCTTATTCACCTGTCTATACTTAGAGAGGAAGATATCTTGTATCTTGTAACACTTATTACTGGTTAATTTGTTCTTGTGATGACAGTGTCTTTCTTTTTATTGAATATGACATTTTGTATTACATGACTTTCAGCCACCAACAATTTGATACACTTTGCCCAACACTGTTTTTCTCCATGGCAATATAAATTGAATCAATCTTTTTTTGTATTTGGATTATTCAGAATACTGTCCTCATCTTTGTTATCTACACAATGCTGATGTGCCCTCCAATCTTCTTACAGTATTTATTGTTGAACCTTCTCTTTGAACTTGCAAACCTTCTTGTCAAACTTGGGAGCCTTAACAGACCTTTGATCCAAACCATTTATTCAATCCACGGAGGTAAACGGTTCTCATTCTGTTAACAATGATTGTGTACAAGTGTTAAGCTGTGTTAAGTATTCTATGTTACAGTTGCCCTTGGCCAGGATTGAACTAGTAGCTCAGAGATAACTGACACTTATGGACTGTATTTACTCAATGCCTGTATCCATTGCACCATGTGTCTAATTGGACAATTCAGAGTGAATTTTTGGAACTTATAAACCTACTGTTCGATTTACCTAGAATATTTACCTTTTATACTCATGATTTTTTTATTACCTTGACTCATATTGTGTTTTTGTTTTTGTTTTTTAATCTAATTTAGCCTTTTTAATAATAGGTTCCCATATTGTATTCATCTCTATACTTGGTCTACTTAAGAGGTTATAGCCTAACATGTGATTCTTTGAGTTATTCCAATGTTTTTTTCTATTATCTTAACTTCATCCCATAAAGACAAATGGTTTCCCTTTTAATTTCATATATGATCAGCCATACCCAATCTTTCTATTTCCCCTTAACATCACTGCTTTTCAGCATTCCTCTAGTTTACTTTCAGCAGACAGCATGTTTTGCCTTTGTATACTTTGCCACAGTTGCATGCGATGGAATACACACAATTTTTTGGTCATATAATATTCTGTTGGGAGCTTGACTCAGAGATTTTTACGAAGAGTCATGTCACTCCTGAATGTTGACCTGATGTCATATTACATCTTTTGAATCTTTTCAGCCAAGCCTTTGACATAGGGCAGATTTTGGTAAGTTTTTGGGTATTATCCTCTGTCCTGCAATCCACATTTCTCATTGCTTGTTCAAAGGATATGTAATCCATATATTGTTGCATACTGGCATCAGATTCTATATATTGCGTAGCGGCCTCAAATTCAAATATGTTATATAGCGGCTTCTTCAAATTCACGCTGCTAATTGCATACGTTAGTACTGGGGTTTTCACTGTACTCAAAGCGATGTATGTTAGTAGTCGGACTTAGAAACCACAACACATGGGTATAGTAAAAACTTGCGTTTATTTCTTTTCCTCGGTTGGTGGGTGGCGAGCTTGACAATAGGAATGCCCAAGGGTTGACGATGACTACTACTATGGTTGGGATGACTGGCGATGTTGGATAAAGGGGTGGCTGGTGGCGTCTCACCGCCCTTGGCCGCGACGGACCATGTCGCCATCCACTGTCTGACTCTCTCACTCACGACTCTCTGTGGTCTGTCTCTGACTGTGGTCTCCTCCTGTCGGCTCGACCCTCTGGCTTTTGTACTGACAACACGCCTACGCATCTTTATCTTTTGATCTGATAACGGATGTTTGTTTTATCTTCTCCCTGCTTCCCTGACCAGAAAGCCTCGCTTTCGTTTTCCCCTTTTTTTATAAATATATATTTTTATCTTTTTCTTTGTCTTTTTGCCAGAAGCTTCGTTTTCCGTCCGAGGACAATACAACAATATGACCATATATGGAATGAAAAGGGAAACCATCTGTTCTTATGGGAAGTTAAGATAATAGAGAAGAACATTGGAAGAGAAGACAACTCAAATAATCACATGTTAGGTTATAGTAACCTCTTAAGTAGACCAACTATAGGGATGAATACAATATGGGAATCTATAATTAAAAAGGCTAAATTAGATTAAAACAAAAAAAAACGTAATGAGTCAAGGTAAAAAAAATCATACATAAGTATAAAGGTAAATATTCTAGGTAAAATAGGACATTAGATTTCCAAAACTTCACTCTGAATTGGACACATGGCACAACGTATATAAGCATTGAGTTAATAGTTATAAAGTGACAGTTATCTCTGGGCTGCAGGTTCAATCCTGGCCAAGAGTGACAGTAACATAGAATAATTAACACAGCTTAATATTTGTACCTGGTCATGGTTAATGGAATGAGAACAGTCTACCCCCGTGGATTAAATAAAGGGTTCAGTATGAAGTTCTGTGAAGGTTCCCAATTACAACATGAAAGCTCCACAGTCCACCAGAAATACCCGAAGAATGCCAGTAGGCACATCGGCCGAAATGCTGTGTAGATAACAATAAAGATGAGGACAATAGTCTTAATAATACAAATTAATGAGCCTCATCTAAAAAATTTAGAGAAATAGTATCAATTTTTAAAACTTCATCCCTTATTTAATAGAATACGTGTAAATAACGTAAATGCGATATTGCTGAAAGTAAAGAGTGAAGTCTCTTGCCCCAGAGGTAAGGAATAATTGGTTGAAACTTTGGATATATTCTGAAAAAAATATTTATTTATTCATATTTGTAAAATATATTTAAAACGATCAATCCTTAAATTTAATGTTAACAGTCAACTTCTTATTCTTAGAAAACAAAAAATATTTTCAATATATGTAACTGTCTACTCCACAGTTCCAGTGATGGGGCTTTTGTTTTGTGTGAATGCCCAAGAGGCAAGCGGCCCAAAGAAAGTAGAGTCCTGTAGCACTTGGAGTGCTGATCTGTTTATCAGTATAGGAGGTAGTGTTTATACATCATTACGTGTGATACATGTTTTATTCCAGATTATTTGAATCACTGAATATATGAGTTATATATGGGAGACAGTTAATATTTTTTTCCAGAAACTTTTAGAAAATTTGAATTAATCATATCATCTTGTGATTCTAGAAACAGATAGTGATAGTCAATTTAACTTAAAATTTAGTATAGGTGTGTGTGTTACACAATATTAATATAATTTGTATATATTTTCTAAAACAGCATATGAGCTGCCATATTTTCATTGGACAGAAATGTGACAATAACTACAACCTTCACTACTTATGCCACAAAACATCTTAGGAAAATGATATAGACATTTTAAATCAAAGATTTTATTTGGTGCTTGTACACATTGAAATTTACATTAATTTTCTTCAAAGTTACTTAAAAAGTCTATATAAACTATAATACTTACATCCACAATAAGACTAACTTTTTATTATTTGCTTTATCTTATTTATTATTTTTTATTGAACAGTAAAATCCCTAAATTATATTTCAGCTAGCCATCAATGTTTTACCTAGTCATCGGCTATATTTCTTTAGTCTTTCCCTCCCCAAACTACTAAGGTATTGGTATTTCATGAACAGAAAACCAACTCTTATCTTGATTGTGAATATAAGTATTATACTTCCTGTAGTAAAAAGAGAACAGACACGGTCGGAATTGAGTAAGCTTTATTCTACTTTGAATAGATTTGCAGTTCTCTTGGGAGTTTATATAGTTTTACAAATCTTTAAATTTACATAAAGGGGAGGTAACTCAATTACTTATTACATTCTCCCCCATTTTATTTTAATCATTTGGGATGAAGTCGCTCCATTGACCAGGCTTTTTGCGGGTTCTGTTGGAATGTTGTGGTAGTTCAATATTGGGAGCAGAATCAAGACCCTGGGTTTCCTGGTCTGAAGATACCTTGGGCTGGGTTTTCTCTCTCAGACGCGAGTTGGTAAAAATGTGTCTCCTTCTGCGTGCAGATGGTTGTGATTCTGAGAACAGGGGTTCCGAATCGGTTTGGGGGTGGGCTCGTTTCTGAGCAGTTGGACAATCATCCACATCTGGCCCACTGTGGGCATTTTGGGATTCCAGAGAAAATATGGAATCCATATCTGATGCTTGCAGGGAGTCATATGATGCAATGCCGGCAGGTTGACCTTTAGCTGAGGTGGAAGGGTCTTGAGATGTAGGCACCTCCTTGCAAGCTATATTAGGTGCAGGTACATCCCCTGCAGGTGCAAGGTCTCTGAGGTAAACAGTGGATTCTTTTCCATCGGAGTGATGTACAAGGGCATAATGAGGATTCACCTCAATCAGTTCCACTTCATTCGTTAACAGACAAAACGTCTCAGAAGAACCGTTCCTGGTTTTGAAAGCCATAAAGGAAGTGAGGTTCCTGCCGAGCTTCTCCGTTGAAAGGCGAGAAACCTCTTGTGAGGTGTAACATTCGTGGCTGTACATAGTAATGTTCTAATGGCATATAGAGATTCAGGGAGGAGTTCTTCCCAGTGGGAGATTGGACATTTATGGTTTGCGGCGGCCAGTTGTATGGTTTTCCATATGATGCTATTGTACCGTTCACATTGGCCATTACCCTGAGGGTGGTAAGGTGTCGTTCGACTTGTGGCCACTCCTCGTTCATGAAGAAATTGTCTAAGTTGACCGGACATGAAAGAGGTTCAACAGTCTGAAAGAATGTAAGCTTGGACTCCAAAAGTGGCAAATAAAGAGTATAAGCACTGTATCACCGAATTTGCTGATATATCCAGACAAGGAAATGCAAATGGGAATTGCGAATATTCGTCGATGACTGTTAATATATAACTATTCCCATTTTTTGATGGTAGGGGATCCTTAAAATCAATATTTATCAGCGTCCCGGTTTTAGGTCTAAAGAACTGTGGTTTGTGTTCTGCACATATTCTACACAATTTTATCAATTTTCTTTTACATCGTTCGAGGAATATGGTAGATTTCTGGTCCATACCATATGTGTCATCCTTGTTATGCCTGGGTGGCACAGCTCATTGTGTAAGGTACGAAGCTCATTCATGTTTGGTATTGAGTTACATATCTTCGATAGTGCGTCAGCTGCTGCATTCTCTTTACCAGGTCGGTAGATAGCATCAAAAGAAAAACAGGAAAGTTCTATTTTTCCATCTAGCTATTTTTTCATTTTTAATTTTACTTGTTGTCCTGGTGTTGAACATGAATGCGACGGATTTTAGTAATTAGTCTGAAATGTCTTCTGATCAAATAGTGCCTCCATTTTCTGAGTGACTCTACTATAGCATAAGCTTCTTTCTCAATTGCTGAGTGTTGCTGTTCTGAACATGACAGGGTCCTTGAAAAAAAAGCAACAGGGCATCCAGATTGCCTTAAAGAGGCAGCAATTGCATAATCGGATGCATCTGTCTCCACTACCAGAGGAATAGCAGGATCTACAGTTGTAATAGCTGAGTTGGCTATATACTTTTTAAGATTTTTAAAAGCTTCCACAGCTGTGGAAGAAAAGGAAAACTGTCCATTTTTACCAATGGGTGTATTTTGCTTGAAAAAGAAGCAATCCACTGAGAGTAGTGTGCAAACATGCCCAGAGCCCGTTTTAGGGCATGCATATTGTTAGGAATGGGCAATCCTAGTAGGGGCTTCAGTCGTTCCGGGTCTGGTGACATTGAACCTTTCTTCAGTGTACCCCAGTAAATTGATGGTGTCTATGCCAAAAACGCATTTATCGTCATTCAGTGTTAGATTATACTTCTTAAGGGCCACAATAAATCATTTTAGATTGTGATTATGGTTTGCAAAGTTGTGCCCACATACCGTTACATTATCAATATAGGCAAAGGTACCTTCCAATTTTTCATCACTAAATATTTTGTCCATAATCCGCTGGAAGTTAGTAACACCATTTGTTACTCCAAACGGTATCCTTTTAAACTGCTAAAGGTGACCAATTGCCTCAAAAGCTGTATAAGGTCAATCTACTGGTTTGATAGCTACTTGGTGATAGGCACTTCTCAGGTCTAGCGTGCTATACACTTTGTATTTGGCAATTTCGCTTATAATGTCGTCTATCCTTGGTAATGGGTAAGCATCTAACAAGGTAAATCTATTTATGGTTTGAGAGTCAATTACTAGTCTCTTTTTGTGGTTCTTGGAAGATGTTACTACTACCTGGGCCCTCCATGGAGACTCACTCGTTTCAATGATTCCTTCCTCAAGCATTCTTGTAATTTTGGTTTTTATAAAAATTTTATCCTTGAGTGAGTACCGTCTCGACTTCATTGCTATAGGCTTACAGTCAGGAGATAAGTTATTGAATAGTAATGGGTGCTGGACATTTACTGCTGTTAGACCACAAATGCTAAGGTCTAGCTTGGGTCCCCCAAAAGGAATCTCTATACGAGAATGATGCCAAAGAAAATCGTGCATTACGTCACTACAAAGGTATTTCATAACCGAGAATTTGATGTTTTTGTATGACCTGTTTTTAAAATGTAAACTCACCAGACAATATCCGATCACTTGTGATGATAGGGAAGCATTTGTCATGGATACCCGAGTAGAACAGGGAAAAATTTTCCATTGGTTAACTTTTACAATTTTGTGATTAATATAATTACCGGAGCTGCCGGTGTCAATCAAAGCATCAATAAGAACACCATTAATTTCAATTTGTATTATGCTTTTTCAAAGGAATTGCGGAGCAGCAGCTGTAATAGTAGCTAACATAAAAGTAGAAGTTTTAGACACATTGTTTTTTAGGGGATGTGAACCGACAAACATTTTGAAAATGTCCCAGTTTGTTGTATTTTTGACCCCTAGCATCTCTGGCCAGACAAGAAAAACGAGGATGTAGACCGAACCCCCAAAAATAACATATATGACTAGTGGAAGCAGCGGTAATAGGCAACTCTGAAGGGTTTGAAATCTCCAGAGTTTCTTGGTTAGAAAAAGAAGTCACAGAGGAGGGACCCGGAGAATTATGCAAAGATGGGGAACAAGACGAATGTGTGTTTAAGGCAGCACTGGTCGTATCAGACTGTAGGTAGAACACAGACTGTTTTTGGGCAACCTTGAATGTATGGGCCTGTTCGTAAGCTGTTTGTAAATCAAGACAGTTGTTCTCAAGAAGACACTGTCTTACCTGTGCATTCTGAAGCCCATTAATAAAGGCATCCATTATGTGTTCGTCTCGAATTTCTTCTGCATTCATAGACCGGAAGTTGCAGTCCTTGCTTAAGGTCCGTAGTTCCATTAAAAATTGCTCCAGCGACTCTCCATTCTGTTGTCATCGTGTAGCAAGAAGGTATCGTGAAAATACTTCGTTTTTGGGCTTTTTGTAAGTAGATTGCAATACTGCAATTGCTTCTTCATACGTAGTGCAATCAATAATAATTTTGCGTATCGTATGAGATACATAATTCGTCAGTAGTCCAAGCTTGTTTATTGGCCACTGTGGGTTTTCAGTATGAAGTGTTTGTAGAAAGTTTTCAAATATCACTAGCCAATGAGTTCAGTGTTTTTAAGCATCTAGAGTTTCTGATTTGACTTCAAATCGCTGTGAGCGCATTAATTGTTCCATACTGATTCAAAGTAGAATAAATCGTTGTAATAAGAAAACACACGGTCGGACTTGAGTAAGCTTTATTCTACTTTGAATACATTTGCAGTTCTCTTGGGAGTTTATATAGTTTTACAAAGCTAAAGAGTTAAGGGGAGGTGACTCTATTGCTTATTACACTTCCATATGCTTTTTAAGTAAAATTAATGTAAATTTCAGGGGGGGGGTGCTGTACAAAACCCTTTTTATTTGGTAATTTTCACCTTTAGTTGTCAAAATTCCTAGCATAAAATTGTGTGTGCATTATTTGAAATGAACTTAATTGTTATTAAGAACACATTTTATGATAAGAGTTTTATAATTTGCTTGAAGCATTGTGTATATATTGGTTTGGAGGTTGATTTTGAAGGCTATCACAATGCAGATGTAAAGAAAAAATATAAGGTAATAATGGTGTTTGTTAACCTGTAATTTATTCTTGATATTTCGAGATGAAATCCCTTTTTCAGAAGGACACTAGAACTGAAGTCGTTGTTGTCTTGTTATGGCATTTCTAGTTAAATTAAATTTATTTTTGAAAATGTTACAGATTGTATTTTTTATAACTGTATTCTCGTGTTGCATGTTTACAAGAATGTGTTTTTTTTTATTTGTACATGTGCGCACACATACAAACAATTCTTTAAGTAAAATATACATTCATTAGATTATTGCAATAATTATCAAATTTCAAGGAATGTTTGTATTTTGTAACAAAATATTTTAGGAATCTTTTTGTCACTCAACTGCAAAATATCATTTGAAATCTAAAAATATCCACTTTTCTATAAAGACATGTCCATAACCCCATGAAATTAAAATGTATGTCTTTAATTAACCAAGGACTTCTTCTTTAAATGTAAATATTTGTCTGGAGCCAGTGGTGGTTAAGTTCTTGATATGCATATGAATGTGAAAGAAAAATTAGATCTTATGTCAAATGGGTTACTAGGAATTACCTTTCTTGATATGCATATGAATGTGAAAGAAAAATTAGATCTTATATCAAATGGGTTACTAGGAATTACCTTTCTTGATATGCATATGAATGTGAAAGAAAAATTAGATCTTATGTCAAATGGGTTACTAGGAATTACCTTTCTTGATATGCATATGAATGTGAAAGAAAAATTAGATCTTATGTCAAATGGGTTACTAGGAATTACTTTCTTGATATGCATATGAATGTGAAAGAAAAATTAGATCTTATATCAAATGGGTTACTAGGAATTACCTTTCTTGATATGCATATGAATGTGAAAGAAAATTAGATCTTATATCAAATGGGTTACTAGGAATTACCTTTCTTGATATGCATATGAATGTGAAAGAAAAATTAGATCTTATGTCAAATGGGTTACTAGGAATTACCTTTCTTGATATGCATATGAATGTGAAAGAAAAATTAGATCTTATGGGTTACTAGGAATTACCTTTCATATGAATGTGAAAGAAAAATTAGATCTTATGTCAAATGGGTTACTAGGAATTACCTTTCTTGATATGCATATGAATGTGAAAGAAAAATTAGATCTTATGTCAAATGGGTTACTAGGAATTACCTTTCTTGATATGCATATGAATGTGAAAGAAAAATTAGATCTTATATCAAATGGGTTACTAGGAATTACCTTTCTTGATATGCATATGAATGTGAAAGAAAAATTAGATCTTATAAATGGGTTACTAGAATTACCTTTCTTGATATGCATATGAATGTGAAAGAAAAATTAGATCTTATGTCAAATGGGTTACTAGGAATTACCTTTCTTGATATGCATATGAATGTGAAAGAAAAATTAGATCTTATATCAAATGGGTTACTAGGAATTACCTTTCTTGATATGCATATGAATGTGAAGAAAAATTAGATCTTATGTCAAATGGGTTACTAGGAATTACCTTTCTTGATATGCATATGAATGTGAAAGAAAAATTAGATCTTATTTCAAATGGGTTACTAGGAATTACCTTTCTTGATATGCATATGAATGTGAAAGAAAAATGAGATCTTATTTCAAATGGGTTACTAGGAATTACCTTTCTTGATATGCATATGAATGTGAAAGAAAAATTAGATCTTATTTCAAATGGGTTACTAGGAATTACCTTTCTTGATATGCATATGAATGTGAAAGAAAAATGAGATCTTATTTCAAATGGGTTACTAGGAATTACCTTTGAATGGAGCCAAAGTTTATGGTTCTGAAAGAAGTTTCTACAAGTGACTACCACCTCTAAACACTATTTTTTACAAATAGTCTTGTTTCTTATCAAGAAGTCCTTTTTCTATACGGGGAAAGTCAAATTTAAAATATTAAAAAAAAATAGAATTAAGCAACAAGACTATTTGTAAGATACCCTCACCAAGCCCACAAGGACACTAACCACTTAAGTATTACCTGTATGTGTCAATTCCTGGGTACTGGTGGGAATTCAAAAACTGTAACATTAAAGCCTATGGCACATGTACAAAATATTAAATTACAGCCAGCATGCACATTGGTCACTGTAAACAAGGCAAGAAACAATTTGAACTTCTCTTTTATAGACTTTGTCACAATGTCCTACTCCAAAGGAAAGCAAAACATCTTCACTATCCTAAAAAGCTTCAGTCAACACTTCACTGCCATACTATGTGCAATGGATGACATAATCGACACTGCTCGTGGACTGTATCAATTCTTTCTCCAATACAGAGAAATATACCACATAGTATCCTCTGAGCGGGGCAAACAATTTTATCGGCAAGGTCTACAAACAATTTTGCAACCAAATGTCTATTTCACAGGAACTTCACTGTCCCTGGTGACCACAGAGCTTGGGAAATATTGATCAGCAACATCGCTCAATGGAGAATGCCTTCTACATACTATGAGAGGACAGAAACTATGAATGAACAGATGTTCTTGAATCTGTCACTTCATCTAGAGGTGTATTCCCGCATTATATTATTATTATGCTACCCTAATATCGGTCTGCTCAAACTACACAGCATGCAAATAAATGCTCTTCTAAGTCAAATCCATGACCGCATCACCCTATTTAATGCCAAACACAAAATAGAAGTTAGCTTAAACCGCATCACCTACAAGGACACAATACAAGTTGGCAACAAGGTTTTACTTCATTGGCCACAATCAACCATGGCACAGTAAACCCATCTACCATGGATAAGAGATTTTACAGTCTAAAAACAAATGACATGAGTCAGGTCAAAAATGAAAATGGTGATATTAGGCCACAATCCCAAAGTGATTTTCATTCAGTTCATGACTTTGAGACTGATAATACTCGTGGGTACTTTGCCACTTACACGGTTGTAAAAGGTCCCTACTGTTATACAGAAATAACTCAGTCACGTGTGTATAAATATGTGTTTTATTGTTTGCATCATGTCATGGACTGCCCCACAGTCAAAAGCTCCTTAAGGCATTACAGATATTGGGGCCACTTATGTACATAAGTCGACCAGCATCCCCCATACATACAAAAGTCTGAAATATTTATTTTTATGTGAGTTGACATTCACCATAGCAGTTAGGTGTCTTGCCTGCAGTGGCTCTTTTCAGATGTGGTTGTCTTTCAACCATGTCTGTTTGCTGTTGTTTTGTGTTCTTTTCACTGCCATTGCTAGTGATATCATATTTACAGTTTGTTCCTGTCATATTTCTGTACTTTGGTATGTTTGTGAGTCTTAAATGTCTTCTGTTTCTCACTAGTTTCCCATTTTCCAGTTCGATCATATATCGCCGGAATTCAAATTTTTCTATTATGATCACTCTTCCAATATTTGCTATTGCCGTATAGCTATACAGTCACTTGGTCACCCTTTCTTAGTTCTGCCAGGTCATGGGCGTTCTTATCATATTGTTTCTTTTGGTGTTGTTTTACCTTTCGTATTTTGGTTTTTGTTTCTTCCACATTGAATGGGGATAGGCATTTCTTCATTGTGGGTAATATGCTTCTCAGTTGTCTTCCGAAGAATCTCTGTGCTGGAGACATTCCCATGGATTTTGATGGCGTATTGGTAAACTCTAGTATGGCTAGGCAAGGGTCACTATTTTCATTGTTGCATTTTTTAATAATGCCTTTTATTTGTTTGACCGCTGATTCCACCATTCCATTGGAGTTTGGCATCTCTGGTGAGCTGGGGTTCCATTTGAATCCATATTTTCGGGCCAGTTCCTTCATCATTTGGTTGTCAAATTCAGGACCCCCATTGCTTACAACTTCTTCTGGAATGCCATGCCTCATGAAGTGTTTCTTCATCAGTTTGACTGTGCAAACTGATAATGTTCCTTGGAGTTGATCAACCATGGTATAGTTTGAGAAGTAATCCACACACACACTAGATATTTCCTTCTATCTAGTGTCATGGTATCGAGACCAATACATTGAAATGGATATTCTGGCACTGTTCTTGTGATCATTGTTTCTTTGCTGTTTCTTGCAGAATATCTGCTGCACTGTTTACAATTCATGTAACACTCTTGGAGTTCATGCCTCATTCCATGCCAGTGTCTAGGGCCCGTCTTATGTTACTATCAACAGCTAGGTGGCTTGTGTGTGCCTTCTTCTTCATACAATCTCTCATTGAGGCAGGTATAAAGACTCTGTCTTTGTAAAATATCACACCATCCTTGGTTGAAAGGTAGTCTTTGAATTTGTACAAGTGCTTCAACTGAGGTTCAAGGGTTTTGTATCGGGGAAACCTTGTTTGATCAGTTCTATGATCTTTTGTAGATCCTCATCTTCCTTAGTGGCTTTGATTAGCCTGTCTCTGGTCTGTTTGCTTACAGCGAGGAATTCTAACACTGAAGTGAAACTGGAATTTATCATCCTCTACTGGGACTTGTGAAAGAGCATCGGCAATGATTACGTCCTGTAGGTTATGTTGTAATCAAATTTTTGTATTAAGAGCATCATTCTTAATAGTCTTTTTGGTGCTTCACTTAGAGGTTTGTTGCTGATTGCTTCTAGTGGCTTATGGTCCAACTCTATTGTTACATGTCTTCCATAGCAATAGTTACTGAACTTGTGTAGTCCAAACACAATGGCTCTCATCTCTTTTTCGATTGGTGCATAATTTTTTTCATAGCCATTCCAGACCCTTGATGCGTATGACACTGATATCCCATTCTGTAGAAGAACAACTCCTATACCTACATCAGACATGTCAGTCTGTATTGTGACTGGTTTCTCTAAGTCTTAATATGCTAAGATAGGTGTGTTTGCTATTGTGATACTATGCATTGTGTCAGGTGCAGAATGCATTTGGAGGCATGCAAGTGTATGTATATATATATATGTATATATATGTGTGTGTGTGTGTGTGTAATAATTAATTATGTGAATATACAGTATGTAAGATTATGGATACATATGTGTTTACACATGAGTGTCTGTGGGATGGGTATAGTGAATCATGTGTGTAAACACGAGTGAGAAAATGACAAAGGAATGAATAAATAAACAAATAAGAGATAGGAAGATATTTGATATATGGAAGAGAGACTAGCAGACTGGGCATTGTTTATTTCTGTCTAATTGTTCAATTGTTTTAATTTGGTTACTTTGCCTTTGCTTGTATTGTTAGTATTTCAAACAAGTTCAGTTGAATTTGGAGTTTTGAATTGGTTGCTGGGAATCAAAGAGTTGAGTTTTGGGAGCAGAGAAAGACAACCTTAGCAGAAGTCCTTAAAAGAACAAGCGGGGGCATTTTGCCCTCTCTCATCTTGGCATACATGGGAGGAACTTTGCAGTGGGTTAATTGACATCATTTTGTAACCTTTTTTTTTTTTTTTTTTTTTTAAGAACAAATTGTACTCACTCAGTTTATCTTTGAGTTTGCTTATCTTCTGATACCATATTATGCAGAAATAACTCTGAGTCACGTGTGTATAAATATATGCATTTTATTGTTTACGTCATGTCATGGACTGCCCCACAGTCAAAATCCCCTTAAGGCATTAGATATTGGGGCCGCTTATGTACATAAGTCGACCAACACCTACTTGTTTTTCATTTCTGATACCATTTAATATCTTGAGAGAGAATCAGGATAACAAAGACACTGTTCAGTTCATGACTTTAAGACTGATAATACTCGTGGGTACTTTGCTGCTTACACCGTGGTAAAAGGTCCATGCTTGTTCTTCATTTCTGACACCATTTAATATCTTGAGAGAGAATCAGGATAACAAAGACACTGTTCAGTTCATGACTTTAAGACTGATAATACTCGTGGGTACTTTGCTGCTTACACAGTGGTAAAAGGTCCATGCTTGTTCTTCATTTCTGACACCATTTAATATCTTGAGAGAGAATCAGGATAACAAAGACACTGTTCAGTTCATGACTTTAAGACTGATAATACTCGTGGGTACACACAGTGGTAAAAGGTCCATGCTTGTTCTTCATTTCTGACACCATTTAATATCTTGAGAGAGAATCAGGATAACAAAGACACTGTTCAGTTCATGACTTTAAGACTGATAATACTCGTGGGTACTTTGCTGCTTACACAGTGGTAAAAGGTCCATGCTTGTTCTTCATTTCTGACACCATTTAATATCTTGAGAGAGAATCAGGAGGTTTTCAGTGACTTTAAGACTGAGAACACCCATGATAATAACAAAGACACTGTTCAGTTCATGACTTTAAGACTGATAATACTCGTGGGTACTTTGCTGCTTACACAGTGGTAAAAGGTCCATGCTTGTTCTTCATTTCTGACACCATTTAATATCTTGAGAGAGAATCAGGATAACAAAGACACTGTTCAGTTCATGACTTTAAGACTGATAATACTCGTGGGTACTTTGCTGCTTACACAGTGGTAAAAGGTCCATGCTTGTTCTTCATTTCTGACACCATTTAATATCGGTAACCATGAACTTTGGTTTAGTAAATTCCTACTGTAGCGAATATCTGCCCCTGCACTACTATAATATTATGCTTGCACATCATCTGAAATGAACTTAATTGTTATTAAGAACATATTTTATGATATTTTTGTGTTAAAGCATGCAGTTGCATTGATTCGAACAAGTTTATATTTTTTGTTTATATCATACGATAATTCAAAATGTGCTTTGGTTAAGTAAATTCCTAGCATAAAATAATGCTTGTGCATTATCTGAAATTAACTTAATTGTTATTAACAACACATTTTGAATTTTAGTATGATATAAACAAAAAAAATATAAACTTAGAATCAATACAACTGCATGTTTTAACACAAAAATATCATAAAATTTCTGATACCATTTAATATCTTGAAAGAGAATCAGGATAACAAAGACACTGTTTAGTTCATGACTTTGAAACTGATAATACTCGTGGGCACTAACCATACTATATTAGAAAATGGTGTGGTGAATTATATTTTTTGTGATGTTGCTGAAAAGTTCTGGTACAAGGGTTATAACTTATTTCTAACTATTACATCTTCCAAAATATGAACTGTTCAATTAATCTTTATTACCAATTAATCCTTGCACAGAACATTTTGTGCAAATTTTTTAATCAACCTTAAAAAACAAACAAAAAATATCATTTTTTCTTCTTTTTTTCTAACTCTGAGCTATTATCTCCCCAATATTTTTCTTTCTTCATACATGTTTTATTGCAGTATAGAAAATGTTTTTATCTATTATTTATTATTTTGACTTTACCACATGGTTTTCATTCCTATACAATTCCCTTTCTTTTTTTTTTTTTGTCAGTTTCCCCTCGTATGAGATATACAATTACCTAATAGTAATACTACTGTTTCTAATTTAAGGTGAAAATCTAGAATTCCTATGTGCTTCTTGTTTATGTATTTGTCTATGCTACCTAAGCTGTGCAAGGTTGACACTTTTTATATATTTATATATAACCAGAAATTAAACAACAAAATGTTTGTTTCTAAACACTGGAGAGAAATAATTTTGATATCAGAATTTTCTTCATTTATACTTCTTATAAATTACAATGATTTATTCTAATAAATTAATTAAGCTTGTGGCAATTTTTAAATTTTTTTTTCATCTAATATCACTTATCCCTGTTTTTCCCATACTGGTTGTTCTTCAGTAAGTAAGCTTTTCATACTGATACCCAATGGAAGAAGCACTAATGTATATTAATATTAAAAAGTAGAATCATGTCTTGTTTTAAAATGTGACTATTCTATTTACTTGCAGGTTTGGAATGACACTGTGGCCAACCTTAGTTTACTGGCTCTTGGTACGAGTGCTCCCGAAATTCTTCTCTCTGTTATTGAAATTTTGGGGAAAAAGTTTTGTGCTGGAGCACTTGGTCCCTCAACTATTGTCGGCTCGGCTGCATTTAACTTGTTTGTCATCTCGGCCATCTGTATTATGAGTATACCAAATGGTGATGATCGACGTATCAAAAGCCTTCGTGTGTTCTCCATCACATCGTTCTTCTGTGTCTTTTCCTATATCTGGCTGAGTATTGTCCTATTGGCTATTTCCCCAAATGAAGTTGAGTTGTGGGAAGCTATAGTCACTTTCTTGTTTTTTCCTTTACTTATTCTTATTGCATTTCTGGTGGACAAGAAGTGCTGCATGGATAAAAAAAAATCTGACATCTTTGAAATTGCAATGGGTAAGTAAAACCACATTTTCATATTTTACTTCTGTTTACTGAAAATTTGCATACTAATTAATAATTTAAAGATGCAAACAAGAGAAAATATGGAATTTTCAGATCTCTTCAATTAAAATTAGTTTTTTTCCATTTATTTTAGGCAAAAGCAATTTCTGCTCAGGAACAAAAAAGTAAAAATTTTGTTACATAGTGTTTATCACTTCTCCAAAAGAAACTTGTTTCAACCAAATTTGTTTAACATTTTTGAATATTTCAGAAACATTAGATTATCTTTTAGGAGAAAATATGAGTAAAATTTAGTTGGGGTTATGGCATGTCAACCTTGTGGGTTATGGCATGTCAACCTTGGGGTTATGGCATGTCAACCCTGGGGGTTGGGGCTTATGGCATGTCAACCTTTTTTAGGGTTATTTAATGCCAAGATCAGTCCTTTCTGCAAGTAATCATTTTGTTTTAAGTAATTAAATTTAATAATCATTTGTAATCAATTATAGCTCCAACTCGCTAATTCTTAATACAAATAATTTACATACAGTTATTCCTATTTAATGCAAATGATTTTCAAACAGATCTATTTGACCCATTGATGTAATAAAAACAATCACTCCAGATTAATGGACCTGGGAGTAATAAAAACAAAGTGACTCCATAATTTCTAAGAGCTTTGGAACTTCATCACCGGATATAGTTTAGTGTCATATCCATGATGCCATTTTCTTTCTTTTTTCTTACACATCTACAGGAGGTGATACAGTTGTATTTTACTTTCCAATAACAGGGCATCTAAAATTTGAACCAAAACTCATGCAAAAGAAAATTTATACATAAGATGACAAAAAACTAAAGTAGATATCTACTTTAAAACCTAAAATTTACCAGGTGTTTTTGCTTTAATTTATCTAAGAAAATTTAGCCAGTTCTTTATTCAAACACATATTCATTAGTTTTATAAATATGTTAGCTATGCTAGAAGTAATTTTTAACAAATTAACTTTGCTAATATGAAAATAAATCTCATTTATGCTGCATTGATAACTGAAATATTGACTGAATGTTGTGCATCTTCCAGTTCATTGCTGGTTCTTGCTTATAATACAAAACTTCTGCTTTAAAAGTTTGGCTACTCTATTAACAAAAATGATTGTTTTCTTTTCATTCCTGTAAACACAGAGAGTCAAAAACCTCAAGGTAAGATTATTCAATCATGTTGCCTAAGTCTCAAATCTTCAAAGAATCTATCACATTTCTATTTTCCCAGAGTTCATCTTATATTCTTGTTTTATTTTTGACTTATGGCCATTCTAAATAGCAAATTATACAATACTTGCAAAGACTTAGAAGATTAACTTATTTTAACATCTAGTTTCTAGTTCAGAAGTGGTTTAAGTGATTTCATATTTTGAGGACCTAATTTTGAAAATAAATAAATATCTAAGTTGATATATTTTATACTGAGGCAATGTCACCTATAAAAGTGAAAACACAATTCTGTGGTATTTAATCTACTACTATAGTGGTTGAATTTGTTACAATGGCAAATTACAGGAAAAGTACTGGAAATTTTTTGTGATATTAACTTTCTTTTAATACAAGTCATAGATAATATTCAATTAAAAAAATCATTTTTCATTTCTTTATATGGCTACTACTGAGAAACCCAACTGCTATGAGAGATGTGATAAAAGACTTGCCATATTGACTAGCTTGAGGGATAATTTGATTTGAACTAACTTCCTAACCATTATTTCATAGTAAGATGCCTAAGGCAGAAATGTATATTGTTAAAAAAGATGTAACACTTCCAAAAACTGCCAATCCACCTCATCTTCAATCTGTCCACATTACCTGACAAAATTTCTCTGTTTTATGGCTTTCTTGCCAGAAATGAATGAAGACCAGAAGCACTCCTATGCAAATCAGTATGTTGACTGACATTGTAGTTCACCTCCAATGTCAGTCAACATACTGATTTGCATAGGAGTTACAAAAAAATTTGCATAGGAGCTTACAAAATCTAAATGGCAATTTCCAAACTTTTTGAAAGTAATTTAATGATAGGCAACTGCACTTTGAGACTAGGTGGGCTTCATAGATTTTATAAATATTAAAGTGTCTGAGAAAGATTTTTGTTAATCCACAGTTGGTCATGACATCTTTAAATAATATTCTCCACAGTGAAGATCTGAGTTCTTTCAATTGCATTTTCTTGCAATGTTCATTTATGTCATTACAGAGAAAAACTAAAACTGCATCTCTTATTAAATTGGTGTTAAAGTAAGATGGGGCCTTGATTGGTTGTTATCAATCTGAAGACATGCACAACTTATCTTCAAGGCTGTGATGAAATTTTTTTTTGAATCAATGTTGATCTGTGGATAGCTCCCTGGATGATATTGCAAGCAGTTTCTGCTACTTTATATCCTTTCATTTGAACTCCTTTGAAGTTACTCAAATTTGCTTTTTTCCTTGTTCAATTTGACAGTTTAAAATAAACAAGAATAAACAAAACCATTAGCATAAATCAAAGTGAAATTCTTAGTCATAGTTAAAGAAAATGTTTATTTCAAAATATGCATCAAATTTTAAAATTGAAACAAAAAAACTACCTACAGTATAAGAAAATATTAAATCTGTCTGTTTCCTTAATTGGCTATAATTCAAATTTAAGACAAACTTTTTGAGCTGGGTGATTGGTAATCTCCTCTTATGTAGTAAAATCTTTTACATTTCCTCGAGATTTGAGACAAAAGCAATCTGAAAGAAAATGATTTTCTGCTCAATGAATCAGTTTTATACTAACCTGCCAATGCACGTCTTCTATTTGAAGTTTGTTTTGTATGAAATGTTTTTCACATCACTCTCATGAAAGTATCAAATGAAAAACTGCATTCATATCCATTAGCTTGATCACTATTGTCTGTTTAAACTTTCTTGTAAGACTATCAAGGGGATCACTATAGGACCTTGCACATTTCTTTTTTTTTATGTTGAATGCTTTTTTAAGTGTGTATGTATATTTTTGTTTTTTATCTGGTGGCTTTGTTTTATATCATTCCAATTTTTATGTATGATTTTCTAAGATTTCCTAATTAAAGATAGTACAAATTTTGTCCTTAATTAGTCCTGTGGTAATATCAATTCAATTGAATACGTTATAATTATAGATGTGTATTTTTCTTTGTTTGGATTGTGTTCCGATTTTATATATTGACTTTTAAAAATAAGTTTTGTATAACTTGGTTATGAAGAGACTGGTTAAACTTTGTACATGAGTGATCTTGGGAGAGAGTCCCATGGTGTAGTGGCTATGTACTGAACTACAACATCGTATTAAGCAATTTCAAACTCCAGTTACATTATTACATTTACTTTTGGACTAATACCTTTAGGAAAGGTATGAACCCTCTCATTTCCCCAGTTATGGGTGAAATAGTACCAATACTATTCTTCTACAAGCATTAATATGCCATTAAACAAAGAAAACAAACCAGACTGCATCAGTGATCAAAAGAACAAAGCCAAAGTATTGGAATCTATTAAATTGCTACTCCAACATAACAGCTTATGATTCCAAGTATCACTCCTTTTGTGAGAAGATTATAATATTACTTAAACAACCATATATTTTATTGTAAATAAGCCTATAATTGTAAATCACAAAATGGACAGCAATCTGTCTAGTTTGGACATGAAAAATAAAGTTTGTTTCTGTGGTAGATAGCTTTCACTTTATTTAGATGGGTGTAGAGTGAAAATGATGCCAAACAGATCAGGTTTCTTTAATTTTGAATTGTCTGTGTCAGATGACTAGGGTTTTTATTTGGGGGGGATGTAATCTAAAGTTGTTATTGTGGGTTGCAGTCTCCCACCAATGTACTTAAAGTTCTGGTTGCTTTGAAAGGCAGAAAATGCTCTGCAAGTTCTCCCTGAGTATCAATACCCCTTTCTCTTTCAATAGTGAATGCTTATTGGTCACTTTAAATATGTGTTCATTGACCAGAACCATATCAGCATGTGTTCTTTTTGACTATGTAATTCATATATGTCTAATTGGTTGTGGAATTAATAATATATGTCTTTAGTAAATCATTTCATCCTACTGAATATGAGTCATGTCCTTTGATCCTGCCACCTATGACTATGACGCTGCTGAATATATTACATTCCAAAAGCGTTAATAAGAAATTAACATTTCAGATGAACACCTACCTAAGTTCAGAATTGAACCATAACAATATTCAATAGGATTAAATCAATAAAATGTTTATCATAATTGATTCAGAAAATCAAAGAATTACCCAAATCTTAATATTCTAATTTGACAGATATGTTAGTTTAAAAATGGATTATTCTTTATATATATCTTAACATCAACTTTTTAAAATTTTTTATTCATTTTTGTCTACTGAGCAACCCCCCCCCCCATCATTTTATGTTTATGCAAGCATTTTATTGCTGTTATGAATGTTTAAGAATATTTTCATAATTATATATATACTAGACAAAACGTGACCCGTTGGGTCACCCATTAAGCTCTCTCTAGATGATTAGGGAAAAGAGTAGGATCTGCCAAAATATCATCTGCTTTTCATTTTTAAAAACGAACTAAAATTTATTAAATTGATTATTTAAGGTCAAATTTTTGTCTAAGTCGAAAAGTAGTAACATAACGAACATCAGTAAAAAAGCAAAATATTACACATATAATTTATTTTTGATATATTTAAAACGTTTTTAAAATCCGTTTTTACAAAATAAATTGTAACTTTTGCAATTGAAAAAATTCACACTGAATTGTCCAATTGAACACATATCCTAGTAGATAAAGGAGTTAGATTAAGACAGTTCTAAATGCCAGTTATCTCTAGACTGCAGGCTCAATCCTGGTCAGGGACAGCAGTAACATAGAATAATAATTAACACAGCTTAACACCTGTACCCCAGCTATGGTTAGTGGAATGAGAACAGGATACCCCCGTGGACCTAATAAAGGGTTGGGTTCAAAGTTCCTTTATGGCTCCCAATTACAAGAAGGTTCCCGAGTCCGACAATAAATACCTGAAGAAGGCCGGAGGGCACATCAGCCGAAACTTTGTACAGATAACAATGAAGACGAGGACAATAGTCTGAATAATACAAATAATGGTAATCTTTGCGGAGTAACGTCCTGGCTTCCTGCATCCGAAGCGGTATCACTTGAAAAAAATAAAAAATAAAAAATAAAGAACCAACTTAGGGCATTTTCCACTGAAAACCCAACCCTAACCCTAAACCCCCCTAGTTAAAATTAACTGTTTTATTACAAAGTTCTGTTTTTTCTGGGTCACCCTGTATACAGGGTGACTCAGAAAAAACAGAGCCCAAATTATTTATTTATTTTCCATTAAACTAAACCTAAACCCCAACCCCAAATCCTAAACCCTAAACCCTAGCTGTTTTTGTTTTTCACGCCGCTTCTGCTACGGACTTCAATCATAGCTGGTGTTTTTTTTTTTTTTTTTTTTTTTTTTTTCAGCAGTCACCGGCAAGCATGTTTTGAGGCAAGAGGCCATGACGGAACTCCGCAAAGATTACAATTATTTGTATTATTTAGACTGTAATATTGGAGTGGTATATATTTGATTGATACTATTTTCTGCATAAATAAAAAGACTAAAGACAGAGTTTATTTTTTTTAAAGCCATACGTAATTAAAAACAACCTTAATCCCCTAAAACCGTAACCAAATTCGCAAAATGTTAATTCATAGACTGCAGTTAAACTGTCATTTGGTACCAGCAAAAAACTTTCCATTTTAATTTTACCGACCTAAATCAGAAGTCAGTCTAGTTTGTTTTAGTTTTAACTAAAACAAACTTTTAAGCCCGAAGAAAACTTTCACTTAAACAGTGGGGGTAGTCAATGTTTGCTCATTTGAATTCCATAATATTTAAATATATAACTATTTTTTTTACCCAACATGAAATATTTTTTAAAGTAAGTTTAGTACTCTATGAATTAATAATTAAAGTAATTTAAAAAATCTATTTTAAAGCATGATTTCAATTTCGTAAAATTTACGCTCAACTAAAATTGAAATCATGCCGTAAAAGATACTTTTGTTTTGTTTTATTAAAACAAACCAAAATTTCTGTGGTCTGGAGAAAGGGAGGGGCGAATCTACCTAGAGTTAGGAGGTGAATGGAGGGTGTTTGCGTGCTGATATTTACAGGCAGTGGGCACTCCCACTCTGTATAACTCAACTAGTCACATTAACTCTCCCACTCACGATAACTCTATAAAGAGGGAGAGTGGAAGAGAGTCGGGTCTAATTTAGAGAGGGATTGGTCGGTTGTTGACTTAATTGCTAATTACGCCTAATTAAAACCAATTAAACTGAATTTTTTTTCAAACACTGGGTAGTGCTAAAACCAAGGAATATCTAAGTATAAATATTGTGTCCATAACATAAATAGAAAAAAATCCTTTAGCTGGCGAAGGTTGATAAACTCAGCTTTAGTATAATAATAGATATATGAAAAGTGAATCTGACAGTATGAAATAAATATTTTAGAAAAATTTCATATATATATATATATATATATATATATATATATATATATATATATAAATCTAATGAGTTAGATAAACCTACTAAAAGTTTCGCTTAATGATCTTCAGGGCTAAGATCCGACTCTTATTTGCTCTACTTAGATATTGAGCACTTTTTACTTATTAGTTTTAGTTTCCTGGCGGTTTTATATGAATATATATATATATATCTTATATAAGATATATATATATACATATAAATTGTTTTTTTTTCTTTTGGATAAATATTGTACCAATAGATTATTTTAGGTTGGTACGATTATCTTGGTCTTTTCTTTTTTTTCCAAAAAATTTTTTCTCCCCAGGTAATGTTAATTGTATATTTTTACAATCAAACTATTTCCTGGGTTTTTCCTCACCGTGAGGATTTACCATATATATATATATATATATATATATATATATATATATATATATATATATATCAGGGTTCCCACGTGTCTTGGAAAAATGGGGGGTGTCAAAAATCCTGGAAAATTTTCGTAATTTGAGACAAAATTACTGTTATTATTACAGTAAACAAATATAACTAGTAAAATAACAAGGACAGCATTTTTTGTTTTTATTTTTAACACTCGCTTTACTCAAATAAGTGGTTGAGTCTAACAACATAAGGTATATTTTTTCTTTATTTTTGTTGGCTTTAAGATTTTGGTATATGAGGGGGTGGGTAGGCTCATGGGCATCAACACTGAAAATAGGATTAGTGAGTTAACTTCAAATTCTGGTCATGGCTTTTTGCAATTACTTCATACTAATGACCTTGGAAAAGGTATGAATTCATCCTTTCCATCTTTTTATGAATAAAATAGCAAAGTAGTCTGGGATCTTCAGTCTTGGTAGTGAGAAACCACTCTGGGAGAAGGAAAACTGAATTCACAACTGTGGTGAATGCTATGGGGAACAAGAACAGTCATAGTAATAAAATCAACTGTGGAAAACCATAACTACCCAAGTTCTAGAAATAATGACATTTTCCATTTTACTATATATATATATATATATATATATATATATATATATATATATATATATATATATATATATATATATATAATGTATTTGTGTTTAGATCTAGATATTCATATTACCACAGGACTTACCCTTTCACCAGTTAAGATTAAGTAAATAGATTTATTAGTACCAAGCCCTCCTCAAATATAAGTGTTGCTATTTGAATTTTATTGTACAGGTATAAAGTCTTTAAAAAACTGCATTTTCCAAAACATTGGCTAAAAATCCCCAAATGAATTTAAGTATTGAACTTGTACAATAGATATGTATTTTAGCAACAGTCTTTTTTTTTCACCCGTGTGTCTTGGTTTTTAAAAATTTTGTTGCATTGGGATATTGGTAAATCATTATATTATTAATTTTGACAAGTATTTTCTTTCATATTTGTAAATCTTAATTGCTTTTTATTGCAACTCATTCAGGTCATTATCTTTTTACAGGAGCAAAGAACATCAAATATCAGAGAAAATAAGATATAAGCTCTAAATGTCTCCAATATGTGCTGTTCCTTGCTCTTATAGAAATAATAACCTGAGTTAGATATGATAAAAAGCAACTGAAATTTTTTTAAATATAGAAGATTCGTCAAAATTAATTATTCAAAATAAAAATGAAATAGGGGGTATTGGTTATGGCTGCCATAATATGAAGACTTTTTTGTATAAACTTTAAAACTTAATATTGACTGTGTATTCATTTGATATTTATTTTCTGGGAATATTTTTAAAAATTTATGATGTGACTAAAATAAACTAAAGTGTTTACAACTCTACTATTTAGATTTCAGTTGACTTAGCACAAAATCAAATATTGCCAATTGTTTTCATGATGTGGCTAAAGGTTTATTTTCTAAGATTTGTGAAAATGAAAATTGAAAAATCACTAATACTATTAATTTATTAGCCAATTTAAAGCAGACTTCTTTTAATATATTCAATAATTGAGTATTTAAATATGAATTCTATATTATTTAGTGTATGTTAGTTTCATTTATTTAATAAATAACAATTGGAAAAGGAATTGTTGGTGCAAAAGATTTCTTCAAGAACATCTATGTAATTCTCTAGAATAATCTATAGTATTACATGAATGATCATGAAGTCTTTTACTATGATACTTAATAAAGTATGTAGTAAGAATTGTATTAAAGCATGCCAACATTTCTATAACTATGCTTTAAGGAATATGTTCACATAAAGTTATTTCTCAAAATCAACTTCTTAAGATAATGAAAAAGCAATATTATTTAAGTCAAACTAATTTCATTCAAGTGATTTCTGTTATAAAATGTATATATTGAAGCAATCATCAAATAGTTTACTCAACAAAATTATCTCAAAGAAAACTATAGGCCAAGCAACTTTAGAGTCCTATTGCTTTAGTATTGGTTCCATTTAGTTCCGTCTGATGATGTGCGGTCAGTGCAAGATGCTAATGGACTTGCTGTCTCCACTTGCCAGTTGACAGTAACACCAAGCCAGGCAGGTAGGTATTTGAGCGTGTAACTTTCTAAATTATTTCAACTCAATCTGCATGGGCTCCTTATTGCATGTCAATTCCAACATAAGTAAATCGAAGCATGTAACATCAGTGACAAACTAATTCTGATGCATGTTGCAACTATTGTCAATCTCTTGAATTCTTTTTCCTTTCCCTTTGGCTATTTGAAATTGTATGTTGCATGATTCATGAACTGTTAATATCATATACTTGTTGATAATTTTGTCTACTAACAATATTGCATGCACAAAGCATGCTGTTATTGCATGTTTGTCACACTTTTATTTATTTTTTTTTTCTTCACCTTTTTGTCAACAGATTGCTTTTGAAGAAAATTACCAGGATTCAGTTTTTATTTTCTGGATATTATTTTTCTTGTTATTGACTATTAAGTCAACCTGAAAATATTTGGTGGCTTTTTCTTCAAATAACTTGGATTAAAAAAAAATGTTCTGTTTTCTTTTATTTTCACAAAGAATACATCTAAGGCTTTTTTCACACTGAAATATTTTCATTTGTTTGGGGAGCTTAAAGCAATGTTTTTTTTTTTTTTTTTTTTTTTTTTGTTTTTTTTTTTTCCTATAATTTTAGTAAAAATGTCTACCATATTAAAAAAGTTTCTTTTCACATTGAGAATATTCAGATCAAAAAAGTATTTATATATTTAATCTTTTGAACCCTTAGCTTCTTCTGTCTGATCTTATAAAATCCTAAAAAAAAAAAAAAGGGCTAAAATTGGATTCAAACTTTGCTCCGGAGCACAGATATATTTGGTTTACAGCTATTCCATTGAAACAAAAGCTGTGAATAGTTGATATAGTAAGCCATTTAGTATCTGATAGGGGCCCAAAACATTACCCTTTCTGTGTATAGAAAATATATATATATATATATATACGTGTGTGTGTATAAATATGTATTGAATTTTGAATTTATAGCTTTATTTGTAGCTTTATTTTTAATTCTAACTTTAATTTTTAATATTTAGTTGACTTTGAACAAGTGAAATCTGTTTGTTCTTAACTTAAAAACTTATTTTTACTCTCATTACATGCACATTTTTAGTATAAAATCAAAATTAATTTCTTTTATTTTTCATAGGGAATAAAATCAAGAAATAAAACTTTTATAAAATGTTCTCATTAATGTGAAACTTGATCAGTTACCAAAGTTTTCTTAGATTAAAAATGAATTAACATATAATAATTCATACTTTCCTTTTCAGCTGTTATATAATCCAAAGAACTGTTATAAATGGAACTGCTTTTCTTTTTACCAAAATAGAATAAGAAACAATTCTTTTCACAAGATAACACAATTTCTTTCAATATTTCCTTTTTACTTATTGCAGATGAAAGACTAGACGGTAAGAATAGTTATCAGACCTTTTGTAACCTTCTATGTTGTAACTGGTTATAGTTAGTTAGTTGTGCATTGGATTTTTTTCCCTTATTAACAATTTAAATTTAAAAAAAGTTTAAACTACTCCATCTTCCTTCCCAGATCTGTTAATTATATTAATTACTAACTTTATTCAAAATTATGTTGTTGTATAATATGTTAAATAAACATATCTAACAAATATCTAAATATTTCTCAATTTTATTTTTAAATTCTGTTCTATTTCAAATTTTAGTTTTATCCAAATGAAAAATTATTTGAGAAATTTCATTGCTATATGGATCAGTCAATTTTCTTTAAATAAAGAATTGATACTTGTAAGACAAAGCTTGTTTATTTCTCAAAATATTAAATTTTTGTAATGCTAACGGTCATTAAAAAATTGTAATTATGGTTAATTTTAATTTTGACTTCTGTAAAATAAGACCATTTAAATCAATCTGTAAAGCTTTGAAGGTTCCTGATATAACTTGCCATTTTATATATAAAAACTGAAATTTGTCAATCTGTAAATTAACATTGTGTAGTTTAAGATAAAAAATGAAACTCCTCTTAACTTGGGCTTGGAAGAAAATGGTGCCTGAAATTAAAATTTTTTTTTTTATAATAGTACAGACCGGAAATGAGGGGGTTAGTGGGAGTGGAGTGGAGTCATAAATAAGCTGAATTTTTTGGCAGTTGGAATTGTTGTTGGAAGGCAAGCTATTTCAGCAAGAAATGGATAAACTGGCCAAGGGAATGATTAAGCCATTTAATGGCGAGGGATAGTGGCCAATCTCCTGAAGATCTCTGATTTGGCAAGTTTTATTCCATTTTTTTCTGGAGGGAGATGCACTTGCCCTCTACATGGAGATGAGTGAACTGGAGCAGCAGGATGAAGGAATGATTGAGAAGAGGCTGAGAGAGGCATTTACGGAAGGGCCCTTTGAGGCATATGAAAAACTTAAAAAGTTTAAGTGGACTGGGGAGTCGGTAGACATATATGCCAACAGTATCAAGAGGTTGGCAGGACTAGCAGGATATGTAGGACGAGGACTGGACAAAACAGCGAAATTGGCATTCATAACTGGTTTCCCAGATAGTATATCGATGATGCTACAACAATTACCCGGCATAAATACAATGGAAATCGCGGACCTTATACCAACTGTGAGGGTGTTGACAAGAACACGAGGTCAGAATTCCGGGACGGTGGGAGTGGTCGCATATAGCAAAGAACCAACAGACAAATATGCAATGGGATCATCATCTGCTATTTGGTGCTACAGATGTCAGGAGCCACACAGACTCAGAGATTGCAAAGTTCCACCAAGAGCTAGAACTATGTGCTACAAATGTGAAAAGTTCGGGCATATTGCCAGATACTGCCCTCTGAACCATGGAAACAAGCAAGGTGGAGCGTTTGCACCAGTATCTGCCCCTTCAACGGAGTGAGGGCGTGGTATGGGTCTCTCCCGATCATAGAGGTGTTAGTGACGGGCATAAGGGCGACGGCTCTCATTGATACCGGCTGTACTACTACTTTACTCAGTCCCAGGCTCACTCGTGGATGTGGTGGGGATAGGACCACAATAAAAGCAGTAGATGGAACAGATGTGAAATGCAGAGGAATCAGATGGATAGAAATAGAATTAGGTGGAGAAAGGTTGACAACAAAGGCAATTATCATGGAACGTCTAATCAATGATAGACATCATCATTGGGATGGATGTTATTTGCAGACTGGGAGGGTTGACTGTGAAAAACGGCGATGTTAAGTTCAGAGAGACACACTGTGCTGTAGCTGCCGAAGAGAAGAATTGCTGCGAAATTGAGGACAAAGATTTTAAAGCAGAGTTTGATGGCAAAAAATGGACTGTGGAATGGCGGTGGAAAGGAGAACCTCCACTGTTAGAAAATAAAATGGAATATTACAAAACTCCTTAGAGGACCAAAAAAGAGTGGAGTATGAGAAAGAGGTGGAAAGGTGGATTGCGGAAGGAATTCTTCTACCATGGAGAGGTGAAGTGAAAGGAGTGTTACCTTTGATGGCGGTGGTCCAGGCAACTAAAGGAAAAGTCAGACCAGTATTAGACTTTTGCGAGCTAAACAAATATGTTGAGAGCTATACTGGAAGCAACATCATCAATGTGTGTGATGAAAAAATGGAGACAGTTGGCAGGAGGAACTGCAATAGTAGACCTTAAGTCGGCCTACCTACAATTGTATGTTGCAAAAAGGCTATGGCGATACCAACTAGTGCGCTATAAAGGCAAAATTTACTGCCTGACTCGGTTGGGGTTTGGACTAAATGTTGTGCCAAAAATTATGGCGGCAGTTCTAAAAACTGTGCTAATAAGACGAGAGGAGCCACTGATTCATATATTGATGATATACTCATAGACGTGACAAAGGTATCGACGAAGGAAGTAGTCGATCATCTGAAGGAATTTGAACTAACAACAAAAACACAAGAACCCTTGGAAGGAGGGAGGGCAGCGTTGGGCCTTAAATTGAAGGAAGGAAAAAAAGGCAAACTGGTATTTGGAAGAGGGAACGAGATCCCACAGATAACAGGAGATATGAGTAGGCAGGAGTTGTTTTCGATCAGTGGAAAATTGTTGGGGCACTATCCCATTGCTGGGTGGCTAGGACTGGCATGTAGCTATGTAAAAGAAGAGCGAGTGGGATAAACTGAGATGATAGAGTTGACAAAGGAACTGTCTCTGTGATACAAGAGATACTGGCTGAAGTAAAAAGAAATGACCCTGTGACAGGGACTTGGCACATCCCTAAAACAAAAACAGGAGTCGTGACGTGAGCATTATCGCTATAGGCACAGTCGTGGAGATCAATGGTTTGGTGGCGAAAGATGCAGCATGGCTGAGGAAAAAAGATGATTTTAACCACATTAATGTGGCTGAGTTAGAGGCCGTGTTAAAGGGAGTGAATTTGGCTTTAAAGTGGGGATTAAGAAAGATGGAAGTGAGAACCGATTCAGCCACAGTATTGAGTTGGATAAACTCTACAGTGGAGGAGAGCGGTAGAATACGGACAAAGGGTGCTGGAGAAATGATAATAAAGCGGAGATTAGGAATACTGCGACAATTGATAGCTGAATTCGAATTACAAATAAAAGCAGTGTTTGTTCCTTCGGAGAAAAACAAGGCGGATGCGCTAACACGAGTAAATAAAAACTGGTTGGTCAAGGAGAATGAGTTTCCAACATGCTATCTAGGAATTAACAAATTGGAGGAGTTGCATGGTATGTACCATATGGGAGTAGATAGGACTCTGTATTTAGTGTGAAAAGTCAACCCGCTTATTAAAAGGGAGGAAGTCCGAAGGGTAGTTAGGGAATGTACCAGATGCCAATCAATTGACTCTGCCCCAACTGTACATGATCCTGGCGAAATTGAGATTACAACAAATTGGACAAGGTTAGCCATTGATATAACCCATTATCGCAGGCATGCATATTTTCAATGATTGACTGTGGACCAGGGCGATTAGCGATATGGAGGGAGTTGTGTGCGGAATCAGCGGCCGTTGTTGAAGAACTGGAAAAGATGTTTTTTGAACGAGATCCAGTAGTGGAGGTGATAATGGACAATGGTACAGTCTTCCGCTCAGATATCCTCCAGGTGCTTTTCAAAAAATGGAACATTCGAAGGTACTATAGAGCAGCCTACAGACCAGAGAGCAATGGAATAGTGGAATGAAACCACATGACCGTGAAAATAATAGCCGAAAGAGGAGGAATAACATTGATAGAGGCCACATTCTGGTACAATATGGCACCCAAGGTCAGTCAGAGAGAGGAAACTGTACCCCAACGGTCAATTTTTTTGTACGAGTGGAGACACCCAAAAAATAAACTCCCAGATGTTGATGAAGGACCACCCAGAATCCAAATAGAAGAGGTTTGGATGAAACCACCAAACATCCGGTGCACAATGCAGTGGGGGAGAGGAGTAGTGATGGGGAGCCAGTCACCAAACAACCTGATTGTAGACGGAATACCACTGCATATCGTAGACTTAAGGCGAGTACTACATGCGAACGATGAAAATTAAAATGAGCCTCTTCCATAAATATTCTATTTCACACATTCTTAACATACACAATTTCTCTTTCAAATGGAAACGAGCATTAGATAGTTTGAATTCTTTGAATTTTGATCATATAAAAAAAAGCAAAAAAAGGCTCAAAGTTAAATCTAATCAAAGCTATTGTTTTAAACTGCTAGAACAAACGTTGAAATTCAAGTGGATGGGGGAAGAATTGTTTAGGCAAACGGAATTGATTGGATTTCTAACTTAAAGAAAATTCTTTTGATATTTTAATAAATTTTCTCCTTTTTGTTGTAAAATGTTTTTAGTACTTAAAATGTTTTCCCTAAAAATTCATTTCTTTATTGTAATATACAGAACAGAATGGGAATTAGAGAGGGAAGGGGGTCAATTGATCTTGATTACATAGCAATCTTTGAATGGTAGTTACAAGTCTTTATCTCATGGGAACTGATGTGAAGTGAATTAATCTTGGGAAAATACGTTTGTATTCAGACAAAGGTAGTTGCTGTCTGCCTTGTTACTGAGGCAGACTACTTTTAGAGTATTTTCTCATTTGCATATGATACTACACCTTGAACCGAAATGGCTTTATGCTCTTCATAGATTTCCGACTTCTGAAGATTCTTGTAAATCTAGATGGGCTTTCATGGCGAGTATCATGACTTCTTCTGACATGAGACCTAGGTCTAAGTTCATTTTCTTCTGATTCCTCTTCAGATATTTTAACACTCTCATCCATTGATTCTTCATTTTCATCATTGGATTCACTAGCCCCATCCCCCCCCCTTCAGATTCCATTTCTATTTTGTTGGGTTCTATTCGACTTCTAAATTGATCCTTATGAACAAGTATATTTTGCTCGTTTTTTTTTTTTTTTTTTTATAATATTGTTGTGTTCTTTTGCAATATAAAATTCGCCTTCTCAACATTCGACTTTTTTTTGTGTTGTTTTTTTTTTTTTTTAGATTTTTTTTATACCATACCCTTCATTTGTGGCAAATGACATGGTTATGGGAGCTCTAATCTGTCTACTCATTAATGTAGAAGGACTTTGTATTCTACCGGCATATTCAATAGCTCAATAATAATTTTGATAAATAAGTCTCTATATCATTATTATATGGGGAAAATGCTCTTAGTCCCATTTTCAAAGTTTGCACCATTCTTTCTGTGATTCCATTCGATTGAGGGTGGTAGGGTGGCATTTTATATAGGACACATCCAATATACCTCAGCCACGAGCACAAATTTTTGTCACAAAATTCTTGGGCATTATCAGAAACTAACGTCCAAGGAACTCTATTTCTTGCAAATATTATGCTTAATATTTGCTTTATAGTGGTGGCTTTTCTGTCGGCAACCTTAATTATTTTGGGCCATCCTGAAAATGAGTCTACTAGAATTAGAAATACTCCCATGCCTTTAATTTGATCATGATCCATGTGTACCCAAGCCCATGGTTCTTTTTCTTTAGGCCACAAGTGAATTTTGTTTTGCCGAAAATCTTTTATTTCGGCACATTTTAGGCATCTTTTAACATATTCTTCTACATTTCGAGAAGATTCTGGTCACCACACTTGTAATTAGTCTTTGTGTAGCTGTTACACCACAGTGTATATCATCGTGTATACTTTTTATTACTTCTTTCCTTAACTTTGGGGGGGGGTATTATAATATCTCTATGCCATATTATGCCTTTTTCTACAGTTAATTTATGCCTCATTTTCTTGTAAGGTCTTTCAGCCATTGAAAAATTACTCCATGTGTTTCTTTTTATTCTTTCATAAATTTGTCTTAATACAGGATCCTGTTTAGTTTCCATCTTTAGACTACTTAGTGGTAATACATCTGTTTCAACCCAATATAATATTTAAACTTTCATACTTTCAGACGTTTTCAATTTCTTACTATCAAACTTTAGTATGGAAAGTGCATCAACATGCGGAATAGTGTTTCCTTTTAACATATATTATGTCAAAATCAAAACTCATGAGTTTATTGCTCATCTTAAAATTCTGGAAGATGTGACTTTTGGTAATTCTCTTCTGGGGTTGAATATAAACTCCAAAGGTCTATGGTCTGACTTTAACAAAAATCTTTTTCCAAACAAAAAATCTCTCACACATTCTGTGCTATTGTCACTGCCTCTTTCTCGATATTTGTGTAGTTACCCTCGGCTGACGTTAATTTTCTCAATAGGTACATAATTGGATGACCTTCTTGAGATAGAATCACAGCAATTGAATGCTCACTTGCATTTGTCATCAATCTCACTTCATTTCTGGGATCAAATATTTTTGTTATGGATTTTCTTATCAGATCCTTTTTTAAACTTTCAAAATCCATATTTTGCCTTTGAATCCATTTAGATTTGACATTCTTCTTAATTCTGCAAATGGTTCTACTATGTCATTGGATCAGGGTAAAAATTTGCTATAAAAATTGGTCAAACCAAAAAAGGATTCTAATTCCTTTTTATTTTTTGGTGGAGATATTTCCAATATTTTATTTATCAGCTTGTCTGGTGAAATTCTTTCTTTAGATATTTGCTATCCTAAATACGATATTTTGTTGCAATTCAATTCACATTTATCGCTATTTATCATCGTACCCACATTTTTTAATTTGTTTAAAACTTATTCAGTTTTTTGTTTTAATTCCTCTTTACTGCAAGCAACTATGCATATATTGTTTTAGTATATAATTATATATTATAATATAACCCCTCTGAGATAATTTTTTCAATTGCTTTTTGAAAAATGTGACTTGATGTCTTAATTCCAAATAGAAGACGATTCCATCGTAGTAAGGAAGGTTAATTGTTGTAATTTCTTATTTTTTATCAATTTCTATTTGATTATTTGCTTATTTTAGATCAATTTTAGCAAAATATTTCATATCTGCTAATTTATGTGTCTCTGTTTCTATGTTCGGCAAGGGAAATGAATCCAAGCATATTTGAGAATTCACTCCTATGTAATCAATCCCCACATATTCTTTTTTGTCTCAAAAAATCCTTCAAAATATCCTAAAGGTTTGATGACAGTTCTATCAAATTGTTTTGAATTAAGATTACTTTTTCCTCATTCAGGTTTATCCATTTTTTCCCAGAAATTCCTTGGGATCAGATCGCTCTCTATGTCAACCTGCATGGGAAATTCTATGCCACTTAACTTCATCGTTTCTCTTGATTTTGTGTTGTTGGCAAATATACTTTCAGTAGGGGGAGGTTATATTTTCTACCTCTTATATTATTGTTATACCTACATACAGTCTGGAAGTGGTTTCGTTTTTTTACAATTCAAGCATAATTTTCCTCTGGCTGGGCATTTGTTTGTTGTTCTCTGTTGCAATATTTGCATTTTATTTGGCTATTAGTTGCGCTGTGAGCTTCGACATTATTTTTAGAATTATTGAATTCATCAATTAATTCTAGTTGTTGTAAAAATTCAACACTTGCTTCAAGTGTCATCCTTTCTAAGATTTTATGCTTATATACAACATTATCTATGCTTTCAATTAATCTTAGAAGAATCGGTTCATCTTCTGTAACCATGTCTTTTGAACCCAGTTTTCAAACTCACAATATCTCGTTGCTTCTTTCAACCTATGAAGATATTACCTGACTGTTTCATTTGGGTTCTGTCTGGTTTCCTGAAACTTGGTTCTTTCTGCAATAACAAGTTTCTTCTTCGCTCGTTCATTTTTATAATACTTGAGATTTCTTCATACATTAAATTTTCCAGTATTTTGGGGTATAACATTGTTGATATTTTTTTGTACCGCTTCACATCCCACTGAAGCTAAAAATAAATCCGTAATTTTGTTCTTACCTCTCCGGATGCTTTCTTGGCTTTTAACTTCTCCACCCTAGCCAATGCTGCAAAACATCTAATCCAAGTTTCAACAATATCTGTGTCCTCTAAGGAACTTAAAGTTGTTATTGGTGATGCCATATTGCTGTGAAGTGAATCAATCTTGGGAACACATACATTTGTATTCAGACAAGTTGTTAGTAGTTGTCTGCCTTGTTACTGAAGCAGGCTACTTTTATAGTATTATCTCATTTGATATTACAGGAATGTCTCATTTAAGTCTTATTCCAAACAGTTCTTTATCAAGAGGAGTAACATGTGGGTACTTATTACAAGACTAAATCTTCACCCTTAAGATAGCAGTAGTAACAAAAGTGGTAACTGAAAGAAAAGTAGTTTTGGCCTTGGTTTGGCCAATTCAAGAAAACAAGCTGAAAACAATTCTTCTTTAGGTGTGTGTGATACTTTGAGTTCTATTTAAGTTTTACCATCTGACTTAAGCATTGTTGATTTGCTAGACTGTTTGTGGTCTCTGGTATTTTTACATATTACTGAGTTGTAAGGTGTCTGTTGCTAGAGCTAGTGGTATAGTTGCTGGTTTAGACTCTTAGTGAGTTTAGATCTTCATCTTCACTGAAATAGTTTAATGTTAGTGAAACCCATAAGTTTTCTGTGGAATCTTTTAGCTGTGGTTGTTCAAACATGGACTGTATCACACTAACTGAACGTGTACATATCATGAACATGGCTTTCAGTCAATTCATATGTTTTCCTCAGTTGTTTTGTTACTTTTTGTGCTAGTAATAATCCAGTTGTGTATCATTTCCTCTTTCAGTATGCCAAATCCGCACTTCTCTGTCAGGGTTTTCTAGTTAGTGAGGAAAGAAACAAATGGTTCTTTCATTTCATATTCTCATGTTGAACATAAAATGTTTGTGTGCTAAATCTTTTATTTTCCTTGGACATAGTTATGGAATTTTCACACAAGTACTTCAATTTCGTTTTTCTTCCTCTCTGAAGTTTAAGGTGTTTAAAACCTTAAAGCCTCTTGTGTGGACATTTGATGTTTGATATTTTTTATTTTATTTTTTTATTGTCACAAGGTACAACTGTAATCTTTTGAAGCTAGTTCTTGTAATTTTTCTTCTACATTTCCCATCCATCAACTTGGTGTAGGTAGTTGACATCCATTTTAATATTCATTTCTGACACCATGTAATATTCTGAACAGGGTGGGATTAATATTAAGAGAGGAGACAGAAGTTGACTGATTTTTATTACATGTTATTTCGAATGGTAGTTATAAGTCAAAGGAGTACTCAAAGTATTTGCAATAATTCTTTTGGATTTTTTATAAATTATTTTTAAGATAAAAAAATAATTAGAAATAGAAAATTACAAAATGATTTGTATTCTGTTGTATTCAACAACATTTTTTTGAATGAAAAGATGCTGCCTAAATACACACACACACACACACACACACACACATATCTATATCTCATTATGGTTGTCATATAAGTTATCAATCTAATTGTAATATTAGAATCAGTTGTGAAAACTCAAAAGTACAGATGCATCATAAACTTACTTTTCTATTTGAACATTTTGTATGTTAATGCTGCATTTATTCTTTTATAAGTAAGTAGAAAATTTATAAATTTAGAATTCCTATTTATACAATGGTTAGTTATTATATATTATATATAGGATATATAGCTAGATATGTACATTTGTGAACTACATATGGTTATTATTTGCAATGAATTCATAAAATAAAAGAACTAATAGAATTAATTTTGAATCCCTGATTCAATTAAAATGTAAGTTACATTGTATCAACATGGCTCTGAAATTGACCATAACTTTTAAAATTACCCATGATGTGTTACAAATGCTCAGGAATCCCTAGCTGCCTAGATTCATCCCTAATGGATTGTGAGCATTAATATTGAATACTACCTTTTTTTTCTAAAACCTATTTTCATGACTGATTAGAATATTGCAATCATATAACCTCAGAAAGATAAATGCATTTCTTAATAATTCTAATAAATCATCTCCCATTTATCATAGCCTGCTTGTAGCTTCTTTGGTGGTGGTAGAAATAGCTCCTCATAATTTTTTAAGTTTTTTAAATTTTCTAATTTTTTTTTTTTTTTAAACACTAATTGATTCAAATCTGATTAAATATTGGGCAAACTATTTTGGTTAAATTAAAATATGTTAAAAGTATCAAGTTTATTTGCTATAGTTACACATGAGTTTTATTGGAGGGGACATGCAATATTACTAAGGAAAGTAAAAGCTTTCATTTAGTTACTAATATATATATATATATATATATATATATATATATATATATATATTAGTAAGTATTTACTTGCATACCATACAAGACAGTTTCACATAGGAACATGTATACAATATAAATTTGTATATGTAAGCTTTTTATAAATCTGTGTAGATGTACAAATAAGATGATTGATATACAAAATTAAGGCTATTCAATTATATTTAAAACAAACCATCATTGTAATGAACATAGGCAAACCTACTGAACAGACTTGTATCAGTGGGAATATTGCCTATTACTCAGTGAATCAGCTTAAGTGACAAGAATACTGAGTTATATCTGCTGAGTAAGAAAAGTTTTTTTGGAGTGAAAAAATGACCAAGCAGAATTAAATGCAATTCCTCTCCTTCTTCTTGCCATTTTTGTGTTCCTCTTAGACCGATCTTGTTTGGTTTATGAACAAGCTATAGCAAACAGGAACTCCTATTCAAATAAGTTTATTTCATAAATATTCAGTTTCCCACATTCTTAAAAATAAATGCAAGGTCCATTTCTTTTAACTGCATACATGCTTAAGATAGTTTACTTTTTGCATACTAGTGATAGTGACAGGCATGCACACTTGTCACTAACATATCACACAAACAAAATCCTTAAAAAAAGAGAAATATATATATATATACATGCCTGGTAAAAATCTTAAGACCAGATACAAAAGGGTTAAAAAATATAAAATACTGTTACTTTAATCGAAATATATTTACAAAACATTCACATTTAATTAGAAAATGTAGTTTATCAACAAAAAGTGAAAAATTTAAACTTTTGATTGATTTAAACAAACATTGAAAAAGTGTTTTTGGTTAGTCATAAAGATAAAACCATGTGTAAAAGAAAATACTGGACTTAGCTTATTTTCAGCCTTAAATTTCAGAAAATACTGGACTTAGCTTATTTTTTCAGCCTTAAATTTCAGAAAATACTGGACTTAGCTTATTTTCAGCCTTAAATTTCAGAAAATACTGGACTTAGCTTATTTTCAGCCTTAAATTTCAGAAAAATACTGGACTTAGCTTATTTTCAGCCTTAAATTTCAGAAAATACTGGACTTAGCTTATTTTCAGCCTTAATTTCAGGCTTATTTTCAGCCTTAAATTTCAGATTAAAAAAAAAAAAAGTGGCCCATGAACATCATCAATCAGATGTATTATCAATAAATAATTATTTTCAATGATTTGCATAATTTTGATATTTCATTGAAAAAAAATTTATTCATAGTAAAAAAACAAAAAGAAAAAGTGAATAAAACTTATGGAAATTATAAATTACAAGTATACTATATTTTTTCTAAAAGATATGATTGGCATTGTACAGTAATTACAAACAAAAAAGCATTTTAAAAATGTTATTAAAGAAATGTAGATCAAAATCTAATTTAAGATGATGAAAATAAAATAATTTTCTATATTTTTGATGAAGATAATCTAAAGATATTTTTGTTGCATTTTATTACCTTATTTTATTCCTGTATTAAGAAATATATACTTTGAGCTACTATAATGAAAAAAAAAACAAACTCAATTTGTTTACATAATGGAGTATTCTTAAAGCTGTCATCTTCTCATTTATACTATTTCCACAATTAAGTATTGTACTAATGAGAAGACTATTTGCATATAAAAAATTATTTGGACATAATGATCAAATACATGTTAAAACATTTAAAAGAAAAAAAAATCCTTTCGATTTCAATGTAAATGTTTTCATTTGAATTTTTGTTGAAGCTGCTTTATTTGTTTTATTTTTTTATTTAGTGGATTTTGCTTTAACAAAACATTGGTTACAAGATAGTAGAATTGTACAAAAATAAAAATGACCACTTGGATTATTTTGTCCTTTTCATGCAAATCTGTTTAAAAAGTAAAAGTAGGAAGAAAAGTTTAGGGTTCTGATGAGTGACAGTTAAGTGGAATCCACTGTATATGTTGTGAGATTATTTTCAGTTTATATTTTAATTTGTTTTCTGTGAAGCTTTTACATTTTAATGGTTTGATATTAGAATATTCATTTTATGTGTAGTTATTATTGATTCTAATTGTATTTATATTTATATTGTATTTATATATACTAAAACTACAAGTTATTCTCTTACATTTGCATGTTTGTCAGATTTGGTTAGGCTTTTTTTTTGGGGGGGGGGGTGTTTGAAATAATGTATGTGTGATCCATATAAATTTTGAATCTGTTTTTATTCTTTCATGTATTTACTTTACAACAGAGGATTCTTCAACTGGTTGTCTGAAAATTATTTAAATGTAATATTATTTTTTTTCATTCCAAACCTGCAGTCCACAAAAACTTGTTTACTTTTAGTAGGGAAACAAGTTTAATGTGATTTGCCCATGTCTACAATTGGTCATAAGTGGCAATTCACTAACCCAGATTGATAAACAAAAAATTAGCAAAAATCGGAGAATTATTTGATTTTAATAAAATTCTCAGTGTTGACTTATTAATCAACAAATTCTTTCTTTTAAATTACTGAATCGTTTCAACCAAACTGATTCAATGGAAATAAATAAAAATTCTTTAAAATGAATATTAATGTTTGCACCATCCATATGTGCCTTGAGAGCAACAATTTATATACCTAATTAGTAGAGAAAATTCACTTAAGATATAAAACGCTTAATTTCATGTTTCAAATTTCATATTTTTAAATTCTAAAAACAAATATTTATTTAATAACAAGCTTAATTTGATATGGTTATGTAATAATTTTTTGAGAATTCTCAATTTAAAAGTTAGGCCACCATCCTTTTAAACAGAACAAATACCAATGTATAATTTTTTCACTGGTAATCTAAAAGAAAATTATATTTTATATACAACAGAGTAAAAAAAAAAATCTCATTTTTTTATAGTTTTTTTTTTTTACCAAAAGCACTCCTTTTAAAAAATGTTTTTTCTATTCACACCTTCAGTCTTTTCTCTTTTTATTCATACTGTAATTAGTTTCACTTTTCTATAACCCTACCGATATTTTGCACCCCATGAATAAGGGAGGTCAAAGTTAAGTAACCAGAAAAAAATCAGAAAGTTTTTAAATAAAATAACTCATGCATTATAAAATGTATTCATTGATAAATTAACACTGAAAATTTCATTAAAATCGGATAATTCCCTGATTTTTGGTAAATAGTTTTCAATCAGGGAGGTTAAATTTATTTTTTAAATACGACTATGACGTCACAATTGGTGGTACCTACTTAATTGCATTACTTTGTACTCTGAACTGGATATTTTCTTTTTCAGAATATCTTAATATAGATAGATGATATACTACATTTTAGTCCTTTCTGTTAAGATAACCTTGGTTTTTCATTAGATTGATGTAAACATTTTTTTTTTTTTTTACTTGTCCCTGGAAATTCTTTAATTTTTAGATGATCTGGCAATAATTAATTTTACTGTGCTTCATCATGGAACAAGACCAGAATTCTGAAGCACCCAGTAAGAATTGAACTCATTAATGATTTGCAAGAATCCTGTTTATTTTCATATTGTATTTAAAAAAATCAAACATGAGAAGCCATTTTCTTGATCTTTCTTCTTAAACTAGAAAACTTTTACTTGCTTTACCTTTTTAACATTTTGAGGCAATATCTTTGCACATTTATGGGATAATGCATATAAAATATAAGGACTGACTACTGAAAAACTATCAGTTATAATGAATCATTTGCTTGTTAATCATAGGAAATATGGAAATAATATTGTTAATAATAGTATTGTTAATTAAAATCTAATGAAATAATATTGTTAAATACATGCAGTAGAAATGGGATTTCCTATCATCCGGATATGTGTTGTGGTACAAATCCCAGCTGCTCAGATTCTAATGATTGAATGATCATTTGAATTTGTATATTACTAATTCCTTTGGGAAAAGCATGAATCCTTCTCTTCAACTCAGCTTTGAGTAAAATAGCCAGGCAGAATGAGCTCTCCAGCCTTGGCAGGGCAACCAGTCTAGGAGAAGGCAAAACGCTGAATATGTGGCATATTGGTGCTCCATTGTTCTTCTCTACTCCATGAAAATGTTCTACACACTGGTTGTACACAAATCTTCAACAATAATCATCTATGTAAGCAGGACATTAGCTGAACTGTAGGGCACTCATATGTTGTACATGATGGGAAAACTACTTCAACTGTTCAGATGTGTGTGTGTGTGTGTGTGATCTTGGTTAGGAAATTCTAGTGATATAGATCTAAATCATCACAATTATGCTCAGTTAATTTTCAAAATTAGTTTGTAAATGTTTTCCTTTTTTAAAATTTTTTTATTATAGTTTAGCTTTTACTTAAAGCTTTTAAGGATTCAGTTTTATTAAGCTGTGTCTTTTTCCAAGAAGCATAAAACTAAAAAAATATTTAAACCATAACCTAACTGAGCTCACATTAAAAAATAAGACACAAAATGCATCTAAATTAATATCTACCTTTTTAATTGAAAATGTTCCATATGACACTTTTTCTCACAAGATAAATGTTTGTTACAATTCCTTAAATGGTAAACAAAAGGAATGATCAAATGGAGTCATACTTCCAAAATTGACATTAAGATAGTTGATAAAAGCATTTTTGTTTTGACATACTAATCATCACTTGTGCAAACCAAAATTTAGCTTACCATATTTTCAGGATGCAGAATGAAAAGAAATTATATATTTTTTAAATTCCATTGCATTATAGTGAAAATGTTCAATGTCTTTCATCATATAAAAGACCTTTTTAGATGTTTTAAGGTAAAATGTCTTTCATCATATAAAAGACCTTTTTAGATGTTTTAAGGTAAAATGTCTTTCATCACATAAAATACCTTTTTAGATGTTTTTAAGGTAAAATGTCTTTTATCACATTAAAGACCTTTTTAGATGTTTTTAAGGTAAAAAAAAGAAGACAAACAAAGAGGTAATTAGTTTTACATTTCACAAGCATAGTTTATACACTTTCTTCTATAGATAAGAATACCACAACCAATTTTAATCTATAAAAAGTTATATTTTTTCTTAACCATAGATACCAGGATTTTCTTTCTAGTGGAAAGATATTATTAGGTATTATCAAAACTCTATAGCATTAAAACTTAGTAAAAATAAAATTGGAACACCAGTAATTAAAAGTAAAATTGCATAAATATATGATGTATGTTTATTTTAGGGTTGTTGCATATTCATATTTTGGTTAGATTCAATGCTGTAGAGTGTGTTAATAAACTTTTATCTTTTTGATTGTATAATGTTCTACCAAAAATAAAATCCTTGTATCTGGTTTAGAAGAAATGTTCAGGAGTTTACTTATACTATGTTTCTGATAAAATTGTTTTATCGTTTGGAGATAGCAATATTTATTCATTTTAAAGGAAATGTATAAATTTTTAAATTTAATTATTGAAAACTTTCTGCAGCAGAGAAAAATTTTTGTATTCCCCAAATAAATGCTTATGAAAATTTTTCCATACCATCTAAATCTGAAAGGGTTAAATTTTTTTATTCTTTTTTTTTTTTTTTTTTTTTTTTTTTTTTTTTTTTTTTAATATGAAACCGGTCATCTTCCTCAAAATATGAATTATAACAGTTAGGTCAAATGGTGTAATATGCATTTAGATTTTTTTTAAATATTACTTTAAAGAGTATAACTTCAAAACTATTTTATTCCTTCTAATTTTAAATTTAACTTTTATGGATTATAAATTTTACTTTCAAACTTTGAAAAAAAAATGAAGATAATTTTTTTCTACATGACTGTAATACATTTTCTGGTGTATGTGTACATTTATTTTTTCATATGTCTATATATCTATGAATCTTACCCATGTTTCTTAAATTATTCAGCAGACTTATAGTAAGTAATGGTTGACAATCCTTTGTAAATTTGAAATGAAATTGTATCTGTTTTTTGGAATTTTCATGTTTTTACAAATATTTGTATATTATATACTTGATATACATTTAATAACTAATGTTAGATGCAATACTATAATGTATGCTAAAAGTGAATCCAATAATTCCCTTTGTGGCTACATGTTAGTATTATGTTAAGGTAATTAACATAATAAAAAAAAAATAATAAAAATACTGCTCCAAATCTTTCCTAAGAGCAGAAGTATACATTTCAATGTTATGCACAACAACCAAAATGGCAAAAGACAACATAAGACATAAGTTGAAATATGAAATAATTTTTATTATGGAATTATTAAAATATGTTACGGTAAGCTAGAGGAAAGGGACATTTTTTTCCATACCTCCCTTTCCTTCCTGCTCAAACAAAAGTTAAAATTATTAGATGCAATAATGTGGGTGATAATAAATTGGATTAAAAAATGGAACAGAATGGAGTAGAAGAATGAAGATGAAATTCTTGAAAGTTCATATAAAGGGAGGTTTTACTTTTGACAAGGGTTTTCTCTATCCTTTTATGTCACTTATGACATTCATTTTCTAAATTGAGGATTTTAGTTTTTCATATCCTCTTTTTGTGTCTGTGTAGCTGATGTTTTCAAGGAGAATTCTTCATGTATTGTTGCAAATTCATCATTTTTCTCCACTTTGATGAAGTTCCTCGGATTCCCGTCTCTTTGTCTGTACATTTTGTATGTAAAGTAGGCCCTCTTTTTATATTCGACGGAGTATAAATGTTTCATGTTGACTTTAAGGGAAAGACTTAAGCTTTCAATCTCCCTATAATGATTTCCCTTTCTATAGGGGTAGATATATAGCCACAGAATTCATGGAACAATTTGAGATTTTCACTTGGGTGTGGACACAGACCTCATACGGCCCTTTTGGGCACATGTGTGCCTTCGAAAATATAATCTGCCAACCACTGCCTATGAACTCCAAAACTAACTGACCATTCTCCTCAGATTTCCCTCCCCACTCTTCACTCTAAGAGATCATGTGCCTGCATAGTGGGTTCCTTCTTTTTCACCCATTTCATATCAGCCACAACAATAGAGAGATAGGAAGAGACATTAGAGAGACACATAGCATTAAGGAGTTTTTCCAGGTAGTAATTTCAGCTACAAGCAACCCTGTTTATTGACGGGTTCAATCAGTCCAAGTGTACTGATTGACCCAGTCAGTCCAAGTGTACTGATTGATCCAGTCAATAAACAGGAAATCTTGGCTATTGAAATTTTTCCAAAAGTATCCACAGTGACACTCTATTTACCAAGACAAAAATCAACAATGAATTTCTTAAAAATAGCCTCCTTCAACACATATATTCCAGTGAGTTTTTCATTTAAGGAAGCACCTCTGAAATTCCTTTTTGATATGCTATGAATGTGTGCTGTTGTGTTTTTTGTTTTATTTATTTATTTTTTTTTTGTCAATGTCATCTGAATTCTTGTTTCTTTCTCTTGAGATAAATTTTTCAGTCTAGGAAACAAGAAAAATTTGCATGAATCTAGGCTGAGAGCTCCACTTACACAATCCTATATTTCTAAAAAAAAAACAGCAGATCAGAAAGACTCCTGTTGATATTAGTCTGTCTAGATATCTAGACATTTATCATTTAAGTTGATCAGCTGTGTACATTTCTTTATTTGAATTTCAAAATAGTTAAAGGTGCAGTCCGGATACATTTTGATATCTTGTATATAGTCAAGTTGATTCATAGCATTATCATAAACCCTTCTTTTTTTTAAATTTTTTATTTTTTATTTAAAAAAAAATGAATAACACCATGTTCAAAGTAGTTTATTACCTGCTGTTTGTGCACTGAATTACAAAGAATATTAGCAATGGTACCAAAATTTTGAGCTGAATTTGAACAATACCTGAGCTGAATTTAATTCAGAATTGAAAGTTTGACTTTTATTTGTTTGCTTTTGACCTAAAATAGATATTGAAATTTAGATTATTACTTATATTTTGTTTTCAGTTTAAAGGGGAAAAAAAGTCATGTCAAATTGACCTTCATTTGAATTTATTTTTTTCTTGTTGAATGATTCCCCTCTTGTGAGTATTTCTAACAATTCCTCTCCCAAAGAATTTTTGAAAATTGATTTCTATTTGATTTTCTCTAATCAATCTCTTGATTAAAAAAAATCCTAGACATTACTAATATGAAAATGTTGCTACAAATTGTAGGATCTAAGGAAGATGAAGAAGAACCCCTGGAAAAGCCTGAATCAACAGAAGAAAATGTCATTCTGCTTGCTCGGGTAGGAAAATGTCTTCATATTTTAATTAAGTACTCCTTTTTATACTATTTTAAACTGTTAAAATCATTAAGGTGTTTTTGTTTGTTTTTTTTGTTTTGTTTTGTTTTGTTAACATTAGATGAAAACAATTTCAGATTCAATTGCAATGTTTTATTTACTCTCTGCAATATTTTTGCTTCCAATATTTATAAATTCATTATACAGTAAAGATGGAATTGTTCATAACATTTATTTTTATTTTAATATGAAAAAAAATCTATTTACTTGTGTTTAATGAAAAATTTAATATAAAAAAATAAAAATTGGTGGTAGCAAAAACAAATTTTGCTATATTAAAAACTAACAAACACAGAATCTTTGGTATATTAAGTAACTTCAAACCAAATTTAAAGAAAAATCTAATAAAACAATTTGAAATATGAGGAGAAATCTAAAACCCATCTATATCTGTCATTCATGAAGAAATGGGAGAAGACAAACAACATATCTGCCTTATAAGTTTATATAATAAAATGTATTTTAAAGCTTACAGTAATAGTAGGTTGGTTTTCTTCATCATGTCACGCTAGTAGCACGGATATCCATGACAATTTCTCGCCAACCCTCCCTATCACTCATTGACCCTGGGAGGTCCTCCGCACAGCATGCTGCACGTCCCACACTAGTATGTCCATGTGCCGGTTTCCACAGAAGGATGTCACTTATAAGCTCATCCTTACTTCTCCGGCAATGTCCGGCATGTCTTGTCTGCTTACTCGGATGGTTTGTGTAACTGGGGGCATGTGGCTGTATAGCTGCTTTCTTGTGGGATGTTGCTTCCATGATTTGTTAAAGATCACACACAGCATCCTTGTACAGCTTCCATCCAGTCTATTTTCCAGGCGCCTTGTCAAGGTCCAAGTGGTGCAGCCATACAACAGCACTGACACCACCATGGCCTGGAAGAATTGTCGCTTCAACTTGTCGGGGAGATCATACTTCCATATAACTGACAGTCTGTTTATAGCAAACCATGCCTTCCTTATGCGTACATCAACATTGCTTTCTATGAATGAGATATTACTACCTATTTACGTGAATTCTTCTACTGGTTTTAGAGGCTTAGCGTGGAGATGTCGCCTTTCCTTTTAAAGCATATGAACTCTGTTTTATCCGTGTTCACATATAGACCAATGTTCCATGCTGCCTTCTCTAGGCTATGCAGCAGGGATTCGACCTGTGCAAGTGGGTCTGAGAGAAGCGTCAGGTCATCCACATAGTCAGTGCGGGATATCGTCTGCTTCTTGCCTTTTTAAGTGTTTCGCCTTTTTCTCTTATGAGATCTAATGAAGTTCAAAGTACATAGTCTAGGCATATTATGAATATATATGGTGCCAGGGTATCTCCTTGTAGGACTCCGGCTACTATGTCAAAGAAGTCTGTATTGCCGTTGATTCTTGCAGAATCTATTTTGTTTTTTTTCCTGAGGATTTTCTCTATTTCAGGGTGTATGCAGTTAAGGAGGGCATTGTATATCTTAACAGCTATAGCAGTAAGAGTTATACCTCTGTAGTTCTTGGCGGTACCGAGATCCACTTTCTTGGGGAATGGGATGATGCAGCCTTTTGTCCATCTATCTATTCTATTTTGCTTATATACTGCATTGCACAGCCTGAGTAGAATATCATCAAATTAAGAACCATAGTTATACTCAGTAGTTGAATTTTATAAAACAAATATATTACTCAATTTTAGCAAGGAAAAGTGGGGGTCAAATTTTATTCAATATCCCAAGGTACTCAAATAAAATAAAGATTTAATTTTTTTTTTTTTCACTTTAATGAATTCTATATCTGCAGAAATGAATTATAACCATGTCTCTCCAATCTTGAACAAAAAAATGAGGATCTTGAAATTTTTCTGAATTTTTTTGTTTTTTTACTGCAGGACCTTGCCCGTAACAAAGAGATCAAAGACTCAGATGCTGGACGTTTGGCTGCAGCTGCTATAGCAGGAACCAAGACTCATGGCCGTAATTGGTATCGTATCAATGCAGTGCGTAACCTGGCTGGTAGTCGGAAATTAACTCCTGTAGTACTGGACACCTTCAAAGAAGTGAGTCACTTTTCTTCCTTTTTTTTTTTTTTTTCTCTGTTACTATGATATACTGTACTCTCATTGGTTCATGATATATACATTGAACTATTCAATGTACATTTAATGAACCAATGAGTCTTATTGATTCATGTGGTATATAAATTGTACTCAGTGATTCATAGCATTTTAAAAAATGTTTTATTAATTATAAAACATTTTGTTTAAAATATATTTAAGCCGACCTAATTCATTTGTTAAAAATTGTCTTTTACTTAAACATAAAATATTTTATATAAAAAAGTTATATTTAATTTTATCAAAGAAACTGAAGCAGAAACTAACCATTGCCAAAGGTATTTGATATAGTTTTTGTTTCTTTTCTGAAACTAAGTTAAGCAATGATGAGCCTGTTCAATATTTGATTGGGTGGCCACTTAAGCAAGAACAGGTACTGTAAGCAACTTGAGTCCTTTGTTTATCAAAATGATTTGATTTGGCATTGAATGATTTGAAAATGGTTGATAGGCTGTAAAACAAAACAACAACCAAACCTTTTCTGAAAGTTTTTTTTTATGATAATTACCAATTACCAAGTTTGGAATGTCTACATGACAATTTTTTTCTTTTCTTTTCTCTTTTAAATGAATATATATGGATCTAAATTTTTTTCTTTTCTTTTCTCTTTTAAATGAATATATATGGATCTAAATTTTTTTCTTTTCTTTTCTCTTTTAAATGAATATATATGGATCTAAATTCTATATTCACTGGATATCCTGTGATCTGTCAAATAAACCACATCTCTCCCATGTACACATACTATATTTCCATATTCAAAGATTTTGACACATAAAAGCCTTTCATGAATTTGTGTATATTTACTAATGGGATATCAAATATTTGTTCATTTATTAGTGAGAAAAATTGTTATTCTAAGAAATTTATTTAAAGATTTATTCCATTTTGAAGTGTTTCTTGATAGATTTATTAGTCTTCATTGTTTATTTAAATGTTTGCATCCTTTTTATCAATGTCCAAGTTCAATCTTATATATATATATAATATATATATATATATATATATATATATATATATATATATATATAGTGTGTGTGTGTGTAAAAATGAGTTTGTTTGACTAATAACTATCCATTTTTCTCTTCCTCAACATCAATTTTAGCAATTCCAATACTAAACAAAAAAAAAAGATTTTGTATTGATTTTCTTATAGATTTTTCATTATGGAATGTTTTTCAATACATACACAATGAAAGTGAATACTTTTATCCTTTTTGATTTCAGGAAAAATTGAACCAACCAAAACCGAACAAATGCAACTTTTTTTTTCTCTGGCATTTTTTTTCATTGATATAATTTCACATTTTCTGAGATTAAAAATGTTTTGTTTTTTTTTGTTTTTTTAATATACTGAACATTTCATTTGTTTTTATCAGGTTCTATCAGGGCTTATGTGCAGTCTTGCATTATTTTTACAACTAATTTTCTTCTATTGTTTTATCTATGATAAAAGATAAAAAAAGGGTGGGAAAATCCCAAATAGAAGTGTGAAAAAGAATTCATTTTAACATTGTATTCAAATTGTAAATATTCCTTACCCAAAGGCAAAATATCTAGGTAGTTCTCCTGAAGAAAATTTAGTTACAAAAGTTGTTTTTTTTTTTTTCTTTTAGACTGGACAAATCTACTTCAGATTTGCCAAATAATTATAGCTAGAGATCTTTTAGTTTCTAATTAATAACTTACTGGTTTGATGTTGCTTGAGTATTTATTATCATTGTACATTAACAAGTTAATTAAAGTATCAATAAGTTAGTCTATGGTTTAATTTGGGAAATGGTATGTTCTTGTATCTTGTTTATAAAAAGGTTTCTTTGTTGTTAATGTTTCTTTTCTGATTTCTTTCTACATGTTAAAATCACTTGATATATTGTTACTGAGAAAAGAGATGTTCAATATTTTTCTTTTTCATTTTGCATTCAGCGTTATGAGGATTTGTCTATGAAGGTAAGAGTTAATCCTTAGGAAAAAAATTATCACTGTTTTCCTTTGAATGTCACTTTGGGTTCTCTCAGTTTTTTTTTGTTTTTTGTTTTCTCTATTTTTCACCCTACACTTTTTTTCACCCTATCCTTATTATATTGACTTATTCTCTTGTTATATAAATTACTTATATACTGAGTATCTAAATACTTAATACATATTAAGTTTTAGCCTATTTAAATGAATAAATAAATGAAAAATTAGTATTCCAAATATTTGTATAACAAGATGCTGTAAGATGTGTGCACAAAAGGTTTATGAAAAAAACTTAACTGCAAAAGAAAAAAAATCTGCAGTTTATTATCTACTCTTATCTTATCTTATTATCTAGTGTACTCTGTACACTAGTTTTACAATGTGTGCTCATAAAAATGCATTTTAACTTCAATTTATGCTCTGTTCAAATTTCCAAAACCTTGACTACCACCTTTTTACCTTGATATGATGACGAACCAAAAAATCTATCCTTTACTCACTTTATAAAATACAGTATATAGAACAATTGAATACATTGGACAAAGAAGAAATAACAATTTTGGACTTTAAGATGGGAATAAATTTATGAAATTAATGTTTTCATACTTGAGTATTGACTTCCACGAGATTATGGCTTAGCTCTTACTTGAATTATAATCATTTATTAATATACTTTTTTACTTTTACTAAATCAATATCTACTATAATCAGCAATAAATCGATAAATGGTCTGCATTTGGTTCTAGTTAATATATTTGACTTGTTAATAGTTAATATATTTGAACCAATTGTAAAATTGAAATGAATTAAACGTAAGCATTTAAGAAATGAAGGAATTTAAAAAAAAATCAGTTTGAGCTTTTCACATCTCCCCCCCTTCTCTCTCTCTATTATATTATATATAATAAATATATATATTATATATATATATGGGAGTAAATATGGAAAATATGTTTTTTCAAAATTTTCTTTATATATATATATCACTTCCTTTCTTCACATTATATCATATATATATATATGATATAATGTGAAGAAAGGAAGTGAATCCGACGGTATGTAGTATATCAAGAAAAATGAAAAAACACAGGTTTAAATGGGTTAAGTGGTGAATTTATTGGCCGACGCTGCATATCATATATATATATTATATTATATATATATATTATATTATATCATATATTATATTATATCATATATTATATATATAAAAAACTAAAAACTAAGAATCATTTTTAAAATTTTTTTTTACTCTTTTGGATTTAATTGACTATTATCTTATGAAAGAAAAATATACATCGAGATTTGTTCAGTTTAAAAGGAGGGCGTCCTAAATTTTCAATATAGTGTTTCTACAAAAATTATTAGTTAACAATAATAAACTAAAGTAGTTATTAAATAGATATTTGTTTTTAAAATCTAGAAATAGGAAATTTGAAACTTAAAATTAGGCATTACATATTCGAAATGAATTTTAAATATTAATTTACCATAGCAGAAATACCTAATTAAGTCAGAAGGTTTTGAAATAAAATAAATAAATGATGCATTATAAAATTTATTTATTAATAAATCAACACTGAAAACTTCATTAAAATTGGAAAATTCCCAGATTTTTGGTAATTTCTTTCAATAGGGAGGGAAGGGTAAAATTATTTTGTAAAATACAGATTTTACATCATCTTAGACAACGTTGATGTCCATGTTTACGATAAATTGGCACAAAATTGACTGAAAAATAGTTTAAAATGTATCAAAAATAAATTACATTATTGTGATATTTTTAATAATCCAACCCAAGCTCAGTGGGTGACCCAACAGGTCACATCTTTTCTAGTATATATATAGATAGATATATAGATAGATATATACTAGAAAACACGTGACCCACTGGGTCACCCATTGGGCTCGGGTTATATTGTTAAAAATCACAATGTAAAATAAAATCAGGAAATTTTCTAAGGTTAATGAAATTTTCAGTGTAGATTTATCAATAAATGAATTTTATAATGCATCACTTATTTTATTTCAAAATTTTCTGACTTAATTAGGTATTTCTGCTATGGTAAATTAATATTTAGAATTCATTTATAATATGAAACGCCTAATTTTAACTTTCAAATTTCCTATTTTGAGATTCTAAAAACAGTTATCTATTTAATAACTACTTTAGTTTATTATTGTTATCTAATAATTTTTTAGAAACACTATATTGAAAATTTAAGACTCCTTTCTTTTGAACAGAACAAATATTGATGTATATTTTTTCTTTTATAAGATAATAGTAGGATGGCCCATAATTCGTCTGCTCGCGACAGATCTTTATTTTTTAAAACGAATTAAAATTAATTATATCAATTATTTAAAGTCAAACTTTTGTCTAAAACGATAAGTAGTAACATAATAACCATCATTAAAAAAAAGAAAAATATCATTACATATACAATTTAAAAAAAAAACATTTAAAATGATTTTTCGGTCAATTTCTATTGCTTTTGGTCTGAGACGCTGGTTTAAGATGGCTTAAAGTGGCTTTTTTACAAATTTAATATAACATTCGCGATTGCAAAAAAAATTACTAAAAATCATGGAATTATCCAATTTTAATGAAATTTTCAGTATTGATTTATCAATTAATGAATTTTATAACGCATCAGTTATTTTATTTCAAAACTTTAATTTAGTATTTTTGCTATGAATAATTAATATATAAAATTCATTTAAAATAAAAAATATTCGGATTTTAAATTTAAAATGTTATATTTTTAGATTCTAGAAATAAATATCTATTCAATGCAAACCTTATTTTAGATACATACAGTAATAAGTTTTGGAGAAAATCTCGATTGAAAATGTACCCCCTCCCCTTTTTAAGCAGAAAATGTCGATGTATAATTTTTTCTTTTATAAGATAATAGCCAATTAAATAATTAACAAAATGAGTAAAAAAAAAAATCTCCAAAAAATTAATTATTTATTATTTTTTTAAATTTTATTTTTCGATTTTCGGTACTTATTTTCTCATAGAATAGCCACCATAAAAATTTTTTTTTGTTTCTATTCCTAACTTCGGTCTTTTATCTCTTTATTTATAGTGTAATTAGTATCGAAAATGACCAACTCACAAAACATAAGCGGGGTCAAAATTAAGCAACCTGAAAAATATGAGAAAGTTTTGAAATAAAATAAATAATGCATTATAAAGATCATTCATTGATAAATAAACACTGAAAATTTCATTAAAATCCAATAATTCCCTGATTTTTGGTAAATTATTTTCTAAAGTAATTTTGTCAAAAACGCATTTAAGGCTCATTTTGTCAGTATCTAATATAAATAAATATTTAGAAAGATTATAAAATAAATTTAAAAAAACAAATTTATTTTACGTTAAAATTTAGTCATAGTTCAAGTTTGTCGCTAACATTTTCAATGACTGGAAGCTGATATTCTTTCTGATAAGACCAGCAGGCAGCAGCAGCAGCTATGCTATGCTCTAGCTTTTGAAAAATCGTTTGGGTTTTGTTTGATTAATTAATTATATCCCTTAATCAGTAAAAATCAATAACCAAATTTGGAGTGTTTCTTAGTTAGAATGATATCAATATGTATGCAAGATTTTAAATCTGAGTGACCTCGACACGTACATACCAAAATCTCTCCTTTATATATTAGATGGACAAGATTCTTATAGATTTTTTGATATTTAAAAAAATAATTTCCATTTCTGGTAGTAATAAAAAAAAAAAATTTTTTTAAAGTCATTATTTTAAACTGCTATTTTCTGGTTATTTGAATGTTGTGTACATATCTAATTCCTTTGATAATTGCTCCAACCCTTTTAGATTGAATTTTATAAGTATAAATTATAAGTCAAAAAGTTAACAGTTGCAGTAAATGCAATCAATTTACATTGCCTTGTTCATCATTAATCAGTAAATTGATTTATGAAGGAAAGAAAACCACAGATATAGATCATAAAAGTGTCTTCTTGTGAATGGAAAATGGAAAAATATTCCTTTTGCAAGACTACAGATGTAGTAGCATGTTTCCAAATCAGTCCAAGAATAATAATTCAGTATCTTTATCACATAGGTTAATATGGAATAGCAGCCAGAAGAAAGACTCTTTTAATTAAATATAATTATTATTAATTATAATAAATATATTATCAGACAGTTTAGAGATTGTCTTGTCAAGAATTTTCTTTAAACCACTTGCAACTCTATTGAACAATGTGAATTTTTCATTATTATCTGGACAACAATTTGGAACACTGGTTGTTTAAAAGCTGTGTTCAAAAACCAATATCCATTCTGTATGATGTATGAATGTATGCCATACAATAAAAGACTTGTAAATGCTATGTCTAACAAAAAATGGTAAGCCATTTTCATGGCAGTCTCCTGATATGAACCCAATGGAATATGTCTGAGACTTTTGGGATCATGAAATAAAGAATTTCCAAACTTTCTATAAAAGAATTTTTATTTTTTCAATGAAGCTCTGATCTAAAAGCATGAAATCTTTTAAAATCTGCTTGTTTGAATTTATAATTTTTGGCTAATATTTTTAAAGTTTTAATTTCAGTTGTTTTTTTTTTTCATCACAGTTCGAACTGTCATTTTATAAACAGCTTCCTTTAGGAAACTCTTTACATAGTAGATTCTAAACTGATCTAAAGCAAATCTTTGCAGAAAATCAAACCTAACCATATTCCTTTCCTTTTTTCTTTTTAAAAAGTAACTTTGAAGTTTTGTTTTACATAGACAAATAGTATCAGAATTAATATTATCTTGAATGCAGAATGACTGCATAATTGCAATAAAATGAATTGAAATTTGGATAAAAGAAATACCAGGTAGAGATTTAATGGTAATTGGCAGTGTTTTATCTTCTAATTAAATTGAAGATATTAGTTACTGATAAGTCCACCAATTTTAATTTGTATAATGTTGAATTATTTAGATCATTGAATAAGTTCCTATCTTACAAAAATAGGAACTATAAGAGAGAGTAAGAACTGCTGGAATTTATCTAGAAGGGAAATAGGAAGGCAAAATTATTACTCCTACATGTTTCTTCATCTCGGTTTCCAGGAATTACAACTATTTATGCAATAAAACTCTTTTACTACAACATCAACTCTTTTACTTTAGCAGACATTTGCTGTTCACTGCTAATTACAAGGATGCTTCTAAATTAGTTCATGAAACTTCCACTATCATATTAATTTTGAAACTGTAATCTAATTTAAGATTTTTTTGTGATATATATATATGAGAGAGTGGGGGCGCACACACACACACACATAGACATATTTAATCAGCTAGGATTGCTTTAGAAATATGAAACATTTAACTAATTAAAGTTTGACGTAAAGATGATTAATTAGGTATTCTGTCACAATTTCCCCAGTTTCTTAGTAGTTCCTGTTTGTACTATCAAAATTTAAAGAATATGTTTATAATATGATTCAACAAATATGTTTAACTAGCTGATTTACCTGGTATGGTGGTCGGCTGTCAAATATGTTGAACATGATTGATAACTTGATCTCTTAATACCTTGAATTTAGCCAGTAAAGGGATTTCCATAACATGCTAATCAATACAATCTTATTCAATAAATACCCTAGCAAAGCAGTTTTGTTTATTTACATATTACTAATACAAAAGGTAATGATATTAGATAAGTGACCATAATGACACCAAATGAATATCAATTTTGATGACATGATGCTTTGTCATAAAATGTTGCCTATACTGATACTTCTGGCAATGTTTTAACTGCTACCATATTAATATAGACTGACTATAAACAAATTTACTCTTATTGCACAAGAAACTGCAAACAAGTATTTCATATCATCTTCACAAGGTTGAAATCACATTATCACAATATTTGAAATTAATGGAAATGGTTTTTTTTTAACAGGGGTTTTCAAATTAAAAAAAGTCATTTCTGCATCACCAATTTCAATAATGTATAGCCCAAGAGAGTTGTAATGTAATTGGATATTGACTAGGCAGGTGTATGATATCCAAGGATAGGTTAGAAATGATAATGAGAAAAACATTTTGTTTGAGAGAGAGAGAATTAAATTCCAATTACTAGCTAGAAATAAACAAAAGTTTTATTTTATAAGCAATTTTGCCAAAAACCAGACTTCATGGCGACTGAAAACCTCTCCTCCTCTGACCACTGTAATGAGATATCCCCTGAACACAGAAAGAGGAAGGATTTATTTGGGCAAAAACCCTAGAGCCATCTGCTACTAGAAATGATTTGTTTTGGCAAACCAACCGTGTCCTGCCCCTCGCTGAACGAGAGATTTCCCTGTATACATTTGCATTACATAACACCTTCTTAGTGCAGTGGTCTGTGCATCTGCAGTGCAGTGGTCTGTGCATCTGCAGTGCAGCAGAGTAGCAGCCCTGTTACAGATTGCCTCAAAATTATCATTTTCAGTTTCATTAAATTTTGAAATATCACAATAACAATATTCTAATTTAATGGAATCACTCATATTTCAGCATGTGATTTAAAATCATATAAGTCCTTTCTGTTAAGCTAATTTCAAGATTACCTCAAATGAATTGTCTATTATCTTAAAAACATTAATTTCATAATCATATTTTAGATTTATGGAAATACTGCTTTTTTAACAGGTTTTACAATTAAATACTTCCTTTCTGCAATGCCAATTTAAAAATTCAAGATTACTACAAATAAATTTCATGTCATTTTGACTTTCATGAAAATGTTGAAAATTCACAATCACATTTAATGATGAGACTGTTATTTTAATAGGGGTTTACAATAGATATGTTCTTTCTACATCACCAATTTCAATTCAAGTTTACCACAAATGTATTTCCAGTCATTTTGATTTTCATTGAAATTTTGCAATCACCATATTTCAATCGAATGGAAATACTCTTATTTTAAAAGAAATTCTAAAATTAATGCCCTTTCTGCATTGTAACAATGAATCTGTCAAAAATAGTATTTCAAGTCAATTTGACTTTTATCACAATTTTGAAATTTCACAATCACAATATTTGAATTTTATTAAAAACAATGTGATTTTATAAGAAATGTTCAAATTAAATCTTATATAATTCTTTTTGCCAACTTTAAATATATAGACCAAGTAACTGCCACAGAAGCACAATATTTCTTGAATGTTGAAACTTTGCTGGAGTCAACTAATTAAGAGTTTTTTTTTATGCCTGAAGAATGAATAATCTGAAACATGGTAATATCAAAAACAGTAGATTTAAGTTACGTAGAAAAAATTTTGAAAACTTTACTACTGAAAGTTATAACATTATTCTATTTGTTTTTTATATTTGTCTTTGAACTTAAAATTCCCATAGTTTTTTGTTTGTTTTTTAAAATTCCATTATGGCAATACTTTTAAAAACTTTATTTACCAAATCTTAAATCCAAATTATTTTCTAGGTTTTATTAGGTCACTATTTGCCTTAGATTAAAATTAGGAATTAAATTCTTTTTAAATGTATTTAATTTTATTTTTTGTAAAATCTAGTATATCTGTGCATGATATTTAGATTGCCTGAAGAACCCAGCATGTGTGAAATGCTGAAGGAACCACAAAATAATTTTTGAAAATAACAATAATTTCCCCTGTCTCTCAAGCTTTGCTTTCCATATTACAATACCCAAATGCTTTCTCAAATATGTATGATTTAAGGCTGATTATCATTTTTATTCTATCTAGTTGAATGATTTAAAAAAAATGTTCATTGTAAACTGTATGTTACCCCAAAATATCTTTAAAATATAAGGGTAATTTCAATGGTAAGATCTCCAAAGTATTTAGAAATCACAGAAACATTTGTTTATTGTCAAGGATGTTTACATCGTTTTAAAGTTTGAACATCTATCTATTTTTCTACATAATTGCCATTTCGGTTGATGCCTTTTTGTAGTGCTATGGCTGGTTTTATATGCTAATGTCATACCAGCTCACCACCCCATGTCGTTAAAGAAGCATTGAACCTCAATATTGTTGCAAACTCCCTACCTCACTTGCGGACGTTTTTGACATCAATATCCAACTAGTCATACACTTCCATTAATTGGTGATGAATTTCATTTGGTTTCATTTGGCCCTTTCTATTTAAAACCCAAATAACTGCACAAACATCACATTTGCCAGTAGTGACAATCAATAATGGCTGCCAAAACTGAGTGTGGCAGATAGGTGCATGCAAAGGGCTATCATATGCTTCACAAACACAACAGTGTTGCATATAGCAACACAAATAATTTCCCTGGTATTTCAGTGCTTTAGGAGACCTTACTTTTGGGATTGCCCTCGTATATATACACGCACACGTGTGTGTGTGTGTGTATATGTATAATATGTATATGTTGTCCTCATCTTTATTGTTATATAAACAATGTTTTGGCTAATGTGCCCTTTTACCTTCAGATATTTTTTGTTTACTTCTGGACCTTTCATGTCATAATATTAATTTTAGCTTAAAACTTATACCTGGTCATGGTTAACAGAATAAGAATTATTTATCCCAATGGATTAAATAAAGGGTTCAGTATGAAGTTCTGTGAAGGCTCCAGAACCATCTGAAGAAGGCTAGAGGTCACATCAGCCAAAACAAGAGAAAAAAAAAGGGAAAAAAAACAGAAATAAAGAACAGAATTACAAATTACTTTTTATTTATCCTATTGCATTATCTTTTCCTTAGAAGAAAAAATGAGGAATTTAAACTTTTCTAAAATGTGTAATTTACCTTTTTTTAAAGATCTAAAATATTTATGCCTATAAAATATGAATATTTTGCAAAATGAAGAAAATGTGCTGCTTCTATTCTAATCTGCTATCAACAATGTTAAAAATAATTCTAAAATATTACTTCTGAACAATTCATAGAAATTTTGAGAAAATTAAACTCCTTGTCCATATTGTTGTTCTCACAATATTTCAACTGGTATATTCTATGACCTTCTTCTAGTGTAATATTTATTTTTCTAAGTGAAAAGACTGGTTTTGGTCATTTTCTTAGATTAAAGCAAAATGTTATCAAACAATTTTTACTTATTTTTAAAATTTTTATTTCAATGGATTTGTTCTCAGATCTTTTTAGAGAACTTCATTTCATGTCTATTATTTTATTAAATTGTGTGTTGTCATGTTCTGGCCCGGCTTATGCATTTCTATGTTATAAAATGTATAAACCAGGCCATGTGTAATTTAATTCATTTGGCTCCCACTATTCAACAAAGTACATAAAATGGAGTTCTGTGAGAACAACTCTATAAAAAAGAAATTGAAATGGATATGACGAGATTTCAAATCCTGGATGAGGCAGTTTACATTTCATATATTGGGAAAGCTATCAATCCAAATATTCTCTCTTCAGCTATGGTGAAATAATAGGGCAGATTGGGTTTATTTACCTTTGTTAGGCTACCAGTCTAGGAGAAGGAAAACTCATATTCAAACCTGTTAAACTCTGCTTAAAAAATTGACCTTATGTGGAGAGGTTGGTAAATATGTATAAAAAAAACAAAACCTGTTTTTGATAACTTTTTGCATTATTTAGATTTTTGGACTGTTGTCCTCATCTTTTATTGTTATGTACACAATTTTTTGGACAATGTGCCCTCCTTCTGGTGTTTCTTATCGAACTCGTGAAATTTTTTGTTGAACTTTGGAGCCTTGTTGTCATAATTGGGAGCCTTCATAGAACTTTGAATGAAACCTTTTATTTAATCCATTGGTGGGTAGATTGTCCAATGGATTAAATAAAGGTTTTGTTTTGTAGTTCTGTGAAGGCTCCTGATTATGACATAAAGGTTACAGAGTTCAACAAGAAACACCTGAAGGCAGGAGTTGCACATCAGCTAAAGATGAAGACAGCAGTCTGAAAAATCTAAATTATACAAATTATGAAGTCTTAGTATTATCTGCATTATTCGGACTATTGTCCTCATCTTCATTGTTATCTGTACAACATTTCAGCCAATATGCCCTCCGGCCTTCTTATGAAGTCTTGTCTCAAAAATTCAGACAAATAACTTTTTGCTCTAATCCCCTAAGAAAAGTATTAGAAGAGTCTGTGATAATGCATATTACACCTGGAAAAAATCAAAGAATATACCAGTTGAAACATCCTATAAACAACAAAAACAAGTAGACCAAAGAATTCACAGAATGTTAATAGCTCTTCTCAAAACTATAGACAGTACTTTTGAATAAATTATTCATTTTTCTTTAACTTAACATTAGGAACAGATTATCTCAATTGATAAAATAGTTTTAATTGCAGTTTTTTTCTAATCATACTTATTGTTCACTGAGAATCTTTCAGAGAGTTCACCTCACAGTAATCAAAATTGTTTCTTTGAAAAGTCATTGTAAGATTAAATTTGAAACAATATATCTAATAGATTTCATTACTAACATTGTTCATATTCCTTAACATCTGAAAAATAGTTCAAAACTTTTTCAATCTATCATGTATTTGTTCATTTTATTATTTTAAATCTATTTTTAGTTTTGTTTTTACAAAATCACTTTTATTTTAATAATCCATTGTCATAATCCAATCCTGATATATATATATATATATATATATATATATATATATATATATATATATATATATGTATATGTATGTATTGGCCACTTAAAATGTTTTTTTTATTTTTATTGCAACAGCTGGATAATCCACAGGTAAGCTTTAATGGAGACCAGAAGAGATAATCCCTTTCTTGATATCTTAGCTATTACTATGGGCTTTCAGGGTCATTTTTTTTTTCAAATTTTATTTGGAATGTGTGTGGGCTGGTTGTAATTTCTTGTGTTTTTCTACTTAATTAGAACTTGAAACAAATACAATTCTAGCTAATTTGGAATCCACATTTAAAATGAATTAACATTTTTGTACTCTTAACTTCACAAGTATTCTATTAGTTTTCGGATCATCTTTAACCGTTTGAGTCCTGAGCTTCTGAGCCTAAATTTACCCTCTGTTCTTTGAGCATTATCTCTGGACTGGTAAACCAGTGGTATGGTAGGGGGTATTAAAGTACCACTGGTGTACCAGTGTAACAAGCTCAAATGGTTAAAGAAAGAAATGAATGATTCAAAGACAAGATCTCTAAGTTTATTCAACTTATTCCAACTGCAGTATACAGCTTAACATCTTAACGTCAGTTAAACTGTTTAGGAATGCAAAACTACAAATATTAAAAAAGCCCCCCCCCCCAAAAAAAAAAAAAAAACCTAAAAAAACCTGTGAAAAAAATCATACTCAGTTTTAAATAAGGTCAATAAATTCACAGTAATAATCCAATACTGTGTAACCCAAATTCCTATCTTCAAATCCACTATAACTATTTTCAGAACTGATAAATTGTCTTTTTCATTCATATTTACTCTTGGTTATTTTAGTTTCTACTCTGTAAAAATCTAAATATATCATTAAAAGTATTACATAGGTTCTTAATATTTAATTAATAATTAGCTACATAATTAAAAGCAGTTGTGCTACAGAAAATTTTCTATTTTGTAAGCAATCTTTTTTGGAAAGAATGTCACATAGTATTTTCATCTAATGTCTATCTTTATATCATACTAACAATTATTTATTTTTATGCAGAGTATGGACCTTTTTATAATGCTTAATTTATATAAAAGATATGACCTCCTTTTATTTTGTCTAATGTTGACATTTTTGTGGCATGACACACTTTGCTATTGAGGAAAATGTCAAAGAGGTTGTTTGAATGGCTATAGAACACTGGTATTCATATTGTTTTGTTTGTTTGTTTGTTTGTTTTCTGGAACACAAGTTTTCTTAGTACTTTTTCTTAGTGTTACAAGTTTTAGATTAGTTGTCCCCTACTTATTTATAGAAGGTTGTTAAAAAAGGTTTATTCTCATTAGAATATATCATTTTATCTAAATATTATTTTGTAGCCAGCAAAAACATCTTGGAATGTATTTATAACAATTATTTTGTTTGTTTAAAATCACAAGTTTTGGAAATACTGAATCTTAAAATTCTTTTCTTTATCAATTTACAGGGTGAGGAATTATTACAGACTTGTGTTGTCTTCTTGATTGTTATAGTTATGTTTTAGCCATTGTACTCTCTAACTTTCTTTGTCTGTTTCACTTAGTAAACCTTTTGAAAACTTCTTCATTTCATCAGTGGTGGTGATAAATTGTTCTCATTTGTTAGGAAATATGCTTTTTTTTCACAAAGCTAGATTACAACTTTTAATGAAGTCAGGAAAGTTAGATCACTTGAGCTTTTTATCTAATAGGCCAATATCTGCTAGAACAACATTTTTTTTTTTTTTTTTTTTTTTTGCTTTCTCAACAATCTTTTGTATGACCTGACAAGGTCATTTTTTAAGCAGAATTGACCTGTTTCCTTCTCTTAGACTGGTTGCCATATTAAGGTTAAAGAGCCAAATCTACTCTTCTATTTACCCATAGCTGGAGCAAGAATAGTTAGATGTATATCTTTACCAAGGATATTAACAGTGTGAAATATAAACAGCCTCCTATAGGAATTGAACTTGTGTTGCCATGTCTATTTCCTATAATAATAACCAATGATATTGGATTATAAGATTTTATTAGCTTGCTGCTAACCCATCTATGAAATAGGGAATTTCAGAGGTTTACAAAATTGTCAAAGTGAGACCCTCATCATTATGTATCTTCATTTCTCCTTTGTCACTTTTATTTGTGTTTATCTCTGGAGATAATTTTTTTCTAATAGAAATGATTTATTAAAAAAAAGCCAAGACTCTATTTTTACTGACACCAAGTCAGCATGAATTTTGTTGCCAATAAAATACTCGCCCTAACCATTTTCAAACGTTGTGGTGCCAATTAGAACAAACAGTTTTTTGTAAGGCAGAATGAGAAGTGACAAGCAAGGATGCTACTATGATTGGAAGAATCAGATGAAGCAAACCAGCCAAAAAATATCTTTCAAGCTATTTCAGTATTATTAGCAGCATAGCAACTAGACAGTTTGATCTTCAACTGAAGTGGCAAAGACAAAACCAGAAGAGGAAAATATGCTTAGATTATTCAAAAAACTATAAATATATACATTGAACCTGATCTGTACTCATTGTCAAGGATTGATGATCTAGTTACACATCTTTCAAAGTATTTCACATTTTGGCTTACAAAGATAAAAATAAAACAATCCAGCAAAAGGTACATAGCTTTCAAAGCCAATGACCAACTTTATCAGTTTACTAGTCTTCCATATGGGCTAACCAGTTGTGTCCCTGTTTTTCAAAAATCAATGGACTAGACCTCAAAGATGCATTTCCTTATTTTGGTGATATCATTGGAGTGATATTATCCTAGGTGGAAGTAAAACTATTTTTTTTTGTCTTTGGTTGATTAAAACAATTTTGCTCCTGCTTTGGCTCTTCTTGGTCTCATAGAATTTCAGTTTTTATTTACACCTCCACCTACATTATATAACAGAATCAAGTTTGGAGATGTGAGTGTGCTTTCAAATGTTTTTATTTAGCATTTCTATTACTAACATCATTATTTCAACTGGTAAACTCATCTTTTCTGTCATTTCATCTTGTGAGGGAGTTCAGTACTAATTATTACTATTACACATAAAATTTTTTTCCCTTTTTTGCACAGCATTAGATTTTTAATTTTGTAAATACAGTTTCAATGATCTCATTTAGTGACTGGTGTGTAGTTTGAACGCATTTTGAATACTAGGTCAACAGAAGTTAATGTTAGGATAGTGAAGACCTGTTCCCCTCCCCTATTTGTCTATATGCTACATTTGTAATTTTTACCATAAATACTTTTGTTCCCTTTTTGTTAGTAGTATACACTGTTTCGACTCAGTATTACTACATTACTGGTGTTGCATGTTTCACATAGATTCTATAGGCAAAATTTGAATTGAATGCTTTTCTTAAATTGTTTTGTTAGTAATAGTAAAAAAAAATTCCAAATTCTTTTGGGAATTAAAAATCATGACATTTTTTAAAACCAAGAGTATCTTTTTTAAATATAAATAGAGAAATGAAAATACAAAGAATTTCACATATATAAGAAAAAATTAACTGATTTTTTTTTTTTTTTTTTTTTTCAAATAATTTCATATTTATTAGAATAAAAATATCAATTTTTTATCAAGTTAACTCAAAGCAACTATTCCTAAAATGGTAATTCACAAAATTAATATACAAATTCTTCTACCTACAAATAAGAAAACAATTCCTGAAATAAATGAACATTGTAATATGTGAACTCTTAGCAATTAAAAAAAAAAAATATAATATTAAATGAAACTAATACAATGTGGATTATGCAGATGATCAAGTGATTCTTGCAAGTACACATGCATAAGCAAAATCACTATTGCATAGCTTAGAGAAGGCAACAAGAGGCATAGGTCTCTTTGAGAGCTTAGATGAAATAGTTCATGTGATTGAAACAAGATAGGTACATCTTCACGTTGGGTGGTAAGTCTCTCAAATTAGTAGTAATATCTCAACAGAAAGTGATGTTAATATATGCTTAGGAACAAGCTAAATAGGAATTACACAAGGATGCTACATGTTGTCTTCACCAAATCTTGAAAGCAGCACCTCAAAACAGTGTATAGCCACTTGCCTCCTATTACACAAATTGTCTAAATAAAACAAACATCATACTTGAGAATCAAGGACAAACTCATAAGTGACATTTTACCATGGACACCTGCATATAAGCACACCAGTGCAGGCCGATCAGCAAAAACCTACATCAACCAGCTATGTGCTTATTCTGGGTGCCATGTGGAAGACCTGCCAGGACGGATATGGACACTTGATGAGTATCATGATAATCCTTGCTATCATTGTGACATGATGATGATGTAATACACAAATTCTTCTCGATTTAAAAAAAAAAAAAAAAAAAAAAAAAAAAAATTTGATAAAGAATTTGTATTAATTATTTTCAACTTACTCCTCTCTCACTTTCTCTCTCTCCTTCTTAGGTGTTCCTAAAATCCTTTTAATCTGGCTATGGATTGGATACTTTTGCTAGTATTTTTATATTGGCTTTTGGATAATTTTCTATTTTTATTTAAAGAGCCAAAATGTTAAGCATGTTTATCAATTCAGTCCTGACAGTAATCTTATAGCTTAAACAAGAGCATACTACAAAGGCATACTTAGGTTCACAGTTACTATGCAATATACTAAATTCTGTTTTATATATTGAAATAGTGAAGGTTTTCTTATATAGATAAAAGATAGTTATATGGGGCAATGTTTTCATTTTCTATCCCATTAAGATCTCATCTCATAATGGTAGGTCAATAATCTAAATTATCCTATATAAGTTACCTACCAGTATATATTTACATATGTGGCTACTGTACATCATATATTTATTATCTTTTTAATGTCCATTTCATAGTTTGGTATCTTTGATATATGGTGTCTCTTTTTGTTAAGTTTTTCTCTAAAAATCTTGCTATGAATATCACTGCAAGGATTGTCCTTTTTTATTTTTATTCTTCTAAATTTTTGTTGGAAGATTGTGAATAAACACTTCAGAATGTTTCATTCAGGATGATTTCTGAATATAACATTTTTGTTCATGAAGTGTTGAATGTTGTGACCCATTTTCTTTTGATGAATATTATGTGAATATTCAGTGAAAAATGAATAATCAGTTAATCATTTGAAATTAAAACTCAACACAAGAGATTTACGATGGATTCATTTCATACCTATGAATATTTAGTTATTACTTTGTTGTTTTTTTTGTAGTATATATATATTTCTAGAATATTTTTACAGGCCATTAAAATGGGCAAACAATACCCCCCCCTCCACACATACATATATATGCACTCATGTATTCTCCTGTAGAAAGTTCTCTTACAGAATCTTTAGGTAAGTAATCAGATTCAATTCTTTTGTGTCCTTCCAACTGTTAATCAAGATTATCACTTAAAATTTATTTCAATGTCTTTTTTTATTTGCATGCTACATCCTTGTATCTTCCTGGCTCATCTTATTGTTATGTTATCCACTTATGGTTGCTTGAAAGTGTTGTAAAATCACTTCATAATCTTTTTTTCTTTCAATATTTTTTCTCTATCTTGCTGTCATTATCAGTTTTTTTAAAAAGAAAGCTTTAATGTTTATCAATAATTCTGTTAAGTTGGCTAATATATAATTGAATAGGCCATTACAATGAACAAAAAAATAAGAGAAACTTGAATTCTGAATATTAGAACACTTTATTGATGTCTCAGCTGTAGAATGAGCTTTTCTAAGGCTAAAATGTTGGTAGCAGTTGATGTCTCTGCCTACATTTCTTGCATGCTAGAAATTATCACCAAACTTAAAAGAAAACATCAAAGTATCTAGAAGCAGATATAATTTAGATTCAGTGTATATAAAATTACAAAATAAAATAATAATAGCATTGCAAATATACAAAAGTAATACTACCTAATCATTTCCACAAATTGCAACAAATTCAGGAAGTACCATAATAACATTGGATAGTGTAAAATGAAAAAGTCTGCCAAAAATGCAGGTTCTTGATCATTGCTGATGAAAATGCATAGCTAGTAGTGGTGATTATGTGAAAGAATAGTACTTGTAGCTGTAATCTTTCTCTATCCAACGGTATCATTGTGCTCCCTGTATCGGCTGTAGTTTCCATAGGAATAAATTGAAGGCTTTACTTTTGGAACATCTTTTGTACTATGCTCATAAATCATACTAATGAAGAACATGATGATAATTAACTAGCTAGTAACTGCAACCCAATCATAGATGGGAAATTCAATCCGAAATCCCAGGTTGGTAACAATGAGTTGGGTATCTGTCCATTTACATGTCTAAGATCAAAAAAAATCTCCAGGCTCGGTGTTGAAGCATTCTTGAGTCAATCACTACTCAAGCATTACAATTAGTGTTTATGATTTCTGAGATTTCAAAATGAAGAAGTCAAGTTGATATTTAACACTTGTGACTGTTGTTTTATATAATCTTCTTGAGATTGTATCTACTCTTCCCACAATTTATCAACTTGACAAGGGACTTCTAATAAATTTACCTCAATGAATCATTGGTCAAAAAAATTTGGTAGTTGTTGTTTCTTAGGTCTGTTACTAAACTTTCACCTTTTTCCTCACCCCATCCTTTTGCATATGCAGAACTTTCTTTTATCTTTTTGATTTCAGAGATAATTTCTGTTCCATTCTCCACTTAACCCTCTACAGCATATGTGTATAGCTGTTGAATCTCCCTTCACACTCTGTGATATGACCCCTGCAACTCTCTGTATTCCACAGACAATACTTTGGCCTGCTTGACTTGTGTCCCAATTGGCTCTGTTGGAACTCTGACAAATTGATGGTTTTGCTGTAAGCATGCTGAATAGATGGGAAATCTGATAGACAATCAAGAGAGTCCTGACTTTCACTAGT